>OZ020306.1:73505521-74232021 GCA_963971305.1 Arcuatula senhousia | reverse complement strand
AAAGCCTGTTTGATCAAAAAACAATAGCCTGACTGAAAACAAACGTGTAGCTGAGACAGTGAACCAGTTATTTACAGGCGGGGCGCACGACGAATATGTGCAAAAAATCCGAGAAAAAAAACGAACACAAAAAAGGGACAAAGAGAAAAAAAAAGAAGGAAAGAGAAGGCAAAAGGAAGAAAAAAAATCAGTAGCTAATTCAAAAAAAAAAAAAAAAAAAAAAAAAACGCGCATACTTTTTGTTACTGGCATTCCTGCGCACAAAAATGATACAATGAATATGAAATGACGTGGTCATTTCAAAACATGATGACAGCCTTTTAAGCTGCTATTACTTCTACACCTGTCGTGGGATCTTTATGAAACTTTTACACGATCTTTGTGACTTAAGACAGATGTGTAAAATTCATGTTTAACATTGCTTAGATAGATATCGGGGCTTCTATAGGCTAAAGTTGGAGATGAGCCATGGTTGACCAAGGACAGCTCTTATCGACCGCAACTCTGAAACCACTCGATGGATCTTCATGAAACTTTTACACAGCGTAGATATTGTTGTTGACTACCTTTTCCTGTCATAACCATTCACGATTGACTTTGTGGGGATCGAAGGGCGGTTTAATGTCCTTTTCGTCCAAAATTGATCCTAAACTATTGATCCTGAATTTCGTATTTTTTCATGCGAAAGTGTTGGATGTGCAAATAACTCATACGTTTTACCCCTTTTTGTTACAGAACATTTACAAGACAAGACGATTATGACAAACAAGAAAGACGAAGGCCGTTTCTGTAAAAGATTGGGGTAAGTAGATTTTTATTTTCTTTCTTTTTGTAATCAATCCGAGCGTCTATGCTCATCCGCTCCATTTAGTTGAAAAGCTTATTAAAAATACTTTCCAACGCGATTTTGATCGTTTAAATCGGTTAAGAAATGACTGAGATATTAGCATGTAAAGTTTGTAATTAAAATTTTCAAAAAGAAGTTCCGGCTAACCCTAACCCTTAACCCTGACACTAACCCTTTATTCATACGCAACCAAGACGGTTTACCGTTGGCGGAATGTGCAGATAAGGGTTACCCCTAATTACCTAACCCTAACCCTAACCCTAACCCTAACCCGTACTCTTATCGTCACGAAATTGAAAAATCAGCCCCGTAGGGGCAGTACTTTTTAACGGGCAACCCGATGCAAAAAACTGCAAGTCTCTATCTTGTGTCGTTCTCAAGTTAGGTGTATCATGCGAAATGACGAAAAAACCGATTTTTCAGCTTCAATGCATTGAGTTCATTATGAACAATCTCAAATGTCATGGTTTCCCTGAACTCTACTCTGAATAGACTATAGATTTGACCATTTTTACGCTCCTGTTACAAGGCAAGAGAAAGCAGTGACTCGTCAAAAGTGACAAAAAAGTTCAATTCTACAAGCTTCAAAACCCATATTTCAAGAATAAACCGATCACCCAACTACATGTACCAACCGCCAATTAATTGTAGGTCTTCCCGTAAGTTATCGAAAGTTGAAAAGAACAAAATACACATAGGAACAAAAAACAAAAAATAGGAACAGGAAAGGGATGATACACCACTGGAAAAGGGGGAGTGGTGGGTAGGGGCAATGATGATGTGATCGAATGACAAAGGCTCCATCTGCAATTTCTTCTATACCAATCAGTGGATCTTAATGAAACTTTCACACAATCTTGGTGATACATCACAGATGTCTAGAATCCATGTTAAACTTTGATCGCAGTGGTATCCGGGTTTCCAGCAACGAAACATGGAGTTGGGCAATGGTTAACGGAAAGCAGCTCCTATCGCCCGCTACTGCAAAACCACTCAAGGGATCTTCATGAAACTTTCACACAATGTAGATAAAGATGTGCACTTCCTGTCTGTGCAACAATAGGGCCTCATTACATTGAAACACATTTTTGTCTGATTTTTTTTTTAAACTATTCTTTGGTGTTTCAGAACTTGTTCCTGATCCTGAACTTTTCATTGTTTGTTGGAAAACACTATACGATTTTAGAAGTGAGTGAGTTGGTGTTTTTACGCCCGTGCAACGCTATATAGGTTATTTACAGGCGATGAACATGAAAAGAATGATACAATGAACATGAAATGATGATGATAAATGAAATATGGGGATGGGGTGCGAAACAAAGGAACGGTAAATTTTGAAGAACCACAGGAAAAGGGGGAGAGGTGGGTAGGGGCGGAAAATTTAGCCTATGTGGTGCATGTTTTGCTTATTTCGCCCTGTTTCCTTGCTCCAATCGTCTCGAAAATTGACCGATTTTAAAAATTGAACCATGATTGTAAAGCTAATTGTTCATTCTCCAGACCTAGTTTAGGTAAAGAAATGTACACGGTAAGTAAGCTTTTTCCTACCTCATTGAACATTGCTAACTTGTACAATGTCTAGACTCGGACCTGAAAGTGATGCAAGTTTGAGGCATCATAACTTTTGATCGGCGATAGGTAGCCCGGTTCTGTAAAATGTGTTAAACGGCACAAATCGTGATCTGTCGGACACAGTAAAGGGATTGTACGTCGGTTGAGCACAAGCGAGACTGGAATTTTTTTCTAGGAACAAGATTTTCCTCTCAATGTAGGCGATTTTTTTACCATTCGGGTCCTTGTAGCTTCTAGATCGGAAAAATACCAACGAATTGGCGACAGAATTCGACAAAAACCGCAAATACAAAGCCTGTTTGATCAAAAAACAATAGCCTGACTGAAAACAAACGTGTAGCTGAGACAGTGAACCAGTTATTTACAGGCGGGGCGCACGACGAATATGTGCAAAAAATCCGAGAAAAAAAAACGAACACAAAAAAGGGACAAAGAGAAAAAAAAGAAGGAAAGAGAAGGCAAAAGGAAGAAAAAAAATCAGTAGCTAATTCAAAAAAAAAAAAAAAAAAAAAAAACGCGCATACTTTTTGTTACTGGCATTCCTGCGCACAAAAATGATACAATGAATATGAAATGACGTGGTCACTTCAAAACATGATGACAGCCTTTTAAGCTGCTATTACTTCTACACCTGTCGTGGGATCTTTATGAAACTTTTACACGATCTTTGTGACTTAAGACAGATGTGTAAAATTCATGTTTAACATTGCTTAGATAGATATCGGGGCTTCTATAGGCTAAAGTTGGAGATGAGCCATGGTTGACCAAGGACAGCTCTTATCGACCGCAACTCTGAAACCACTCGATGGATCTTCATGAAACTTTTACACAGCGTAGATATTGTTGTTGACTACCTTTTCCTGTCATAACCATTCACGATTGACTTTGTGGGGATCGAAGGGCGGTTTAATGTCCTTTTCGTCCAAAATTGATCCTGAACTATTGATCCTGAATTTCGTATTTTTTCATGCGAAAGTGTTGGATGTGCAAATAACTCATACGTTTTACCCCTTTTTGTTACAGAACATTTACAAGACAAGACGATTATGACAAACAAGAAAGACGAAGGCCGTTTCTGTAAAAGATTGGGGTAAGTAGATTTTTATTTTCTTTCTTTTTGTAATCAATCCGAGCGTCTATGCTCATCCGCTCCATTTAGTTGAAAAGCTTATTAAAAATACTTTCCAACGCGATTTTGATCGTTTAAATCGGTTAAGAAATGACTGAGATATTAGCATGTAAAGTTTGTAATTAAAATTTTCAAAAAGAAGTTCCGGCTAACCCTAACCCTTAACCCTGACACTAACCCTTTATTCATACGCAACCAAGACGGTTTACCGTTGGCGGAATGTGCAGATAAGGGTTACCCCTAATTACCTAACCCGATACTTAACCCTAACCCTTAACCGTCTAACCCTAACCTTCTAACTCTAACCCTAACCCTTAACCCTAACCCTTAACCTTAACCCTAACCCTGACCATAAAACTGACCCTAACCCTAACCCCGACCCTAACCCTAACCCTTAACCCTAACCCTAACCCTTTTTTCTTAAAAAGTGTGTTTTTCGCGTATTTTTCTACAGAATTTTTTATCAAGAAACAGGGAGGTCAGGGAAGAAAACCGATGAGTGATTCGTATTAAGTTTTTGGATGAAAAACTCGAAAAAAATATTTTTGGGAGGGTTGGGGTTACGGTTACCATGTTGACCACTTTGCAGATATCAATTTGTGCTCATTTGGGCATGTTCCCGTACTCTTATCGTCACGAAATTGAAAAATCAGCCCCGTAGGGGCAGTACTTTTTAACGGGCAACCCGATGCAAAAAACTGCAAGTCTCTATCTTGTGTCGTTCTCAAGTTAGGTGTATCATGCGAAATGACGAAAAAACCGATTTTTCAGCTTCAATGCATTGAGTTCATTATGAACAATCTCAAATGTCATGACTTCCCTGAACTCTACTCTGAATAGACTATAGATTTGACCATTTTTACGCTCCTGTTACAAGGCAAGAGAAAGCAGTGACTCGTCAAAAGTGACAAAAAAGTTCAATTCTACAAGCTTCAAAACCCATATTTCAAGAATAAACCGATCACCCAACTACATGTACCAACCGCCAATTAATTGTAGGTCTTCCCGTAAGTTATCGAAAGTTGAAAAGAACAAAATACACATAGGAACAAAAAACAAAAAATAGGAACAGGAAAGGGATGATACACCACTGGAAAAGGGGGAGTGGTGGGTAGGGGCAATGATGATGTGATCGAATGACAAAGGCTCCATCTGCAATTTCTTCTATACCAATCAGTGGATCTTAATGAAACTTTCACACAATCTTGGTGATACATCACAGATGTCTAGAATCCATGTTAAACTTTGATCGCAGTGGTATCCGGGTTTCCAGCAACGAAACATGGAGTTGGGCAATGGTTAACGGAAAGCAGCTCCTATCGCCCGCTACTGCAAAACCACTCAAGGGATCTTCATGAAACTTTCACACAATGTAGATAAAGATGTGCACTTCCTGTCTGTGCAACAATAGGGCCTCATTACATTGAAACACATTTTTGTCTGATTTTTTTTTTAAACTATTCTTTGGTGTTTCAGAACTTGTTCCTGATCCTGAACTTTTCATTGTTTGTTGGAAAACACTATACGATTTTAGAAGTGAGTGAGTTGGTGTTTTTACGCCCGTGCAACGCTATATAGGTTATTTACAGGCGATGAACATGAAAAGAATGATACAATGAACATGAAATGATGATGATAAATGAAATATGGGGATGGGGTGCGAAACAAAGGAACGGTAAATTTTGAAGAACCACAGGAAAAGGGGGAGAGGTGGGTAGGGGCGGAAAATATAGCCTATGTGGTGCATGTTTCGCTTATTTCGCCCTGTTTCCTTGCTCCAATCGTCTCGAAAATTGACCGATTTTAAAAATTGAACCATGATTGTAAAGCTAATTGTTCATTCTCCAGACCTAGTTTAGGTAAAGAAATGTACACGGTAAGTAAGCTTTTTCCTACCTCATTGAACATTGCTAACTTGTACAATGTCTAGACTCGGACCTGAAAGTGATGCAAGTTTGAGGCATCATAACTTTTGATCGGCGATAGGTAGCCCGGTTCTGTAAAATGTGTTAAACGGCACAAATCGTGATCTGTCGGACACAGTAAAGGGATTGTACGTCGGTTGAGCACAAGCGAGACTGGAATTTTTTTCTAGGAACAAGATTTTCCTCTCAATGTAGGCGATTTTTTTACCATTCGGGTCCTTGTAGCTTCTAGATCGGAAAAATACCAACGAATTGGCGACAGAATTCGACAAAAACCGCAAATACAAAGCCTGTTTGATCAAAAAACAATAGCCTGACTGAAAACAAACGTGTAGCTGAGACAGTGAACCAGTTATTTACAGGCGGGGCGCACGACGAATATGTGCAAAAAATCCGAGAAAAAAAAACGAACACAAAAAAGGGACAAAGAGAAAAAAAAAGAAGGAAAGAGAAGGCAAAAGGAAGAAAAAAAATCAGTAGCTAATTCAAAAAAAAAAAAAAAAAAAAAAAAAACGCGCATACTTTTTGTTACTGGCATTCCTGCGCACAAAAATGATACAATGAATATGAAATGACGTGGTCATTTCAAAACATGATGACAGCCTTTTAAGCTGCTATTACTTCTACACCTGTCGTGGGATCTTTATGAAACTTTTACACGATCTTTGTGACTTAAGACAGATGTGTAAAATTCATGTTTAACATTGCTTAGATAGATATCGGGGCTTCTATAGGCTAAAGTTGGAGATGAGCCATGGTTGACCAAGGACAGCTCTTATCGACCGCAACTCTGAAACCACTCGATGGATCTTCATGAAACTTTTACACAGCGTAGATATTGTTGTTGACTACCTTTTCCTGTCATAACCATTCACGATTGACTTTGTGGGGATCGAAGGGCGGTTTAATGTCCTTTTCGTCCAAAATTGATCCTAAACTATTGATCCTGAATTTCGTATTTTTTCATGCGAAAGTGTTGGATGTGCAAATAACTCATACGTTTTACCCCTTTTTGTTACAGAACATTTACAAGACAAGACGATTATGACAAACAAGAAAGACGAAGGCCGTTTCTGTAAAAGATTGGGGTAAGTAGATTTTTATTTTCTTTCTTTTTGTAATCAATCCGAGCGTCTATGCTCATCCGCTCCATTTAGTTGAAAAGCTTATTAAAAATACTTTCCAACGCGATTTTGATCGTTTAAATCGGTTAAGAAATGACTGAGATATTAGCATGTAAAGTTTGTAATTAAAATTTTCAAAAAGAAGTTCCGGCTAACCCTAACCCTTAACCCTGACACTAACCCTTTATTCATACGCAACCAAGACGGTTTACCGTTGGCGGAATGTGCAGATAAGGGTTACCCCTAATTACCTAACCCTAACCCTAACCCTAACCCTAACCCGTACTCTTATCGTCACGAAATTGAAAAATCAGCCCCGTAGGGGCAGTACTTTTTAACGGGCAACCCGATGCAAAAAACTGCAAGTCTCTATCTTGTGTCGTTCTCAAGTTAGGTGTATCATGCGAAATGACGAAAAAACCGATTTTTCAGCTTCAATGCATTGAGTTCATTATGAACAATCTCAAATGTCATGGTTTCCCTGAACTCTACTCTGAATAGACTATAGATTTGACCATTTTTACGCTCCTGTTACAAGGCAAGAGAAAGCAGTGACTCGTCAAAAGTGACAAAAAAGTTCAATTCTACAAGCTTCAAAACCCATATTTCAAGAATAAACCGATCACCCAACTACATGTACCAACCGCCAATTAATTGTAGGTCTTCCCGTAAGTTATCGAAAGTTGAAAAGAACAAAATACACATAGGAACAAAAAACAAAAAATAGGAACAGGAAAGGGATGATACACCACTGGAAAAGGGGGAGTGGTGGGTAGGGGCAATGATGATGTGATCGAATGACAAAGGCTCCATCTGCAATTTCTTCTATACCAATCAGTGGATCTTAATGAAACTTTCACACAATCTTGGTGATACATCACAGATGTCTAGAATCCATGTTAAACTTTGATCGCAGTGGTATCCGGGTTTCCAGCAACGAAACATGGAGTTGGGCAATGGTTAACGGAAAGCAGCTCCTATCGCCCGCTACTGCAAAACCACTCAAGGGATCTTCATGAAACTTTCACACAATGTAGATAAAGATGTGCACTTCCTGTCTGTGCAACAATAGGGCCTCATTACATTGAAACACATTTTTGTCTGATTTTTTTTTTAAACTATTCTTTGGTGTTTCAGAACTTGTTCCTGATCCTGAACTTTTCATTGTTTGTTGGAAAACACTATACGATTTTAGAAGTGAGTGAGTTGGTGTTTTTACGCCCGTGCAACGCTATATAGGTTATTTACAGGCGATGAACATGAAAAGAATGATACAATGAACATGAAATGATGATGATAAATGAAATATGGGGATGGGGTGCGAAACAAAGGAACGGTAAATTTTGAAGAACCACAGGAAAAGGGGGAGAGGTGGGTAGGGGCGGAAAATATAGCCTATGTGGTGCATGTTTTGCTTATTTCGCCCTGTTTCCTTGCTCCAATCGTCTCGAAAATTGACCGATTTTAAAAATTGAACCATGATTGTAAAGCTAATTGTTCATTCTCCAGACCTAGTTTAGGTAAAGAAATGTACACGGTAAGTAAGCTTTTTCCTACCTCATTGAACATTGCTAACTTGTACAATGTCTAGACTCGGACCTGAAAGTGATGCAAGTTTGAGGCATCATAACTTTTGATCGGCGATAGGTAGCCCGGTTCTGTAAAATGTGTTAAACGGCACAAATCGTGATCTGTCGGACACAGTAAAGGGATTGTACGTCGGTTGAGCACAAGCGAGACTGGAATTTTTTTCTAGGAACAAGATTTTCCTCTCAATGTAGGCGATTTTTTTACCATTCGGGTCCTTGTAGCTTCTAGATCGGAAAAATACCAACGAATTGGCGACAGAATTCGACAAAAACCGCAAATACAAAGCCTGTTTGATCAAAAAACAATAGCCTGACTGAAAACAAACGTGTAGCTGAGACAGTGAACCAGTTATTTACAGGCGGGGCGCACGACGAATATGTGCAAAAAATCCGAGAAAAAAAAACGAACACAAAAAAGGGACAAAGAGAAAAAAAAAGAAGGAAAGAGAAGGCAAAAGGAAGAAAAAAAATCAGTAGCTAATTCAAAAAAAAAAAAAAAAAAAAAAACGCGCATACTTTTTGTTACTGGCATTCCTGCGCACAAAAATGATACAATGAATATGAAATGACGTGGTCACTTCAAAACATGATGACAGCCTTTTAAGCTGCTATTACTTCTACACCTGTCGTGGGATCTTTATGAAACTTTTACACGATCTTTGTGACTTAAGACAGATGTGTAAAATTCATGTTTAACATTGCTTAGATAGATATCGGGGCTTCTATAGGCTAAAGTTGGAGATGAGCCATGGTTGACCAAGGACAGCTCTTATCGACCGCAACTCTGAAACCACTCGATGGATCTTCATGAAACTTTTACACAGCGTAGATATTGTTGTTGACTACCTTTTCCTGTCATAACCATTCACGATTGACTTTGTGGGGATCGAAGGGCGGTTTAATGTCCTTTTCGTCCAAAATTGATCCTGAACTATTGATCCTGAATTTCGTATTTTTTCATGCGAAAGTGTTGGATGTGCAAATAACTCATACGTTTTACCCCTTTTTGTTACAGAACATTTACAAGACAAGACGATTATGACAAACAAGAAAGACGAAGGCCGTTTCTGTAAAAGATTGGGGTAAGTAGATTTTTATTTTCTTTCTTTTTGTAATCAATCCGAGCGTCTATGCTCATCCGCTCCATTTAGTTGAAAAGCTTATTAAAAATACTTTCCAACGCGATTTTGATCGTTTAAATCGGTTAAGAAATGACTGAGATATTAGCATGTAAAGTTTGTAATTAAAATTTTCAAAAAGAAGTTCCGGCTAACCCTAACCCTTAACCCTGACACTAACCCTTTATTCATACGCAACCAAGACGGTTTACCGTTGGCGGAATGTGCAGATAAGGGTTACCCCTAATTACCTAACCCGATACTTAACCCTAACCCTTAACCGTCTAACCCTAACCTTCTAACTCTAACCCTAACCCTTAACCCTAACCCTTAACCTTAACCCTAACCCTGACCATAAAACTGACCCTAACCCTAACCCCGACCCTAACCCTAACCCTTAACCCTAACCCTAACCCTTTTTTCTTAAAAAGTGTGTTTTTCGCGTATTTTTCTACAGAATTTTTTATCAAGAAACAGGGAGGTCAGGGAAGAAAACCGATGAGTGATTCGTATTAAGTTTTTGGATGAAAAACTCGAAAAAAATATTTTTGGGAGGGTTGGGGTTACGGTTACCATGTTGACCACTTTGCAGATATCAATTTGTGCTCATTTGGGCATGTTCCCGTACTCTTATCGTCACGAAATTGAAAAATCAGCCCCGTAGGGGCAGTACTTTTTAACGGGCAACCCGATGCAAAAAACTGCAAGTCTCTATCTTGTGTCGTTCTCAAGTTAGGTGTATCATGCGAAATGACGAAAAAACCGATTTTTCAGCTTCAATGCATTGAGTTCATTATGAACAATCTCAAATGTCATGACTTCCCTGAACTCTACTCTGAATAGACTATAGATTTGACCATTTTTACGCTCCTGTTACAAGGCAAGAGAAAGCAGTGACTCGTCAAAAGTGACAAAAAAGTTCAATTCTACAAGCTTCAAAACCCATATTTCAAGAATAAACCGATCACCCAACTACATGTACCAACCGCCAATTAATTGTAGGTCTTCCCGTAAGTTATCGAAAGTTGAAAAGAACAAAATACACATAGGAACAAAAAACAAAAAATAGGAACAGGAAAGGGATGATACACCACTGGAAAAGGGGGAGTGGTGGGTAGGGGCAATGATGATGTGATCGAATGACAAAGGCTCCATCTGCAATTTCTTCTATACCAATCAGTGGATCTTAATGAAACTTTCACACAATCTTGGTGATACATCACAGATGTCTAGAATCCATGTTAAACTTTGATCGCAGTGGTATCCGGGTTTCCAGCAACGAAACATGGAGTTGGGCAATGGTTAACGGAAAGCAGCTCCTATCGCCCGCTACTGCAAAACCACTCAAGGGATCTTCATGAAACTTTCACACAATGTAGATAAAGATGTGCACTTCCTGTCTGTGCAACAATAGGGCCTCATTACATTGAAACACATTTTTGTCTGATTTTTTTTTTAAACTATTCTTTGGTGTTTCAGAACTTGTTCCTGATCCTGAACTTTTCATTGTTTGTTGGAAAACACTATACGATTTTAGAAGTGAGTGAGTTGGTGTTTTTACGCCCGTGCAACGCTATATAGGTTATTTACAGGCGATGAACATGAAAAGAATGATACAATGAACATGAAATGATGATGATAAATGAAATATGGGGATGGGGTGCGAAACAAAGGAACGGTAAATTTTGAAGAACCACAGGAAAAGGGGGAGAGGTGGGTAGGGGCGGAAAATATAGCCTATGTGGTGCATGTTTCGCTTATTTCGCCCTGTTTCCTTGCTCCAATCGTCTCGAAAATTGACCGATTTTAAAAATTGAACCATGATTGTAAAGCTAATTGTTCATTCTCCAGACCTAGTTTAGGTAAAGAAATGTACACGGTAAGTAAGCTTTTTCCTACCTCATTGAACATTGCTAACTTGTACAATGTCTAGACTCGGACCTGAAAGTGATGCAAGTTTGAGGCATCATAACTTTTGATCGGCGATAGGTAGCCCGGTTCTGTAAAATGTGTTAAACGGCACAAATCGTGATCTGTCGGACACAGTAAAGGGATTGTACGTCGGTTGAGCACAAGCGAGACTGGAATTTTTTTCTAGGAACAAGATTTTCCTCTCAATGTAGGCGATTTTTTTACCATTCGGGTCCTTGTAGCTTCTAGATCGGAAAAATACCAACGAATTGGCGACAGAATTCGACAAAAACCGCAAATACAAAGCCTGTTTGATCAAAAAACAATAGCCTGACTGAAAACAAACGTGTAGCTGAGACAGTGAACCAGTTATTTACAGGCGGGGCGCACGACGAATATGTGCAAAAAATCCGAGAAAAAAAAACGAACACAAAAAAGGGACAAAGAGAAAAAAAAAGAAGGAAAGAGAAGGCAAAAGGAAGAAAAAAAATCAGTAGCTAATTCAAAAAAAAAAAAAAAAAAAAAAAAAACGCGCATACTTTTTGTTACTGGCATTCCTGCGCACAAAAATGATACAATGAATATGAAATGACGTGGTCATTTCAAAACATGATGACAGCCTTTTAAGCTGCTATTACTTCTACACCTGTCGTGGGATCTTTATGAAACTTTTACACGATCTTTGTGACTTAAGACAGATGTGTAAAATTCATGTTTAACATTGCTTAGATAGATATCGGGGCTTCTATAGGCTAAAGTTGGAGATGAGCCATGGTTGACCAAGGACAGCTCTTATCGACCGCAACTCTGAAACCACTCGATGGATCTTCATGAAACTTTTACACAGCGTAGATATTGTTGTTGACTACCTTTTCCTGTCATAACCATTCACGATTGACTTTGTGGGGATCGAAGGGCGGTTTAATGTCCTTTTCGTCCAAAATTGATCCTAAACTATTGATCCTGAATTTCGTATTTTTTCATGCGAAAGTGTTGGATGTGCAAATAACTCATACGTTTTACCCCTTTTTGTTACAGAACATTTACAAGACAAGACGATTATGACAAACAAGAAAGACGAAGGCCGTTTCTGTAAAAGATTGGGGTAAGTAGATTTTTATTTTCTTTCTTTTTGTAATCAATCCGAGCGTCTATGCTCATCCGCTCCATTTAGTTGAAAAGCTTATTAAAAATACTTTCCAACGCGATTTTGATCGTTTAAATCGGTTAAGAAATGACTGAGATATTAGCATGTAAAGTTTGTAATTAAAATTTTCAAAAAGAAGTTCCGGCTAACCCTAACCCTTAACCCTGACACTAACCCTTTATTCATACGCAACCAAGACGGTTTACCGTTGGCGGAATGTGCAGATAAGGGTTACCCCTAATTACCTAACCCTAACCCTAACCCTAACCCTAACCCTAACCCGTACTCTTATCGTCACGAAATTGAAAAATCAGCCCCGTAGGGGCAGTACTTTTTAACGGGCAACCCGATGCAAAAAACTGCAAGTCTCTATCTTGTGTCGTTCTCAAGTTAGGTGTATCATGCGAAATGACGAAAAAACCGATTTTTCAGCTTCAATGCATTGAGTTCATTATGAACAATCTCAAATGTCATGGTTTCCCTGAACTCTACTCTGAATAGACTATAGATTTGACCATTTTTACGCTCCTGTTACAAGGCAAGAGAAAGCAGTGACTCGTCAAAAGTGACAAAAAAGTTCAATTCTACAAGCTTCAAAACCCATATTTCAAGAATAAACCGATCACCCAACTACATGTACCAACCGCCAATTAATTGTAGGTCTTCCCGTAAGTTATCGAAAGTTGAAAAGAACAAAATACACATAGGAACAAAAAACAAAAAATAGGAACAGGAAAGGGATAATACACCACTGGAAAAGGGGGAGTGGTGGGTAGGGGCAATGATGATGTGATCGAATGACAAAGGCTCCATCTGCAATTTCTTCTATACCAATCAGTGGATCTTAATGAAACTTTCACACAATCTTGGTGATACATCACAGATGTCTAGAATCCATGTTAAACTTTGATCGCAGTGGTATCCGGGTTTCCAGCAACGAAACATGGAGTTGGGCAATGGTTAACGGAAAGCAGCTCCTATCGCCCGCTACTGCAAAACCACTCAAGGGATCTTCATGAAACTTTCACACAATGTAGATAAAGATGTGCACTTCCTGTCTGTGCAACAATAGGGCCTCATTACATTGAAACACATTTTTGTCTGATTTTTTTTTTAAAATTATTCTTTGGTGTTTCAGAACTTGTTCCTGATCCTGAACTTTTCATTGTTTGTTGGAAAACACTATACGATTTTAGAAGTGAGTGAGTTGGTGTTTTTACGCCCGTGCAACGCTATATAGGTTATTTACAGGCGATGAACATGAAAAGAATGATACAATGAACATGAAATGATGATGATAAATGAAATATGGGGATGGGGTGCGAAACAAAGGAACGGTAAATTTTGAAGAACCACAGGAAAAGGGGGAGAGGTGGGTAGGGGCGGAAAATTTAGCCTATGTGGTGCATGTTTCGCTTATTTCGCCCTGTTTCCTTGCTCCAATCGTCTCGACAATTGACCGATTTTAAAAATTGAACCATGATTGTAAAGCTAATTGTTCATTCTCCAGACCTAGTTTAGGTAAAGAAATGTACACGGTAAGTAAGCTTTTTCCTACCTCATTGAACATTGCTAACTTGTACAATGTCTAGACTCGGACCTGAAAGTGATGCAAGTTTGAGGCATCATAACTTTTGATCGGCGATAGGTAGCCCGGTTCTGTAAAATGTGTTAAACGGCACAAATCGTGATCTGTCGGACACAGTAAAGGGATTGTACGTCGGTTGAGCACAAGCGAGACTGGAATTTTTTTCTAGGAACAAGATTTTCCTCTCAATGTAGGCGATTTTTTTACCATTCGGGTCCTTGTAGCTTTTAGATCGGAAAAATACCAACGAATTGGCGACAGAATTCGACAAAAACCGCAAATACAAAGCCTGTTTGATCAAAAAACAATAGCCTGACTGAAAACAAACGTGTAGCTGAGACAGTGAACCAGTTATTTACAGGCGGGGCGCACGACGAATATGTGCAAAAAATCCGAGAAAAAAAAAACGAACACAAAAAAGAGACAAAGAGAAAAAAAAAGAAGGAAAGAGAAGGCAAAAGGAAGAAAAAAAATCAGTAGCTAATTCAAAAAAAAAAAAAAAAACAAAAAAAAAAAACAAGTCCACGCGCATACTTTTTGTTACTGGCATTCCTGCGCACAAAAATGATACAATGAATATGAAATGACGTGGTCACTTCAAAACATGATGACAGCCTTTTAAGCTGCTATTACTTCTACACCTGTCGTGGGATCTTTATGAAACTTTTACACGATCTTTGTGACTTAACACAGATGTGTAAAATTCATGTTTAACATTGCTTAGATAGATATCGGGGCTTCTATAGGCTAAAGTTGGAGATGAGCCATGGTTGACCAAGGACAGCTCTTATCGACCGCAACTCTGAAACCACTCGATGGATCTTCATGAAACTTTTACACAGCGTAGATATTGTTGTTGACTACCTTTTCCTGTCATAACCATTCACGATTGACTTTGTGGGGATCGAAGGGCGGTTTAATGTCCTTTTCGTCCAAAATTGATCCTGAACTATTGATCCTGAATTTCGTATTTTTTCATGCGAAAGTGTTGGATGTGCAAATAACTCATACGTTTTACCCCTTTTTGTTACAGAACATTTACAAGACAAGACGATTATGACAAACAAGAAAGACGAAGGCCGTTTCTGTAAAAGATTGGGGTAAGTAGATTTTTATTTTCTTTCTTTTTGTAATCAATCCGAGCGTCTATGCTCATCCGCTCCATTTAGTTGAAAAGCTTATTAAAAATACTTTCCAACGCGATTTTGATCGTTTAAATCGGTTAAGAAATGACTGAGATATTAGCATGTAAAGTTTGTAATTAAAATTTTCAAAAAGAAGTTCCGGCTAACCCTAACCCTTAACCCTGACACTAACCCTTTATTCATACGCAACCAAGACGGTTTACCGTTGGCGGAATGTGCAGATAAGGGTTACCCCTAATTACCTAACCCTAACCCTAACCCTAACCCTAACCCAAACCCTAACTCTAACCCTAACCCTAACCCTAACCCTAACCCTAACCCTTAACCCTAACCCTAACCCTTTTTTCTTAAAAAGTGTGTTTTTCGCGTATTTTTCTACAGAATTTTTTATCAAGAAACAGGGAGGTCAGGGAAGAAAACCGATGAGTGATTCGTATTAAGTTTTTGGATGAAAAACTCGAAAAAAATATTTTTGGGAGGGTTGGGGTTACGGTTACCATGTTGACCACTTTGCAGATATCAATTTGTGCTCATTTGGGCATGTTCCCGTACTCTTATCGTCACGAAATTGAAAAATCAGCCCCGTAGGGGCAGTACTTTTTAACGGGCAACCCGATGCAAAAAACTGCAAGTCTCTATCTTGTGTCGTTCTCAAGTTAGGTGTATCATGCGAAATGACGAAAAAACCGATTTTTCAGCTTCAATGCATTGAGTTCATTATGAACAATCTCAAATGTCATGGTTTCCCTGAACTCTACTCTGAATAGACTATAGATTTGACCATTTTTACGCTCCTGTTACAAGGCAAGAGAAAGCAGTGACTCGTCAAAAGTGACAAAAAAGTTCAATTCTACAAGCTTCAAAACCCATATTTCAAGAATAAACCGATCACCCAACTACATGTACCAACCGCCAATTAATTGTAGGTCTTCCCGTAAGTTATCGAAAGTTGAAAAGAACAAAATACACATAGGAACAAAAAACAAAAAATAGGAACAGGAAAGGGATGATACACCACTGGAAAAGGGGGAGTGGTGGGTAGGGGCAATGATGATGTGATCGAATGACAAAGGCTCCATCTGCAATTTCTTCTATACCAATCAGTGGATCTTAATGAAACTTTCACACAATCTTGGTGACACATCACAGATGTCTAGAATCCATGTTAAACTTTGATCGCAGTGGTATCCGGGTTTCCAGCAACGAAACATGGAGTTGGGCAATGGTTAACGGAAAGCAGCTCCTATCGCCCGCTACTGCAAAACCACTCAAGGGATCTTCATGAAACTTTCACACAATGTAGATAAAGATGTGCACTTCCTGTCTGTGCAACAATAGGGCCTCATTACATTGAAACACATTTTTGTCTGATTTTTTTTTAAAATTATTCTTTGGTGTTTCAGAACTTGTTCCTGATCCTGAACTTTTCATTGTTTGTTGGAAAACACTATACGATTTTAGAAGTGAGTGAGTTGGTGTTTTTACGCCCGTGCAACGCTATATAGGTTATTTACAGGCGATGAACATGAAAAGAATGATACAATGAACATGAAATGATGATGATAAATGAAATATGGGGATGGGGTGCGAAACAATTAAAGAACCACAGGAAAAGGGGGAGAGGTGGGTAGGGGCGGAAAATTTAGCCTATGTGGTGCATGTTTCGCTTATTTCGCCCTGTTTCCTAGCTCCAATCGTCTCGAAAATTGACCGATTTTAAAAATTGAACCATGATTGTAAAGCTAATTGTTCATTCTCCAGACCTAGTTTAGGTAAAGAAATGTACACGGTAAGTAAGCTTTTTCCTACCTCATTGAACATTGCTAACTTGTACAATGTCTAGACTCGGACCTGAAAGTGATGCAAGTTTGAGGCATCATAACTTTTGATCGGCGATAGGTAGCCCGGTTCTGTAAAATGTGTTAAACGGCACAAATCGTGATCTGTCGGACACAGTAAAGGGATTGTACGTCGGTTGAGCACAAGCGAGACTGGAATTTTTTTCTAGGAACAAGATTTTCCTCTCAATGTAGGCGATTTTTTTACCATTCGGGTCCTTGTAGCTTCTAGATCGGAAAATACCAACGAATTGGCGACAGAATTCGACAAAAACCGCAAATACAAAGCCTGTTTGATCAAAAAACAATAGCCTGACTGAAAACAAACGTGTAGCTGAGACAGTGAACCAGTTATTTACAGGCGGGGCGCACGACGAATATGTGCAAAAAATCCGAGAAAAAAAAACGAACACAAAAAAGGGACAAAGAGAAAAAAAAAAGAAGGAAAGAGAAGGCAAAAGGAAGAAAAAAAATCAGTAGCTAATTCAAAAAAAAAAAAAAAAAACAAGTCCACGCGCATACTTTTTGTTACTGGCATTCCTGCGCACAAAAATGATACAATGAATATGAAATGACGTGGTCACTTCAAAACATGATGACAGCCTTTTAAGCTGCTATTACATCTACACCTGTCGTGGGATCTTTATGAAACTTTTACACGATCTTTGTGACTTAACACAGATGTGTAAAATTCATGTTTAACATTGCTTAGATAGATATCGGGGCTTCTATAGGCTAAAGTTGGAGATGAGCCATGGTTGACCAAGGACAGCTCTTATCGACCGCAACTCTGAAACCACTCGATGGATCTTCATGAAACTTTTACACAGCGTAGATATTGTTGTTGACTACCTTTTCCTGTCATAACCATTCACGATTGACTTTGTGGGGATCGAAGGGCGGTTTAATGTCCTTTTCGTCCAAAATTGATCCTGAACTATTGATCCTGAATTTCGTATTTTTTCATGCGAAAGTGTTGGATGTGCAAATAACTCATACGTTTTACCCCTTTTTGTTACAGAACATTTACAAGACAAGACGATTATGACAAACAAGAAAGACGAAGGCCGTTTCTGTAAAAGATTGGGGTAAGTAGATTTTTATTTTCTTTCTTTTTGTAATCAATCCGAGCGTCTATGCTCATCCGCTCCATTTAGTTGAAAAGCTTATTAAAAATACTTTCCAACGCGATTTTGATCGTTTAAATCGGTTAAGAAATGACTGAGATATTAGCATGTAAAGTTTGTAATTAAAATTTTCAAAAAGAAGTTCCGGCTAACCCTAACCCTTAACCCTGACACTAACCCTTTATTCATACGCAACCAAGACGGTTTACCGTTGGCGGAATGTGCAGATAAGGGTTACCCCTAATTACCTAACCCTAACCCTAACCTTCTAACTCTAACCCTAACCCTTAACCCTAACCCTTAACCCTAACCCTAACCCTGACCATAAAACTGACCCTAACCCTAACCCCGACCCTAACCCTAACCCTTAACCCTAACCCTAACCCTTTTTTCTTAAAAAGTGTGTTTTTCGCGTATTTTTCTACAGAATTTTTTATCAAGAAACAGGGAGGTCAGGGAAGAAAACCGATGAGTGATTCGTATTAAGTTTTTGGATGAAAAACTCGAAAAAAATATTTTTGGGAGGGTTGGGGTTACGGTTACCATGTTGACCACTTTGCAGATATCAATTTGTGCTCATTTGGGCATGTTCCCGTACTCTTATCGTCACGAAATTGAAAAATCAGCCCCGTAGGGGCAGTACTTTTTAACGGGCAACCCGATGCAAAAAAATGCAAGTCTCTATCTTGTGTCGTTCTCAAGTTAGGTGTATCATGCGAAATGAC
The DNA here is from genome assembly GCA_963971305.1 of Arcuatula senhousia. NCBI lineage: Eukaryota > Metazoa > Mollusca > Bivalvia > Mytilida > Mytilidae > Arcuatula > Arcuatula senhousia. The sequence goes on along the minus strand of OZ020306.1, from coordinate 74,213,236 downwards.
GAAAAAACCGATTTTTCAGCTTCAATGCATTGAGTTCATTATGAACAATCTCAAATGTCATGGTTTCCCTGAACTCTACTCTGAATAGACTATAGATTTGACCATTTTTACGCTCCTGTTACAAGGCAAGAGAAAGCAGTGACTCGTCAAAAGTGACAAAAAAGTTCAATTCTACAAGCTTCAAAACCCATATTTCAAGAATAAACCGATCACCCAACTACATGTACCAACCGCCAATTAATTGTAGGTCTTCCCGTAAGTTATCGAAAGTTGAAAAGAACAAAATACACATAGGAACAAAAAACAAAAAATAGGAACAGGAAAGGGATGATACACCACTGGAAAAGGGGGAGTGGTGGGTAGGGGCAATGATGATGTGATCGAATGACAAAGGCTCCATCTGCAATTTCTTCTATACCAATCAGTGGATCTTAATGAAACTTTCACACAATCTTGGTGACACATCACAGATGTCTAGAATCCATGTTAAACTTTGATCGCAGTGGTATCCGGGTTTCCAGCAACGAAACATCGAGTTGGGCAATGGTTAACGGAAAGCAGCTCCTATCGCCCGCTACTGCAAAACCACTCAAGGGATCTTCATGAAACTTTCACACAATGTAGATAAAGATGTGCACTTCCTGTCTGTGCAACAATAGGGCCTCATTACATTGAAACACATTTTTGTCTGATTTTTTTTTAAATTATTCTTTGGTGTTTCATAACTTGTTCCTGATCCTGAACTTTTCATTGTTTGTTGGAAAACAATATACGATTTTAGAAGTGAGTGAGTTGGTGTTTTTACGCCCGTGCAACGCTATATAGGTTATTTACAGGCGATGAACATGAAAAGAATGATACAATGAACATGAAATGATGATGATAAATGAAATATGGGGATGGGGTGCGAAACAATTAAAGAACCACAGGAAAAGGGGGAGAGGTGGGTAGGGGCGGAAAATTTAGCCTATGTGGTGCATGTTTCGCTTATTTCGCCCTGTTTCCTAGCTCCAATCGTCTCGAAAATTGACCGATTTTAAAAATTGAACCATGATTGTAAAGCTAATTGTTCATTCTCCAGACCTAGTTTAGGTAAAGAAATGTACACGGTAAGTAAGCTTTTTCCTACCTCATTGAACATTGCTAACTTGTACAATGTCTAGACTCGGACCTGAAAGTGATGCAAGTTTGAGGCATCATAACTTTTGATCGGCGATAGGTAGCCCGGTTCTGTAAAATGTGTTAAACGGCACAAATCGTGATCTGTCGGACACAGTAAAGGGATTGTACGTCGGTTGAGCACAAGCGAGACTGGAATTTTTTTCTAGGAACAAGATTTTCCTCTCAATGTAGGCGATTTTTTTACCATTCGGGTCCTTGTAGCTTCTAGATCGGAAAAATACCAACGAATTGGCGACAGAATTCGACAAAAACCGCAAATACAAAGCCTGTTTGATCAAAAAACAATAGCCTGACTGAAAACAAACGTGTAGCTGAGACAGTGAACCAGTTATTTACAGGCGGGGCGCACGACGAATATGTGCAAAAAATCCGAGAAAAAAAAACGAACACAAAAAAGGGACAAAGAGAAAAAAAAAAGAAGGAAAGAGAAGGCAAAAGGAAGAAAAAAAATCAGTAGCTAATTCAAAAAAAAAAAAAAAAAACAAGTCCACGCGCATACTTTTTGTTACTGGCATTCCTGCGCACAAAAATGATACAATGAATATGAAATGACGTGGTCACTTCAAAACATGATGACAGCCTTTTAAGCTGCTATTACTTCTACACCTGTCGTGGGATCTTTATGAAACTTTTACACGATCTTTGTGACTTAACACAGATGTGTAAAATTCATGTTTAACATTGCTTAGATAGATATCGGGGCTTCTATAGGCTAAAGTTGGAGATGAGCCATGGTTGACCAAGGACAGCTCTTATCGACCGCAACTCTGAAACCACTCGATGGATCTTCATGAAACTTTTACACAGCGTAGATATTGTTGTTGACTACCTTTTCCTGTCATAACCATTCACGATTGACTTTGTGGGGATCGAAGGGCGGTTTAATGTCCTTTTCGTCCAAAATTGATCCTGAACTATTGATCCTGAATTTCGTATTTTTTCATGCGAAAGTGTTGGATGTGCAAATAACTCATACGTTTTACCCCTTTTTGTTACAGAACATTTACAAGACAAGACGATTATGACAAACAAGAAAGACGAAGGCCGTTTCTGTAAAAGATTGGGGTAAGTAGATTTTTATTTTCTTTCTTTTTGTAATCAATCCGAGCGTCTATGCTCATCCGCTCCATTTAGTTGAAAAGCTTATTAAAAATACTTTCCAACGCGATTTTGATCGTTTAAATCGGTTAAGAAATGACTGAGATATTAGCATGTAAAGTTTGTAATTAAAATTTTCAAAAAGAAGTTCCGGCTAACCCTAACCCTTAACCCTGACACTAACCCTTTATTCATACGCAACCAAGACGGTTTACCGTTGGCGGAATGTGCAGATAAGGGTTACCCCTAATTACCTAACCCTAACCCTAACCTTCTAACTCTAACCCTAACCCTTAACCCTAACCCTTAACCCTAACCCTAACCCTGACCATAAAACTGACCCTAACCCTAACCCCGACCCTAACCCTAACCCTTAACCCTAACCCTAACCCTTTTTTCTTAAAAAGTGTGTTTTTCGCGTATTTTTCTACAGAATTTTTTATCAAGAAACAGGGAGGTCAGGGAAGAAAACCGATGAGTGATTCGTATTAAGTTTTTGGATGAAAAACTCGAAAAAAATATTTTTGGGAGGGTTGGGGTTACGGTTACCATGTTGACCACTTTGCAGATATCAATTTGTGCTCATTTGGGCATGTTCCCGTACTCTTATCGTCACGAAATTGAAAAATCAGCCCCGTAGGGGCAGTACTTTTTAACGGGCAACCCGATGCAAAAAACTGCAAGTCTCTATCTTGTGTCGTTCTCAAGTTAGGTGTATCATGCGAAATGACGAAAAAACCGATTTTTCAGCTTCAATGCATTGAGTTCATTATGAACAATCTCAAATGTCATGGTTTCCCTGAACTCTACTCTGAATAGACTATAGATTTGACCATTTTTACGCTCCTGTTACAAGGCAAGAGAAAGCAGTGACTCGTCAAAAGTGACAAAAAAGTTCAATTCTACAAGCTTCAAAACCCATATTTCAAGAATAAACCGATCACCCAACTACATGTACCAACCGCCAATTAATTGTAGGTCTTCCCGTAAGTTATCGAAAGTTGAAAAGAACAAAATACACATAGGAACAAAAAACAAAAAATAGGAACAGGAAAGGGATGATACACCACTGGAAAAGGGGGAGTGGTGGGTAGGGGCAATGATGATGTGATCGAATGACAAAGGCTCCATCTGCAATTTCTTCTATACCAATCAGTGGATCTTAATGAAACTTTCACACAATCTTGGTGACACATCACAGATGTCTAGAATCCATGTTAAACTTTGATCGCAGTGGTATCCGGGTTTCCAGCAACGAAACATGGAGTTGGGCAATGGTTAACGGAAAGCAGCTCCTATCGCCCGCTACTGCAAAACCACTCAAGGGATCTTCATGAAACTTTCACACAATGTAGATAAAGATGTGCACTTCCTGTCTGTGCAACAATAGGGCCTCATTACATTGAAACACATTTTTGTCTGATTTTTTTTTAAAATTATTCTTTGGTGTTTCAGAACTTGTTCCTGATCCTGAACTTTTCATTGTTTGTTGGAAAACACTATACGATTTTAGAAGTGAGTGAGTTGGTGTTTTTACGCCCGTGCAACGCTATATAGGTTATTTACAGGCGATGAACATGAAAAGAATGATACAATGAACATGAAATGATGATGATAAATGAAATATGGGGATGGGGTGCGAAACAATTAAAGAACCACAGGAAAAGGGGGAGAGGTGGGTAGGGGCGGAAAATTTAGCCTATGTGGTGCATGTTTCGCTTATTTCGCCCTGTTTCCTAGCTCCAATCGTCTCGAAAATTGACCGATTTTAAAAATTGAACCATGATTGTAAAGCTAATTGTTCATTCTCCAGACCTAGTTTAGGTAAAGAAATGTACACGGTAAGTAAGCTTTTTCCTACCTCATTGAACATTGCTAACTTGTACAATGTCTAGACTCGGACCTGAAAGTGATGCAAGTTTGAGGCATCATAACTTTTGATCGGCGATAGGTAGCCCGGTTCTGTAAAATGTGTTAAACGGCACAAATCGTGATCTGTCGGACACAGTAAAGGGATTGTACGTCGGTTGAGCACAAGCGAGACTGGAATTTTTTTCTAGGAACAAGATTTTCCTCTCAATGTAAATAACGCTTTCTACACCTGTCGTGGGATCTTTATGAAACTTTTACACGATCTTTGTGACTTAACACAGATGTGTAAAATTCATGTTTAACATTGCTTAGATAGATATCGGGGCTTCTATAGGCTAAAGTTGGAGATGAGCCATGGTTGACCAAGGACAGCTCTTATCGACCGCAACTCTGAAACCACTCGATGGATCTTCATGAAACTTTTACACAGCGTAGATATTGTTGTTGACTACCTTTTCCTGTCATAACCATTCACGATTGACTTTGTGGGGATCGAAGGGCGGTTTAATGTCCTTTTCGTCCAAAATTGATCCTGAACTATTGATCCTGAATTTCGTATTTTTTCATGCGAAAGTGTTGGATGTGCAAATAACTCATACGTTTTACCCCTTTTTGTTACAGAACATTTACAAGACAAGACGATTATGACAAACAAGAAAGACGAAGGCCGTTTCTGTAAAAGATTGGGGTAAGTAGATTTTTATTTTCTTTCTTTTTGTAATCAATCCGAGCGTCTATGCTCATCCGCTCCATTTAGTTGAAAAGCTTATTAAAAATACTTTCCAACGCGATTTTGATCGTTTAAATCGGTTAAGAAATGACTGAGATATTAGCATGTAAAGTTTGTAATTAAAATTTTCAAAAAGAAGTTCCGGCTAACCCTAACCCTTAACCCTGACACTAACCCTTTATTCATACGCAACCAAGACGGTTTACCGTTGGCGGAATGTGCAGATAAGGGTTACCCCTAATTACCTAACCCTAACCCTAACCTTCTAACTCTAACCCTAACCCTTAACCCTAACCCTTAACCCTAACCCTAACCCTGACCATAAAACTGACCCTAACCCTAACCCCGACCCTAACCCTAACCCTTAACCCTAACCCTAACCCTTTTTTCTTAAAAAGTGTGTTTTTCGCGTATTTTTCTACAGAATTTTTTATCAAGAAACAGGGAGGTCAGGGAAGAAAACCGATGAGTGATTCGTATTAAGTTTTTGGATGAAAAACTCGAAAAAAATATTTTTGGGAGGGTTGGGGTTACGGTTACCATGTTGACCACTTTGCAGATATCAATTTGTGCTCATTTGGGCATGTTCCCGTACTCTTATCGTCACGAAATTGAAAAATCAGCCCCGTAGGGGCAGTACTTTTTAACGGGCAACCCGATGCAAAAAACTGCAAGTCTCTATCTTGTGTCGTTCTCAAGTTAGGTGTATCATGCGAAATGACGAAAAAACCGATTTTTCAGCTTCAATGCATTGAGTTCATTATGAACAATCTCAAATGTCATGGTTTCCCTGAACTCTACTCTGAATAGACTATAGATTTGACCATTTTTACGCTCCTGTTACAAGGCAAGAGAAAGCAGTGACTCGTCAAAAGTGACAAAAAAGTTCAATTCTACAAGCTTCAAAACCCATATTTCAAGAATAAACCGATCACCCAACTACATGTACCAACCGCCAATTAATTGTAGGTCTTCCCGTAAGTTATCGAAAGTTGAAAAGAACAAAATACACATAGGAACAAAAAACAAAAAATAGGAACAGGAAAGGGATGATACACCACTGGAAAAGGGGGAGTGGTGGGTAGGGGCAATGATGATGTGATCGAATGACAAAGGCTCCATCTGCAATTTCTTCTATACCAATCAGTGGATCTTAATGAAACTTTCACACAATCTTGGTGACACATCACAGATGTCTAGAATCCATGTTAAACTTTGATCGCAGTGGTATCCGGGTTTCCAGCAACGAAACATGGAGTTGGGCAATGGTTAACGGAAAGCAGCTCCTATCGCCCGCTACTGCAAAACCACTCAAGGGATCTTCATGAAACTTTCACACAATGTAGATAAAGATGTGCACTTCCTGTCTGTGCAACAATAGGGCCTCATTACATTGAAACACATTTTTGTCTGATTTTTTTTTTAAAATTATTCTTTGGTGTTTCAGAACTTGTTCCTGATCCTGAACTTTTCATTGTTTGTTGGAAAACACTATACGATTTTAGAAGTGAGTGAGTTGGTGTTTTTACGCCCGTGCAACGCTATATAGGTTATTTACAGGCGATGAACATGAAAAGAATGATACAATGAACATGAAATGATGATGATAAATGAAATATGGGGATGGGGTGCGAAACAATTAAAGAACCACAGGAAAAGGGGGAGAGGTGGGTAGGGGCGGAAAATTTAGCCTATGTGGTGCATGTTTCGCTTATTTCGCCCTGTTTCCTAGCTCCAATCGTCTCGAAAATTGACCGATTTTAAAAATTGAACCATGATTGTAAAGCTAATTGTTCATTCTCCAGACCTAGTTTAGGTAAAGAAATGTACACGGTAAGTAAGCTTTTTCCTACCTCATTGAACATTGCTAACTTGTACAATGTCTAGACTCGGACCTGAAAGTGATGCAAGTTTGAGGCATCATAACTTTTGATCGGCGATAGGTAGCCCGGTTCTGTAAAATGTGTTAAACGGCACAAATCGTGATCTGTCGGACACAGTAAAGGGATTGTACGTCGGTTGAGCACAAGCGAGACTGGAATTTTTTTCTAGGAACAAGATTTTCCTCTCAATGTAGGCGATTTTTTTACCATTCGGGTCCTTGTAGCTTCTAGATCGGAAAAATACCAACGAATTGGCGACAGAATTCGACAAAAACCGCAAATACAAAGCCTGTTTGATCAAAAAACAATAGCCTGACTGAAAACAAACGTGTAGCTGAGACAGTGAACCAGTTATTTACAGGCGGGGCGCACGACGAATATGTGCAAAAAATCCGAGAAAAAAAAACGAACACAAAAAAGGGACAAAGAGAAAAAAAAAAAAGGAAAGAGAAGGCAAAAGGAAGAAAAAAATCAGTAGCTAATTCAAAAAAAAAAAAAAAAAAAAAAAAAAAAACAAGTCCACGCGCATACTTTTTGTTACTGGCATTCCTGCGCACAAAAATGATACAATGAATATGAAATGACGTGGTCACTTCAAAACATGATGACAGCCTTTTAAGCTGCTATTACTTCTACACCTGTCGTGGGATCTTTATGAAACTTTTACACGATCTTTGTGACTTAACACAGATGTGTAAAATTCATGTTTAACATTGCTTAGATAGATATCGGGGCTTCTATAGGCTAAAGTTGGAGATGAGCCATGGTTGACCAAGGACAGCTCTTATCGACCGCAACTCTGAAACCACTCGATGGATCTTCATGAAACTTTTACACAGCGTAGATATTGTTGTTGACTACCTTTTCCTGTCATAACCATTCACGATTGACTTTGTGGGGATCGAAGGGCGGTTTAATGTCCTTTTCGTCCAAAATTGATCCTGAACTATTGATCCTGAATTTCGTATTTTTTCATGCGAAAGTGTTGGATGTGCAAATAACTCATACGTTTTAGCCCTTTTTGTTACAGAACATTTACAAGACAAGACGATTATGACAAACAAGAAAGACGAAGGCCGTTTCTGTAAAAGATTGGGGTAAGTAGATTCTTATTTTCTTTCTTTTTGTAATCAATCCGAGCGTCTATGCTCATCCGCTCCATTTAGTTGAAAAGCTTATTAAAAATACTTTCCAACGCGATTTTGATCGTTTAAATCGGTTAAGAAATGACTGAGATATTAGCATGTAAAGTTTGTAATTAAAATTTTCAAAAAGAAGTTCCGGCTAACCCTAACCCTTAACCCTGACACTAACCCTTTATTCATACGCAACCAAGACGGTTTACCGTTGGCGGAATGTGCAGATAAGGGTTACCCCTAATTACCTAACCCTAACCCTAACCTTCTAACTCTAACCCTAACCCTTAACCCTAACCCTTAACCCTAACCCTAACCCTGACCATAAAACTGACCCTAACCCTAACCCCGACCCTAACCCTAACCCTTAACCCTAACCCTAACCCTTTTTTCTTAAAAAGTGTGTTTTTCGCGTATTTTTCTACAGAATTTTTTATCAAGAAACAGGGAGGTCAGGGAAGAAAACCGATGAGTGATTCGTATTAAGTTTTTGGATGAAAAACTCGAAAAAAATATTTTTGGGAGGGTTGGGGTTACGGTTACCATGTTGACCACTTTGCAGATATCAATTTGTGCTCATTTGGGCATGTTCCCGTACTCTTATCGTCACGAAATTGAAAAATCAGCCCCGTAGGGGCAGTACTTTTTAACGGGCAACCCGATGCAAAAAACTGCAAGTCTCTATCTTGTGTCGTTCTCAAGTTAGGTGTATCATGCGAAATGACGAAAAAACCGATTTTTCAGCTTCAATGCATTGAGTTCATTATGAACAATCTCAAATGTCATGGTTTCCCTGAACTCTACTCTGAATAGACTATAGATTTGACCATTTTTACGCTCCTGTTACAAGGCAAGAGAAAGCAGTGACTCGTCAAAAGTGACAAAAAAGTTCAATTCTACAAGCTTCAAAACCCATATTTCAAGAATAAACCGATCACCCAACTACATGTACCAACCGCCAATTAATTGTAGGTCTTCCCGTAAGTTATCGAAAGTTGAAAAGAACAAAATACACATAGGAACAAAAAACAAAAAATAGGAACAGGAAAGGGATGATACACCACTGGAAAAGGGGGAGTGGTGGGTAGGGGCAATGATGATGTGATCGAATGACAAAGGCTCCATCTGCAATTTCTTCTATACCAATCAGTGGATCTTAATGAAACTTTCACACAATCTTGGTGACACATCACAGATGTCTAGAATCCATGTTAAACTTTGATCGCAGTGGTATCCGGGTTTCCAGCAACGAAACATGGAGTTGGGCAATGGTTAACGGAAAGCAGCTCCTATCGCCCGCTACTGCAAAACCACTCAAGGGATCTTCATGAAACTTTCACACAATGTAGATAAAGATGTGCACTTCCTGTCTGTGCAACAATAGGGCCTCATTACATTGAAACACATTTTTGTCTGATTTTTTTTTAAAATTATTCTTTGGTGTTTCAGAACTTGTTCCTGATCCTGAACTTTTCATTGTTTGTTGGAAAACACTATACGATTTTAGAAGTGAGTGAGTTGGTGTTTTTACGCCCGTGCAACGCTATATAGGTTATTTACAGGCGATGAACATGAAAAGAATGATACAATGAACATGAAATGATGATGATAAATGAAATATGGGGATGGGGTGCGAAACAAAGGAACGGTAAATTTTGAAGAACCACAGGAAAAGGGGGAGAGGTGGGTAGGGGCGGAAAATTTAGCCTATGTGGTGCATGTTTCGCTTATTTCGCCCTGTTTCCTTGCTCCAATCGTCTCGAAAATTGACCGATTTTAAAAATTGAACCATGATTGTAAAGCTAATTGTTCATTCTCCAGACCTAGTTTAGGTAAAGAAATGTACACGGTAAGTAAGCTTTTTCCTACCTCATTGAACATTGCTAACTTGTACAATGTCTAGACTCGGACCTGAAAGTGATGCAAGTTTGAGGCATCATAACTTTTGATCGGCGATAGGTAGCCCGGTTCTGTAAAATGTGTTAAACGGCACAAATCGTGATCTGTCGGACACAGTAAAGGGATTGTACGTCGGTTGAGCACAAGCGAGACTGGAATTTTTTTCTAGGAACAAGATTTTCCTCTCAATGTAGGCGATTTTTTTACCATTCGGGTCCTTGTAGCTTCTAGATCGGAAAAATACCAACGAATTGGCGACAGAATTCGACAAAAACCGCAAATACAAAGCCTGTTTGATCAAAAAACAATAGCCTGACTGAAAACAAACGTGTAGCTGAGACAGTGAACCAGTTATTTACAGGCGGGGCGCACGACGAATATGTGCAAAAAATCCGAGAAAAAAAAACGAACACAAAAAAGGGACAAAGAGAAAAAAAAAAGAAGGAAAGAGAAGGCAAAAGGAAGAAAAAAAAATCAGTAGCTAATTCAAAAAAAAAAAAAAAAACAAGTCCACGCGCATACTTTTTGTTACTGGCATTCCTGCGCACAAAAATGATACAATGAATATGAAATGACGTGGTCACTTCAAAACATGATGACAGCCTTTTAAGCTGCTATTACTTCTACACCTGTCGTGGGATCTTTATGAAACTTTTACACGATCTTTGTGACTTAACACAGATGTGTAAAATTCATGTTTAACATTGCTTAGATAGATATCGGGGCTTCTATAGGCTAAAGTTGGAGATGAGCCATGGTTGACCAAGGACAGCTCTTATCGACCGCAACTCTGAAACCACTCGATGGATCTTCATGAAACTTTTACACAGCGTAGATATTGTTGTTGACTACCTTTTCCTGTCATAACCATTCACGATTGACTTTGTGGGGATCGAAGGGCGGTTTAATGTCCTTTTCGTCCAAAATTGATCCTGAACTATTGATCCTGAATTTCGTATTTTTTCATGCGAAAGTGTTGGATGTGCAAATAACTCATACGTTTTACCCCTTTTTGTTACAGAACATTTACAAGACAAGACGATTATGACAAACAAGAAAGACGAAGGCCGTTTCTGTAAAAGATTGGGGTAAGTAGATTTTTATTTTCTTTCTTTTTGTAATCAATCCGAGCGTCTATGCTCATCCGCTCCATTTAGTTGAAAAGCTTATTAAAAATACTTTCCAACGCGATTTTGATCGTTTAAATCGGTTAAGAAATGACTGAGATATTAGCATGTAAAGTTTGTAATTAAAATTTTCAAAAAGAAGTTCCGGCTAACCCTAACCCTTAACCCTGACACTAACCCTTTATTCATACGCAACCAAGACGGTTTACCGTTGGCGGAATGTGCAGATAAGGGTTACCCCTAATTACCTAACCCTAACCCTAACCCTAACCCTAACCCTAACCCTAACCCCTAACCCTAACCCTAACCCTAACCCTAACCCTAACCCTAACCCTAACCCTAACCCTAACCCCTAACCCTAACCCTAACCCTAACCCTAACCCTAACCCTAACTGCAAGACCACTCAAGGGATCTTCATGAAACTTTCACACAATGTAGATAAAGATGTGCACTTCCTGTCTGTGCAACAATAGGGCCTCATTGACATTGAAATACATGTGTGTCTGATTTTTTTAAAAATTATTCTTTGGTGTTTCAGAACTTGTTCCTGATCCTGAACTTTACATTGTTTGTTGGAAAACACTATACGATTTTAGGAGTGAGTGAGTTGGTGTTTTACGCCCGTGCAACGCCATAGACGTTATTTACAGGCGATGAACATGAAAAGAATGATACAATGAACATGAAATGATGATGATAAATGAAATAAATGAAATATGGGGATGAGGTGGGAAACAAAGGAACGGTAAATTTTGAAGAACCACAGGAAAAGGGGTAGGGGCGGAAAATTTAGCCTATGTGGTGCATTTTTAGCAGAGCTCATACTTTTTTAACATTTTTATTACAGGATATTTACGGGACATGATGCTCAAACAGAAATAAGAGAGACGGTGGTTCATCTGGATGCTGTGCGAGTCAACAGAAAGGGGTAAGTAGTTTAAAAACGTAGACTAGCCTTGTGAGCGAATGTAGGTCTAAACACGCAACCAAATCTTGTATGGTCTTGCTTAAAAAAGTTTAAGGAAAGATACGGGCCTGAAGACAAGATATAAAAGTAGCAGGCTGAAACACTGAGCCATATATTCCAAGTTGTGATCAATGAAAATGTTCACTCTCGATAAAAGAGACATTTCCGAGTGAGTAAATGTGGGTTGTATCACGGAAGTACAATACAGATTTTTTCCCTTTCACCAAACACTATTTTTATACGACCGCAAAACGTTTTCCTGCAGTCTAAGGAGACAATTTATAAGGATGTTCTTGCCATAAATTATGCTTACATTGTCCAGTGAATGATTTTATAGGAGTACTTTTACCATAAAAATGTGTTTGTGTAGTCTTAGGAGTATATTTATATGGATTTTATTGTCCTAGAGTGTGGTTATAAATGGGAACTAGTACCCCAAAAGGTGGCAATATTGTTTTAAAGGATATTTATAAGGATATAATTGCCATAAACTGTGAGAAAATACATTATATGGTCATTGATACTATCAAATGGGATGATTTTGTCCCAGGAGTAAAAGAATAAGGGTGAGTGAATGTAGGTCGTAACATCCAACCTAACATGTATCATGATTTTTTCCCTTAGAATTGACACAGTTTATATGCAATTGAAGGTACCGTTCGTAAAGGGAAACTCGTCAGCATTCAAAAACAGTTTGAATTTTTAAAATCGGTTGAAAAATGACTGAGATAGTAAAAGAATAAGGGTGAGTGAATGTAGGTCGTAACATCCAACCTAACATGTATCATGATTTTCTCCCTTAGAATTGACACAGTTTATTTGCATTCGAAGGTACCGCCCGTAAAGGGAAACTCGTCAGCATTCAAAAACAGTTTGAATTTTTAAAATCGGTTGAAAAATGACTGAGATATTGTCTTTTGAAATTTACCTTTCATAGTTATAGAAATATATTATCTCCCTTTAAAATACGTATGCAAATTAGTTCTACCACTATTATTGTTTCTATAACAAAGACCCACCATATATAGGAACCGATTACTTCATTAAATATCGGCGCATGCGCAGTCGAATAAAAGGGTTAGGGTTCGGGTTAATTAAAGAAGTTCCGGCTAACCTTAACCCTAACCCTGACTCTAACCCTAACCCTAACCCTATATTCATACGCCAACCATATAACATACCAATAAAATATCAATACATCGGTCGGGTCCCCCTCTATACGATACCTAACCCTAACCCTAACCCTAACCCCTAACCCTAACCCTAACCCTAACCAGCATATGTAAAAAAAACATGTCCGTCATTCACAGACTTTCAAATATGATTGACATATCACGTGACTAAAAGGGGCGGAATCACTCAAAACTCATCACTCAAATTCGTAATCATCCTATACCCTAACCCTAACCCTAACCCTAACCCTAACTCCGTGTATGATCTTGTAAAACACACAACTATATTGCAACGACATCGTAATTTAATAACCTATTAAACAAAAATATAGTCTTACCTTTTCATTTTGAATACAATTTAAACCAGCATATGTATAAAAAACATGTCCGTCATTCACAGACTTTCAAATATGATTGACATATCACGTGACTAAAAGGGGCGGAATCACTCAAAACTCATCACTCAAATTCGTAATCATCCTAACCCTAACCCTAACCCTAACCCTAACCCTAAAAGAATGTAAGGTCAGTTGGGTAAGGTAAGAAAGTAAATTCATGTAGGTAAGGTTGGCAGGAATGTTAGGTTAGGTGGGTAAGGAGGGTAATAATGTAAGATCAGGTGTGTAAGGTCGGTAAGGTCAGGTGGGTAATTTGGGTAAGAATATAAGGTTAGTTGGGTAAGGTAAGAAAGTATATTCAGGTAGGTGAAGTGGGCTGGAATTTAAGGTCAGGTGGGTAAAGAGGATAGGAATGTAAGGTCAGGTGGGTAAGATGGGTAAGAATGTAAGGTAATGTGGGTAAGGTGGGTAAGAATGTAAGGTTAGTTGGGTAAGGTAAGAAAGTATATTCAGGTGGGTAACGTGGGAAGGAATGTTAGGTCAGGTGGATAAAAATGTAAGGTCAGGTGGGTAAGGAGGGTAAGAATGTAAGGTCAGGTGGGTAAGTTGGGTAAGAATGTAAGGTGAGTTGGGTAAGGCAAGAAAGTATTTTCAGGAAGGTAAAGTGGGTAGGAATGTAAGGTCAGGTGGGTAAGGAGGGAAAGAATGTAAGGTCAGGTGGGTAAGGAGGGTAAGAATGTAAGGTCAGGTGGATAAGATGGATAAGAATATAAGGTCAGGTGGGTGAGGAGGATAAGAATGTAAGGAGGTTAGGTTAGGAGGGTAAGAATGTAGGGTCAGGTGGGTAAGAAGGGTATGAATGTAAGGTCAGATGGATAAGAATGTAAAGTCAGGTGGGTAAGGTCAGTTGGGTAAGGTTAGTAAGAATATCAGGTGAGTGGGTAGGGAGAGTTAAAATGCAAGATCAGGTGGGTAAGGTGGATGAGGTTTGTAAGAATTTAAGGTCAGGTGGGTAAGGAGGGTAAAAATGTAAGGTCAGGTGGATAAGGTTGGTAAGAATGTCAGGTCAGGTGGATAAGGTGAGTGAGAATGTAAGGTCAGGTGGCTAAGGTGGGTAAGGTCAGTTGGGTAAGGTTGGTAGAATTTAAGGTCAGGTGGGTAAGGTAAGAAAGTTGTTTCATGATGGTAAGGTGGGTAAGAATGTAAGGTCAGGTGGGTGAGAATGGGGGAATATAAGGTCAGGTGGATGAGGTAGGTTAGAATGTAAGGTCATGTTGCAACGCTGTAAGGTTATGCGAGTTAACTCACTAACAATGTAAATCTATATTTAGTAACGGTTCTAACCCTGGTCGCCCCAGTCGACATAATCTTCAAAATAGGTTTTGCAAATCCAGAAAAAACTGAGCCATTTTTGTTTTATTTTCATTTAATTCATCCTTTCTTATAAATTTAAAGAACATGGCTTAAATGTTTGTCCATAAATAAGGAATTTTACACAAATTACATGGTTAACATGTGTGTTGATAAATAAGTTATTTTAGAAATAACTGAAGAGATAAAATACAGCTATATGTGTATGTATCGATCAGCGATTCTTTTATAAAAGAAATACTGTCAATCTTTTGTTTGTAAAGTCATCAATTATTTTTTTTCGTTCCGTGTTTCTGATGAAATAAACACTCATTAAACTTATCAAATTGCTTTTAATTGTACCATTTATTCCGTGTATGATCTTGTTAAACACAAAACTATATTGCAACGACATCATAATTTAATAACCTATTAAACAAAAATATAGTCTTACCTTTTCATTTTGAATACAATTTAAACCAGCATATGTATAAAAAACATGTCCGTCATTCACAGACTTTCAAATATGATTGACATATCACGTGACTAAAAGGGGCGGAATCACTCAAAACTCATCACTCAAATTCGTAATCATCCTATACCCTAACCCTAACCCTAACCCTAACCCTAAAAGAATGTAAGGTCAGTTGGGTAAGGTAAGAAAGTAAATTCATGTAGGTAAGGTTGGCAGGAATGTTAGGTTAGGTGGGTAAGGAGGGTAATAATGTAAGATCAGGTGTGTAAGGTCGGTAAGGTCAGGTGGGTAATTTGGGTAAGAATATAAGGTTAGTTGGGTAAAGTAAGAAAGTATATTCAGGTAGGTGAAGTGGGCTGGAAGTTAAGGTCAGGTGGGTAAAGAGGATAGGAATGTAAGGTCAGATGGGTAAGATGGGTAAGAATGTAAGGTAATGTGGGTAAGGTGGGTAAGAATGTAAGGTTAGTTGGGTAAGGTAAGAAAGTATATTCAGGTGGGTAACGTGGGAAGGAATGTTAGGTCAGGTGGATAAAAATGTAAGGTCAGGTGGGTAAGGAGGGTAAGAATGTAAGGTCATGTGGGTAAGTTGGGTAAGAATGTAAGGTGAGTTGGGTAAGGCAAGAAAGTATTTTCAGGAAGGTAAAGTGGGTAGGAATGTAAGGTCAGGTGGGTAAGGAGGGAAAGAATGTAAGGTCAGGTGGGTAAGGAGGGTAAGAATGTAAGGTCAGGTGGATAAGATGGATAAGAATATAAGGTCAGGTGGGTGAGGAGGATAAGAATGTAAGGAGGTTAGGTTAGGAGGGTAAGAATGTAAGGTCAGGTGGGTAAGAAGGGTATGAATGTAAGGTCAGGTGGATAAGAATGTAAAGTCAGGTGGGTAAGGTCAGTTGGGTAAGGTTAGTAAGAATATCAGGTGAGTGGGTAGGGAGAGTTAAAATGCAAGATCAGGTGGGTAAGGTGGATAAGGTTTGTAAGAATTTAAGGTCAGGTGGGTAAGGAGAGTAAAAATGTAAGGTCAGGTGGATAAGGTTGGTAAGAATGTCAGGTCAGGTGGATAAGGTGGGTGAGAATGTAAGGTCAGGTGGCTAAGGTAGGTAAGGTCAGTTGGGTAAGGTTGGTAGAATTTAAGGTCAGGTGGGTAAGGTAAGAAAGTTGTTTCATGATGGTAAGGTGGGTAAGAATGTAAGGTCAGGTGGGTGAGAATGGGGGAATATAAGGTCAGGTGGATGAAGTAGGTTACAATGTAAGGTCATGTTGCAACGCTGTAAGGTTATGCGAGTTAACTCACTAACAATGTAAATCTATATTTAGTAACGGTTCTAACCCTGGTCGCCCCAGTCGACATAATCTTCAAAATAGGTTTTGCAAATCCAGAAAAAACTGAGCCATTTTTGTTTTATTTTCATTTAATTCATCCTTTCTTATAAATTTAAAGAACATGGCTTAAATGTTTGTCCATAAATAAGGAATTTTACACAAATTACATGGTTAACATGTGTGTTGATAAATAAGTTATTTTAGAAATAACTGAAGAGATAAAATACAGCTATATGTGTATGTATCGATTAGCGATTCTTTTATAAAAGAAATACTGTCAATCTTTTGTTTGTAAAGTCATCAATTATTTTTTTTCGTTCCGTGTTTCTGATGAAATAAACACTCATTAAACTTATCAAATTGCGTTTAATTGTACCATTTATTCCGTGTATGATCTTGTAAAACACAAAACTATATTGCAACGACATCATAATTTAATAACCTATTAAAAAAAAATATAGTCTTACCTTTTCATTTTGAATACAATTTAAACCAGGATATGTATAAAAAACATGTCCGTCATTCACAGACTTTCAAATATGATTGACATATCACGTGACTAAAAGGGGCGGAATCACTCAAAACTCATCACTCAAATTCGTAATCATCCTATACCCTAACCCTAACCCTAACCCTAAACCCTAACCCTAACCCTAACCTGATACTTAACTTAACCTTCTAACCCTAACCCTAACCTTCTAACTCTAACCCTAACCCTTAACCCTAACCCTAACCCCGACCATAAAACTGACCCAAACCCTAACCCCGACCCTAACCCTAACCCTTAACCCTAACCTTAACCCTTTTTTCTTAAAAAGTGTGTTTTTCGCGTATTTTTCTACAGAATTTTTTATCAAGAAACAGGGAGGTCAGGGAAGAAAACCGATGAGTGATTCGTATTAAGTTTTTGGATGAAAAACTCGAAAAAAATATTTTTGGAGGGTTGGGGTTACGGTTGCCATGTTGACCACTTTGCAGATATCAATTTGTGCTCATTTGGGCATGTTCCCGTACTCTTATCGTCACGAAATTGAAAAATCAGCCCCGTAGGGGCAGTACTTTTTAACGGGCAACCCGATGCAAAAAACTGCAAGTCTCTATCTTGTGTCGTTCTCAAGTTAGGTGTATCATGCGAAATGACGAAAAAACCGATTTTTCAGCTTCAATGCATTGAGTTCATTATGAACAATCTCAAATGTCATGGTTTCCCTGAACTCTACTCTGAATAGACTATAGATTTGACCATTTTTACGCTCCTGTTACAAGGCAAGAGAAAGCAGTGACTCGTCAAAAGTGACAAAAAAGTTCAATTCTACAAGCTTCAAAACCCATATTTCAAGAATAAACCGATCACCCAACTACATGTACCAACCGCCAATTAATTGTAGGTCTTCCCGTAAGTTATCGAAAGTTGAAAAGAACAAAATACACATAGGAACAAAAAACAAAAAATAGGAACAGGAAAGGGATGATACACCACTGGAAAAGGGGGAGTGGTGGGTAGGGGCAATGATGATGTGATCGAATGACAAAGGCTCCATCTGCAATTTCTTCTATACCAATCAGTGGATCTTAATGAAACTTTCACACAATCTTGGTGACACATCACAGATGTCTAGAATCCATGTTAAACTTTGATCGCAGTGGTATCCGGGTTTCCAGCAACGAAACATGGAGTTGGGCAATGGTTAACGGAAAGCAGCTCCTATCGCCCGCTACTGCAAAACCACTCAAGGGATCTTCATGAAACTTTCACACAATGTAGATAAAGATGTGCACTTCCTGTCTGTGCAACAATAGGGCCTCATTACATTGAAACACATTTTTGTCTGATTTTTTTTTTAAATTATTCTTTGGTGTTTCATAACTTGTTCCTGATCCTGAACTTTTCATTGTTTGTTGGAAAACACTATACGATTTTAGAAGTGAGTGAGTTGGTGTTTTTACGCCCGTGCAACGCTATATAGGTTATTTACAGGCGATGAACATGAAAAGAATGATACAATGAACATGAAATGATGATGATAAATGAAATATGGGGATGGGGTGCGAAACAATTAAAGAACCACAGGAAAAGGGGGAGAGGTGGGTAGGGGCGGAAAATTTAGCCTATGTGGTGCATGTTTCGCTTATTTCGCCCTGTTTCCTAGCTCCAATCGTCTCGAAAATTGACCGATTTTAAAAATTGAACCATGATTGTAAAGCTAATTGTTCATTCTCCAGACCTAGTTTAGGTAAAGAAATGTACACGGTAAGTAAGCTTTTTCCTACCTCATTGAACATTGCTAACTTGTACAATGTCTAGACTCGGACCTGAAAGTGATGCAAGTTTGAGGCATCATAACTTTTGATCGGCGATAGGTAGCCCGGTTCTGTAAAATGTGTTAAACGGCACAAATCGTGATCTGTCGGACACAGTAAAGGGATTGTACGTCGGTTGAGCACAAGCGAGACTGGAATTTTTTTCTAGGAACAAGATTTTCCTCTCAATGTAGGCGATTTTTTTACCATTCGGGTCCTTGTAGCTTCTAGATCGGAAAATACCAACGAATTGGCGACAGAATTCGACAAAAACCGCAAATACAAAGCCTGTTTGATCAAAAAACAATAGCCTGACTGAAAACAAACGTGTAGCTGAGACAGTGAACCAGTTATTTACAGGCGGGGCGCACGACGAATATGTGCAAAAAATCCGAGAAAAAAAAACGAACACAAAAAAGGGACAAAGAGAAAAAAAAAAGAAGGAAAGAGAAGGCAAAAGGAAGAAAAAAAATCAGTAGCTAATTCAAAAAAAAAAAAAAAAAACAAGTCCACGCGCATACTTTTTGTTACTGGCATTCCTGCGCACAAAAATGATACAATGAATATGAAATGACGTGGTCACTTCAAAACATGATGACAGCCTTTTAAGCTGCTATTACTTCTACACCTGTCGTGGGATCTTTATGAAACTTTTACACGATCTTTGTGACTTAACACAGATGTGTAAAATTCATGTTTAACATTGCTTAGATAGATATCGGGGCTTCTATAGGCTAAAGTTGGAGATGAGCCATGGTTGACCAAGGACAGCTCTTATCGACCGCAACTCTGAAACCACTCGATGGATCTTCATGAAACTTTTACACAGCGTAGATATTGTTGTTGACTACCTTTTCCTGTCATAACCATTCACGATTGACTTTGTGGGGATCGAAGGGCGGTTTAATGTCCTTTTCGTCCAAAATTGATCCTGAACTATTGATCCTGAATTTCGTATTTTTTCATGCGAAAGTGTTAAGTGTTGGATGTGCAAATAACTCATACGTTTTACCCCTTTTTGTTACAGAACATTTACAAGACAAGACGATTATGACAAACAAGAAAGACGAAGGCCGTTTCTGTAAAAGATTGGGGTAAGTAGATTTTTATTTTCTTTCTTTTTGTAATCAATCCGAGCGTCTATGCTCATCCGCTCCATTTAGTTGAAAAGCTTATTAAAAATACTTTCCAACGCGATTTTGATCGTTTAAATCGGTTAAGAAATGACTGAGATATTAGCATGTAAAGTTTGTAATTAAAATTTTCAAAAAGAAGTTCCGGCTAACCCTAACCCTTAACCCTGACACTAACCCTTTATTCATACGCAACCAAGACGGTTTACCGTTGGCGGAATGTGCAGATAAGGGTTACCCCTAATTACCTAACCCTAACCCTAACCCTAACCCTAACCCTAACCCTAACCCTAACCCTAACCCTAACCCTAACCCTAACCCCTAACCCTAACCCTAACCCTAACCCTAACCCTAACCCTAACCCTAACCCTAACCCTAACCCTAACCCTAACCCTAACCTTGGCGGAATGTGCAGATAAGGGTTACCCCTAATTACCTAACCCTAACCCTAACCCTAACCCTTAACCCTAACCCTTAACCCTAACCCTAACCCTGACCCTAAAACTGACCCTAACCCTAACCCCGACCCTAACCCTAACCCTTAACCCTAACCCTAACCCTTTTTTCTTAAAAAGTGTGTTTTTCGCGTATTTTTTTACAGAATTTTTTATCAAGAAACAGGGAGGTCAGGGAAGAAAACCGATGAGTGATTCGTATTAAGTTTTTGGATGAAAAACTCGAAAAAAATATTTTTGGGAGGGTTGGGGTTACGGTTACCATGTTGACCACTTTGCAGATATCAATTTGTGCTCATTTGGGCATGTTCCCGTACTCTTATCGTCACGAAATTGAAAAATCAGCCCCGTAGGGGCAGTACTTTTTAACGGGCAACCCGATGCAAAAAACTGCAAGTCTCTATCTTGTGTCGTTCTCAAGTTAGGTGTATCATGCGAAATGACGAAAAAAACGATTTTTCAACTTCAATGCATTGAGTTCATTATGAACAATCTCAAATGTCATGGTTTCCCTGAACTCTACTCTGAATAGACTATAGATTTGACCATTTTTACGCTCCTGTTACAAGGCAAGAGAAAGCAGTGACTCGTCAAAAGTGACAAAAAAGTTCAATTCTACAAGCTTCAAAACCCATATTTCAAGAATAAACCGATCACCCAACTACATGTACCAACCGCCAATTAATTGTAGGTCTTCCCGTAAGTTATCGAAAGTTGAAAAGAACAAAATACACATAGGAACAAAAAACAAAAAATAGGAACAGGAAAGGGATGATACACCACTGGAAAAGGGGGAGTGGTGGGTAGGGGCAATGATGATGTGATCGAATGACAAAGGCTCCATCTGCAATTTCTTCTATACCAATCAGTGGATCTTAATGAAACTTTCACACAATCTTGGTGATACATCACAGATGTCTAGAATCCATGTTAAACTTTGATCGCAGTGGTATCCGGGTTTCCAGCAACGAAACATGGAGTTGGGCAATGGTTAACGGAAAGCAGCTCCTATCGCCCGCTACTGCAAAACCACTCAAGGGATCTTCATGAAACTTTCACACAATGTAGATAAAGATGTGCACTTCCTGTCTGTGCAACAATAGGGCCTCATTACATTGAAACACATTTTTGTCTGATTTTTTTTTTAAATTATTCTTTGGTGTTTCAGAACTTGTTCCTGATCCTGAACTTTTCATTGTTTGTTGGAAAACACTATACGATTTTAGAAGTGAGTGAGTTGGTGTTTTTACGCCCGTGCAACGCTATATAGGTTATTTACAGGCGATGAACATGAAAAGAATGATACAATGAACATGAAATGATGATGATAAATGAAATATGGGGATGGGGTGCAAAACAAAGGAACGGTAAATTTTGAAGAACCACAGGAAAAGGGGGAGAGGTGGGTAGGGGCGGAAAATTTAGCCTATGTGGTGCATGTTTCGCTTATTTCGCCCTGTTTCCTTGCTCCAATCGTCTCGAAAATTGACCGATTTTAAAAATTGAACCATGATTGTAAAGCTAATTGTTCATTCTCCAGACCTAGTTTAGGTAAAGAAATGTACACGGTAAGTAAGCTTTTTCCTACCTCATTGAACATTGCTAACTTGTACAATGTCTAGACTCGGACCTGAAAGTGATGCAAGTTTGAGGCATCATAACTTTTGATCGGCGATAGGTAGCCCGGTTCTGTAAAATGTGTTAAACGGCACAAATCGTGATCTGTCGGACACAGTAAAGGGATTGTACGTCGGTTGAGCACAAGCGAGACTGGAATTTTTTTCTAGGAACAAGATTTTCCTCTCAATGTAGGCGATTTTTTTACCATTCGGGTCCTTGTAGCTTCTAGATCGGAAAAATACCAACGAATTGGCGACAGAATTCGACAAAAACCGCAAATACAAAGCCTGTTTGATCAAAAAACAATAGCCTGACTGAAAACAAACGTGTAGCTGAGACAGTGAACCAGTTATTTACAGGCGGGGCGCACGACGAATATGTGCAAAAAATCCGAGAAAAAAAAAACGAACACAAAAAAGGGACAAAGAGAAAAAAAAGAAGGAAAGAGAAGGCAAAAGGAAGAAAAAAAATCAGTAGCTAATTCAAAAAAAAAAAAAAAAAAAAAAAAAAAACAAGTCCACGCGCATACTTTTTGTTACTGGCATTCCTGCGCACAAAAATGATACAATGAATATGAAATGACGTGGTCACTTCAAAACATGATGACAGCCTTTTAAGCTGCTATTACTTCTACACCTGTCGTGGGATCTTTATGAAACTTTTACACGATCTTTGTGACTTAACACAGATGTGTAAAATTCATGTTTAACATTGCTTAGATAGATATCGGGGCTTCTATAGGCTAAAGTTGGAGATGAGCCATGGTTGACCAAGGACAGCTCTTATCGACCGCAACTCTGAAACCACTCGATGGATCTTCATGAAACTTTTACACAGCGTAGATATTGTTGTTGACTACCTTTTCCTGTCATAACCATTCACGATTGACTTTGTGGGGATCGAAGGGCGGTTTAATGTCCTTTTCGTCCAAAATTGATCCTGAACTATTGATCCTGAATTTCGTATTTTTTCATGCGAAAGTGTTGGATGTGCAAATAACTCATACGTTTTACCCCTTTTTGTTACAGAACATTTACAAGACAAGACGATTATGACAAACAAGAAAGACGAAGGCCGTTTCTGTAAAAGATTGGGGTAAGTAGATTTTTATTTTCTTTCTTTTTGTAATCAATCCGAGCGTCTATGCTCATCCGCTCCATTTAGTTGAAAAGCTTATTAAAAATACTTTCCAACGCGATTTTGATCGTTTAAATCGGTTAAGAAATGACTGAGATATTAGCATGTAAAGTTTGTAATTAAAATTTTCAAAAAGAAGTTCCGGCTAACCCTAACCCTTAACCCTGACACTAACCCTTTATTCATACGCAACCAAGACGGTTTACCGTTGGCGGAATGTGCAGATAAGGGTTACCCCTAATTACCTAACCCTAACCCTAACCCTAACCCTTAACCCTAACCCTTAACCCTAACCCTAACCCTGACCCTAAAACTGACCCTAACCCTAACCCCGACCCTAACCCTAACCCTTAACCCTAACCCTAACCCTTTTTTCTTAAAAAGTGTGTTTTTCGCGTATTTTTTTACAGAATTTTTTATCAAGAAACAGGGAGGTCAGGGAAGAAAACCGATGAGTGATTCGTATTAAGTTTTTGGATGAAAAACTCGAAAAAAATATTTTTGGGAGGGTTGGGGTTACGGTTACCATGTTGACCACTTTGCAGATATCAATTTGTGCTCATTTGGGCATGTTCCCGTACTCTTATCGTCACGAAATTGAAAAATCAGCCCCGTAGGGGCAGTACTTTTTAACGGGCAACCCGATGCAAAAAACTGCAAGTCTCTATCTTGTGTCGTTCTCAAGTTAGGTGTATCATGCGAAATGACGAAAAAAACGATTTTTCAACTTCAATGCATTGAGTTCATTATGAACAATCTCAAATGTCATGGTTTCCCTGAACTCTACTCTGAATAGACTATAGATTTGACCATTTTTACGCTCCTGTTACAAGGCAAGAGAAAGCAGTGACTCGTCAAAAGTGACAAAAAAGTTCAATTCTACAAGCTTCAAAACCCATATTTCAAGAATAAACCGATCACCCAACTACATGTACCAACCGCCAATTAATTGTAGGTCTTCCCGTAAGTTATCGAAAGTTGAAAAGAACAAAATACACATAGGAACAAAAAACAAAAAATAGGAACAGGAAAGGGATGATACACCACTGGAAAAGGGGGAGTGGTGGGTAGGGGCAATGATGATGTGATCGAATGACAAAGGCTCCATCTGCAATTTCTTCTATACCAATCAGTGGATCTTAATGAAACTTTCACACAATCTTGGTGATACATCACAGATGTCTAGAATCCATGTTAAACTTTGATCGCAGTGGTATCCGGGTTTCCAGCAACGAAACATGGAGTTGGGCAATGGTTAACGGAAAGCAGCTCCTATCGCCCGCTACTGCAAAACCACTCAAGGGATCTTCATGAAACTTTCACACAATGTAGATAAAGATGTGCACTTCCTGTCTGTGCAACAATAGGGCCTCATTACATTGAAACACATTTTTGTCTGATTTTTTTTTTAAATTATTCTTTGGTGTTTCAGAACTTGTTCCTGATCCTGAACTTTTCATTGTTTGTTGGAAAACACTATACGATTTTAGAAGTGAGTGAGTTGGTGTTTTTACGCCCGTGCAACGCTATATAGGTTATTTACAGGCGATGAACATGAAAAGAATGATACAATGAACATGAAATGATGATGATAAATGAAATATGGGGATGGGGTGCAAAACAAAGGAACGGTAAATTTTGAAGAACCACAGGAAAAGGGGGAGAGGTGGGTAGGGGCGGAAAATTTAGCCTATGTGGTGCATGTTTCGCTTATTTCGCCCTGTTTCCTTGCTCCAATCGTCTCGAAAATTGACCGATTTTAAAAATTGAACCATGATTGTAAAGCTAATTGTTCATTCTCCAGACCTAGTTTAGGTAAAGAAATGTACACGGTAAGTAAGCTTTTTCCTACCTCATTGAACATTGCTAACTTGTACAATGTCTAGACTCGGACCTGAAAGTGATGCAAGTTTGAGGCATCATAACTTTTGATCGGCGATAGGTAGCCCGGTTCTGTAAAATGTGTTAAACGGCACAAATCGTGATCTGTCGGACACAGTAAAGGGATTGTACGTCGGTTGAGCACAAGCGAGACTGGAATTTTTTTCTAGGAACAAGATTTTCCTCTCAATGTAGGCGATTTTTTTACCATTCGGGTCCTTGTAGCTTCTAGATCGGAAAAATACCAACGAATTGGCGACAGAATTCGACAAAAACCGCAAATACAAAGCCTGTTTGATCAAAAAACAATAGCCTGACTGAAAACAAACGTGTAGCTGAGACAGTGAACCAGTTATTTACAGGCGGGGCGCACGACGAATATGTGCAAAAAATCCGAGAAAAAAAAAACGAACACAAAAAAGGGACAAAGAGAAAAAAAAGAAGGAAAGAGAAGGCAAAAGGAAGAAAAAAAATCAGTAGCTAATTCAAAAAAAAAAAAAAAAAAAAAAAAAAAACCAAGTCCACGCGCATACTTTTTGTTACTGGCATTCCTGCGCACAAAAATGATACAATGAATATGAAATGACGTGGTCACTTCAAAACATGATGACAGCCTTTTAAGCTGCTATTACTTCTACACCTGTCGTGGGATCTTTATGAAACTTTTACACGATCTTTGTGACTTAACACAGATGTGTAAAATTCATGTTTAACATTGCTTAGATAGATATCGGGGCTTCTATAGGCTAAAGTTGGAGATGAGCCATGGTTGACCAAGGACAGCTCTTATCGACCGCAACTCTGAAACCACTCGATGGATCTTCATGAAACTTTTACACAGCGTAGATATTGTTGTTGACTACCTTTTCCTGTCATAACCATTCACGATTGACTTTGTGGGGATCGAAGGGCGGTTTAATGTCCTTTTCGTCCAAAATTGATCCTGAACTATTGATCCTGAATTTCGTATTTTTTCATGCGAAAGTGTTGGATGTGCAAATAACTCATACGTTTTACCCCTTTTTGTTACAGAACATTTACAAGACAAGACGATTATGACAAACAAGAAAGACGAAGGCCGTTTCTGTAAAAGATTGGGGTAAGTAGATTTTTATTTTCTTTCTTTTTGTAATCAATCTGAGCGTCTATGCTCATCCGCTCCATTTAGTTGAAAAGCTTATTAAAAATACTTTCCAACGCGATTTTGATCGTTTAAATCGGTTAAGAAATGACTGAGATATTAGCATGTAAAGTTTGTAATTAAAATTTTCAAAAAGAAGTTCCGGCTAACCCTAACCCTTAACCCTGACACTAACCCTTTATTCATACGCAACCAAGACGGTTTACCGTTGGCGGAATGTGCAGATAAGGGTTACCCCTAATTACCTAACCCTAACCCTAACCCTAACCCTTAACCCTAACCCTTAACCCTAACCCTAACCCTGACCATAAAACTGACCCTAACCCTAACCCCGACCCTAACCCTAACCCTTAACCCTAACCCTAACCCTTTTTTCTTAAAAAGTGTGTTTTTCGCGTATTTTTTTACAGAATTTTTTATCAAGAAACAGGGAGGTCAGGGAAGAAAACCGATGAGTGATTCGTATTAAGTTTTTGGATGAAAAACTCGAAAAAAATATTTTTGGGAGGGTTGGGGTTACGGTTACCATGTTGACCACTTTGCAGATATCAATTTGTGCTCATTTGGGCATGTTCCCGTACTCTTATCGTCACGAAATTGAAAAATCAGCCCCGTAGGGGCAGTACTTTTTAACGGGCAACCCGATGCAAAAAACTGCAAGTCTCTATCTTGTGTCGTTCTCAAGTTAGGTGTATCATGCGAAATGACGAAAAAAACGATTTTTCAACTTCAATGCATTGAGTTCATTATGAACAATCTCAAATGTCATGGTTTCCCTGAACTCTACTCTGAATAGACTATAGATTTGACCATTTTTACGCTCCTGTTACAAGGCAAGAGAAAGCAGTGACTCGTCAAAAGTGACAAAAAAGTTCAATTCTACAAGCTTCAAAACCCATATTTCAAGAATAAACCGATCACCCAACTACATGTACCAACCGCCAATTAATTGTAGGTCTTCCCGTAAGTTATCGAAAGTTGAAAAGAACAAAATACACATAGGAACAAAAAACAAAAAATAGGAACAGGAAAGGGATGATACACCACTGGAAAAGGGGGAGTGGTGGGTAGGGGCAATGATGATGTGATCGAATGACAAAGGCTCCATCTGCAATTTCTTCTATACCAATCAGTGGATCTTAATGAAACTTTCACACAATCTTGGTGATACATCACAGATGTCTAGAATCCATGTTAAACTTTGATCGCAGTGGTATCCGGGTTTCCAGCAACGAAACATGGAGTTGGGCAATGGTTAACGGAAAGCAGCTCCTATCGCCCGCTACTGCAAAACCACTCAAGGGATCTTCATGAAACTTTCACACAATGTAGATAAAGATGTGCACTTCCTGTCTGTGCAACAATAGGGCCTCATTACATTGAAACACATTTTTGTCTGATTTTTTTTTTAAATTATTCTTTGGTGTTTCAGAACTTGTTCCTGATCCTGAACTTTTCATTGTTTGTTGGAAAACACTATACGATTTTAGAAGTGAGTGAGTTGGTGTTTTTACGCCCGTGCAACGCTATATAGGTTATTTACAGGCGATGAACATGAAAAGAATGATACAATGAACATGAAATGATGATGATAAATGAAATATGGGGATGGGGTGCAAAACAAAGGAACGGTAAATTTTGAAGAACCACAGGAAAAGGGGGAGAGGTGGGTAGGGGCGGAAAATTTAGCCTATGTGGTGCATGTTTCGCTTATTTCGCCCTGTTTCCTTGCTCCAATCGTCTCGAAAATTGACCGATTTTAAAAATTGAACCATGATTGTAAAGCTAATTGTTCATTCTCCAGACCTAGTTTAGGTAAAGAAATGTACACGGTAAGTAAGCTTTTTCCTACCTCATTGAACATTGCTAACTTGTACAATGTCTAGACTCGGACCTGAAAGTGATGCAAGTTTGAGGCATCATAACTTTTGATCGGCGATAGGTAGCCCGGTTCTGTAAAATGTGTTAAACGGCACAAATCGTGATCTGTCGGACACAGTAAAGGGATTGTACGTCGGTTGAGCACAAGCGAGACTGGAATTTTTTTCTAGGAACAAGATTTTCCTCTCAATGTAGGCGATTTTTTTACCATTCGGGTCCTTGTAGCTTCTAGATCGGAAAAATACCAACGAATTGGCGACAGAATTCGACAAAAACCGCAAATACAAAGCCTGTTTGATCAAAAAACAATAGCCTGACTGAAAACAAACGTGTAGCTGAGACAGTGAACCAGTTATTTACAGGCGGGGCGCACGACGAATATGTGCAAAAAATCCGAGAAAAAAAAAACGAACACAAAAAAGGGACAAAGAGAAAAAAAAGAAGGAAAGAGAAGGCAAAAGGAAGAAAAAAAATCAGTAGCTAATTCAAAAAAAAAAAAAAAAAAAAAAAAACAAGTCCACGCGCATACTTTTTGTTACTGGCATTCCTGCGCACAAAAATGATACAATGAATATGAAATGACGTGGTCACTTCAAAACATGATGACAGCCTTTTAAGCTGCTATTACTTCTACACCTGTCGTGGGATCTTTATGAAACTTTTACACGATCTTTGTGACTTAACACAGATGTGTAAAATTCATGTTTAACATTGCTTAGATAGATATCGGGGCTTCTATAGGCTAAAGTTGGAGATGAGCCATGGTTGACCAAGGACAGCTCTTATCGACCGCAACTCTGAAACCACTCGATGGATCTTCATGAAACTTTTACACAGCGTAGATATTGTTGTTGACTACCTTTTCCTGTCATAACCATTCACGATTGACTTTGTGGGGATCGAAGGGCGGTTTAATGTCCTTTTCGTCCAAAATTGATCCTGAACTATTGATCCTGAATTTCGTATTTTTTCATGCGAAAGTGTTGGATGTGCAAATAACTCATACGTTTTACCCCTTTTTGTTACAGAACATTTACAAGACAAGACGATTATGACAAACAAGAAAGACGAAGGCCGTTTCTGTAAAAGATTGGGGTAAGTAGATTTTTATTTTCTTTCTTTTTGTAATCAATCCGAGCGTCTATGCTCATCCGCTCCATTTAGTTGAAAAGCTTATTAAAAATACTTTCCAACGCGATTTTGATCGTTTAAATCGGTTAAGAAATGACTGAGATATTAGCATGTAAAGTTTGTAATTAAAATTTTCAAAAAGAAGTTCCGGCTAACCCTAACCCTTAACCCTGACACTAACCCTTTATTCATACGCAACCAAGACGGTTTACCGTTGGCGGAATGTGCAGATAAGGGTTACCCCTAATTACCTAACCCTAACCCTAACCCTAACCCTTAACCCTAACCCTTAACCCTAACCCTAACCCTGACCCTAAAACTGACCCTAACCCTAACCCCGACCCTAACCCTAACCCTTAACCCTAACCCTAACCCTTTTTTCTTAAAAAGTGTGTTTTTCGCGTATTTTTTTACAGAATTTTTTATCAAGAAACAGGGAGGTCAGGGAAGAAAACCGATGAGTGATTCGTATTAAGTTTTTGGATGAAAAACTCGAAAAAAATATTTTTGGGAGGGTTGGGGTTACGGTTACCATGTTGACCACTTTGCAGATATCAATTTGTGCTCATTTGGGCATGTTCCCGTACTCTTATCGTCACGAAATTGAAAAATCAGCCCCGTAGGGGCAGTACTTTTTAACGGGCAACCCGATGCAAAAAACTGCAAGTCTCTATCTTGTGTCGTTCTCAAGTTAGGTGTATCATGCGAAATGACGAAAAAAACGATTTTTCAACTTCAATGCATTGAGTTCATTATGAACAATCTCAAATGTCATGGTTTCCCTGAACTCTACTCTGAATAGACTATAGATTTGACCATTTTTACGCTCCTGTTACAAGGCAAGAGAAAGCAGTGACTCGTCAAAAGTGACAAAAAAGTTCAATTCTACAAGCTTCAAAACCCATATTTCAAGAATAAACCGATCACCCAACTACATGTACCAACCGCCAATTAATTGTAGGTCTTCCCGTAAGTTATCGAAAGTTGAAAAGAACAAAATACACATAGGAACAAAAAACAAAAAATAGGAACAGGAAAGGGATGATACACCACTGGAAAAGGGGGAGTGGTGGGTAGGGGCAATGATGATGTGATCGAATGACAAAGGCTCCATCTGCAATTTCTTCTATACCAATCAGTGGATCTTAATGAAACTTTCACACAATCTTGGTGATACATCACAGATGTCTAGAATCCATGTTAAACTTTGATCGCAGTGGTATCCGGGTTTCCAGCAACGAAACATGGAGTTGGGCAATGGTTAACGGAAAGCAGCTCCTATCGCCCGCTACTGCAAAACCACTCAAGGGATCTTCATGAAACTTTCACACAATGTAGATAAAGATGTGCACTTCCTGTCTGTGCAACAATAGGGCCTCATTACATTGAAACACATTTTTGTCTGATTTTTTTTTTAAATTATTCTTTGGTGTTTCAGAACTTGTTCCTGATCCTGAACTTTTCATTGTTTGTTGGAAAACACTATACGATTTTAGAAGTGAGTGAGTTGGTGTTTTTACGCCCGTGCAACGCTATATAGGTTATTTACAGGCGATGAACATGAAAAGAATGATACAATGAACATGAAATGATGATGATAAATGAAATATGGGGATGGGGTGCAAAACAAAGGAACGGTAAATTTTGAAGAACCACAGGAAAAGGGGGAGAGGTGGGTAGGGGCGGAAAATTTAGCCTATGTGGTGCATGTTTCGCTTATTTCGCCCTGTTTCCTTGCTCCAATCGTCTCGAAAATTGACCGATTTTAAAAATTGAACCATGATTGTAAAGCTAATTGTTCATTCTCCAGACCTAGTTTAGGTAAAGAAATGTACACGGTAAGTAAGCTTTTTCCTACCTCATTGAACATTGCTAACTTGTACAATGTCTAGACTCGGACCTGAAAGTGATGCAAGTTTGAGGCATCATAACTTTTGATCGGCGATAGGTAGCCCGGTTCTGTAAAATGTGTTAAACGGCACAAATCGTGATCTGTCGGACACAGTAAAGGGATTGTACGTCGGTTGAGCACAAGCGAGACTGGAATTTTTTTCTAGGAACAAGATTTTCCTCTCAATGTAGGCGATTTTTTTACCATTCGGGTCCTTGTAGCTTCTAGATCGGAAAAATACCAACGAATTGGCGACAGAATTCGACAAAAACCGCAAATACAAAGCCTGTTTGATCAAAAAACAATAGCCTGACTGAAAACAAACGTGTAGCTGAGACAGTGAACCAGTTATTTACAGGCGGGGCGCACGACGAATATGTGCAAAAAATCCGAGAAAAAAAAAACGAACACAAAAAAGGGACAAAGAGAAAAAAAAGAAGGAAAGAGAAGGCAAAAGGAAGAAAAAAAATCAGTAGCTAATTCAAAAAAAAAAAAAAAAAAAAAAAAACAAGTCCACGCGCATACTTTTTGTTACTGGCATTCCTGCGCACAAAAATGATACAATGAATATGAAATGACGTGGTCACTTCAAAACATGATGACAGCCTTTTAAGCTGCTATTACTTCTACACCTGTCGTGGGATCTTTATGAAACTTTTACACGATCTTTGTGACTTAACACAGATGTGTAAAATTCATGTTTAACATTGCTTAGATAGATATCGGGGCTTCTATAGGCTAAAGTTGGAGATGAGCCATGGTTGACCAAGGACAGCTCTTATCGACCGCAACTCTGAAACCACTCGATGGATCTTCATGAAACTTTTACACAGCGTAGATATTGTTGTTGACTACCTTTTCCTGTCATAACCATTCACGATTGACTTTGTGGGGATCGAAGGGCGGTTTAATGTCCTTTTCGTCCAAAATTGATCCTGAACTATTGATCCTGAATTTCGTATTTTTTCATGCGAAAGTGTTGGATGTGCAAATAACTCATACGTTTTACCCCTTTTTGTTACAGAACATTTACAAGACAAGACGATTATGACAAACAAGAAAGACGAAGGCCGTTTCTGTAAAAGATTGGGGTAAGTAGATTTTTATTTTCTTTCTTTTTGTAATCAATCCGAGCGTCTATGCTCATCCGCTCCATTTAGTTGAAAAGCTTATTAAAAATACTTTCCAACGCGATTTTGATCGTTTAAATCGGTTAAGAAATGACTGAGATATTAGCATGTAAAGTTTGTAATTAAAATTTTCAAAAAGAAGTTCCGGCTAACCCTAACCCTTAACCCTGACACTAACCCTTTATTCATACGCAACCAAGACGGTTTACCGTTGGCGGAATGTGCAGATAAGGGTTACCCCTAATTACCTAACCCTAACCCTAACCCTAACCCTTAACCCTAACCCTTAACCCTAACCCTAACCCTGACCCTAAAACTGACCCTAACCCTAACCCCGACCCTAACCCTAACCCTTAACCCTAACCCTAACCCTTTTTTCTTAAAAAGTGTGTTTTTCGCGTATTTTTTTACAGAATTTTTTATCAAGAAACAGGGAGGTCAGGGAAGAAAACCGATGAGTGATTCGTATTAAGTTTTTGGATGAAAAACTCGAAAAAAATATTTTTGGGAGGGTTGGGGTTACGGTTACCATGTTGACCACTTTGCAGATATCAATTTGTGCTCATTTGGGCATGTTCCCGTACTCTTATCGTCACGAAATTGAAAAATCAGCCCCGTAGGGGCAGTACTTTTTAACGGGCAACCCGATGCAAAAAACTGCAAGTCTCTATCTTGTGTCGTTCTCAAGTTAGGTGTATCATGCGAAATGACGAAAAAAACGATTTTTCAACTTCAATGCATTGAGTTCATTATGAACAATCTCAAATGTCATGGTTTCCCTGAACTCTACTCTGAATAGACTATAGATTTGACCATTTTTACGCTCCTGTTACAAGGCAAGAGAAAGCAGTGACTCGTCAAAAGTGACAAAAAAGTTCAATTCTACAAGCTTCAAAACCCATATTTCAAGAATAAACCGATCACCCAACTACATGTACCAACCGCCAATTAATTGTAGGTCTTCCCGTAAGTTATCGAAAGTTGAAAAGAACAAAATACACATAGGAACAAAAAACAAAAAATAGGAACAGGAAAGGGATGATACACCACTGGAAAAGGGGGAGTGGTGGGTAGGGGCAA
The DNA here is from genome assembly GCA_963971305.1 of Arcuatula senhousia. Classification (NCBI taxonomy): domain Eukaryota; kingdom Metazoa; phylum Mollusca; class Bivalvia; order Mytilida; family Mytilidae; genus Arcuatula; species Arcuatula senhousia. The sequence continues at coordinate 74,179,908 of OZ020306.1, read as the reverse complement.
TGATGATGTGATCGAATGACAAAGGCTCCATCTGCAATTTCTTCTATACCAATCAGTGGATCTTAATGAAACTTTCACACAATCTTGGTGATACATCACAGATGTCTAGAATCCATGTTAAACTTTGATCGCAGTGGTATCCGGGTTTCCAGCAACGAAACATGGAGTTGGGCAATGGTTAACGGAAAGCAGCTCCTATCGCCCGCTACTGCAAAACCACTCAAGGGATCTTCATGAAACTTTCACACAATGTAGATAAAGATGTGCACTTCCTGTCTGTGCAACAATAGGGCCTCATTACATTGAAACACATTTTTGTCTGATTTTTTTTTTAAATTATTCTTTGGTGTTTCAGAACTTGTTCCTGATCCTGAACTTTTCATTGTTTGTTGGAAAACACTATACGATTTTAGAAGTGAGTGAGTTGGTGTTTTTACGCCCGTGCAACGCTATATAGGTTATTTACAGGCGATGAACATGAAAAGAATGATACAATGAACATGAAATGATGATGATAAATGAAATATGGGGATGGGGTGCAAAACAAAGGAACGGTAAATTTTGAAGAACCACAGGAAAAGGGGGAGAGGTGGGTAGGGGCGGAAAATTTAGCCTATGTGGTGCATGTTTCGCTTATTTCGCCCTGTTTCCTTGCTCCAATCGTCTCGAAAATTGACCGATTTTAAAAATTGAACCATGATTGTAAAGCTAATTGTTCATTCTCCAGACCTAGTTTAGGTAAAGAAATGTACACGGTAAGTAAGCTTTTTCCTACCTCATTGAACATTGCTAACTTGTACAATGTCTAGACTCGGACCTGAAAGTGATGCAAGTTTGAGGCATCATAACTTTTGATCGGCGATAGGTAGCCCGGTTCTGTAAAATGTGTTAAACGGCACAAATCGTGATCTGTCGGACACAGTAAAGGGATTGTACGTCGGTTGAGCACAAGCGAGACTGGAATTTTTTTCTAGGAACAAGATTTTCCTCTCAATGTAGGCGATTTTTTTACCATTCGGGTCCTTGTAGCTTCTAGATCGGAAAAATACCAACGAATTGGCGACAGAATTCGACAAAAACCGCAAATACAAAGCCTGTTTGATCAAAAAACAATAGCCTGACTGAAAACAAACGTGTAGCTGAGACAGTGAACCAGTTATTTACAGGCGGGGCGCACGACGAATATGTGCAAAAAATCCGAGAAAAAAAAAACGAACACAAAAAAGGGACAAAGAGAAAAAAAAGAAGGAAAGAGAAGGCAAAAGGAAGAAAAAAAATCAGTAGCTAATTCAAAAAAAAAAAAAAAAAAAAAAAAAAAACAAGTCCACGCGCATACTTTTTGTTACTGGCATTCCTGCGCACAAAAATGATACAATGAATATGAAATGACGTGGTCACTTCAAAACATGATGACAGCCTTTTAAGCTGCTATTACTTCTACACCTGTCGTGGGATCTTTATGAAACTTTTACACGATCTTTGTGACTTAACACAGATGTGTAAAATTCATGTTTAACATTGCTTAGATAGATATCGGGGCTTCTATAGGCTAAAGTTGGAGATGAGCCATGGTTGACCAAGGACAGCTCTTATCGACCGCAACTCTGAAACCACTCGATGGATCTTCATGAAACTTTTACACAGCGTAGATATTGTTGTTGACTACCTTTTCCTGTCATAACCATTCACGATTGACTTTGTGGGGATCGAAGGGCGGTTTAATGTCCTTTTCGTCCAAAATTGATCCTGAACTATTGATCCTGAATTTCGTATTTTTTCATGCGAAAGTGTTGGATGTGCAAATAACTCATACGTTTTACCCCTTTTTGTTACAGAACATTTACAAGACAAGACGATTATGACAAACAAGAAAGACGAAGGCCGTTTCTGTAAAAGATTGGGGTAAGTAGATTTTTATTTTCTTTCTTTTTGTAATCAATCCGAGCGTCTATGCTCATCCGCTCCATTTAGTTGAAAAGCTTATTAAAAATACTTTCCAACGCGATTTTGATCGTTTAAATCGGTTAAGAAATGACTGAGATATTAGCATGTAAAGTTTGTAATTAAAATTTTCAAAAAGAAGTTCCGGCTAACCCTAACCCTTAACCCTGACACTAACCCTTTATTCATACGCAACCAAGACGGTTTACCGTTGGCGGAATGTGCAGATAAGGGTTACCCCTAATTACCTAACCCTAACCCTAACCCTAACCCTTAACCCTAACCCTTAACCCTAACCCTAACCCTGACCCTAAAACTGACCCTAACCCTAACCCCGACCCTAACCCTAACCCTTAACCCTAACCCTAACCCTTTTTTCTTAAAAAGTGTGTTTTTCGCGTATTTTTTTACAGAATTTTTTATCAAGAAACAGGGAGGTCAGGGAAGAAAACCGATGAGTGATTCGTATTAAGTTTTTGGATGAAAAACTCGAAAAAAATATTTTTGGGAGGGTTGGGGTTACGGTTACCATGTTGACCACTTTGCAGATATCAATTTGTGCTCATTTGGGCATGTTCCCGTACTCTTATCGTCACGAAATTGAAAAATCAGCCCCGTAGGGGCAGTACTTTTTAACGGGCAACCCGATGCAAAAAACTGCAAGTCTCTATCTTGTGTCGTTCTCAAGTTAGGTGTATCATGCGAAATGACGAAAAAAACGATTTTTCAACTTCAATGCATTGAGTTCATTATGAACAATCTCAAATGTCATGGTTTCCCTGAACTCTACTCTGAATAGACTATAGATTTGACCATTTTTACGCTCCTGTTACAAGGCAAGAGAAAGCAGTGACTCGTCAAAAGTGACAAAAAAGTTCAATTCTACAAGCTTCAAAACCCATATTTCAAGAATAAACCGATCACCCAACTACATGTACCAACCGCCAATTAATTGTAGGTCTTCCCGTAAGTTATCGAAAGTTGAAAAGAACAAAATACACATAGGAACAAAAAACAAAAAATAGGAACAGGAAAGGGATGATACACCACTGGAAAAGGGGGAGTGGTGGGTAGGGGCAATGATGATGTGATCGAATGACAAAGGCTCCATCTGCAATTTCTTCTATACCAATCAGTGGATCTTAATGAAACTTTCACACAATCTTGGTGATACATCACAGATGTCTAGAATCCATGTTAAACTTTGATCGCAGTGGTATCCGGGTTTCCAGCAACGAAACATGGAGTTGGGCAATGGTTAACGGAAAGCAGCTCCTATCGCCCGCTACTGCAAAACCACTCAAGGGATCTTCATGAAACTTTCACACAATGTAGATAAAGATGTGCACTTCCTGTCTGTGCAACAATAGGGCCTCATTACATTGAAACACATTTTTGTCTGATTTTTTTTTTAAATTATTCTTTGGTGTTTCAGAACTTGTTCCTGATCCTGAACTTTTCATTGTTTGTTGGAAAACACTATACGATTTTAGAAGTGAGTGAGTTGGTGTTTTTACGCCCGTGCAACGCTATATAGGTTATTTACAGGCGATGAACATGAAAAGAATGATACAATGAACATGAAATGATGATGATAAATGAAATATGGGGATGGGGTGCAAAACAAAGGAACGGTAAATTTTGAAGAACCACAGGAAAAGGGGGAGAGGTGGGTAGGGGCGGAAAATTTAGCCTATGTGGTGCATGTTTCGCTTATTTCGCCCTGTTTCCTTGCTCCAATCGTCTCGAAAATTGACCGATTTTAAAAATTGAACCATGATTGTAAAGCTAATTGTTCATTCTCCAGACCTAGTTTAGGTAAAGAAATGTACACGGTAAGTAAGCTTTTTCCTACCTCATTGAACATTGCTAACTTGTACAATGTCTAGACTCGGACCTGAAAGTGATGCAAGTTTGAGGCATCATAACTTTTGATCGGCGATAGGTAGCCCGGTTCTGTAAAATGTGTTAAACGGCACAAATCGTGATCTGTCGGACACAGTAAAGGGATTGTACGTCGGTTGAGCACAAGCGAGACTGGAATTTTTTTCTAGGAACAAGATTTTCCTCTCAATGTAGGCGATTTTTTTACCATTCGGGTCCTTGTAGCTTCTAGATCGGAAAAATACCAACGAATTGGCGACAGAATTCGACAAAAACCGCAAATACAAAGCCTGTTTGATCAAAAAACAATAGCCTGACTGAAAACAAACGTGTAGCTGAGACAGTGAACCAGTTATTTACAGGCGGGGCGCACGACGAATATGTGCAAAAAATCCGAGAAAAAAAAAACGAACACAAAAAAGGGACAAAGAGAAAAAAAAGAAGGAAAGAGAAGGCAAAAGGAAGAAAAAAAATCAGTAGCTAATTCAAAAAAAAAAAAAAAAAAAAAAAAAAAACCAAGTCCACGCGCATACTTTTTGTTACTGGCATTCCTGCGCACAAAAATGATACAATGAATATGAAATGACGTGGTCACTTCAAAACATGATGACAGCCTTTTAAGCTGCTATTACTTCTACACCTGTCGTGGGATCTTTATGAAACTTTTACACGATCTTTGTGACTTAACACAGATGTGTAAAATTCATGTTTAACATTGCTTAGATAGATATCGGGGCTTCTATAGGCTAAAGTTGGAGATGAGCCATGGTTGACCAAGGACAGCTCTTATCGACCGCAACTCTGAAACCACTCGATGGATCTTCATGAAACTTTTACACAGCGTAGATATTGTTGTTGACTACCTTTTCCTGTCATAACCATTCACGATTGACTTTGTGGGGATCGAAGGGCGGTTTAATGTCCTTTTCGTCCAAAATTGATCCTGAACTATTGATCCTGAATTTCGTATTTTTTCATGCGAAAGTGTTGGATGTGCAAATAACTCATACGTTTTACCCCTTTTTGTTACAGAACATTTACAAGACAAGACGATTATGACAAACAAGAAAGACGAAGGCCGTTTCTGTAAAAGATTGGGGTAAGTAGATTTTTATTTTCTTTCTTTTTGTAATCAATCCGAGCGTCTATGCTCATCCGCTCCATTTAGTTGAAAAGCTTATTAAAAATACTTTCCAACGCGATTTTGATCGTTTAAATCGGTTAAGAAATGACTGAGATATTAGCATGTAAAGTTTGTAATTAAAATTTTCAAAAAGAAGTTCCGGCTAACCCTAACCCTTAACCCTGACACTAACCCTTTATTCATACGCAACCAAGACGGTTTACCGTTGGCGGAATGTGCAGATAAGGGTTACCCCTAATTACCTAACCCTAACCCTAACCCTAACCCTTAACCCTAACCCTTAACCCTAACCCTAACCCTGACCCTAAAACTGACCCTAACCCTAACCCCGACCCTAACCCTAACCCTTAACCCTAACCCTAACCCTTTTTTCTTAAAAAGTGTGTTTTTCGCGTATTTTTTTACAGAATTTTTTATCAAGAAACAGGGAGGTCAGGGAAGAAAACCGATGAGTGATTCGTATTAAGTTTTTGGATGAAAAACTCGAAAAAAATATTTTTGGGAGGGTTGGGGTTACGGTTACCATGTTGACCACTTTGCAGATATCAATTTGTGCTCATTTGGGCATGTTCCCGTACTCTTATCGTCACGAAATTGAAAAATCAGCCCCGTAGGGGCAGTACTTTTTAACGGGCAACCCGATGCAAAAAACTGCAAGTCTCTATCTTGTGTCGTTCTCAAGTTAGGTGTATCATGCGAAATGACGAAAAAAACGATTTTTCAACTTCAATGCATTGAGTTCATTATGAACAATCTCAAATGTCATGGTTTCCCTGAACTCTACTCTGAATAGACTATAGATTTGACCATTTTTACGCTCCTGTTACAAGGCAAGAGAAAGCAGTGACTCGTCAAAAGTGACAAAAAAGTTCAATTCTACAAGCTTCAAAACCCATATTTCAAGAATAAACCGATCACCCAACTACATGTACCAACCGCCAATTAATTGTAGGTCTTCCCGTAAGTTATCGAAAGTTGAAAAGAACAAAATACACATAGGAACAAAAAACAAAAAATAGGAACAGGAAAGGGATGATACACCACTGGAAAAGGGGGAGTGGTGGGTAGGGGCAATGATGATGTGATCGAATGACAAAGGCTCCATCTGCAATTTCTTCTATACCAATCAGTGGATCTTAATGAAACTTTCACACAATCTTGGTGATACATCACAGATGTCTAGAATCCATGTTAAACTTTGATCGCAGTGGTATCCGGGTTTCCAGCAACGAAACATGGAGTTGGGCAATGGTTAACGGAAAGCAGCTCCTATCGCCCGCTACTGCAAAACCACTCAAGGGATCTTCATGAAACTTTCACACAATGTAGATAAAGATGTGCACTTCCTGTCTGTGCAACAATAGGGCCTCATTACATTGAAACACATTTTTGTCTGATTTTTTTTTTAAATTATTCTTTGGTGTTTCAGAACTTGTTCCTGATCCTGAACTTTTCATTGTTTGTTGGAAAACACTATACGATTTTAGAAGTGAGTGAGTTGGTGTTTTTACGCCCGTGCAACGCTATATAGGTTATTTACAGGCGATGAACATGAAAAGAATGATACAATGAACATGAAATGATGATGATAAATGAAATATGGGGATGGGGTGCAAAACAAAGGAACGGTAAATTTTGAAGAACCACAGGAAAAGGGGGAGAGGTGGGTAGGGGCGGAAAATTTAGCCTATGTGGTGCATGTTTCGCTTATTTCGCCCTGTTTCCTTGCTCCAATCGTCTCGAAAATTGACCGATTTTAAAAATTGAACCATGATTGTAAAGCTAATTGTTCATTCTCCAGACCTAGTTTAGGTAAAGAAATGTACACGGTAAGTAAGCTTTTTCCTACCTCATTGAACATTGCTAACTTGTACAATGTCTAGACTCGGACCTGAAAGTGATGCAAGTTTGAGGCATCATAACTTTTGATCGGCGATAGGTAGCCCGGTTCTGTAAAATGTGTTAAACGGCACAAATCGTGATCTGTCGGACACAGTAAAGGGATTGTACGTCGGTTGAGCACAAGCGAGACTGGAATTTTTTTCTAGGAACAAGATTTTCCTCTCAATGTAGGCGATTTTTTTACCATTCGGGTCCTTGTAGCTTCTAGATCGGAAAAATACCAACGAATTGGCGACAGAATTCGACAAAAACCGCAAATACAAAGCCTGTTTGATCAAAAAACAATAGCCTGACTGAAAACAAACGTGTAGCTGAGACAGTGAACCAGTTATTTACAGGCGGGGCGCACGACGAATATGTGCAAAAAATCCGAGAAAAAAAAACGAACACAAAAAAGGGACAAAGAGAAAAAAAAGAAGGAAAGAGAAGGCAAAAGGAAGAAAAAAAATCAGTAGCTAATTCAAAAAAAAAAAAAAAAAAAAAAAAAAAAACAAGTCCACGCGCATACTTTTTGTTACTGGCATTCCTGCGCACAAAAATGATACAATGAATATGAAATGACGTGGTCACTTCAAAACATGATGACAGCCTTTTAAGCTGCTATTACTTCTACACCTGTCGTGGGATCTTTATGAAACTTTTACACGATCTTTGTGACTTAACACAGATGTGTAAAATTCATGTTTAACATTGCTTAGATAGATATCGGGGCTTCTATAGGCTAAAGTTGGAGATGAGCCATGGTTGACCAAGGACAGCTCTTATCGACCGCAACTCTGAAACCACTCGATGGATCTTCATGAAACTTTTACACAGCGTAGATATTGTTGTTGACTACCTTTTCCTGTCATAACCATTCACGATTGACTTTGTGGGGATCGAAGGGCGGTTTAATGTCCTTTTCGTCCAAAATTGATCCTGAACTATTGATCCTGAATTTCGTATTTTTTCATGCGAAAGTGTTGGATGTGCAAATAACTCATACGTTTTACCCCTTTTTGTTACAGAACATTTACAAGACAAGACGATTATGACAAACAAGAAAGACGAAGGCCGTTTCTGTAAAAGATTGGGGTAAGTAGATTTTTATTTTCTTTCTTTTTGTAATCAATCTGAGCGTCTATGCTCATCCGCTCCATTTAGTTGAAAAGCTTATTAAAAATACTTTCCAACGCGATTTTGATCGTTTAAATCGGTTAAGAAATGACTGAGATATTAGCATGTAAAGTTTGTAATTAAAATTTTCAAAAAGAAGTTCCGGCTAACCCTAACCCTTAACCCTGACACTAACCCTTTATTCATACGCAACCAAGACGGTTTACCGTTGGCGGAATGTGCAGATAAGGGTTACCCCTAATTACCTAACCCTAACCCTAACCCTAACCCTTAACCCTAACCCTTAACCCTAACCCTAACCCTGACCATAAAACTGACCCTAACCCTAACCCCGACCCTAACCCTAACCCTTAACCCTAACCCTAACCCTTTTTTCTTAAAAAGTGTGTTTTTCGCGTATTTTTTTACAGAATTTTTTATCAAGAAACAGGGAGGTCAGGGAAGAAAACCGATGAGTGATTCGTATTAAGTTTTTGGATGAAAAACTCGAAAAAAATATTTTTGGGAGGGTTGGGGTTACGGTTACCATGTTGACCACTTTGCAGATATCAATTTGTGCTCATTTGGGCATGTTCCCGTACTCTTATCGTCACGAAATTGAAAAATCAGCCCCGTAGGGGCAGTACTTTTTAACGGGCAACCCGATGCAAAAAACTGCAAGTCTCTATCTTGTGTCGTTCTCAAGTTAGGTGTATCATGCGAAATGACGAAAAAAACGATTTTTCAACTTCAATGCATTGAGTTCATTATGAACAATCTCAAATGTCATGGTTTCCCTGAACTCTACTCTGAATAGACTATAGATTTGACCATTTTTACGCTCCTGTTACAAGGCAAGAGAAAGCAGTGACTCGTCAAAAGTGACAAAAAAGTTCAATTCTACAAGCTTCAAAACCCATATTTCAAGAATAAACCGATCACCCAACTACATGTACCAACCGCCAATTAATTGTAGGTCTTCCCGTAAGTTATCGAAAGTTGAAAAGAACAAAATACACATAGGAACAAAAAACAAAAAATAGGAACAGGAAAGGGATGATACACCACTGGAAAAGGGGGAGTGGTGGGTAGGGGCAATGATGATGTGATCGAATGACAAAGGCTCCATCTGCAATTTCTTCTATACCAATCAGTGGATCTTAATGAAACTTTCACACAATCTTGGTGATACATCACAGATGTCTAGAATCCATGTTAAACTTTGATCGCAGTGGTATCCGGGTTTCCAGCAACGAAACATGGAGTTGGGCAATGGTTAACGGAAAGCAGCTCCTATCGCCCGCTACTGCAAAACCACTCAAGGGATCTTCATGAAACTTTCACACAATGTAGATAAAGATGTGCACTTCCTGTCTGTGCAACAATAGGGCCTCATTACATTGAAACACATTTTTGTCTGATTTTTTTTTTAAATTATTCTTTGGTGTTTCAGAACTTGTTCCTGATCCTGAACTTTTCATTGTTTGTTGGAAAACACTATACGATTTTAGAAGTGAGTGAGTTGGTGTTTTTACGCCCGTGCAACGCTATATAGGTTATTTACAGGCGATGAACATGAAAAGAATGATACAATGAACATGAAATGATGATGATAAATGAAATATGGGGATGGGGTGCAAAACAAAGGAACGGTAAATTTTGAAGAACCACAGGAAAAGGGGGAGAGGTGGGTAGGGGCGGAAAATTTAGCCTATGTGGTGCATGTTTCGCTTATTTCGCCCTGTTTCCTTGCTCCAATCGTCTCGAAAATTGACCGATTTTAAAAATTGAACCATGATTGTAAAGCTAATTGTTCATTCTCCAGACCTAGTTTAGGTAAAGAAATGTACACGGTAAGTAAGCTTTTTCCTACCTCATTGAACATTGCTAACTTGTACAATGTCTAGACTCGGACCTGAAAGTGATGCAAGTTTGAGGCATCATAACTTTTGATCGGCGATAGGTAGCCCGGTTCTGTAAAATGTGTTAAACGGCACAAATCGTGATCTGTCGGACACAGTAAAGGGATTGTACGTCGGTTGAGCACAAGCGAGACTGGAATTTTTTTCTAGGAACAAGATTTTCCTCTCAATGTAGGCGATTTTTTTACCATTCGGGTCCTTGTAGCTTCTAGATCGGAAAAATACCAACGAATTGGCGACAGAATTCGACAAAAACCGCAAATACAAAGCCTGTTTGATCAAAAAACAATAGCCTGACTGAAAACAAACGTGTAGCTGAGACAGTGAACCAGTTATTTACAGGCGGGGCGCACGACGAATATGTGCAAAAAATCCGAGAAAAAAAAACGAACACAAAAAAGGGACAAAGAGAAAAAAAAGAAGGAAAGAGAAGGCAAAAGGAAGAAAAAAAATCAGTAGCTAATTCAAAAAAAAAAAAAAAAAAAAAAAAAAAAACAAGTCCACGCGCATACTTTTTGTTACTGGCATTCCTGCGCACAAAAATGATACAATGAATATGAAATGACGTGGTCACTTCAAAACATGATGACAGCCTTTTAAGCTGCTATTACTTCTACACCTGTCGTGGGATCTTTATGAAACTTTTACACGATCTTTGTGACTTAACACAGATGTGTAAAATTCATGTTTAACATTGCTTAGATAGATATCGGGGCTTCTATAGGCTAAAGTTGGAGATGAGCCATGGTTGACCAAGGACAGCTCTTATCGACCGCAACTCTGAAACCACTCGATGGATCTTCATGAAACTTTTACACAGCGTAGATATTGTTGTTGACTACCTTTTCCTGTCATAACCATTCACGATTGACTTTGTGGGGATCGAAGGGCGGTTTAATGTCCTTTTCGTCCAAAATTGATCCTGAACTATTGATCCTGAATTTCGTATTTTTTCATGCGAAAGTGTTGGATGTGCAAATAACTCATACGTTTTACCCCTTTTTGTTACAGAACATTTACAAGACAAGACGATTATGACAAACAAGAAAGACGAAGGCCGTTTCTGTAAAAGATTGGGGTAAGTAGATTTTTATTTTCTTTCTTTTTGTAATCAATCCGAGCGTCTATGCTCATCCGCTCCATTTAGTTGAAAAGCTTATTAAAAATACTTTCCAACGCGATTTTGATCGTTTAAATCGGTTAAGAAATGACTGAGATATTAGCATGTAAAGTTTGTAATTAAAATTTTCAAAAAGAAGTTCCGGCTAACCCTAACCCTTAACCCTGACACTAACCCTTTATTCATACGCAACCAAGACGGTTTACCGTTGGCGGAATGTGCAGATAAGGGTTACCCCTAATTACCTAACCCTAACCCTAACCCTAACCCTAACCCTAACCCTAACCCTAACCCTAACCCTAACCCTAACCCTAACCCTAACCCTAACCCTAACCCTAACCCTAACCCCAATTTCCATGTAACCCTAACTACCATTTTCCATATAACCCTAGTCCTAATTTCCATGTTACCATAACTCTAGTTTCCATATAACCCTAACCCTAATTTCCATCTAACCCTAACCCCAATTTCCATGTAACCCTAACTACCATTTTCCATATAACCCTAGTCCTAATTTCCATGTAACCATAACCCTAGTTTCCATATAACCCTAACCCTAATTTCCATCTAACCCTAACCCTAATTTCCATGTAACCCTAACCCCAATTTCCATGTAACCCAAACCCTTATTTCCATCTAACCCTAACCCCAATTTCCATGTAACCCTAACTACCATGTTCCATATAACCCTAGTCCTAATTTCCATGTTACCATAACTCTAGTTTCCATATAACCCTAACCCTAATTTCCATCTAACCCTAACCCCAATTTCCATGTAACCCTAACTACCATTTTCCATATAACCCTAGTCCTAATTTCCATGTAACCATAACCCTAGTTTCCATATAACCCTAACCCTAATTTCCATCTAACCCTAACCCTAATTTCCATGTAACCCTAACCCCAATTTCCATGTAACCCAAACCCTTATTTCCATCTAACCCTAACCCCAATTTCCATGTAACCCTAACTACCATTTTCCATATAACCCTAGTCCTAATTTCCATGTTACCATAACTCTAGTTTCCATATAACCCTAACCCTAATTTCCATCTAACCCTAACCCCAATTTCCATGTAACCCTAACTACCATTTTCCATATAACCCTAGTCCTAATTTCCATGTAACCATAACCCTAGTTTCCATATAACCCTAACCCTAATTTCCATCTAACCCTAACCCTAATTTCCATGTAACCCTAACCCCAATTTCCATGTAACCCAAACCCTTATTTCCATCTAACCCTAACCCCAATTTCCATGTAACCCTAACTACCATTTTCCATATAACCCTAGTCCTAATTTCCATGTTACCATAACTCTAGTTTCCATATAACCCTAACCCTAATTTCCATCTAACCCTAACCCCAATTTCCATGTAACCCTAACTACCATTTTCCATATAACCCTAGTCCTAATTTCCATGTAACCATAACCCTAGTTTCCATATAACCCTAACCCTAATTTCCATCTAACCCTAACCCTAATTTCCATGTAACCCTAACCCCAATTTCCATGTAACCCAAACCCTTATTTCCATCTAACCCTAACCCCAATTTCCATGTAACCCTAACTACCATTTTCCATATAACCCTAGTCCTAATTTCCATGTTACCATAACTCTAGTTTCCATATAACCCTAACCCTAATTTCCATCTAACCCTAACCCCAATTTCCATGTAACCCTAACTACCATTTTCCATATAACCCTAGTCCTAATTTCCATGTAACCATAACCCTAGTTTCCATATAACCCTAACCCTAATTTCCATCTAACCCTAACCCTAATTTCCATGTAACCCTAACCCCAATTTCCATGTAACCCAAACCCTTATTTCCATCTAACCCTAACCCCAATTTCCATGTAACCCTAACTACCATTTTCCATATAACCCTAGTCCTAATTTCCATGTTACCATAACTCTAGTTTCCATATAACCCTAACCCTAATTTCCATCTAACCCTAACCCCAATTTCCATGTAACCCTAACTACCATTTTCCATATAACCCTAGTCCTAATTTCCATGTAACCATAACCCTAGTTTCCATATAACCCTAACCCTAATTTCCATCTAACCCTAACCCTAATTTCCATGTAACCCTAACCCCAATTTCCATGTAACCCAAACCCTTATTTCCATCTAACCCTAACCCCAATTTCCATGTAACCCTAACTACCATGTTCCATATAACCCTAGTCCTAATTTCCATGTTACCATAACTCTAGTTTCCATATAACCCTAACCCTAATTTCCATCTAACCCTAACCCCAATTTCCATGTAACCCTAACTACCATTTTCCATATAACCCTAGTCCTAATTTCCATGTAACCATAACCCTAGTTTCCATATAACCCTAACCCTAATTTCCATCTAACCCTAACCCTAATTTCCATGTAACCCTAACCCCAATTTCCATGTAACCCAAACCCTTATTTCCATCTAACCCTAACCCCAATTTCCATGTAACCCTAACTACCATTTTCCATATAACCCTAGTCCTAATTTCCATGTTACCATAACTCTAGTTTCCATATAACCCTAACCCTAATTTCCATCTAACCCTAACCCCAATTTCCATGTAACCCTAACTACCATTTTCCATATAACCCTAGTCCTAATTTCCATGTAACCATAACCCTAGTTTCCATATAACCCTAACCCTAATTTCCATCTAACCCTAACCCTAATTTCCATGTAACCCTAACCCCAATTTCCATGTAACCCAAACCCTTATTTCCATCTAACCCTAACCCCAATTTCCATGTAACCCTAACTACCATTTTCCATATAACCCTAGTCCTAATTTCCATGTTACCATAACTCTAGTTTCCATATAACCCTAACCCTAATTTCCATCTAACCCTAACCCCAATTTCCATGTAACCCTAACTACCATTTTCCATATAACCCTAGTCCTAATTTCCATGTAACCATAACCCTAGTTTCCATATAACCCTAACCCTAATTTCCATCTAACCCTAACCCTAATTTCCATGTAACCCTAACCCCAATTTCCATGTAACCCAAACCCTTATTTCCATCTAACCCTAACCCCAATTTCCATGTAACCCTAACTACCATTTTCCATATAACCCTAGTCCTAATTTCCATGTTACCATAACTCTAGTTTCCATATAACCCTAACCCTAATTTCCATCTAACCCTAACCCCAATTTCCATGTAACCCTAACTACCATTTTCCATATAACCCTAGTCCTAATTTCCATGTAACCATAACCCTAGTTTCCATATAACCCTAACCCTAATTTCCATCTAACCCTAACCCTAATTTCCATGTAACCCTAACCCCAATTTCCATGTAACCCAAACCCTTATTTCCATCTAACCCTAACCCCAATTTCCATGTAACCCTAACTACCATTTTCCATATAACCCTAGTCCTAATTTCCATGTTACCATAACTCTAGTTTCCATATAACCCTAACCCTAATTTCCATCTAACCCTAACCCCAATTTCCATGTAACCCTAACTACCATTTTCCATATAACCCTAGTCCTAATTTCCATGTAACCATAACCCTAGTTTCCATATAACCCTAACCCTAATTTCCATCTAACCCTAACCCTAATTTCCATGTAACCCTAACCCCAATTTCCATGTAACCCAAACCCTTATTTCCATCTAACCCTAACCCCAATTTCCATGTAACCCTAACTACCATTTTCCATATAACCCTAGTCCTAATTTCCATGTAACCATAACCCTAGTTTTTACCCGGTTCCCAAATTTTTCGTTTTTCGTTCATAGCATTACATGTCAGGACATAATCCTATTTTTCTTTTCATTTTCTGAGAGCTTTCTCTTTTAAGCATCTTATGAACGCCAGCCTTAAAAAAATGTGTTTATGTTTATATTGGTAATGATAAATTTTGTTCAAGTTGGTAGAGTTTGAAATATATATATATTGAAAAAAAATGACATTTGATTTGTATTTTTTTGGTTAAATATACCTAACTATTTTTACCATTATCTGATCACAAGAAATGGAAAATTGAAATACATACATATATAGAACTATGCATCTTTCCGATGTAATAAGCAGCTGTACTTGTAGTATTACTGCTTCGAACAGTCGCACAAATTCTTTGAAGTTTACTTGATAAACCGTCAAATATTTGTGACTGGTTTTGTCAAGTTGAATATGTGCGACTTTTGCCAGATAAGCCACATGTAAATGCTGTAGAATTCACTTTTAAGAGTGATAAGTTTTGTCAAATATTCTATTTAAAATGTTAGATGGTAGCTGGAATGAAAATTCACCTTGTCATTGGGATCGTTCTGAAAAAATGCAGTCTTTAAATGCTGTCATATGATTATTTGCTTTGACCTGTCAGAAATTATAATTTTCTGCTGTCAAGGGCCAACTAAGACCAACTATGAAATCAAATGACATTTTTCAACTTCTCAGATGAGTGCAAATATCGGTGTGTCACTAATAGGTGATGTTTTGTCCTTTACCGGATTTGAGACACTAAATTGGAGTTTGGCGGCGCGACGGGTGCAGGACGTGTTAACTCTTCCGGAGCATATGAGTTCAATCTCGTTACGACTTATGATTGTTATTCAGAACTTTATATATAACAATGGTTTATTTTGTCTTTTTTGTCCTCTTCTTCTTGGTGTTTAATGGTTTTGTCTCTGTCGGAATTTTGACATTCGGATGCCCCATTGGTACCTTTGCTTCTTCCAAAATCGATTTGACGTACAGATTTCAATCAAAATCAACTCGGTCCATTATATGAGCGGCTAAAATATGTTGATAAACACACGACATTGAAAAACAGCCAAAACTGCCTTAAAATTTAACCACTGTTCACTGCTCGCAATTTATCAATTTCTAAAACTGTTTTAAATTATCAGAACAAAATAAACGGTCAATCTGCATAGCCTGGTTTTTGCTGATAAAAAAATTGGAAGACCAAATAAAGTAAAGATCTTGACCATCCATAATTCTCGGCATATACATATTTGAGTAAACAAATCAACAATATAAAGTAAAAAATATCTTAATCTTAAATGTGCGAGTACATGGCGATTTTCTCAAATTTTCACCAGTCTGAAACTCATAAAGTTCAAAAGAAGTAATTGAACTATTGGGCGCAATTCATCTTGAACAAGGGTTTCAACTTTGTTTTGGTCGCTAATCGTAGTTCTTAGTTTAAATCTTAATTTGGATAACAACACATAAGGCATTATCCTTTTCTCTTTGCTCTAGCCCTAGACTAACCATGAATCCTATGCCCCCCAATATTATTGACCCATATACACGCTTTCGAAAGGTTTCGACTAACCTTCGGGCCACCAGAGCCGAAAGCACTTGGTTTGCTTTTCATTTTATTGCTTTATAATGAAATTTACAAGAACACGAGAAAATAATCAACTTCTGTTAGTCTTCCTATGAACTTGTATGATTCTAACTCCTCTGTTCCCAGATAGAACGTTGAATATATAAACCCATAGTAGACATTGTAGATAACTACTCACTTCGAAACAAATTCACATTTTTGTTATTTATTCATTGAACACCTCCCTTAGGTCATGTAGGTGTAATCCACATGAATTTCATTCATTACTATTTTTACTTTACACAACTTGTTTTGTTTAATAGTACACTTATCTGCAGAGACTATTCCGTCCATTGTACGGACGACTTGTTGTATTGCCTATTGGGCTCGATACACTTAAGTTATTTTGCATACATATCTTTTTCAGCACTGTATTTATATTATTCTTTATTTTATGAATACGATGAATTCAATTTGAAATCTACATGTTAAATGGGTCCCACTCCCTTCGTTTTTGTACTACCTTGATGGTATTACAAAAACGATGGGAGTGAGCATTGAACAGCACCGTGAGAGAGTGGGACGTTACACCAATTCTAACTTTAACCAAGGAAAGTAATCTTACTTGGACTTTGTATGCTTAAACTTGTTACTTTTTAGTATGAACAAGGATAAAATGATCCCAGTAATTCTCCATGTCCACATAATCAGCAGATTCTTGCATGATTCGCGTCTCCGCACAGATAACCAACCTTATGTTAATCATGTTAACAGCAATACTAAGAGAATGGAACAAAATGACGTCGCTTCTTGTATTTTTATCGATTTGTTACTACTCGTGTTAAATATTTTGCTTTTGTGTCATGGTATTGAATCAAATCCTGGCCCAGAGTATAATTATAATACGTCAAATAGCTCAATAAACTCTTCCGTCTTTTCTTACTTCCTCAGAAAAACTAAAGATACTATTTCATTTCTTCACCTAAAGTATAATGCCCAAAATGTGAATATAATGACTTTGATATACTTGCGTTTACGGAGCCCTGGCTAAACGCAAGCCACGACAAACTACAAAATTACCAAGCTCCTTTTCGTATAGACAGGGGATAAAAAAAAAAAATCCGAGAAAAAAAAACGAACACAAAAAAGGGACAAAGAGAAAAAAAAGAAGGAAAGAGAAGGCAAAAGGAAGAAAAAAAATCAGTAGCTAATTCAAAAAAAAAAAAAAAAAAAAAAAAAAAAACAAGTCCACGCGCATACTTTTTGTTACTGGCATTCCTGCGCACAAAAATGATACAATGAATATGAAATGACGTGGTCACTTCAAAACATGATGACAGCCTTTTAAGCTGCTATTACTTCTACACCTGTCGTGGGATCTTTATGAAACTTTTACACGATCTTTGTGACTTAACACAGATGTGTAAAATTCATGTTTAACATTGCTTAGATAGATATCGGGGCTTCTATAGGCTAAAGTTGGAGATGAGCCATGGTTGACCAAGGACAGCTCTTATCGACCGCAACTCTGAAACCACTCGATGGATCTTCATGAAACTTTTACACAGCGTAGATATTGTTGTTGACTACCTTTTCCTGTCATAACCATTCACGATTGACTTTGTGGGGATCGAAGGGCGGTTTAATGTCCTTTTCGTCCAAAATTGATCCTGAACTATTGATCCTGAATTTCGTATTTTTTCATGCGAAAGTGTTGGATGTGCAAATAACTCATACGTTTTACCCCTTTTTGTTACAGAACATTTACAAGACAAGACGATTATGACAAACAAGAAAGACGAAGGCCGTTTCTGTAAAAGATTGGGGTAAGTAGATTTTTATTTTCTTTCTTTTTGTAATCAATCCGAGCGTCTATGCTCATCCGCTCCATTTAGTTGAAAAGCTTATTAAAAATACTTTCCAACGCGATTTTGATCGTTTAAATCGGTTAAGAAATGACTGAGATATTAGCATGTAAAGTTTGTAATTAAAATTTTCAAAAAGAAGTTCCGGCTAACCCTAACCCTTAACCCTGACACTAACCCTTTATTCATACGCAACCAAGACGGTTTACCGTTGGCGGAATGTGCAGATAAGGGTTACCCCTAATTACCTAACCCTAACCCTAACCCTAACCCTAACCCTAACCCTAACCCTAACCCTAACCCTAACCCTAACCCTAACCCTAACCCTAACCCTAACCCTAACCCTAACCCTAACCCCAATTTCCATGTAACCCTAACTACCATTTTCCATATAACCCTAGTCCTAATTTCCATGTTACCATAACTCTAGTTTCCATATAACCCTAACCCTAATTTCCATCTAACCCTAACCCCAATTTCCATGTAACCCTAACTACCATTTTCCATATAACCCTAGTCCTAATTTCCATGTAACCATAACCCTAGTTTCCATATAACCCTAACCCTAATTTCCATCTAACCCTAACCCTAATTTCCATGTAACCCTAACCCCAATTTCCATGTAACCCAAACCCTTATTTCCATCTAACCCTAACCCCAATTTCCATGTAACCCTAACTACCATGTTCCATATAACCCTAGTCCTAATTTCCATGTTACCATAACTCTAGTTTCCATATAACCCTAACCCTAATTTCCATCTAACCCTAACCCCAATTTCCATGTAACCCTAACTACCATTTTCCATATAACCCTAGTCCTAATTTCCATGTAACCATAACCCTAGTTTCCATATAACCCTAACCCTAATTTCCATCTAACCCTAACCCTAATTTCCATGTAACCCTAACCCCAATTTCCATGTAACCCAAACCCTTATTTCCATCTAACCCTAACCCCAATTTCCATGTAACCCTAACTACCATTTTCCATATAACCCTAGTCCTAATTTCCATGTTACCATAACTCTAGTTTCCATATAACCCTAACCCTAATTTCCATCTAACCCTAACCCCAATTTCCATGTAACCCTAACTACCATTTTCCATATAACCCTAGTCCTAATTTCCATGTAACCATAACCCTAGTTTCCATATAACCCTAACCCTAATTTCCATCTAACCCTAACCCTAATTTCCATGTAACCCTAACCCCAATTTCCATGTAACCCAAACCCTTATTTCCATCTAACCCTAACCCCAATTTCCATGTAACCCTAACTACCATTTTCCATATAACCCTAGTCCTAATTTCCATGTTACCATAACTCTAGTTTCCATATAACCCTAACCCTAATTTCCATCTAACCCTAACCCCAATTTCCATGTAACCCTAACTACCATTTTCCATATAACCCTAGTCCTAATTTCCATGTAACCATAACCCTAGTTTCCATATAACCCTAACCCTAATTTCCATCTAACCCTAACCCTAATTTCCATGTAACCCTAACCCCAATTTCCATGTAACCCAAACCCTTATTTCCATCTAACCCTAACCCCAATTTCCATGTAACCCTAACTACCATTTTCCATATAACCCTAGTCCTAATTTCCATGTTACCATAACTCTAGTTTCCATATAACCCTAACCCTAATTTCCATCTAACCCTAACCCCAATTTCCATGTAACCCTAACTACCATTTTCCATATAACCCTAGTCCTAATTTCCATGTAACCATAACCCTAGTTTCCATATAACCCTAACCCTAATTTCCATCTAACCCTAACCCTAATTTCCATGTAACCCTAACCCCAATTTCCATGTAACCCAAACCCTTATTTCCATCTAACCCTAACCCCAATTTCCATGTAACCCTAACTACCATTTTCCATATAACCCTAGTCCTAATTTCCATGTTACCATAACTCTAGTTTCCATATAACCCTAACCCTAATTTCCATCTAACCCTAACCCCAATTTCCATGTAACCCTAACTACCATTTTCCATATAACCCTAGTCCTAATTTCCATGTAACCATAACCCTAGTTTCCATATAACCCTAACCCTAATTTCCATCTAACCCTAACCCTAATTTCCATGTAACCCTAACCCCAATTTCCATGTAACCCAAACCCTTATTTCCATCTAACCCTAACCCCAATTTCCATGTAACCCTAACTACCATGTTCCATATAACCCTAGTCCTAATTTCCATGTTACCATAACTCTAGTTTCCATATAACCCTAACCCTAATTTCCATCTAACCCTAACCCCAATTTCCATGTAACCCTAACTACCATTTTCCATATAACCCTAGTCCTAATTTCCATGTAACCATAACCCTAGTTTCCATATAACCCTAACCCTAATTTCCATCTAACCCTAACCCTAATTTCCATGTAACCCTAACCCCAATTTCCATGTAACCCAAACCCTTATTTCCATCTAACCCTAACCCCAATTTCCATGTAACCCTAACTACCATTTTCCATATAACCCTAGTCCTAATTTCCATGTTACCATAACTCTAGTTTCCATATAACCCTAACCCTAATTTCCATCTAACCCTAACCCCAATTTCCATGTAACCCTAACTACCATTTTCCATATAACCCTAGTCCTAATTTCCATGTAACCATAACCCTAGTTTCCATATAACCCTAACCCTAATTTCCATCTAACCCTAACCCTAATTTCCATGTAACCCTAACCCCAATTTCCATGTAACCCAAACCCTTATTTCCATCTAACCCTAACCCCAATTTCCATGTAACCCTAACTACCATTTTCCATATAACCCTAGTCCTAATTTCCATGTTACCATAACTCTAGTTTCCATATAACCCTAACCCTAATTTCCATCTAACCCTAACCCCAATTTCCATGTAACCCTAACTACCATTTTCCATATAACCCTAGTCCTAATTTCCATGTAACCATAACCCTAGTTTCCATATAACCCTAACCCTAATTTCCATCTAACCCTAACCCTAATTTCCATGTAACCCTAACCCCAATTTCCATGTAACCCAAACCCTTATTTCCATCTAACCCTAACCCCAATTTCCATGTAACCCTAACTACCATTTTCCATATAACCCTAGTCCTAATTTCCATGTTACCATAACTCTAGTTTCCATATAACCCTAACCCTAATTTCCATCTAACCCTAACCCCAATTTCCATGTAACCCTAACTACCATTTTCCATATAACCCTAGTCCTAATTTCCATGTAACCATAACCCTAGTTTCCATATAACCCTAACCCTAATTTCCATCTAACCCTAACCCTAATTTCCATGTAACCCTAACCCCAATTTCCATGTAACCCAAACCCTTATTTCCATCTAACCCTAACCCCAATTTCCATGTAACCCTAACTACCATTTTCCATATAACCCTAGTCCTAATTTCCATGTTACCATAACTCTAGTTTCCATATAACCCTAACCCTAATTTCCATCTAACCCTAACCCCAATTTCCATGTAACCCTAACTACCATTTTCCATATAACCCTAGTCCTAATTTCCATGTAACCATAACCCTAGTTTCCATATAACCCTAACCCTAATTTCCATCTAACCCTAACCCTAATTTCCATGTAACCCTAACCCCAATTTCCATGTAACCCAAACCCTTATTTCCATCTAACCCTAACCCCAATTTCCATGTAACCCTAACTACCATTTTCCATATAACCCTAGTCCTAATTTCCATGTAACCATAACCCTAGTTTTTACCCGGTTCCCAAATTTTTCGTTTTTCGTTCATAGCATTACATGTCAGGACATAATCCTATTTTTCTTTTCATTTTCTGAGAGCTTTCTCTTTTAAGCATCTTATGAACGCCAGCCTTAAAAAAATGTGTTTATGTTTATATTGGTAATGATAAATTTTGTTCAAGTTGGTAGAGTTTGAAATATATATATATTGAAAAAAAATGACATTTGATTTGTATTTTTTTGGTTAAATATACCTAACTATTTTTACCATTATCTGATCACAAGAAATGGAAAATTGAAATACATACATATATAGAACTATGCATCTTTCCGATGTAATAAGCAGCTGTACTTGTAGTATTACTGCTTCGAACAGTCGCACAAATTCTTTGAAGTTTACTTGATAAACCGTCAAATATTTGTGACTGGTTTTGTCAAGTTGAATATGTGCGACTTTTGCCAGATAAGCCACATGTAAATGCTGTAGAATTCACTTTTAAGAGTGATAAGTTTTGTCAAATATTCTATTTAAAATGTTAGATGGTAGCTGGAATGAAAATTCACCTTGTCATTGGGATCGTTCTGAAAAAATGCAGTCTTTAAATGCTGTCATATGATTATTTGCTTTGACCTGTCAGAAATTATAATTTTCTGCTGTCAAGGGCCAACTAAGACCAACTATGAAATCAAATGACATTTTTCAACTTCTCAGATGAGTGCAAATATCGGTGTGTCACTAATAGGTGATGTTTTGTCCTTTACCGGATTTGAGACACTAAATTGGAGTTTGGCGGCGCGACGGGTGCAGGACGTGTTAACTCTTCCGGAGCATATGAGTTCAATCTCGTTACGACTTATGATTGTTATTCAGAACTTTATATATAACAATGGTTTATTTTGTCTTTTTTGTCCTCTTCTTCTTGGTGTTTAATGGTTTTGTCTCTGTCGGAATTTTGACATTCGGATGCCCCATTGGTACCTTTGCTTCTTCCAAAATCGATTTGACGTACAGATTTCAATCAAAATCAACTCGGTCCATTATATGAGCGGCTAAAATATGTTGATAAACACACGACATTGAAAAACAGCCAAAACTGCCTTAAAATTTAACCACTGTTCACTGCTCGCAATTTATCAATTTCTAAAACTGTTTTAAATTATCAGAACAAAATAAACGGTCAATCTGCATAGCCTGGTTTTTGCTGATAAAAAAATTGGAAGACCAAATAAAGTAAAGATCTTGACCATCCATAATTCTCGGCATATACATATTTGAGTAAACAAATCAACAATATAAAGTAAAAAATATCTTAATCTTAAATGTGCGAGTACATGGCGATTTTCTCAAATTTTCACCAGTCTGAAACTCATAAAGTTCAAAAGAAGTAATTGAACTATTGGGCGCAATTCATCTTGAACAAGGGTTTCAACTTTGTTTTGGTCGCTAATCGTAGTTCTTAGTTTAAATCTTAATTTGGATAACAACACATAAGGCATTATCCTTTTCTCTTTGCTCTAGCCCTAGACTAACCATGAATCCTATGCCCCCCAATATTATTGACCCATATACACGCTTTCGAAAGGTTTCGACTAACCTTCGGGCCACCAGAGCCGAAAGCACTTGGTTTGCTTTTCATTTTATTGCTTTATAATGAAATTTACAAGAACACGAGAAAATAATCAACTTCTGTTAGTCTTCCTATGAACTTGTATGATTCTAACTCCTCTGTTCCCAGATAGAACGTTGAATATATAAACCCATAGTAGACATTGTAGATAACTACTCACTTCGAAACAAATTCACATTTTTGTTATTTATTCATTGAACACCTCCCTTAGGTCATGTAGGTGTAATCCACATGAATTTCATTCATTACTATTTTTACTTTACACAACTTGTTTTGTTTAATAGTACACTTATCTGCAGAGACTATTCCGTCCATTGTACGGACGACTTGTTGTATTGCCTATTGGGCTCGATACACTTAAGTTATTTTGCATACATATCTTTTTCAGCACTGTATTTATATTATTCTTTATTTTATGAATACGATGAATTCAATTTGAAATCTACATGTTAAATGGGTCCCACTCCCTTCGTTTTTGTACTACCTTGATGGTATTACAAAAACGATGGGAGTGAGCATTGAACAGCACCGTGAGAGAGTGGGACGTTACACCAATTCTAACTTTAACCAAGGAAAGTAATCTTACTTGGACTTTGTATGCTTAAACTTGTTACTTTTTAGTATGAACAAGGATAAAATGATCCCAGTAATTCTCCATGTCCACATAATCAGCAGATTCTTGCATGATTCGCGTCTCCGCACAGATAACCAACCTTATGTTAATCATGTTAACAGCAATACTAAGAGAATGGAACAAAATGACGTCGCTTCTTGTATTTTTATCGATTTGTTACTACTCGTGTTAAATATTTTGCTTTTGTGTCATGGTATTGAATCAAATCCTGGCCCAGAGTATAATTATAATACGTCAAATAGCTCAATAAACTCTTCCGTCTTTTCTTACTTCCTCAGAAAAACTAAAGATACTATTTCATTTCTTCACCTAAAGTATAATGCCCAAAATGTGAATATAATGACTTTGATATACTTGCGTTTACGGAGCCCTGGCTAAACGCAAGCCACGACAAACTACAAAATTACCAAGCTCCTTTTCGTATAGACAGGGGATAAAACAGAAATGGCGGAGTGTTATTGTTTTTGTAAAACCAGACATAAATCATAAATGCAATTTGACAAACTGATTTAGAACCAAACGGAATTAAAGTTGTTTGGTTGGAAAAAAGACTTAACGGTAAAAAATTATTTTTAGGAACATATTATATCCCACCTAACAGTGGACAGGATATTTGGTCCGATCTTGAAGAGAATATTGATAACGCAAAGAATGAAAACAAAGACCAAATCTTAATCACGGGAGACTTTCACTAAAACTAACTAGACCCTAACATAGCAAAATCAAAAATCTTGTTATGCAGTTTAGTATGCATCAACTAATTGATGAACCCACACATTTTACCGAATATTCGTCAACATAACTTGATCTTATAATAACAAGTGACACAAACGGCCTTGTTGACACTGGTGTGGGCCACCATTATTGGACCAAATTCGTTATCATTGTCCTGTAATTGGCTACTTAAATATCCCAAAGAACAAATATAAGACCTTTAAAAAGAAATTTTTGTTATATAATCAGGGAAATTACGACTTGTATAGAGACAATCTAAGTGTATTTAACTGGGACCTTATTACGGATTCAAATAATGTAGATGTAGTTTCTGAAAATATCTCAAATGCAATCATAACTGCTGCAGCCAATAGTATCCCTAATAGATTAATCACTGTCCGTAAATCTGATCCACCATGGCTGTCAACGGAAATAAAAAAAATGATAAGGCGAAAGAATAGAATCCACAAGAAAGCAAAACTTCAAAATACCCACCGGAAATGGGAAAAATATAGACAACGCAGAAACGAAACAACTAACTTAATACGAAAATCAAAGGTCGTTACATAATAACAATTTTATCAATAAAATAAAGAACGGTAACTCATCAGACTCCAACTGGTGGAATACAATCAAGACATTTTCGGGTATTAGCTCTTCTGACAACGGTACCCCCTATTGTAATTGACGGCGATCTTTTATACGACGACAGTGAAAAAGCTAACGAATTTGATAAATTCTTTGTTAATCAAACAGTTCTAGATTGAAATGGAAAAGATTTACCATTCCACAACGAGGAAATCCCAATTAAGCTAGAGGAAATCATAATATCGGTAACCGATGTTGAAGATGTCTTAAAAATCCTAAATCCCCAAAAAGCTTCAGGTCCAGATCTTGTCAATCCACGTACATCAAAAGAAGCGTCTTCTATTTTAGAAAAACTTAAGTAAATTATTCAATCTTTCGCTTTCTCAAAGTTCATATTCCTCGCTATGGAAACGAGCAAATATAACGCCAGTTTACAAAAACAACAAAGCAAATGAAATTAAAAACTATAGACCGATCTCACTATTGAGTGTACTGTCAAAATGTATGGAGCGTTGTGTATACAAGTATGTCCATAATTTCTTAGGACAAAATTCGATAATAGCAAAAAATCAATCAGGATTTACTAACGGTGACTCGGCGGTAAATCAGTTATTAAGCATATCAAATGATTTTGGGAAAGCCCTAGACGATGGAAAGGAAATCAGAGTTGTTTTTTTTTGTGATATATCTAAGGCATTCAATCGGGTATGCTATAAAAGACTATTATTTAAACTTTAAAAAATACGGTATTTTTGGAAAGATACTAAACTGGTTTGAATATTATCTCAAAGGACGACGGCAAAGGGTTGTTATCAATGGCTCAATGTAAGACTGGCTAACGGTAACAGCCGGGGTTCCTCAGGGCTCTATACTGGGTCATCTACTCTTTATCATCTTTATCAACGATATCGTCACCGATATCAAAGAAAACATAAAGTTATTTTCAGATGATACAAGTCTGTATATAATTGTAGATAACCCAGTAATAACCTCTGATATACTAAACCAATACCTTGAAAAAATAAATGTTTGGTCGCAGAAATGGCTTGTAAATTTTAATCTCCTGAAAACCGAGACAATGTTAATTTCCCGCAAAACGACACCAAATAATCACCTGGTACTTAAGATAGATAACCATGCAATTACCGAAGTTAAAACTCACACACACTTGGGAGTCGTATTTTCTAATAACGGATCATGGAACGACCATGTTGAATTAATATTGAAGAACGCTTATATTAGAATAAATATACCAAGAACACTTAAATTCATCTTAGACCGACTCTCTCTTGAAAAAATATACATTACTTTTATCAGACCACCACTCGAATATGCGGACGTTGTCTGGGACAATATAAACAAAATAAACGAAATAAAACTTGAAAATGCTCAATTCGACGCGGCTAGAATCGTATCTGGAGGGACTAAACTCACCAGTGCTACTACACTTTATGAAGAAACTAAATGGGAAACACTTTCTGACAGACGTATGCAACATAAATTACTGACTTTCCACAAGATTTTAAACGATAAATCCCCACAATACTTACAAGACCTCATCCCTAACCGTGTCAATAACCGACATTACCACTTTACTCGCCAAGCTAATAATCTCACACAGGTTCGTGCCAGAACATCCCAATATTTAAATTCCTTTCTACCTACAACAGTAAACTCATGGAACAATCTTCCAAGCACCATTCAAAATTGTCACTCTATTTCAATCTTCAAAAAAAGTATCAAGGTTCTAAATGATAAAGTTTCATGCTATTACTACTCCGGAACAAGGCAAAGCCGAATTCTCCACGCTAGACTTCAACTTAACTCTAGCTCATTGAATTATGATCTGTTTTTACGCAATATTGTCCAATCTCCTAACTGTCGTTGCGGAAACATTGAAACCACTAAACACTTTTTGTTTGATTGTCCATTTTTTACAGAAATACGCCAAGAAATACTAAACTCACTTACCGCTGCAAATAATAGAATCGTTGTCGACACAAAACTATTAATGTTTGGATCAAAAATTTTTAATGATAATGAAAATGAAAAACTTTTTTTAAATTTACATAATTCACAAAATGACATAATTAAGTCCAAAAGATTTAATCCGACATTATGCCTACAGCTTATCACTTGCATTTCATCAGACTTACATTCATCTTTTACTCATTTTTTTTGGCTACTGTATTGTATTATCATATGTTGTAATCTTTTATCGCTCATCATCTATTGAAATTTCTTGCCTTTTTTCCTTACTTAACTTTATCATTGTATCCTTGCTCTTCTTCATATTGTCTATAAGTTATTGTATGTTCACCTTGATTGTATAGTTTGTTGTTAATATGTGTATTAAGAAGACAGATCTTGTTTGTTTCTGAATACTTTTATAATATATGTTTAAATATTCATCTTGTACTATATATATTGTACAATGTCAGTTCTTTATTTAATAAATATGTTTATACTAACGTACCTTATCATTCTGCTGCTTATAAAATTTCAAAAAGCTTTGATTAGGAGCTGTTGATTACATTTTACGGAAACAATCGCCATAAACTTAGTCTATCATGCTATTGTGAAAGATGTTGGTACACAGGGATCACATATATAACAAAGGTGGAACCGATGTCTTACCTCGAAACCATAAACATGCACAAAAAAGTAAATTCTAAATAGGACTTTTCTGTAAACTGAAGCTTGTTTCAAATAAGAACAAAATGTTTTTGTTTGTTTTTTTAGGTTTATAAATATTGTCCATTTTAATTATAGGTGACTTATCTGGTATCTACATTGTTTTTTTCATTTTTATTTTCTTATTGACCGAGTTCCATCCCTTTCGACAAAGTTTAATTATTTTGTTAAGATTAAGGATATTGAAGAAATTCCTTCTGCATCGATGTCTTTGAAATGTTACTATCTGACAATACTTTAAAATAAATTTCACCCATGTATTTCTTTCAAATACCTTGTACTATATACGAAAAAAATATGCTTTACACACTCTTTGAATCAATTGCCAAAACTTATAAAGTTGAGATGTCTTATTATGCTATTTATATATAAAGTGCACACATCTATTTTTGTTTCATACAAATATATGCATTCTTATTTATTTATTGTTTTTTATTTTTTATTTAGAATCAAAAGTTGAAGCAAAGGTGATAATAATAATTATAAAATATGTGAATTTCGTACCATCAATGCCTAATTCTTGAATCAGACTGTAAGTATGAAAAAGTCTAACAAGATTTTGCTGTTTGGTCAATTGGCACACTTTTGAAAAATAAAAACCAATTTCTATCGAAATGAAAATACTACAAATTTCAAGACAATAAATTTTGCTACTCCTGGGTGCGATTTGTCTTTTCAAGAGTCATCAGAGTCACTCTACCCAAATAAGCAAAAAAGGTACCAATGAGGAATTCAAAAAATACAAATGTCTTCTATATCAATACACAAAAGATATTTATATAATTCAGTACATAAAAGTTCAATCACTTGAAATTATTAAAGGAGATCCTAAATTTAGTGAATGACAGGTTTGCAAGTCAAGATGACTTTCGGACCTGGAGTGGCTTAAAAATATAAAAGTGCGTAACCTCTTGGTCTAAACGATAAAATCATTGGACAAGGTGACGTATCTATATCTTCTAATATTAATATCATGAATTTATAGATGATTGTAATACAAATACCAAAATAAATAGGTATAAAAACCGGCATTTTGGTTATGCTGTATATTTATATTTCAAAGAGTAACCTCTCATCATCAGCATTTGAATCAAAACATTGGAAGTTCAAAACCCAAAAGTATTGAACAAAAGTACTCAAAACAAAAAAGTTCAATCAGGGAAGTCAAATACAGCAACGAGGATATCGACCATGTGTAGTACAAGGAGAGAAACTTGGTGTTTAAAACAATTTTGAATATTACAATCGTAAACTGATCAAACTGTCTCATTTTTTACGTATAAATCATAATACTTTACAACATCATTAAAGTTTTACTTTTACTAATTTTGTTGAAATATTTAACAATATTTGAAGACATCTTCTTTGTAAACTATGTTCTATAATTTTTTTAAATTAAACATAATTAGATTGGAATGGAAGAGGGATGTTTGGTGCCATAAAACCTTGGTTAACCCGTTTGTACCAAGTCAAGATTATTGCGATCAACAGATTCTCCAGTATGATGGATTCGTTTTTTCTCTGGACTATGAAATTGATCATTCAAGTTCGGTAGTTTAGTTATTACCTTTATTTGTTACACTATATCTAACACCAGTCCCTTATCTGAACATCTTGTTACAATAAACTGTTCCCCTAAATTGATCGCCCTCTAAACCACATATCTATTATTTTTATGGATTATTAGATTTTAAATATCATCCAACCTTTTTTTATACAAATACTTCTTTTGTATCTTCTTCATATATAAAAAAAACTTATTATTATTTTTGATTATTCGTCTACCACTCTTGGTGAATAACTAGATACGAAAGTTCCTTTATCATGCAACTGTGCTAATTTTGATTTTAGATATGCCCCTTGTTTTAACCGGTCACCTAACCACGGTCAAGGACCCAGAGGTTATCATTTTTTTTTCAAAAAGACCAAAATTCAGACCTCCGACAAAGATCAACTGGAATTCTTCCTAGTGTCATAATTGCACATACCTCTTACTGTTAATTGGGGATTAAGAGAGAAGGATCAGATATTAAATCACTTGACAACTTTATAAATAACTTCATGTCAATTGTTTAACTCAAAATTAGTCATTTTAAAATACTTTTGTAGACTTCTGGCCAAATACGTACCTGAAAAGAATTTAGTCAAAGATATTTTACTTTGGCTTAAAATATGTTTTGTGTTCCTGCTGATAAAGCTGCGAACAATTTTGTTATTGTTTGATTAAAATATTACATTGATAGTTTTACAATCTACATAATCCAGTATTATTGACGATCATATTCTAACTACCATAGCACTACGAGCTACCCAACATACAGTCAATTAGGGTAATTAAAATAAAGCATTTTCATTAACTTGAATATAACAAATTAATGTTGATTTAATGACTTTGGTAATAATTGTTGATATTTGTTAAAATTTCGAACAACAATTCATTTATAAAAGGAAATTGGCTAAAATAACGGAAAATATGAGGTCTCGTCATTTTCTGCTACCTTTTTCGGCCGTACATATGAAATTTATCTTTTTGACGAAATTTAAACTCTAATACTATTTCTTCCATTTCATGTCATCGATACGGTGGCATAGCCGGATTTTTTCGTTTAATTCAACATTGAAAACATTGCTATTTTATCGGTAGAGTCATAACAAAATTCTAAGTCGTGCACACAAAAAATGATTATGTTAAATATCGGTGATTTTGTAGATATTTTTGAGACTTTTTAAAAATGTTACTGGGGCAAAATAATTTTTAATAATCAAGAATGCATGCAAATTATGAGTGCAAGAAATGGACAACTCGTTTCCCAGATTTAAGTACATGTGCCTAAGTACAAAGGTCATATAATGTCAAATAGAGTTATATCTAATAATAGAATGAACAAGTGTACCAGTTCATTTATAGTGTAAAACACAACACTCTAATTACAATTTACAATATCACATAAAGATATTATTCACGATATTTCTGTGTGTGTGTTTTTTCAAATGTATGCTTACAATTTAACAATGCATGTATGATTTATTGAAACCAGCTGATTTATAATAGACACGCATGAATGTAACTAACAAGTTTCGAGTGCACAAAGTACGGAAACCTCCAATAAATGTAATAATATGTTCAAGTGTTATGACCATGTATCCACCAAGCATTAAAAAAAATATATCAGAGGCGGATACGGTGTGGTGGGGATTTTCAGGGGGCTGGAAGAATGGAAGAACACCCCTTTTGGCCTAGAATATAATATAATTTTCGCGTGAATTGAAACCACATTTCGTCCACATTGGACTGTGTGAGACCCCTCCCCCCTGATTGCGTAAATTTATGGATCCACCCCTGTATATAATGATCCCTAAAATAGAAACGAAATAAACGAAACACTACACCTATACGGATATAAATTAGACAATTCGTGGGATTATTATTATTATTTGGGTGGGGATTTTATAGGACAGAATTGCTGATCTTGATTATCCAGATTATTGCCAAAAGGTCCTGCATATAAATTAGATTGAAAAAATAATGTCCTTGTCAATTTAGTCATTAGAACTAAAGAGTTTCCCAACAATTTTTAGCATTTTTTGAAAATTGCTTGTGACGATTATCTTACCCACGAAACGGATGCAGAACAAATTTCTAGGGCTGGGGTGGGAGGGGTGGGAATCCATCTCCCCATGCATTTAAATAATGCATGCAACCGTACAAGCGACAAATGAAGCAAATCATAAAGATCGATGTAGATGTTTGTACTGGGTATTTGAATCTTGAGCTGGATTATCACGTTCGTCTTGTTCGCTTACACCTAATATGTAAAAAGGGTATTTAAGCATTAAATACTAGAATAAGTACACTACGGGAGCAACCATTTGATTTGTTTTTGGGGGAAGGTTGTGATATAATTTGAAATTAAAAGGCAGGACGCCAAAAAAACATGAAATAAAAAGGTAGGACGGTGTTTTTTGAATTAAAAAAGAAATGGAAATTCATGATAAACCTAAGAATAGATAATAAAATGTCATATGAAAAAATGATATAACAAAGTGGTAAATGAATTGCATAGAAAGTACATAAATTATAGTCGGGGGAGGGTCTACCGGTTCGGGCGACCCCCCTCTCAGGAAGAATAAAGCTCGATAAAAATCAACTGCGAATTGATCATGCGCTATTAAAATCTAACATTTTTTTTTCTGAATAACCCACATTCGAATCCCCCCTTAAAATTTCTGACTATGGGTATAATATCATACAGCAACATTTATTTACATCGACGAAATTTTGCCTGATCTAGCATGGCCAAAAACACCTTAAAATTTCCCTTCTTACAGATCGATCTTCTTTTGTTGTGCTACATCCCTGTTATATTTTCAATAAAAAATCTTATTCATAGGGGAAATCTCAAAATCAAATTAAGCAGCAATAATTTCATATTTAATTTAAAGTTGGTATATGTGCATAAAACTGCACATGTAGCAGAAAAATTACTATAAAGCAAAGTTACAAAACGTGAAAACAAGAAAGAACAATTATCTTGAATCAGAAAATTAATTAAAAGATTTCGTTATATAAAGTAAAAATATGTCACTAAAAGTCCAACCCACCCAAAGACAAACCAGGTGTTTTCTTATGATTTCCCATGATAAATCCTAGCAACGAAATATCAAAAAGTGCTACATTTTTTGACCGTACGATATATTTCCTTTTTTCCAACGGATTCATGTAAATTGATACATTACCCTTTAGTTTGACATAACGGTTACGTAGCACAGCCGAGAAAAAATTGTTTGAAATGACTTGGAAACCTTGTTATTTGTAGTCACGGTATGGTATGTCCCCACCTTTAGCTTAATATTCGACTCAATTATATGAATAAATATATATTTATTGTTTGTTCTTAAAGATAAATTATAAATAATATAACTCACCAGTATGAAATATGTACGTCCGTAACACTGTAGATCACTCCACAATTGCTTAGTTTGGGTCCACCTGAATGACTTGTTTACATCACGGAGATTGTGCAAAAACACGTGAAATATAAGAGGGAGATCAATTTGAGAAAGCATGTTTCGGCCTGACTTACTTTTAATTATGTTATTCTTTAGCATTACACTAACACTTTGAAACTTGCAACCCAATTATTTGCTTGAACACCTGTTTCTACAACAATGAATTCAATGGCGTTGCACAATTCAATCAAACTTTTGAAGGAACTAAACTCTTGCAAGTCTTTATAAAAAACGGATTGCTTTCATTCTGAAGCATGCGATGGTTTGCGTTAAGCACGGTCTTAGGTCTTATAGTTTTCATTGTCACACGGCTGTCGATTAAGAGATTTCGCCAAAGTCTCTCCAAACGCCGCATCGCTCGTTTCATATATAATATATCGTTGTTAGATCACGGCATCGACTCTCTACATATTTTGGTCTTTTCGATAAAAGGTGCATGTGCGCCTAGAACCGTTTTGATATTATGTTCAAACTGATTAACAAATGTTTCCACGGAACCTGAGTTCATCACCATTAGATTGAGATCGGTAGCAAATTCAAGTTAATCGGTTTTGTGTGATGATACATCACCAAAAAATAAACTGTTGGAAGTGATGTGTTTGATTTAAAATCGATACAATTATTTGTGTTTTTTACATCAGTAGATAGAAACTTCCAAGTAAGAAATCAGTAACTTCTAGGGGTTTCAAAAGAGTTCACCTTCGTCCATTTTGTTGTTGTCTTTATGTCTCGGGTTCCTTCGTGTTGAATTGAACTTCTATCGATTTGATTGTAACTGTTGGTCATTTTGTACTTTGATATTGATTATCAATAGGGAAACGTTTGGAGTTAGTAAACATGCCAAACCTTTGAAGATTATGAGATGCATAGAACAATTAATCAAAAACGCCGAATGGGGAACCAAATTATGATTAAGATCAAACTATCTATGGGGTAGGAAGACCCTTAGGGATTTTTCAATTTTGAAATTAAAACATATCGTTTTAAAGCACTTCTTCGCAAGCCAAAGGATATGATCTTCACCCTTGGCAGACATGGTCAAGAATGTGTGGTCATTCATTCTCGCATCTGATTGGATACAGTGAAAGTTGGCTACATCCAATGAAATTACAACATGATCATTTTTAAATTATCTGTTAACAAACATGCGGGTTTAAAAAGGTGATAAATAATTATTATTTTTGCAAAAATTATAAGCAATATTGATCAAATCTGACCAAAAGAAGCAGAGGTACCAATGGGGTATCCAAATGTCAAAAGTCCGAAAGGGCAGAGACGAAACCAGTAAACACCAAAAAGAACAGGACAAAAACAGACAACATGTAAAATATGGAAACACAAAATAACTGAATATCAATCAACAACGCGAACTCCAGTCGAAACAAGAGTGAACTCAGATGCTCCGGAAGAGTAAGCAGTTCCTGCTTGGTATAGCTCCTAAAAGGTAAGTTCCTTTACATATTTTGTAGATCTTGATGCGCTTAACAGTATGAAATTTAAATTTCTCAAATATCTTGTATAGTATTTAAGATATTGAGCAAATCAGGTGCAAAATTTGCAAAAAATCACCAAAAAGGGCAAAAATTCCTACATAAGCTGGTGGATTTTTACTTTAATTTCAGGGTATGTAGATCTTGACGCGCTGATCACTTTTATCTTAACATATTTTTGATATCTATTATCGTTTTGAGTTATTTGCAAAAAACTGCAATTAAACCATATGTCCTATTTTAGCCACGACAGCCATGTTTATGATGAATCAAAAATTCCAACATCAGTTTTAGCACCGAATGCTAATAAACAACCATATCAAAGGACAAAATATGATAAGAAGCATAATTTGGCCCCCTAATATTTGCATATTTTTCAAATTAGAAATATTCAATAGTTATTGTCGGCTTTTGCAGTTTAGAGGTCATAGTACATGGGACAGTCATTGATTTTTGTGAAATGAAATATATTGATAGAATACGCATGTGCAAAAATGGCCAATTCAATGCAATATGGAAAAATAGGCTCAAAATGGCTAAAATTTATGCTGTTTTGTGAAAAATAAAGCAAACCTGTGACCCACAAAGATATTTTCAGCAAACATTGGTATAGAAATGCTACACCCGCAGTTAAAATATTTTTGTGGGTCACAGGTCCGCTCATACTTTTATAATCGATTTCCTAATATTAATTTTCCACTTGCAAGACAGAGCGCTTTATTTTAAACACCTTGTCTATCCGTCTGCTCGTTTGATAAAATATTTTTGTAACAGATTTCTTGGCTTCTATCGAAGTGATTGGTTTCATATTGGGATAACAACATAAAAATGCTAAACCGTTTCACTGAGTACCTGTTCATGTCAGTCGTGCATTTTCAACTTATAGTAAAGACATTTAAAAAAATAAACAGCTTTAGCACAATAAGTTTTAACGTTTCTGACACTTCCCTGGCATTTTTACTTTCTGTTTATCGAATGGTCAAGTTTGGGGAAATCTAGGTACGACTTATTGTATTTGCGTTTTCCGATCTTATCACATTATTATGTGAAAAAAGAATCAAAAGATGATGAATGAAGCAGAGGTACCAATGGGGTATCCGAATGTTGATATTGATAAGAGTGGAGAATGTCTATCAAGTCTTTTGAATGTTTGGGAATCAAAAGAGCTTTGTTTAAAGTCTTACTTGAGTGACAATTCCGAGTTGGAGAACTAAATATAAAGCAGAATTTGTTGTTTCCTTTATCTCAATTTCTTTTGGATAGCTGAACAAAAGTTTTAAACCAAAAACTTTTGCTTTTATGCAGTAAGAATGAAGAAATTAAAGGTACTAAGGAATCTTTATCAAAGCTTATGGTTGTATTTAGTCGAATTTATGTTAATCGTTTTTTATTCAAGAAGATGGTCTTTCATTGAAATTTAGGATTGGGCTTGAATCATATGTAGTTTGTTTTTAATCCAGGGGCCTATTGAAAAACAGCGAGCAGCAACCGCTGGTCTCATTAAAGGCTACTCGCTATTTTCCATTGTGGATTTCATTAAATTAACTTTTATATTGTAGGTTGTGTCGCGTCAATTATACCACATCTCAATTTATTTTAAGTATATGTTGAGAAATTTTCTTTAAAAACGACATAATTTCACCGTTTGTTATGTGAGCCATGACACGCATACACTTATTCGCTTCTCATTATTTTCTATTATTACTTTGACCCATTCGAAAGATCAATCAAAAAGCTGTGTGGATAAAGCTTGGTTTATTTGTCAAATATTTTTTTTTTATGATGCAAGAAATCTACAGTGCTCCAAACGTAGAAATATAGCATTTGATTTATGAAATGGGGTTTCAAATAGGAAATTATTAAAGTAAAGGTTTTCAACTTACAAAAATGTACATTTTTATGATGAAAAGTAAAGTTCGATCGATATCAAAATAAACCCAAAATAGTTATCCAAAAGTGGCTGATTTTTGGCTAAGTTGTCTCGAGGTCATTTACATGTATCAACAAAACTTTGTTTCAGAGTTAAGAAAGAATATATTATGGCACTTTAATAATGTTTATATATATATTTTTGTGCACACAATGTTGCTTTTTGGAGAAATGAATGTGTATAGGAAATTATTTGAAACACGGTTTTGGAGGTCATGCAAAGTTGGTTCATATGAGGATATGTGAAATTGTAAGAAAGCGAAATTGAATTGATGGAAAATAATGAGATGTAGAATAAGTGTACGCAACACAGCCCACAATTAAGTGGCAATTCAGAAAAACCACAATGGACACTGAGTCGCTTATGCTGATTTTGTTTTCTTTCTAACAGTTTAGTCATTTTTCTTAAACTGTATTTGATTTGAATAAGTATCACCAAATAGGACTACATTTCCTAATTCTAATGATGTCTTATTCGTAAAAATTGTATACATAATAGGAAAGCTATAAAGGTTTAAAGTGCGATGTTCGGATTAAATAAAACTTTGGTATAGTGCTACTCAAATGATAGTAATTGTGCGTATCTCTTCAAAATCATTAGTTAAAAGTTTAATGTCAACATCGTCTTTAAAAAAAAAATTGACATATTGGTAATAAAGTCAGTCGATGCTTGTTCGACTACCAGATATTGGTAATTCTAGTTTCCATTCTTTTGAAAAAATAATGTGTTTCAATTGGGATTTTAGTTGTTCATGTGGATCAAAATTGTTGGGTTTTTAGAATTGGACCGTTTTCAGGAAATATAAACGGCGGGAAGATTAGGCCAATCAAACTGGATTAACACCGCCACCTTCTTTATGTGCCTGTCCTAAGCGTGAAATCTTTGACAAAACTTTTGTTTGGGCTTGTCGTTTTGGTGTTTTCTATTCCTTGTTTTAGAAGACGGTTTTTCTTTGACTATTTCGATACAGGATTTGAGTATTATGTATTTCTATTTGGCCCTGGACCAATAGCATAACGACAAACAGCACCTGCTCTCCTTGTTGAAGGCTGCTGACAATTTTTCATTGTGGTCTTTTCTAATTAACTCCTTTTTATACGACCGCAAAAAATTTGCGGACGTATTACGGTATGATGCTGTCGTCGTTGTCGTCGTCGGTGTCTGTTAACTTTTTAGTGTTTCCTCAATAACTTTAGTTCCAGTTATCCGATTGCTATGAAACTTGACAATGAAGTTCCTTACCATAAAAGGATAAATGGGGTTGATTTTGGGGGTCCCCCCATTTTTCACTTAGAAATTAGGGGCCAAAAAAGGGCCAAAAATACTACTTTTTTGTTTGTTTCCGCAATAACTTTAGTTCCAGTTATCCAATTGCTATGAAATTTGACAGTGATGTTCCTTTCCATAGAAGGATGAATGGGATTGATTTTGGGGTCCCCTTTTTTTTTGTTTCAAAATTAGGAGCCCAAAAGGGTTAAAAAATTCAACTATTTTACTTGTTTCCGCCATAACTTTTGTCCTAGTTGGCCTATTGCTGTGAATTTGTCAAGAATGTTTTTACAATAAACCCTTTTTCCCCGTTGTATAATTAGGGGCCAAAAGGGACCAAAATAAAAACTTTTTTATTTGTGGACCGATTTTGATTTTTTTTTTTGTTCGACCCCACCTTTTTTTCGCTCATTACCTAAGGGGCTGTAATCATAATTTTAAAAAAAATTCTGGTTCGATTTTTTTATTTTTTCACCAAACATTATTCTTTTCAAGGGAAGAATACAAAATTGATTTTTTTTTTATTTTTACACCCTGGGTCGAAAGTCCATCAGAGAAGCATGTGTCAAAAACCTTTGTCAGTCCACCATGGGCTGCATGTGTCCAGAGCAATAGACTATCCATATTGGACCTAAAATGTACAGGGTTCAACATGTTGCGGTCGTATCATGCTGCGCTCGGTGAAGCTTTTTATTTAATTATTTATTTATTTTTATTGATGAAAAAAACTTCTAGGTGAACTGTTAAACAGTCAATGTTATGTTTCTAGCACACAAAATATTTGATATTCCTGGAAGTTTGAGCAGCTACAACAATTTGTCATGTAAGATGCATAAAGTTTTAGAAGCACCAGCGTTCCTACATTAACTCTCATTGACCTATGAAATAATCAATTCTTTTAAAATCAATGAACTCACAGTTCAACTTATTCTGACAACTGCAACTTTGTTTCTCTTTTTCTTTCTTGACCCATTTTTTGGCAAAGACTTCAACTAAATCCATAATTGTGTAAACATTATGTTTACTGTTGATACGTCTTGGCTCATGACACGTTGGTTATTTTTTGTCATCGATTCTTGAATTAACGTTGCTGATTGTCGTTCAGTTTTTTTTATATGTCGTGTGGTTTTTTTTGTTATGATTTTATGTCTATTTATCTGACATGGCCTTTTCAGACATAAAGCATTACATTGGCCGGTTGGTTCACATAAGCTTTTCAAAATAGTTATTTGGGCCGTGCCCATCTTTAAACCATTGAATCATTTAAAGGTAAAAATTTAGTTATTCAGAAATATAAATGATAATTCCAGCCGAATAGACAAACTTCGCAAATGTGTGAACCCCCGGCCTTCTTCTGTATTTAGAGATCGTGAAGCTCTCAATTGTGTCTCTTCCTTACATGACAGGTATGTTGTCACGCCAGCAGAAAAGGCTTCCAATAATATAGTTTTTGTATGTAAAGCACATTATTACAATTGTCTAATAAAAGAACTAGGCATTGATGGTAATACTTCCGCTAGTGCTACATACACACGAATTACATTTAACAAAGATGAAATCATAGCCAACCATAGCTCTTTTATGTCCTCTTTCAATATTCCAATGAAAGAGGAACATAAAGAGTTACCATATTTGTACTGGATACCTAAACTTCACAAAAATCCGTACAAAGAAATGTATAGAGCTGGATCTTCATCATGTTCAACTACAGAGCTGTCCGTTCATTTAACTAAAATCTTGTCTGCTGTCAAAGAAGGCCAACAAGCATACGGCGACACTATTTATAATCGTATTGGAATTAACCATATGTGGATTTTGAAGAACTCAAAAGATTTGTTAGATCATTTTAAATCTAGATCATTTTGATCATTCAAGTTTGGTAGTTTTGTTATTACCTTTATTTAGAATATTCTCACAGAAACAACCAAACCGTAATCATTAATATATAGAAGTGAAATAAGGTTCTTTGGAAAATGAAAGCAGATTCGGCTCATAGATGTAATATTGGGTCGGACGATTATACCACAATATAAAGTCAACTATATGATATGTGCTACCATTGTTGCATGTCTATAAATAAATATTGTCAGATTTAT
Organism: Arcuatula senhousia; assembly: GCA_963971305.1. Taxonomy (NCBI): domain Eukaryota; kingdom Metazoa; phylum Mollusca; class Bivalvia; order Mytilida; family Mytilidae; genus Arcuatula; species Arcuatula senhousia. The sequence goes on along the minus strand of OZ020306.1, from coordinate 74,139,942 downwards.
AAACATGTTGGACTAACAAGACGAATTTCTTAAAACAGGTCTAAGTTAATATGAACGGGTCGAAATGTGTTAACGGGGTAATTTATAGTCAGAAGTAAAGAAATGTCTAAAAGTTAAAACGATATACAGTTTTATTAGATCTTAAATAGTTGAACAAAAACTGGTCTGTCGTCACGAAATGTTAATTGGTAAAAAAATGAACCTCAAATTAATGACTTTCTGTTGATATTTGCTCGTTAGTGGTTATCAAGAGAAAATGTCATTTTGATTTTAATCAAGAATCATGCATTTGATAATCATTTTAGCCTTTTTCAAAACTAGCAATTCTGATTATGCATTCCGCTATATGCTGATAAAACGTTGGCTCCATGTGGATATTGTCTGTATGATTGTAGGTTGATAACGACGCATTGAAAAAGTCGATAATGTATGATGAACTAAATTCATCTAAAATCATGTTTTTCACTTGAGTGTTCCAGGATTCTATTCGCATGTTGTTATGATATTTTATATATTTTTCCTTTTGAAGAACTCCAGTCATTTGTATCCATATCATTGTTTTACAAGAATCGTTTAACATAGATAAAAACGTTTTGACATTATCCACGTATTGTTTGATACTTAGAGCGGGAATTGCAATGTCGTGAAGTCCTGCACTAACAACACAGTTAGTATGGGGACGTTTAGATAGGTAAAACGCAACATTGGCTTGCGTTGTGTTAAACATTTCAGACTGCACTTCGACATCCCTTGCAAACTCAACAGAAATATATTCTATTCTACCTCTACCGCATATATGCAGTGCACTTTTACATCCTGAACAATCGGTACAAAATGGATGTGTTTTTCCATAACCTAACGGTCCTTCGATGGCAGATGGTACATTCCACTTTGTGGCCTTTTTTAATTGAAGATAGTCGATCAAGTTGCACCTATCTGCTTCCTTTTGTTTGCCACAATTCTTCACACTTTTTAATAGTTTTGAAAATATCCGTTTCATTGTTGAATCTCCGATCAAAGTAATATCACTACTTACTTTAATGTATCGAGGAAATGAACTGCAACATTTTTCAAAGATGATTTTAACAGATTCGTTCCTTCCTTTGCAGATCTCGGGAGTACTTGAGAGTAAGTTTGAAAATGCATATAAAAGGTTTCGTGGTACGAAAAAGAATGCTAGAAAAGTTGCGAATAAAACCACGAATATCACCTTGAATACTTTTAAATCCATTTTCTCTACTTTCAATGTAGAAATCCATCACCTATAAAATATAATGAAATTATTATATAAAACAATAAGAAAGACATGATATTTGTTATTTTTTATTTGAGTGGAATCAACATTGTTTAATTTCATTTTTTTTAGTAATTAGTGACTGTCAGTTTATGCAATTACTGCTATCCCTATTAAGGAATATGTCCCATAAAGATATTAACACGAAACTAAATGTCTTTCATCATTCATAATTTATGATTCTTGAAAAAAACCGTTGCGTCCAATCCTGGATCATATGCATAGTAAACCAGTAGACCTTAACAGATGTTTACGATTGATAGCTGTCCGAACAGTTTTAAGTAGCCGTTATCCATTTCAAATGTTCACTTTAAAAACAGACCTTGCTCTCTGTCCTCACTGTCATGAGATTGTCAGGACATGCATTTTTGTATGATTAATCTTCCAGCGCCACGACGACAGTGTATGGTTCAGTAAGTAAACACATTCCTTAAGTATATATTTACATATGTGTCAATTTTTTTTATTGTAATAGACTTAACATTTAGTATTAAAAACTATGTTTGCGATTTTATTGATTAACAACAAAGGTCTTAAATAAGCAGAGGTACCAATGGGGTATCCGAATATCAAAAGTCCGAAAGGGCAGAGACAAAACCAGTAAACACCAACAGGAACGGGACAAAAACAGACAACATGTAAAACATGGAAACACAAAATAACTGAATATCAACCAACAACGCGAACCCCAGTCGAAACAAGAGTGAACTCAGGTGCTCCGGAAGAAATTAAATTAAGAACATTTTTTACTCTAAAGTTGATTCAACCGTTTTCAATATTAAATACGACAAAATATTGACATTTTATAATGTTTTAATAAAAGCTAATAATTAAACAATTCTTTTATCATATAGTACATACTTTATGAAAATAAAATTACCAAAACTTCTAAAGGGTAAATACAAATTCGAGATTTAATGTATCCTTATTTCATATCTACCATCCAATGAACCAATAAAACTCAAGATACTTTTTGCCATTCCGACTCAATTCTCGCTAAGATTTATATGCTCTTCATATTCATACAGTGGGTCATTTTCAATATTTTTGGTAGAGCGCCTCTGATGAGTCTTGAATAGACGAAACGCGCGTCAGGCATAGCAAAATTTATTGTCTGGAACTTTGTTGTCATTTGTATTACTGATTGATATCTACCCATTGATGCTAACATTAACAATTAATCATATTACCAAACTGATCTCCATACACTATAGATTTGAAAGCTTTAGCAATTCAAGGGAAGTCTTATCATGTATTTTTTTTTGTTCGATTAACCCTAAAAAATTTGCCAAAAAGAAATATTAAATTACTGGTTTTAGTAAAACAAAAACAATTCTTTATCAAATATCTATGATAACTAAATAAAATTACGAATTAAAAACAGTCTTTACAACTGCTTGTATGTTAAATTTTACAAGCATACTGTACCTTTTTACTTTGTTCCTTGATTTGTGAATTGTAAAATAAAGTACATTAACAGGAACGCATCACATTACCTGTATTTATTTTTTTTTACATAATTATTGTTATTTCAAATAATTATTTTATTCATAACTATCATTCAAGATTTTTTATTATTTGAAAAAAGTGTTTATTTTTAAATGTTTATTTAATTTCATCATTAAATCATTTTAACAATATTAGTTAGTTGTAAAAATATGAAATAATTTTAAAAAGCTTATATTTAGATTATGTATATAAATACAAAATATCTATATTTTATGTATATTTGGGCAGACTGTTTAGCAAACTATATTCGACTATAAGATTTGAATAAAAAAAAACTTATACAGATACGACCAAAAATAACTTGTATGCCAAGTTAACTAGAAGAGTCAACCTTTTGACTACCTAAAGTTGACTAAAGTCTGCTTTTTGATAACAATAGGTAGACTTTCGACCGGTCTTACTATAACTGTAATAGCAAACTTGGTCACTGTCTGCTGTTTTTGACCGCTCTGCTAGGTAACCTTAGCCTAGAATCAACCTTAAGTTAACTTAAGTCTAAGAGCAACCTAAAGCTAACTTTGGCCTAGAGCGACCAAAAATTAACCACACTGAAGCCAAGAACAACCAAAAGTTAACCGCACTAAAACCAAGAGCAACCTAAAGTTAACCACACTGAAGCCAAGAGCAACTTTCAAAAGTTAACCGCACTAAAACCAAGAGCAAACTAAAATTAACCACACTGAAGCCAAGAGCAACAAAAAGTTAACTGGGCTCTAATTTGTTATACATGTATATCATTTTACTTGATTTATATAAAACTATATTTTTATTTATTAGATTATTTTAAGATTATTACCATTATTCATTCATTGATTTTATAAAAGAACAATTATTTGTGGAAAACAAATTGTCTTTTAATATTAAGACATTTATTTATTTATGTGCTGAAAATAATTTATTTATCAATTTACATGAAATATCTAATTAAAAAAACGTATTCATTTTCAAGATTTGTTAATTTTAGAAAGATTTATTTTATTAACATATCCCATTCTTGTCTTAAGCAATATACGTTTATTTATTCAATTTGAAAAAAAACTTATAATAGTGTAATAAAAAAGCAACACAAACATTTTAAAAAAAATATGTATTTGTAAAAAAAAATCTTTATTTTAAAAAGTTAATTTTTTTAATTGCTTCATTTATTTTTAGAATATTCATTTTTGCTTTAAAGATAAGAATGTATTTTTAAAGTAAATTCAAAGAAATAAAATATGTTGCACTGTGGCTTTTGTATAATTCAAAAAGATAAATAAATGGATGGTGAAGCCACATTTAAAAGGTAAACACCAAACAAGAAATGTAAATAAATAAAACCTTGCTGAATGCGGTTTTGTTGTTATGTGTGTGTGTGTTTTTTGTTGTTATGTGGTTCGTTTTGTTGTGATGATTTTTCTGCCGGTTTTGTCTTTGTCTTTACGGTTTTATGATACTGATTACCCCTTTGGTACACCTTTGCTTCTTTTAAAACAACTAAAACAAGAATGCGCAAATTTTCGGACATAAATTCCTTCTTCAGGGGCTAAAAAGTAAAAGAAGTTGACACATCGACTGACGATGACAGAATGACATAAAAATGACTCGTAAAACATCACATGGTATCTTAATCCTGAACTTGATGACTAATTTGTAGATATTAAGAAAAGTTCTGTCTTTTTTACATTTATACCAAAGGGTTGAAACGTGCCTAAAAAGTTGATTATTCTTTGCTCAAGAACCTGTCTTTGTTTTTCGCCGGTGCATGTTTCAAGGAGAACAGTTACCTGCAAATCATGGACGCTATGGTTTGGCAATGAAAAGTGCTGGCCGACTGGGCAATCGTCGCATTTGAGAACACTTCTCCTGTGTTCAGCAAATCTGTCACCCAGTCTACGATAGGTTTCTCCTACGTAAATTTTAAGGCACCTAGCACAGCGGATGGCGTAAATGACATTTTCGGAGATGCAGGTAAAACCGTTCTTCAACTTGAAAGTGTTGGATGGGCCAACTTTCTCCTCAGTCTCCCAGTTAAATGCACATGTGACACAGGTGGATCGACCACAACCCCTGGTGCCTATTAAGAGCTATAATATATCTTTATGCAATAAAATTAATATATATATTGGTCATAAAAATGTCGATTTTATATAAATAAGGGTCATGTAACTTGTCAATTTACATAAATATGGGTCTTGAAATTTCGAAATTTTATAAATGTGGCTATTTAGTTCAAATCGAAAATGGCAAATCCCGACCAAAAAATTACAAACCGTGTTAGTATGAACGCTAAAGAAATTGTATTTATCTATTTGCTCTACTTGTTTTGAGTTCATCGTTATCAAGATGTTTTAAAAATTGAAAATCAAATACGCATGACATTGTCATTCGTTTAAATGTTTTTGGAACAATTATCTTTGAATACTAAACGAGTGTTTTAAAAAATGGAATGCATAAATGGGTCAAATGCATTTATGAACCAAAGATTATAGTTAATTATTATACATATGGACTGTTATTTATTTTGTATTTTAATAAGTATTTTATTAGAATATAGTTTGAATTATCAAACAAACGGATGGACCCAGGTTTATAGGAAAGAAGGAGTTTTTTTCTTAAAGATGTTGACTTTGTGATGAAAATTAAAAGTTAAATGGTCAATTCATACATTTTTTTCAATTCAAGTGGGGGTATACTAACGAATTAATTTAAAATAAGTTAACTCAAGAAATTTATTTTCATTTTATATGAAATTTTAGATCATTCTTTATTCATTAAACTCTGTTTGTAAATTAAAGTGAACGAATATTTTTTAACCTTTGCTTTAAAAGTACATATAACGATATAAGGGTCTTCTTTCCATACTTCTGTTCCTAAGTTTGTTCTGTTATATCCAACGATACTTTCCTAATTCCGTCTAAAACACTTAATCGATTTTCTTGCAATTTTACCCAATTTTCATGACATAATAAAAATGTAACATGTGTTTTTTTTTTAATTCGATTTTATTGAATAGCATATTTCTATTACAAAACGGTCTAAGCAATAAGATAACAAGGGGAATCTTATTATACGCAACTTTTCCTGCAATGTCCATACAAAAACGCAACTCTCCTAATTTTCATCTGTTTGACACCATGACAATCCATTTGGCAATATGTTGATGTGTACCCCATTATTGATTAAGGTGTTTCCAAAGCACAGCAACATCTCCTTTACCTGTTTTTTCTATTGGGTATCACTAGATTTTACACTATTCTTTTGGAAAAAATGTAGATGTGCTCCTGTTTTCTTTAAACTTCTGATTTATAATTTTGGGCGGTTTATCTTTCTATAACCATTTATTGACAGTTTTTTTTCTAGCTAAATTCTCAATAGCCTGTATATTGTATGTAATTTTGTTGAGTCTTTATCAAACGTGCTCAATCTTGGTATTCAGTTTCATTCGGGCTTTGTATGAAAGCGTTTAATTTTCCATTAGTCTGTTAATAGTTTTTTGCCTTTTTTAAACGTATTTTTTCTCAAATCATTGAAATACGATATCGTTGAAACATTCGTATTTTTTTCTACTTTTCTATTAAGACACTTGTGTAAAAAGGGTATAATTAACTGATACATTATACGATCAACCACTAATTACAATCTTTTGAATGATGTATTTATAAACTTGATAGAAGTCTAAGTTTAAATAGTGTTTGCTTTGTTAAGATACTTGTCGGTTAAAAAACCTATAAAATGACCTAATGAACAAATATCTTTACCTTTGACATTCTTCACGGTTACAATTCTGTTATATTGATTCTGATGAATGATATCTAAGGATCACTGATTTTTTAAATAATTTATCAGTAAATAGCGTATATGTATTTTTTCTATATATTCAATACGAATATATAGTTTTTATCACTCATAGAACGGAGAAATGTTTAAATAAAAAAGAAGGTAAAATAATTGTATTCTATAAGATGACAACTCAACAGCAGAATTCGAATTTAAAAAATACATTGCAAATTTATTGTCAGAAATGTAAACAGTACAAACAAAAACCCCGGCATTTCAAATCATTTTTAAATTATACAATTTTTTCTGTTGTCCACAACTCGGTTATAAGGGTTGAGATGTATCATTTTACAACAACATGGTGCAGATTACCAACCATAATATTATCTGTGTTCTTATCAAATATTGTACATAAAAATGGCGGCATATTTCAAGTCGGCCATATTCAGTTGATGCAAATAATTCAGATTATAATATGCGACACTGAAACACATGATATACATTTTAACATAAAAGCCATACAAAACTGTGTATGCATAGTTAAGTGTCATTTAAACTAGATTTACTGCATTTAGATTCTATTGTTTGATTTGTGTATTGTCGTTGTCTTCGGTTGATGTCTTTTTGTATTTGTACTTCTTTTATATAGGCACAAGATTATTTTCTCTTGGTGCAACATAAGGAAATACGAATTTCTATACCCCCAAAAATGTAATAACTTACCTTTTATTTCATACACATTATTTCCAACATTTAAATATCCAACACTTCACTAAACAACACCGGGTCATGTTGCTGCAAGACATTTAAATAAGGTATTGACGATTCAATCTTAAAACAGATTTAAAATCATTAGCTCGCATCAAAACATGTGTACATGTACCTTTGACCGACATTATAAATATACACTATCTAAAAGTCAAAAGAGCATATCTAAAATGTACTTAAAGAAGTTGTTTTTAAAAACAAATTTAAACATGTTTAAAAACAATGAAATATGAGTTTAACGACCATGCATGATATCTTAAAATCATTTAAAGAAAGATATTGCCCAAATGAGCATCATCTACCGTAAAGATGGTTTCAGAGATATAATCAGGCAATTTTAGGCCATTTGACAAATTTATCTGAAAATATAAATAAGGTACAATACAAAGTCACTGTCCACAAATATATAATTTATTTGATCGAGGTAGAAAAATAATTAATATTTTCCATGATCAAAGGCCATGCTAGACTCCCCACTCCAATGGCGTGAAAGAAGCAGTAATACCAGATGGGGCATCCGAATGTCAAAAGTCCGAAAGGACAGAGACAAAACCAGTAAACACCAACAAGAACGGGACCCCCCAAAAAAAACCAGACAACATGTAAAACGCGATGACACAAAAACTACTTAATATCAGTTAACAAAGCGAACTCTAGTCGTAACGAGAGTGAACACAGGTGCTCCGAAAAATTAAGCAGTTTCTACTTGAATCAAGCTTGAACAAATCTAACGTCAACGGTGATAGATGTCCATTTTTAGATTTAGATTAAAGTATTATTGATGGAAAATTACAGACAAAAGTATATGATAAACGTGACAACTTATCCTTCCCTATTATACATTTCCCTTTTCTTGAAGGAGATGTTCCACTAGCGCCGTCATATGGGGTTTACTTTTCACAGTTAGTAAGATATGCTCGGATCTGCATTGGTGTATTCATTTCAATATAAAAACAATTTTATTACTGATTTTTTTTTAAAAAACAAAGTTATCGATACCACACGTTAGTAAAATCTGTTTTTCTAAATTCTCCCTCAAGTATCAATCTTTTATTGAAAAAAATAATTCTACACGTCGTTTTCTGATAGTAAAAGGAATATCACATCCTGAATTTTATGGTGATGGTTTTTTTTATAAAGCTCCCAAATTTAAAAACAATCCATTGGAAAAAAAGGGGCTTCAAAATTTTTAAGCAACGGATATAAAATGATTATTTGATTAAATATTTTAATTTGGTGTTTTTGACAGAAAAATTGATAACTTGATACTTAATTTAAAACTTTCAAAAGTCTTTTTACAAATTGACATTTTAAGTATTATATCGATCAAGCATGCCGGTTTTGTGCGATGACACTTCACCAAATCATTATTGTTTTAAGTGTTGTGTCGGATTGATATGATTTTTTACATCGGTCGATAAATGAATCTCAACTAGCTGTCAGTAACAGTGAGTGTTCTATAGAGAGTTTTTTTTTATCGTGCTTTTGTTTGTTCTTGTTGTTTTTGTCTTAGGTTCTCTCTAGTTGAACTGAACTTTGATCGATTTGATTTTTATTGTGTGTTTAGTTTTTGTGTTTTGTCGAGGAATATTGATAGGGGGAGATTGGGCCCAAAAAAAACTAGTTTAACCCCGCCACATATTATATGTGCCTGTCCTAAGCCAGAAATCTCTGACAAAGCTTTTTTTTGTACTTGTCGTTTTTTATGTTTTCTGTTTTTTTTGTTTTTTTTGTTTAAGAAGGGGTTTATCTGTTACTATTTCAGGACCAGATTTGAATTATATGCATTTTATTTAGACCATGGGCCAATTTCAGAACCACAAGCAGTGCCTTCTGGTCTCGTTGAAGGCTGCTGGCGGTTGTCCATTGTGGTTTTCTGAATTGCCGCTTGAATGTGGACAGTGTCGGGTACACTTATTGCACATCTCATTATTTTCATTTGCTATAGCACACTCGTTTCATTGACAACAGTAAATTCAGTGTGTAAAATATGGTAGAGGAAGACGAAGCAAAACTTTATGACAAACCAGTGAACAATTTTATTTTGGTAGGGTTGAAATGGAGAACCAAGAGCATGTTATTGCTTCTTCATTATAAGAAAACCGCCTTTTCGAATTTGACACCTTGTATGAATGTGGCTTGTTGATCTTTTATTGGTTTAATAGAATTGCTACTCTCCATGGTAATGATAATGTTAAGGGCATTTTAAGGCTTATATTGGAGTGTGTTTTCATTTATTATTTTCTATTTGTAGTTTCTTAAGCACATTATTTCATTTTCATTTTTTTCTCATTTTGGTGGCCGTAGTGTAACGTTTATGTGTAACACTTCTATGAACGACATTTATACATGTCATTTATCGATATTGTAGGTTATCATTTTTATCCAATGTATTTGCGGGAATGCTAGGCAATATTTCTTATTTAGAGTTTGATCCCCTTCATTAAAGCTTTAAATTATCCGTCTAAATTTCAAAATTGTCTAAACCCTAAGGTTCTCCCTACCCCAGACATAGGTTGAATATCTTAGTAAGAATTTGGTTCCCCAGTTTGGTATTTTTGGTTATACTGTTCTATGCTCTTCATATTCATACAGTGTTTGACATTTACAATATTTTTGGTAGAGCGCCTCTGATGAGTCTTGAAAAGACGAAACGCGCGTCAGGCGTAGCAAAATTTATTGTCTGGAACTTTGTTGTCATTTGTATTTCTATACATACCAGCTTATTAAATCAATTCCCTGTCTTGTGTCTTGTCCCGTTGTTTTAGGAATTTCAATTTTACGTAAGAGTTTATGAAGCTTTTGTGATTCCTGACATTGGTGTTTTCGTTGAAGCTGCTATTCTAATGAGAATTTCCCTGAGTCAGTGCGCTTATCAACTCATTGAACAACGACGATATTGACTGTAGAAATCTGCAAATATAAACAGACAGTGTCAGTAGAAATGGTCTGCGGACAATTCTCAGAATGGTCAGATCCCGGCACCAGAGAAAACCACCTGAGCAGAGCTGAGCTATTATTTACAATTTGCTGCAATCCCAGATGTCGGTCTATTGTCCATCTATTGACGACTTCTATTTATTCTTTTACATACATTATTTTATAACATATTTGGATGCTTTTGCATTACCCAGATAACAATGGCATTATATTCAACGTTTACATTTGTAAATTCATTTGGGAGGTCAATGTATCTGCTCTCTGTTAGTGTATTTTATACATCAAGATATAGAAGTCCAAGCTTTTTTCCTTGTTATTTACAAGATTTTTAAGTGACTTTACCATGCTATACTATGCTACAAATAATAAACAGATATTACTGATAGTTTAGTTAGATTCTCTGTCGCTGTGTTCCTCCAAATTTCAATCATCTGTATACTAAATTCATGTGGCTAGATTAAATGAAAACAAATAAATTAGATTTAGTTGTTTGCAGTTATGTTATAATTATTTTTTTTTCTTTTGCAAGACACACCTTATTTACAATGCAAAATTAACCAAAAGTATATCTTTAGTTCACAATTTTCATTAGCAACTTCTATTGAATGTTTCATACAATAGCGAGCAGCCCCTACACATAATAAATTACCCACTATGTAGTGGATACCTAAATTACACCCATATAAATCCCGTTTAATTAGTGTTTTCTGACGAATATTTCAAAGTTGTCTCTCTTGCTTTGACTACAATGAAAGAGTTTATCATTTGATACTGTTACATTTTTTAAAAATTATTGCGTAAATCATTTTTGAAGTGTCAAAAATTATCTTGATTTTATGGAAAAACACTGAGCATTTGAAAATACTTTCCAGGCAGTTGACAGCTATGATTTTTGTTCTTTGTATACAAGCCTTCCTAAAAATTTTATTAAAAAGAAATTTGAATATTAAGTTAAATGGTGCTTTAATACATCAAAAGTCATTACATCTGTTCTAAAATTTCAGAGTATTGGTTTTTTAATAACGAAACCCATAAAGGTTATGTTAATTGGACTGACGTAAAAATAAATTCTCCACTTAACTTTCTTTTAGGTAATATTTACATACGTTTTGTAAAACAAATTTATCGCCAAGTTATTGGTTTTCCCATGGGAACCAATTGCGTCCAACTTATAGCAGAATTGTTTTATATTGTTATGGATCACAATTGATGGCCTAACTACAAAAAGACACAAACAAACACCACCTTATTGACATTTTAACAATACTTACAGATACTTAGACGACTTGACAATTCCAATTTTTCAAACTTTATAAATGATATGCATCCTGAAGATAAAACACATAATAATTTTGTGCTTTGAACAAGATAAACAATAAGGGGAAGGTTTGGCACAAAAAACTAGTTTAACCTCGCCACATTGTATATGTTCCTTTCCTTAGCCATAAAACCATGTGAAAGCTTTTAATTGTCCCTGTCAACTATCTGTTTTGTTCTATGACCAAAAGTGGGTCTTTCGTTGATAATCCAGGGATTGGTTTGAATCTTATGCATTAAATTTTGGGCCAATGTTAGACAGCGGGCAGTGACCTCTGGTCATATTGAAGACTGCTGGTTGTTTTCCATTGTATTTTAGAACACCTTGCCAAAGGCCATGTGAGCTAATGTCACCACTATGCGTCCGTCGTCGTCCATTGTCTGTCGTCCGTCGTCATCCGTCGTCGTCGTCTGTCGTCCGTTAACAATTTCAAAACCACTGAACCAATTCAACTGAAACTTTGAAGGAATTATATATGACATGTCGGCAACAAACGATAATCCTTTTAAAATGATTCAATAAAAACATGGCCACTGTCACTAAAAAAAGAACACAGGGTAAACTCACTTAAAATGGCTCATAGCTCAGCAACCATAACATATAGAAAAAGTCCAAAGGATTGTTGGCTCTTCAGAATTAAAAGCTCTACAAACGTCCATCTTGAGTAGAAGTTGTCGGATGACCATTGATAGGGGTTATGGCCCTTTAAAGGTAAAAAATAGCAGTTTTTTTCATGTTTAGCCCTAAAGAATGAAAACTATGGCAGAGAGAAAAAAGATGTTGGTTGCTTAAATGCCCATCATCTCAATAAGCTCTACAAAAGTGTCCATAATGTGGACCTTGTTAGATGACCCCTAAAAAGGGTTACAGCCTATTAAAGGCGAAAAATACTGTTTTTGCCCATAGAATGAAAAATTTTGCAAAAAGAAAAAAGCTGTTGCCTGCTTTGATGTTAAGCTCAGTTAGCTCTACAGAAGTCTTCATAGGGTCGAAGTTGTCAGATGACCCCTTTAACAGTTGAAAAATAAGGTATTTCTGCTTATTTAGAATGAGAATTATTGCAGAGAGAGAGAGAAAGCTTTATCTTGCATAAACATTCAGCTCATTTAGCTATACAAAAGTCTTCATAGGGTTGACATCACGACCAGGTAAGCGATTCGAATCCTGGGAGCGTCTTGTTTCAATTGATGTATATTTCATGTTGGTTGTGTCGCGTACATTTATTTCTCATCTCTTTATCGTCTATTCTATTTCCGACTTCATAAAACCTTCAATACCAATTTTTACTGCAAACAATTTCGATACTGAATAAAAAACTTTAAACCTGTATATACTGAAAAGACAACTACAAACCTGTTTATACTATTACCCGTCAAAAGAAATCTCATGCAATGGTAGCTCAATTAAGCATAGCTAATAATATGAGATAGAAATTCGAAATTAAGGGTTAGTGTAAGGTTTAAACTATAAAATGTGTTTATAAGCAACACCCGATTTTGACTCCTTACATGTATATCCGAGGTATTGACCTTAACCAAGAACGTAACCATATTCAATCATGCGTTACATAAAGGTCAATGTGATCCTATTTCTAGGATAGATGTACTGCTATGCGAAACATATCTAGTTGTGAAATAATCCCTGACATCCAGCAACCGAGGTATGGACCTAAACCAAAAACTTAACTAAACGGTGTTACGGAGGGACGGATGTTCGGACGGACAAATCAACCAAATATTGTACCAGTGTCACTTTATTTATTTTACTACGTTTCTTAAGCCACTTTATTTTATTTATTTTTCTTTATATACACCTGGAAAAAAATTAAGCACACCCATGATTTTTTTAAATCATACATTTTCCAAACACTTTTTAATCTTTATTTAGCTGATAGTCTTTGAAAATTTGTATTACAAACTAAAACATGCACTGTTAAGCACAATTTAACGTGTTTGTAAGAAACAAAAAGACATTTTGTATTTTCATAATATGACATGGCGAAAAAGATGACTTTTCTACAGAAACATGGTCTTCGAAAAGTATGGTCCCCCGAGGCTCCAAACTTTAAATAAATTGTCAAATGGCACTTGAAAATGTAAATCATAATCAAAAGATTGATACTGTATTATCAAAGAGTCAATTTCGACTATGTCCACCTTTAGCACGAATGACTCCTGGAATCATTCGCTTCATACTGCCAAATTGACGTCTTATTTTCTGAAGAGTAATCTACCGCTTTTCAAGGCAAAAATGTGCTTTTTCCGGAATGCTCACATCCTTTCAGTCATCTATCGAAGAGTTAAAACTGATATAAATCATGAAAATAAAAATAAATATTTCAAATCATCGACAAGAACAAAAATGCTAGGGATGCTTTGAAAGAAGCAAAGAGGCACCAATATTCGAGTCTCAAAATTCCAAAAGGTTAACGACAAAACCATTTAACACGAACGAGAACAGCATGAAGAAACACAAATAACAAATTCAACCAAACGGAAGTCATAGAGCTTAGCCATAATTCTAAATAAACCTTGGATTCAGTTGAAGATTGTGCCTGAAAATGGGTAAAACAAAACTGGAGAAAAAATGTCAGAATGAGTTAAAGCTGTGGGGTCATTTGTTTTGAAACGAATCATTTCTTTGAATGGATAAATGAGTTCTAAGGCAGCATCAATTTTCAGCAACGCTGATGTTGCCAAAACATTGTCCACCTAACACGACAAGCCTTCAGAAAAAGCACCAAATTGAGTGTTTGACAACTGCATTGTGGGTTGGTTGTACTAGCAACAACACCACATACACCGCTTCAACACTGTATAAGGAGAAAATCATTGACAATAACAAATCTGTCATTTCCTCCTCCGGCTTTTCGATTGATGCCAACAATGATGACTGTATTGGATTCTTAAATTACGCAAAAATCATTTAAAAACCGTTTAATTGCAGAGTTGTCAAAATATACCATGAAACCTCTTTCAGTCTTGTTGACTTCAATTATGACGGCAATAAAATCTGGCCTCCAGTAATATTACGATTGTTGTTATTTTAGGAATGCTGTCATTCAAATATGGATCCTAGAGAATTCAAAATGACTGATGGAGATTCCTAACTCTAAATCAGTTTCATCTTGTAACAGATCAAAACTTTCGATCGTCTACACTTTACACTTTTATTTCGAACAACTGAAGTCGCGATTCGCACAAATGATTACACACACTTTTTTTCAAAAAGAATGGAAAACGCAGGTACAAATATCTAGAAGTTCATTATACTAAAAAAATGAATAGAATATCAGAAGACGCAATAATCGAATTGCTCAACAATCTTATTGACAACACATTTGTTCAGTTTGTAGGACGTACTTTTTTAGCAAACAAAATTGATTCCAATGGGTAGAAACTGTGCACCTTTGCCTGCTAATTCGTTTCTCCATTTATTTACAGTAGACAAGAAAGATCGCACACTATCTTTCTCTTTTAATCTCTTTTTCTGTTGGATTGATGACGTCTTTTCACTGAACAAATATCAATTTGGTGACTTTCTCCATGCTAAAGATCATCTTGAACTTAAATGGACTATTGGCATTGCGAAGGGTGTGCTATAGCTAGCAGGAACTGCTTGTATTCCGGAGCACCTGATTTAACTCTTGTTTCGACTGGAGTTCGCGTTGTTGATTGATATTCAGTTATTTTGTGTTTCCATGTTTTACATGTTGTCTGTTTTGTCCCATTCTTGTTGGTGTTTGCTGGTTTTGTCTCTGCACTTTCGGATTTTTGACAATCGGATACCCCATTGGTACCTCTGCTTCTTTAAAATAAAGGACTTTATGGATTCTAGGAGGTCTGCTTTAGATTTATATCTAACTCTGGAATAATAATCTCAAGGAAAACTTAAACAAAGCTCTATGACAAACGTGTTTCCTTTAAGTTTTCTTTCTTGTGTAGCAACAAGTCTTTTTTGTGTTTATGTGTTTTACATGTTGTCTGTTTTTTGTCCCGTTCTCGTTGGTCTTCACTTTTTTTGCCTCTGCTCTTTTGGACTTTCGCCATTTGGATGCCCAATTTGTACCTACATGTAGGCTTCTCTAAAATGGATAACAAAGATATCATCTCAATTCAGAAAACTGCAAACAAAATAATTTGAACAATCACAAATCCTATCCTCTGTCGATTTTTTTTTACGTTGCCACCAGTTGCTGATATTTGATAAAAAAAAAACATTTTTGAAGAGATCGTATATGAAAAAAAAATCCTATAACCTTGGTCTAATAGGCGATCACAGAGGCAACAATATCGAATAAAATATCTGAAATATTTGTCTTCAATTTTTACTAAAAAGCGAAATCATTCTGTTGCTTTCTATGTTGAAGGGTAAAACATTTTTTTGTAAATAAAGGTAATAACAAAACTACCGAACTTAAATGATCAATCTCATAGTCCAGAGAAAATGACAAAAACGAATCAGTCATACCGGAGACCTGGTGGATTGCAATGGTCCTGACTTGGTACAGGCATTTCAAACGAAATGGTGGGTTAAACTAGGTTTTATGGCGCCAAACCTCCCTCTTCCATTGCGATCTTCAAGTCCTTAATATAAATAGTAACATAGAATAGTGTGACACTGTAAAAATTGCTTAACCCATCATAAATAGTAATGTAAAATAGTGTGACACTGTGAATTTTCTTGGAATTAGGTTTTTAAGTCGAACATAATAGGACATGTAGGATATGAAAATTATTATGAACAAAATACAGAAGCTTTCGCCTGGAATTTTGTTGTAATTTTTATTTGAGAGAAACACAAAACCAGAAGAATTAAAGATCGCAATGGTCCTGACTTGGTACAGGCACTTCCAAAGAAATGGTGGGTTAAACCAGGTTTTATGGCGCCAAACCTCCCTCTTTCATTGCGATCTTAGGATCCGGTAATGACCATATAACACAACATAGTTGTGAGACACAATAGGGATATTAAGGTGATTATCTCAGTTCAGCACACCAGTCAAACACTAATTAAAACAATTAAATATCATATCTTTTAACTCAATTTTGAACTTTTCTACTAGTGGCTGATAACGAAGAAAGAATTTTTTTAGTGATCGTATGAGACGTATTTTCTTATAGCCCTGCTTCAAAAGTCGGTCACGAAGAAACCGGTGTCTGATAAAAAAATCTGTGAAATGTGTGCAAGCTCTGGCATATCGAATAAGTTGAGAAATATAAACACCGTATGCAGGAGAAGTAGGTATATTGCTCTGTAGATTAGGAAAATTAATAATTTGAAAATTAAAATCGTCTCGTTTATCGTAAATTTTTGTACTGAGATGACCACCTGGGTCAAATTCGAGGTGCAAATCCAAGAAAGACGTGAAGCAATTAGATTCGGTGGTCTCTTTAATCTCCAATTTCGGAGGATATATTGAAGGAATCCATCTCCCAAATGAAGTGTTATTGATAGAAAGGACATCGTCAATATATCTGAATGTAAGATTAAATGACCTTGCCTCTTTCATATTCTTGTTCTTTACGAGTCCCTGAAGAAATTCAGTCTCGTAAGAGTATAAAAACAAATCGGCGAGGAGTAAGTGGAACTCACTGTTTAAACAAAATTAAAACTTTATTTTTACTTGAACTTCATTTTAAGAGGCTGTCAATGTAGAAATCAGGCAAAAGTCTACGGAACCTGGCACATGAAAAAATTTATCCCAGCAAATTTATTGTTTTAATGTATTGTTGGACTCATATGTAAAACAAAAATCACCAGGATTCGTTCGAAAGCAACTTGGATGACTCGTGATTCAGCCTTAAAGTTCATGAACACAGCAGCCAAATTGTGCAAACATACAAGAGTTATCTCCTTTTTCTGCATATTGTCAATGCATTCTATATAAATTATATCTAAGTTATCTCTTCAATTAACAAAAATATTGCATTTGTTTTGGGGAATGGATGTTAACCTGATGTAAAATCAATGAAAATTTTAGAAAAATAAAATTTGTCATGTGCCAGCTATTGCCTGGGTTTTGCTTGGACATCCTCTTAACTATTTGAGTGTCTTGTGTATTTTCGTGTCATTTCTGATAAAACTCTGTAGATTAAGATAACTACCACCAAAGGACGATAAAACAACGACCTCAATCAGGGTAAATTCATAACTTCTTATCTTATTTGTATATTTGGCCTTAATATGAACAGTGGAATGACTGAGACAGACTTACTGTTGTTTTGTTTCCTTGTCCTGACATCTTGTCAAGTAGCATTTGTCACAGGTAAGGCGTATTTGGCTTTCATTTTCCAGTAAAAGATCATTAGACTCTTGATAATCTAGAAATTACTATTTGTTTCATAACTATGTTGACCCTAAACCTATCTTTATCCGTTTTAAATTCAGTTTTGATGTGGTCATAATATAATGCAAATAATAATCATTCCGGCTTTGAAAAATGTTTATAAGACAAACGATTTTCCTCTTTTGTTCATACAAAATCACATTACTATCTCACATGACCAAACAACCTTTTCATTAGGAAATTCAAGCACCTCGTTCGTGTAGAATCGAATAAGATCGTGTAGAACGAAATTAATGGCCAAAGTGTGAAAATTGTAATGAAAGGAACAAAACGAACGACATACGCATACAGAATGAGCTGTACACAGATTAATCAGGATAATAGGGAACGTAGAGAATTTCACTAGCTGTACATCGAAATTTTAGAGTTTTGTCAAATCATGACTTCTATATAACTATCATTGTATAACTATGCTCACCATGTTGTTCCATACGTTGATTCTGAATAAACAAAAGGTACTCGTCGATCATTTACATATAAGAAAGTTTATCCTTAAATATGAATGCAAGGCACATTATTTCCTTGTTCAATCACAATTTATAAAAGTATTTCAGCAGAAAAAACGGAACAAACGAGTATTCATTTTTTCCGGAATTAACCAATAATTTTTGACCGCCCATTGATTGTTGAAGATTTTGACATTGTTATTAATCGTGTCTGCACTTGTAAAGCCGTAAATTATTGAATGAATATAATTTACTACAAAAGATTGTTTACATTAAATTTGTCATTTGTTAAGTAGTGTAAAATGAGTTCAATTTCGATTTTAGTAGTTTATCTTCTCTGTACTGTCATGTGATTAAGTCTTGATATTACTAGACACGATCTTTGTTTAACTTTATTTACTGAAAACAAAAATTATGAATATATAGTGAACTTCTTAAATACTTGACACATTTAAAGTCTAGTTGATCTAGTAGTTGGCAAGGAGATTTATCCGTTTTAGTTGTAAAATAATCTTCTTGATCGGAACATAGTGAAAACGAAAATGACTACAAATACGTAAATAATGTTATTAACGAATTTACTGAACTTAGGAGATCAATCTTAAAGTTAGAAAAAAAGACAAAACATGGAAGACAAACCGGAGAAATTGAAGATCACAATAGTCCTGACTTGAATGAATGGTAGGTAAAAAAAAAGTTTAATGGCGCTCTAAACCTCTTCTTCCATTGTGACCTTTCGGTCATGTAGTAACACAGTACGGTTGGGAAGACATTATAGCGATTTTGAGGTGATGAACTCAGTACAACAACCAGTTAAACTCTAATTTTGATAATCACCTACCTTTACGTTAAAAATAATTTGAGTTTTTCCACCAGTTGATGATTATGTAGGGTTATTTTTTCAAAGATCGTATGACACATATTTTCCTCTAACCCTAGTCTAATAGTCGGTAAACCAAATATCGATGTCCGATCAAATTATCTGAAAAAAATTGTACAAAACCTGAATAATTTGATAAAGATGCAATGGGACACCAATGCAATCGTTGAGTGTCAAAAGTCCGAAATTGCAACGACAAAACCAGTAACACGAACGAGAACAGCACAAAGTAATGCAAGTTTCTCTAAATTGAAAGTAAATAAAAGGTTCCCCTACTTAATCATTTGTACCAGAAATTACGATGAAAAACGACCTAAATTTTCAAGCTTTATATTTTTATAACCTGGAAAGTAATAAACCTAACTCATTATATTTCAGTTTCATCTTCCAACAGGCATCAAAATCTTCTATTTTTTTTACACTTCTTTTCCACATGAACAACCCAAATCACGACTGCCATAGCCAATTAAGTAAAGATTTTAAAAATGGAAAACGCGTTATAAATGTCTGGAAGTCAATTATACTATGACTAACTTTGTCATCACAATCAGAGAATTATCCTCCAAGTTCTGTTATTCTAATAGTACTTTAATTTACCACAACCAAGTCAATTTTTATGCTAGTGGAGTTGAAAATTCCCCGATGGCACTGCAACTGATAATAGAAATTCGTTGATTTTGATCTCATTGGTAATGGTTGAATAAATATATTGAATTTGTCTCATTTACTCGTTGTTTCAATTCTTGTTTTATTGATGTTGAAATGCTTCCATATGATTATCAGTGGTGGATGCAGAAATTTTGTAAAGAGGGGGGCCAACTGACTGGCCAATTTATTGATGTTGAAATGCTTCCATATGATTATCAGTGGTGGATGCAGAAATTTTGTAAAGAGGGTGGACAACTGACTGGCCAAAGAGGGGACCACTCTGGTCACGCTTCAATAATTTCCTATATAGTCAACCAATTTTTTCCGCCAAAAGATAAGACCGGGCCCCCTGCCCCCCCCCCCTGGATCCGCCTATGATAATTATCCCATCCATTGTGTAATGTACTTTCTGCTATATTTTATAGGGTGTACAAATCACAAAGCTGATGTCCAATTTCTTGTGGACACGTCTGGAAGCGTCGGCGGAAACGGTTTCCATGTCCTGACAGATTTTATACGACAATTCTCAGAATTCTACAGCATTGGTCCAAATGGTGTTCAGGTAGGCGTTACAACATACGCCAGCATTGTTTATCCGGAATTCTTCTTAAATCGATTTCAGACCCACGCAGCACTAACTGCTGGATTAAAATCAATTAAATACCGAGGAGGTAACACATTATTAGGGGAAGCACTGAAGTGGATTAACAATAATGCCTTTACAAAGTCCTCAGGTGATCGTCCAGATGTTCCTAATTATGTTTTCATATTCGGTGATGGGTATCCCAGTGATCAGACTCTGGCATTATCTATGGCAAAGAACCTCCATAGTCGGAACATTACTGTAATTGTTGTGGATATTAGAACCACTTTTCTGGGACCACAGCAACATGGAATACTACCTTCTGTTGTCACTGATCAAACTTATCTTTTTTCTGGTATTCGTACTAGTCCTCCAATCCTCTTACGGAATATACAACTGGTGTTTAATAAGACTGCATGTCAAGGTATAAATCAACTGGTAACAAAAATATTTTTGATACATTTACAAAAGGTAATAAGTGTTATGTTATATGTTTTGGAAAAAAAATGTTCAAATGACCAAATGTCATGCATAGGATTGTCTCAAGACATAATTTCAATAAGAAATTGTGTGAAGGACAATATGAAAGAGGCAAAGAGGCACCAACATGGCATTCGAGTGTCAAAAATCCGAAATGGCAACGACGAAACAGGTAAAGACAAACAAGAACATCACGAAAAACACAAAACACACAATCAACCGAACGAAAATCAACAACGCGAAATTAAGTCATAATATAACTGAACTCAGGTGCTCCGGAAGAATAAGCGGTTCCTACCTGCTATAGCACAAACGATATTATATTTTGTGAAAATATATCTACCCTCTATGGCAAATAAGTCTTTTTCAATTTCATATTACAAATAAATGTATTTTTTTTTATTGTTATTGGCTTTTAAATGGCCCATTCTTGTTGACCAACGGTCTACATTAATTACTGTTCCTAATTATTCAATGGAACAAGTCTAGACGTCAAACATCCATTGTCCCAATGTTTCTGGGCGTGTTTTCCTTCTCTTACTTATATACAGTGTAGCTTTTATTTTTATTAAATTCTATAGAATTCTCCAATACTTCATTTCTGAGTTACTTAGGAGTGTGATCTTTGTAGTATACAAGATAGTGAAAATTCTAGTTTGCTTTTTGTACAGAATTTTCAAACACAGTATTCAAGTTTTACGTTAATACTTACGCACAATTCCGTTGAAATTTTTGCTCCGTTTTGTTATAACAACTCTGTAATATATTTTCAACGAACAAGTTATATTGTGTGATTCATCCAGTAAGACCGATAAAACAAAAACTTTGACAAACAGACACTCCAACAAGAGAGATGATAATCCAGTTTATTACTTCATATAGAAAAACTAAAGATTGTAGAATATATTAATTCAAAGATCATTGATAGAGTTACAGAACGCACACATCAAATTAATTCAAGAGAAAACGCCAGAGAAATTGAAATTTTATGTTTTTACTGGAAACATAACCTTTAACAGATGTAATGGGTCGTCTGAACTAACCGTCCCACTCTACGCGCCAGTACTTATTTTTATTATTCTTAAGTAAATTTTACTTGTAGCCACAACTATCGCACCACCAACAACAAATCATAGTTTCCATGGTAATTGTGTAAACTCCAAACTTGTACATTGTGAGGACACGCATGTTTGTTCAGATGATACGCTGAAAACATACTGCCCGATTCTGTGTGGATTGTGTGGTTAATATTTTGTATATACTTGTTTAGAAGCAAAAACGAATTGCAAGTTGTTAATTCTTTGTGCTTTTTGATAACAAGTTCAAATAGCTAAAACTGAAAAAAATTGCGATGTGCTGCTTAGAAATTAAAAAGCAAATATTAGAAATGGAGCTATCTATTTTCGGAGTCCGAAAAGATCTGAAATGAGTAGACAAAAAAGACAACAAGGATAAAAGTACATACGTTAGATACACAAATATAGCTTAATTGCAAGCAGCAAGGCAGTAAGCAGTAATATAATAGATAATTTCAAAAACAAATAAAACATTTTCGTAAGCATTTCTTGAATGAAAATTAATTTTTTTTTTATAAAATTTTATCGTGATGAGGATAATAATTTATGTTTAATACTTATCATTTATCTTTAAGTTTTTTTTTCACTAGATTTTAATTTGTTTAAATATTATTTCAGTAGTAACAACACCACCCCCATGTGCTGATATGATAGGCAGCTGTATAGCAAACCAATGTTCAAAGAGTCTTTATAGAAATACGTATTGCCGTAAGACGTGTGGAATTTGTAGTAAGTAAAATTCAATGAGTCTTTTTTCGCATTTAAATGATTCTGTATCATTAGTTTAAATACTGGATACCACTTCATAAATGGATTGTCGGCTTAACGTGCACATTATCTTATCAAAAATAAATGGTATAATGAACATGTACATTAGCGTTTGCTTTATGATGGTACTAAGTTGTTAATTTAATAGAAAAAGTATTGACAATACATACCGGTAGAACATATGGGAACAATTTCAACGCAATTCAACAAATAAAGCTTCGCATACGCATTGAGTCAAAATATTCTAAATCTGTTGTAATATTATGTATAAGCATTCCAATATTTTTTTCGAGTCGATTGTTGAAATAGTATTATTTAAAAGAACTAATATCTGATGAAATCTATTAAAATGAGTGCAAACTTGGGAGCTAGGGTAAGGAACAATCTGTTTTATTCTTGAAGATTGAATTTTAATCGATAAAGAGCTTGTTGGTGAGACATTTTGTCTTTAATTGAATAGCAATGTACCGTTACTCTTTATCTGGTTTTTATCCTTGTCGCATCGGTTTTCCTATTATATCTCACAACAGTGTTGTTTTGTGTTACCGTGCCAAAGAATCAAAATGGTTAAGATAAGTTTCACCTTGTTAAACCCACAATTTAAATTGAAAAGCCATACCCATTACAATATTAAATGTCGCCGAAATTTCTATGTTTTGGTTTTTCTTTTTCTTAGATAAATGAGACATATAATCCCAGTTCAGTAGTTTTCGGGGTTACCTGTAATGCTGTATAATGTCTTGATATACCGCATTCGTACATCTAATATGTTCAATAAAACTACTGCACTGCAGAATCTGCATGTTTTCGTTCAAAGAAATATAGTTATTAGTAATTATTCTCTTTTTTATAGGTAGTCTAGAACCTGTGGTTCCTGAACTCTTTGGTTGATAAACTCAAGTGAGTGTTAATAAGGAAAATTGAAACTTTGTGTTTACAAAAGCGTTATTTTTTTTTTGCAATGTTGGTTAAGTTTAGATGAAATGGATGCGTAAAATATTATAATGATTTTTAAATGCTTTGAAGATTAGAACTCCATTGAAGTATATTTTCTTCAACAGATCATTTATACTTGAATTGGCCGTACGATCATTAACATGCTCTCTTGTTTTGTTTTTTTCTACTTGTCCAAATTTCATAAAACATCACGTCTGATACGCAACTTTATAACACAAGCTTGTATTGATCCTTTTTTTTTCTTTTTACCACAAATTGTATGAACCACAACGATTACGAAATTAACTTCTGCCATATGTGTTTATTGTAGATATTTTATTTTGATTTATCCTTACAGGCATAGCTGCTCCGGATCACGGTTTATTTTTTTTATTTAGTTGTTGAATTCATTTTGGGGTGACTGTTCCAAGATCGTCTTTGTGTGTTCGATATTTGTTTCTTTTGTTTCTTACCGCTAAATATTGTATGTGGATTTTGTCGAATATTTTGATTTTAATTCACTAATTGAAATCTTGATTCTATATTTGTTTCTTGGAATATATTGGTATAGAAATCAGCCGCATCGATACATATATCAAACTAACAAAAACTTTTCACACAGAAAACCTTCAGATTAATATGGAACACTGGTAGCCTCTTACAACTCTTGTAGTTCACGAATGAAGTCGTTCAGTAAGGAGTAACATTTTAAACCTTTTGCTGCTTCTTGGAAACATTTCATAATGTCGTTTCCTTTCTCTATTGCATATGAAGAGCATCTCCAGTTATCCAGCATCTGTAGACACTGTTTGATTTTACCTCCGTGGAGAACTTTAAAATTGTGAATTTCATTTGATGTAAAACCGAGCTTTGACGCTATTACTTCCCAATCGTTGACGATAATATATGCCATTCTTTCCATATAATCATTTGATAAAATACCTGAAACATGATTGACACATGTCAGTACATAACAATAGAACATGACTAGATACGTGTTAACACATAAATATGATTACGGGAAAGCACAATAAAGTGTTCGAAGTCGTTGTTGTCAGTTAACATAACATATGTGTACATGTACATGCAAGTAAAGGTACTTTGAGTTTTGCCCAAAATCATATGCAATTTGTGTTGTATAACTCATTTGATGCAAAGCACATTTAAAGTAGCAGACAGGTATTCAATAAATAAGTTCTAAAACCAATTATTCATAAACTACTTGTCAATAAAATTTTATACAAAACGAATATCCAATATATTTTAATCGTAGAAATTCAAACAACAAAAATCACAATAACGATACAAATTAGCATAAAACGAAGCACTTAGTAGTCATTCTGTCTGCATCGACGTTTCATATAACAATCGCACAAAAGATGAAAAAAATATATATAATAAATCGATTCACAATGTACATGATGTAACAAGGTAATATTCTAACGTTATTTGATATGTGTAGGCATCTTTCAAAGTTTTTGATTGTGGTATACATGTTTACTATTTCTACCCTAAGTATTCTTTTTGATTTTTTTTCTTATTGTAAGTTAATGAAGGCCAAGATCTATTTGAATATGACTTTTGTTTTCTTGTTGTTTTTGTTTTTTGTTGTATTTATATTTTGATTTGTGTATTTTTAATCTGAAGAATAAGTCAGGACCATTGCGATCCACCAATTCTCCGGTATGACTGATTCGTTTTTGTCATTTTCTCTGGACTATGAGATTGATCATTCAAGTTCGGTAGTTTTATTATTACCTTTATTTGTTTTAGAACATTGTTCAAAGTTGATTACGGATAATTATTATTTTATCATTGTATGTGAATAGTAACCTTTTCCTGGAATGTAAAGTTTTACAAACTTTCTAGCTTCGTCTTCAGATTTAGCATCATTGTGGGCTCGAATGATTTTTTCAACCTGAAATGCGAAAGAAGATATCGTAACACAGGAAAACAGAAAATTTATTATTAACTTAAGGCTTTAGAATGGACGATAGTGAGATGTGGAATAAGTGTATCCTACAATATCAGCGAAAGTTTAAAATACAAATACCATCGGGTATAAAAACGGATAATTTGGTGCTGCTATATATCAATATCTCAAGGAAACTCCTCTCATCAGCATCATTTAAATCTAATTGAAAGGTCAAAAACCAAACGTGTTGAATGAAAAGTACTCAAAGCCAAAACGCTCGAAAAGGGAACCAAATCCAGCACCTAGAATATCGACCATGTGCAGTACAAGGAAAGAAACCTGGTGTTTTAAGCAATTTTGAATTTAACAATCGGAAATTTTAATTACAAAAGATGCTAGAAATTTAAATGTAAACTCATGTCAGACAAGACTGACGACCAGGTTCGTGATTATCTTGGGGGACCTCTCGGGATACCTGCAGCAGTTATCGACTCCAAATTTCAAAATGCAAATACTAAAATGGGTAAAGTTTGTTTAAGTGAAAAGAAGCAGTTGTATTTTATTTTCAGAGAAAGTAATGTAAGAATAAAAGTTAAGAGATAGATTGTTTATAATTTATTATGCAAAATGTGTCAAGTATTACGATATATTGGCAAATAATTACTAAATTTATTCGTGATACTTCTTGTTGTGCATTTAAATTGTGGGTAGAAGTTGATAGTTTTAAGTCCCTAATTATTCCTGAATTCTACTCTTTAATAATTAAATCGATGGATTTTGATGTAAGATATAGAACTTGTATTCTCTTGCCAGAAATATGTTAGAACATTCTAAGCTCCGGGACTAATTCAGAAATTTAGCAAACACAAAATTTTGTTTTTATTCAATTGCGGGAATTGTTGCAATATTTTGAATTATGTATTATTGATACAATGCTCAGGTCTATTAAAAACAAGAAAGTTCTAACTAAACCGTCGAGAAATAGACTGGACATAAACTTTGTCACGTTTAAAATTTCATACAACAATGCAAGGACGGAGAAAAACACAACAGTGATACAAAACGTTGGCAACATTAGAAACACATATATAAAGCTATTTAGAGAACCCTTTTTTATCAGTAGATAAAGGAGATAGCACAATTAAACAGATGATTATGGTGATTGTGGGGTCATCTGAGACAACTTTTCAACACGTGATAAGGAAGCACATAATTAGTCAGATGATCATGATGACTGTGTGCAAAATATGAGACATTATTATATAAATTTCTTAAGGCGATTACACAATTAACTAGATGATCATGCTGAAAAGATTAAGCAAATTAAAGTGAACGTACCAAATGGCCTTGTAAATAGCATCAGATCTTAGAACATCCCGCATGGAATAGAGATAAATACTACATGCTCTCGGGAACATTTCTCGTTAGTAGATTTTTTATTTGCCCAAGCCATGAATTAGTGATCACTTCTGATTATCACACTTGCAGTGTAATAAAAGAATCAGGGGAACCATAGATTCATTCGAATGTCAAAAGTCCGATAACCAGTAAAAACCAATGAACTTCTAAAAATATTTGCTGATCTATTCATACTCAAGTACCTGAATGATATGTGAATACAATTAGCATTCAATAGAAAACTAATTCTTTTTTATTATATTGAATTGAACATGAACGAAATGCAGTCTTGCCTTGTCACAATTTGGCTTTGCAATATGTGATGCCCAGTATAGAATAAACTGTTCACTTCTTTCTCGCTGTGGTGCCGACGTTTTCCTTCCATCCACGTATTTCGTAATCTGACTATACACCTTTTTATTGTTGACAAGATTTCCACCATAAAGCTGCCTTTTATAATTGTTGTCACTGTTCCGTGTAAGTTGCCAGGCAATGAATTTTGCTAAAACTTTTACTGTAAGATATCATTCAAATTCAAATTTTCAAAATTTTACGGTAGACACCATGTACTCATAGATAAATATGGGATTTCTATCTCTCAGATGAGTGCAGATGTCGGTTTGTCATAGGGTTTTGTTTTGTCTTCCTTTACCGGATTTGACACACTGAATTGGAAATTGGCAGCGCGGCGGGTGTGCTATAGCAGGCAGGAACCGCTTACTCTTCCGGAGCACCCGAGTTCACTCTTGTTACGACTTGAGTTCGCGTTGTTGATTTCTGTTCGGTTGTTTTTATGTTTTGTGTTTCCTTGTGCTGTTCTTGTTCATGTTTACCGGTTTTGTCGTTGCCTTTTCGGACTTTTGACACTAGAATGCCCCTTTGGTGCCTCTGCTTATTTCAAGCAGATACAAAAGGTTGTTCGTTTTTATGTTATGAAAGATGTTCTACAATTGTGTTTTTTTTCACAAAGCTAGTGCATCTCCATTATTTAAAGTTTCTCCATTACAGACAAAAAATTGAAAGTATGCAAAAAATTACATTTGAGATTTTAAATCAACATTTTTCTAAAACAAACTGTTGTTGTCTAGTAAAACTTACTTTAATATTTAAGACATTTTAGGCCAAGTATTTTATGAGAGAAAGGGTAAAGTGTTAATATAAGTTTTCAGTTGGAGATGTTGTCATTACTTACCCGGAGCATCTAATGTAAAAGCGAAAGTTTCGACCATGTTTTCTGGTGGCTACAATTTAAATAAAATCGAAATTAAAACATGCATAAAAATATGCGACGCACAGTACGCATTTCGTCTATTCGACACTCATCAGAGGCTTAAAATGCCAAACACACAATAGTATTAAAACATGAATTAAAATGCATATATTTACATAAAGGCATGTTATATGTCAGTCCGATATGATATAGGCACATATTTTGGTCAAAGGAAGGGAAATTGTGTTGATAATTGTAAAAAGTTCATATAGTAATTGATATTACAAATAAAACATTGATGCAAGAAAGACCATAACATGATTTTGACAATAATTGAAAATGCGAATAATGTCAATTAAATAGAAATAAATACTTGCCTATTTTCATGCCATTAAATTCTTAGGTCGTTATATACTATACCAAGTGAGGCTTTCCATTTAAAAACTTGTAATGAGCATCATTTTTATCTTAACGGCTTACCATTGGAACATATAACACCAAGCGATCAGCAGTGTTATATGACACTTTGCTCTGAGGAATTGAATATTTAAGGTACCCTCTGTAACGTGTTGTGTCGGAGTAATCAGATTTGTCAACAACCATAAGATTTCCAGAATATTTATCAGACTGTAAATTGTTGAAGAACTTGATTTTGAAGACTGTGTTCTTAAATCCTTCTAGATAGAGGTTGGCCTCAAACTGAAGGAGAATAACATCTCCATCTACGACAGGAATAGGAGAGCTTTCTGGTGGGCCATCTGAAAACCCAAGTGATTCCAAGTATCGCATTCTTTCTTGTACATTGTATGTTTTAACACATTCAATGCTAACTTCGAATGGATTTGTGTGCTTTTGACGACAAATGATTGACACACTGGTCCCAAAAATCATTTGTTCCAACTGAACAACAGTATTTCTAATGTCATCATCAGTCATATCTTCATTGAGAATAAGACTGACAATTCTGTCAAAATAAGATATAGATTGGCAGTTATTACAGTACATATAAAAACATGTAAAAAACATAAAGAAGAGAAGGGGTGAATAAAGTAAAGCATTTTGTTTTCATGTCCGTTGGTTTTCAGTAGGTAGTTTGGTTATGTCTTGACATAAAATCACGTTACTGGATACTGGTAAGGTGTGATATACGTATTATCTTTGTTATATTGGCTTTTGTGAATTGTTGAAATGTTTTAATGTAAACAGTGCTGAAGACCTTTTCCAGTTCTTTAACACCTACAAGATCATGCCAAAATAATCAGAAAGCATCAAGTAAGTAATCCGAAGCAACATCAGTAAGCTCAGTACATACTGGTATTTGTTGTGTCCAGCAGGAAGCTGTACAACCCGTCTTCGTGGATAATCAGATGCAAAGTCCGTCAATGCTGCTACTTTCCATTGTCGTCCAGAGACTTTTGACATTATGTGTGTATTTCCTTCAACATCTTCAAAATCTGAAAACATATTCCGTCTTTTTTACCACATATTGTTACAAAGAATCTTGTATCCAGTTGAAACCTATCCATTCTGAATTCGTCTTCACTTTTTTATGTAAACTTACTTCCGGACCCTAAGACCACAATACTTGATACCTCTCGTTTTAATTGACAAGCAAGTTTTTTAAGCATTATAATGATCAATCAAGACATGTCGTTTTTGTGTGATGACATTCCGCCAAATCATTTTTATTTGAAGTGTTGTGATGGATTTAAAATCGATATATTTGATTGTTTTTTACATCAGTCGATTGATTATTTTCGTTTGTTTTTGTTGTCTTTTGTCAAAAGTTCTATTGAACTTTGAAAGATTTGATTTTTAGTGTGTGTTTTGTTCTTGTGCATTGTGTGGAAATATTATAAGTCATAAGTCATAAGTTTATTGAGCAAATTACACCCCAAGGGGTCAATAGCTACATATTAATCGGGGACGGTTTGTCCAAAAAAACCTAGTTTAACCCCGCCACAAATTATATGTGCCTGTCATTAGCCAGGAATCTTTGACAAAGCTTTTGTTTCTACTTAGTCTTGTCGTTTTGACGTTTTCTGTTTCTTGTTTAAGAAGGGGATCTATCTGTGACTCAGGGCTTGATTTGAAGTATATGCATTTAATATAAACTATGTGCCAATTGCAGATTCGCAAGCAGCGCCTACTGGCCTCGTTGAATGCTGCGGTTGTCCATTGTGGTTTTTCTGAATTGCCGCTTGATTGTGGGCTGTGCTGCATACACTTATTCCACATCTCATTTTTTTTCTTTTACAATTATCTTTCGACTGATTGATGTGAAATCAAAAATACGTGGAGTGAAAATGAGGAACCCAAAACTGTAATTGCTTTCCGATATGTCAAAACATTAAAAGAAAGAAAAGTAAATTTTTGACTTATAAATATCAGGTCTAAAATTTAATTGAGTGTAGTTGAATCTCATCGGATATAAATAACTACTCCAAGCCCAATTAGCATACCTCGGATTAATACATACCCGACCCGAAGTTTATAGAGTTTTCTCTAGAAATTGGTGATTGTAGAGTAGATAATATCTTGTCTGCTATCTTTGGATGCTTGAGTGAAAACTCATTTTTCAAGAATTTGTTGAAGTCAGTGGAATTCAAATCATGCATTTTCTTCAAAACAAATCTTATTTTGTCTCCTGTTGTCGATTTAGCCTGAGTAAGAAAAAAATATACAGTTATGTAATTAGTTTTTTTTTAAATATATATGAAAAGATCCAAATAAAGAAAAAATAATAACTTGAGAATTTAATTTTCGTTTGTACATATGGGTCCGATTGAACCTAGAAAAAAGTAAACCAAGTTTGCTTTTTAGTCAATTTGGTTAAATTTAGGTAAATCGAGGTTTGCTCTGTTGCTCTGTAAAGTTTATTATAGCACAACATGAATCTTGGTAAGGTTTGGTTTGAACTAGACTGCTTGGCTGAATGTTTACTTAACTCAGAGAAAAATAAATTGGGTTTGCTTTTAGAAGGAACTAAAATGATCTAAATTAAGGTAATAACAAAACTACCGAACTTGAATAATCAATTTCATAGTCCAGAGAAAATGACAAAAACGAATCAGTCATACCGGAGAATTGGTGGATCGCAATGGGCCTGACTTGGTACAGGCATTTCAAACGAAATGCAAAAATCTGGTTTTTATCAACAAAACCAAAAGAAGACTATTAGAGGAAATCACGCCGGACAAAAGAAAACCAACAAAATGTTTAGTTTGGTCCGTTTTGGCAACTATAAGCTACCTGTAATGATAATTGAAAATATCGACTTTTTAGTTTCACTCGAAATGTTTTGATAATCTGCAAATCTACATTCAATCATAAATAAAAACAAACTAATCAAACCAAACCAACGACCTGGTTTGGTTTGATCGGTAGTAAACTAAACTAGCGGTTTAGTTTTTCATTAAAACCAAACCTAAATTAATCGGCTTGCTTTTAGCGAACTAATGCTTTTTATTTGATCTGGTAAAATGAGTCAAGCCGAAGCAGAAAAAAACTGTTCGTTTGCTCTAAGATATATTTTGTAAAAATTAGGTTAAAACCCAATAGTATATTCAAATTATAGTGTCTTTTTTCTAAAACAAAAAAGACGATATATTGTTTATGTTCCCGTAACAAATTGTTTCCATGACCATTATATATATAGACTGGTAAAATATTCTTTACTGGTCTCTTAACATCTTTTCTTTATAATCCATTAGTCGGAATATTCATAATTGCAGACAGATTCTAATGGCTGGGTCTAATCGCCATTGTGTACTGAATTACAGCTATCTTTGAATTAGCTTCGACTCTAAGATTGCAATGGAAATAAACGATATGTACAATTAAACCAACTACATCCTGATACAAACCATTTCTTTCTGTATGAAGGAAGCACCATACAACGGTTGTTGTTAGTCCGACCAACACATTTTAAACCTACATAGCTTTCTTATCATTTCACCAAATTCAATAAATGAGACAACAATGGAAAGAAGAATGTTACCCTTTATGATGATACCTACATCTAATAATAAACTACAATATACAAAAAATAACGGTTAAAAAGTAAAACTTTCAACATAACTGAATAACATGAAATTAACTCTCCAAGCATTACAGATATCTCCTTGAAACTTATAAAATCTGAATCAACACTGCATGACCTCAAAAACCGTGTATCAGAATTTTCCTATCACTTTCCATTCTCCAATAAAGCTATATAATGTTTACAAGGCTTTAATGCATAAGGGGTCACTGTATTTATTGTGCCATAAGATGTTTTCTAAAGCTTTTAGTCTATATTCTAAGACACGGTTTTGTTGATAATAGACATTTGAACATATCCAAAAACCAGCCACATTGAGGTTTTTTTTGGATGAAAATTGATAGTTGGAAAACCCCCAAAATATGAATTTCCTACTTTGAGCTCAATTTTTCCAGATTAAATAGCATGTTTCTACTATGGAAGCACTGAAGGATTCTTAGATAATCATAACTCAAAATCTATTTGACCTTTTAACCAAATTTCTTCCACACATACATTAAATATAGCCAAAAATGCATCTCAGGTCAGTTGTTTACTGACCAGATGGTTCCACTATTAATTGTCTATCTTATTATTTCTTTTCAAATAACTGGTCAACACTCATTAAACTTTTCAGCTTTTTTAGATAAGCCCTGCCTTCATGGTTTATTGACACCTTACATTACATGTGCGTTTATTTTGATTATTTAGTTATCGCAATAGCTCATTAATTGTAAGGTGTACTGAAGATATTTGCACCATTTGAAAATGGGTATTTAGAAATATTTAAAAGGTATAACTAAAAAAAATAATAAAAGGTTAGCACTTTTGTATTGTGCCACCTTTAAACATGTTTTTACCTTCTAAACCTAAGAAAATGTTTTTCAATTCTGCTTTACGTAAATGTCTACTTTTATTATATCTTATGATAACAAAAAATACATTTACAGAATACTCATCAACAAAGTCACTCCCGAAATGTTCCTCTAAGAAAGATTCGTCAAAATCAGAGTCCATATTGTTAACCAACCATCCAGTCAGTCCTTCTATAACGTCTGTGTGAATAGGACAAGTCGATTTCTGGGAGGAATTTCCTGTCAAAGATGAAAATATTCTTGATATGTCTATTGTTATCATTTTAAGAAACAAACAAACGGAACACCGTAATATTTGATAAAATATCAATTGTAACTGCTTTCCGCATAAATGAAAAAGATCAAATCAATTATTATTATACCACGTTCTTCAGTCAATCAATTTGCTCTATGTGAAAATATTTTTTATTGTTTATCCTATCTACATTTAAGTAGCAAGATAAAAAGTAAACGATAATGATGTGTAGAATAAATGTGGAGACAAACTACATATTACAACACTTAAAAAGTCCGTAATGGTATCCAAGGTAACAAATCATAAATGCTCGCTCTTGTTTCAATTGGCACTAGATCTAAAATAATGCGTATTATTCAAAACAAATCTTTAAATATCAAATAAAGATTTTCTTAACCAAAACTAATAAACAAAAGACGAATATTGCTAATGTGGTGTTTTTAAATACCCGTACCAAGTGTAGACCCATTTCGATATTTCTTCCTTGTTTTGTATTGGCTCGTGGGCATTGAGATATATCCTATGGTAATTTTGTTATTAACTTTATCTTAATTTAGATTCCTAGCTAAAGGTAAATGTTACATTTTTTGGCCAACCTTCCCTAAAATAATAGTCAATAACAAGGCATAAAAGTAAAACACACTACAATATCAAATCAAATTAAGATCAATTCAACAAGAAAAAACCTGTGGCATAAAGACAACATAAAAATACGGAACGTATATAAAAGAACTGTTTTGGGGTAATCGAAGTTACCAAAAGCTAGCTTAGAAACATCTTTCAACTAAGGAAAGCTATCGATTTTAAATCGTATGAATGAAAATCTTTGGCAGATCGAAATAAATATAGATACATATATATTTGATGTAAATTACGTATGAGCTCGTAGTAGAGTTGGGTATAACGGCTATTTCATAAAATATATTGCACTGAACACATTCAATGCCAACTTACGTTTAAAGCCTGACTCAAACATAGTTACATTGACGTTTTTGTTTGTTGGATTAGAAGTACTGACATCTAAGAAGGGACCAACAGTTTGGATTTTTCTCCTTATTGAGTTGCTGTCTACAAAGTGTCTTCTTTGAATAATCTATAAAAAAAAAATTTTCTTTTTATTGAAAATTAGATCAGTTTTATCGATATCTTATTTTTACTGCATTAAAATGCGTTTCCTACAGATAAAATCGAATTGGCTCTAGTTGACACCCTGAAGTAAAATATGGTGCTAGTTATCTATCTAAAAATAATTAGCTGGTACCTAATCCATATAATTACAAGATCTTTAATGACGACGTACTCAAGCTTTGTGTCTTAGCACGTAAAAGTGGAATGATGATACCTGTCTACTACTATGAATAAGATGCAATTACTTACATGTACCTGAAACAAGTTACGCCTCATTTTAAGTGTATCATACCTTAGCCGATACAGTTGATTCTTCGCTAAAAGATAAGCATACCTTAGCCGATACAGTTGATGCTTCACTAAAATTATATCATACCTTAGCCGATATAGTTGATTCTTCGCTGAAAGTGTCATCTGGTATGTTAAATTGTATGTTTCTATCTCTATTTGATTCATACATAAGTTTGTTTCTGTTGCATTTGAAGTTTTCTGTTTCAAATCTCGCAACCGCTATGCACTGAATTTGCTTCAAGTCATCGACATCTATTTCTGTTCCAACTAAATCTACCTGCACATGCAATTAGCAACAAAAAACGCAATAAAGATGGTATACATCTGTTAAATTAGAGATGTCACGACTAAGACATCACTACTGGTCACATACATTTATTCTAAGTGCTTTTTGACAAAATATCTTAGTAGGTAGATTATGATTTCAAAATCTATATAACGCGTTGTTGAACAAGAAATGCAAAGTAAGTTAGAAAAATTGTTTCAGAATTTAAAACATTTAATAGTGAAATAAAATCTGTCCCAACCTGTTCTCCGTCAATACGTATTTCTTCCACTTGTTTTCCAAATATAAATCTATTCTTATAATCAGGGTTCTTTGTAAATTTGACTCCAGGGATTAGTCGACTACTATGTCCGGTAATGGGAACGAACACTCTGATGGGCATCTTAGATAAAAAGAATACACAAATAATATGCTATTGTAGTACATTGATCTGAAGAGTTATATGTTTAATTGATATCAAATACAAATATACAGTACACCAAGAGACTTTTCATGACTGAACACTCACAAAAATATCAAACTAAATCTTTTAGACTTACTACTATTGGCTGGTACCATTAAGTCATGCCTGAAAAAAGCAGTTAAACTGCTGTGTAGGTCGGGGTTTTAAACATCTATTCCAATTGGTGTTATTCTGTCATAATATTGCATCTTGAATTGATGCAGCTCATATCATGTACATGTGAATTATAATCATTGGAAACTTGGAAACCTGGATTTTAATGCCTACCTAATTGGATTAACAAGTGCGAAAAGACAACGTTACCACTAAAATATTGGGAATGTTTATGCCATCGTTTGATCATAGAAAGTCTCTAAGTCTACAGTATATTCAACCATACCAAATTCCCAAACTAACAAACACACTTTTAAACACTCTTTTTTTATTCCCTCTATATATATCGAACAAAAACTCATTTAATTACTGGATACTTTAGTCAAATATATTTACCTCAAACCTTATTTTGTTTCCAGGCGCAGGTTTGATAGTGACAAGTGAAGATAAAACAGTTTCATCGTTAGATTCAAGGCAGCAGTCTAATTCATTTACATTGTCTGAACCTTCACAAAGTATATCCGATTTCTCTATTCCATTCGGCATGGTAAGTATCACGCACAATAGGGTTTGCCCAAACTTATTTTTTCTCTTGTTCTTGTATCTGTAAAGTAGATAATTAGATTGATAAATAATGTATTCAAATTAATTTATTTTATCGCAGAAGTATTAAATTAGAAGTATATTAGACACTTATTGTTTGTAACCTGAGACCTTCTAAATGATCCTTATTACTTCACTATTATTTACAGCTATTTTTTTTTAGTCTTGAAGATTAGATTGATCAAGTATTAACCACAATCCATATACATAACTATGTGTATCACTGCTGCCCTTATTTAGCATTTAATATTTATTGCACCCGATGATGGGCATACACGATTTTCCTACTTGTGCTACCGTTTTATTTAGTTTTTTCTGCAATTGTTGCGTTGTTGCATTGATGCGATTTTCTCTTATTTTTTATAACATCAATACACTTGTTATACTTATATATTAGAATGGCCACCATGAAATTAAAGAAAAGAAAACTATAAGAAATTACATAAACATTGGCCAATTTCTCCAATTACGTCTCCATTTTTCTTCCTCTTCGCGCCTCCGCCTTTCTTCTTCCTCTCGTCTCCTCTTTTCTTCTTCTTCACGTCTTCTGTTTTCTTCTTCCTCTCTTCTCCTCTTTTCTTCTTCTTCGCGCCTTTGTCGTTCTTCTTCTTCGCGTATTCGTTCCTCCTCCTCACGTTTTCTTCGTTCCTCCTCCTCACGCCTTCTACTTTCCTCTTCCTCACGCTTTATTCTTTCTTCTTCCTCCCATCTTTTTTTTATCTTCATCGTCTTCTTTTCTTTTCTTTTCTTTTTCTCGATCTTCCTTTTGTTTTTCTTTCTGTTTTAAGCGATTTCGCTTCTGTTCTATACTTTCTAATGTTTTCATCCAATCGTTGACTTTATTTTTTAATTGATCTATATCCGCCATGGTTAGGTCTGAACCTTGAGCTATCTTAAGTATTACTTCCTGTGTCTTTGATATAGACTCTTGTAATTTACGCTGTTGTTCTGCAAGTTTTTCTAATGCTAGTATTTGGTCCAGATTCTTTTTATTAGAATTTGGGCTGAAAAGTTTTTAAATGAGTTAATTGTTCCTGATTTCTGAGATAATATAATAAAACAAAACAAAACAATGTTGAATTAAAACTAATATGTTATATTAATGACAAGACTGGCTGTAAGAAGCAGAGGTACCAATGGGGTATCCGAATGTCAAAAGTCCGAAAGGGCAGAGACAAAACCAGTTAACACAAACAAGAACGGGACAAAAATAGTGAACTCAGGTGCTCCGGAAGACTGAGCAGTTCCTGCTTGCTTTAGCACGCCGTGTTATCTTATGTATATCATTAGAAGCTTACCAATATTGATTTTGAAAGTTGACATTATTGGAATAATTTTCTGTTCTACCATCTTTTTGTTCTTTATTTTCTGATTTTGTTGATTATGAGTGGAGAAGAAATAATCATTTATAAATTTATGTAAATCTTAAAAAATGGAATTATCTTGAAATGTAACATAACTTTCATTTTAGAAACTGTATTTGAGATATAAAACAATCTTTATAAGATTTCAAACAACTTTGTTTGATTCATCGTATTTTTAGTTCATTTTACTTATAGAACCAAACTGAATGCAGGATGTTTTGCCTTGATTTTGCCAAAAATTACCAACATAGCATAAGACGCAAAAAAAGATAAAGCTGAAAATTACTCACATTGCAAATTGAGCACAGTGATAAGCCAGGACAAAGAATTTTAAATTTACCAACAATGCAATGATTACCGTTTTCCTGATTTGACGTCTCTTTGCAAATTTCCTGATTTTGTTAGGGTAAGTCTACTACCACTTTTCAGAGGTGGTTTTCCTTCTAAAACAAATAATAAAGAATACGGACAAAGCTGCTTTTAATGCGATGATATGTAGTCCTTGACCGATAAATAGATATTGAATATCATTTAAAGAATGACATTGACAAAATAAAAAATGAAATCGCTGAGAAGTGGTAACATGATGTTCTTAATATAGCTGAAAAAGTTAAGCTATTTTGTTCCTATTTATTTATTTAAGGGCAATGATCAGATTGTAATCTATTGTATAAGGTGCTTTCATGTATGAGCATTTCCAGTTTTTTGCCAATAAAAAAAATATGAAAACATTTAGTAAAAACAAACATCAAACCGAATAAAAAGTCAATGTTCAATGTCAAGAAGATTATCCTTAAATATCTAATAGATTGGTTTTGGATTTTTCCTATAAGAATTTTATCTTATTATTATGCAGCAGCAGGATTTTTTATTGTGAAAAAGTTCATGTATTTCATTTAAGGCATTGAAGCTTTACTTAATATTTGAAACAAAGCGTCACACGTTTACCTTCAACTAACAACTTTGACAACAAATCCTGTACTTTCTCTCCAATATTTATACTGGATGTTAAAACAGATTTTCCAACTTTTTGCAGTTTTTCTGTTATTGTATCTACATAGTTTGCAACTTTAGCTATTGTCTTATTTGTCGAATCTAAATATTCCTTCATCTGCCTCTCAAACTTTTCGACAGTACACGAAGGGTCACATGGATCAGGTAGATCAGTAATGGCCCGCTCTCGCTCATCGAGCAGAATCAGTGCAGGAATATCAACCATTCTTTCCTATTCTATTTCTAACGTTTTATAAAAGTATAGTACGTGACAAGATATAATAAAACTATTGTTTAACTGATATTAACATGAACATTTCATTTAAAGAAAATACACCTATTGTTTGTGACTAACGAGATGTGTCTTTTCATTGACACTTTATATGTATAATGATCTAGTTAAATGCCGTTTCGTTCACTATAACTTATTTTCTATACTATACCAACACACCTATCATATACAAACAACAAGGAAAGAAGCCTGGTGTTTTAAACAATTTTGAATTTAACGATCGGAAATTTCAATGACAAAAAATATTAGAAATTTATCGGTAAAATCGTGTCAGACGATTTTGACGACCAGGCCTGTGATAACTTTCAGGGACCTCTGGTCCTCCAGCAGCGGTTATCGATCAAGTAGTTTCAAAATACAATACCGAAAACGGGTATAAAACGGATAAATAGATAAATATTATAAATAAATAGATGGTGAAGCCACATTTAAAAGGTAAAAACTAAATAAGAAATATAAAGAAATAAAACCTTTAAAACAAATAAAACAACAATGCCCACATTTTCGGACATAAAGTCCTTCTTCAGGGGCTAAAAAGTAAAAAGATGTTCACACATCGACTGACGAGGACAGAATGACATAAAATTGACTCAAAGAACATATATACACAAGCCACAGTGCAACATACGTTATTGATTTGAATATAAAACGGTTAATTAGGTTATACCGTATATCGGTATTTCAAGCCTCTCAGCAGTAGCATTTGAATCGAAACATTGGAAGATCAAAAAACAAAAAAATATTGAATGAAAAGTTCTCAAAACCAAAATGTTCGAACCAAAAGCCAAGTCAAGCACCGAGGATATCAACCATGTGCATTACAAGGAGAGAAATCTGGTGTTTTAAACAATTTTGATTTTAACAATCGGAAATTGCAATGACAATAAATATTAGAAATTTATCAGTAAAATCGTGTCGGACAAATCTGACGACCAGGCCTGTGATTACCCTCGGGGACCTTTTTATTTAATGTTTTAATGCCCTTAGAGTACTATAACTAACACCTTTTCCACCTGAAATACATAATTAAAACTCAGTTTATAATATTTTCTTATTTTTTGCGTCATTCATATTATCTATGTATAGTGATATTTGGTGATTTTTTTTTCTTATTCGAAACACATTTTAAAAAAATACACATTGTTGATACGTTTTCTTTTAATTTGTTGGCAGTATTTTTTAATGGATTAAAATCTAAAGTCTTTCACATCAAAGTACAATCCTAGGTTGAAGAGAAAGAGAGATGTTTATCAAATCGTAATTTTACAAAAAAAAACAAACAGTGGAACAGTTGTTAACGCGTTTTGGCTACTTATAGCAAGTCTTCCCATCAGACGGTAAATATTTCTAAGGCTAACTTTCGAGCTCTCTCTTGACCCAGGATTGCTAAATATTTAGAAGATCGATCGTGTTGACCCCTGCCTAAGAAGAGTAATAACTATACACGTTAAAGACCCTTTCAGAGTCGATGCGACCACCACAAACAGAGTAATAGAGAATTATTACATATAAATATAAAAGTAATTCAATTTTGATTAATAATCTCCTTTTTTTGTAAGTTTACAAAATATTGAGTAGGTATACCATCAAACTCTATTTCAAACATTTAACATGGTATTAGATTATAGATAAAGGATGTATTATAAATTTTAAAAGGTTGTAAAGTTAAATTGGAATTTGAAATCTATTGGAAAACTTCCTCGTTGAGTATAAATCAATAGCCATAAAAAGAACGCATGTTATTAGTTTTACTATGTACTTAATCATATCACGTAATGTATTATATTAAGTTGGTGTTTTTTTAAAAACGAAACAAAATTTACAGATTAAAGTGTTAAAGAAAATTATTAGCTATGGATGTAAAAGCATTAAAATTACTTGATGAGCAGGAACAAGCAATCAAGAGCCTACCAAAACCAAGCGATACTAATTTTACTGTCGAATCATTCGAAGAGGAAATGAGAGCCTATTTAAAATGTACAAATGAAAGAATAGAAGATATTTCGAAATATGTAAAAAGAATATCAGAAAAGCTTGATAAAGTTGGGAAGGCTATTCTGGATTCAAGTATAAAGATTGGAGAACAACTACAAAATTTGCTTTCAAAGATAACAATAGAAGGTAAAGTTAGAATTGGTTATTGAAATAATGTTATCAAACTATGCATTGATCTTTTAT
Organism: Arcuatula senhousia; assembly: GCA_963971305.1. Taxonomy (NCBI): domain Eukaryota; kingdom Metazoa; phylum Mollusca; class Bivalvia; order Mytilida; family Mytilidae; genus Arcuatula; species Arcuatula senhousia. Next base: position 74,098,846 of record OZ020306.1, on the reverse strand, counting down.
ACCTGTTATTTTGAATAAGTGAATAAAATTATATTAAGATTTCCTATCCATTATTTATTGTTTTCGATTTAAGTTTTTTTTATGATATAGGTTATATATGTACTGGAAATGCATTAATATGGGTAATTACAAAATTACCGAACTTGGTAATTCGCTGTGTCGCGTACACTTATTCCACATCTCATTATTTTCTATTGGATACATAAATTAGTTTTTTTTCGATGGGTTTCCAAAATTTTTGTCACCTTTCGGGGAGTGATTTTCCAACAACATATTGGCATTCATACTCTCCTCTCTTCGCTAGCTTGTTTTATAGTCTGACGAGTCTGAATTTCTACAAGCACTTATAAAAAACAATAATATCGAGGAGGCAAGGTCTCCTTTAATCTCACTTTCAGACCTATGATTGATGTCTTCCCTGTCAATATATCCTGTGGATGTAGATATTAAAGAATCCACTTAATTCATGCCATTTATAAATTATCATCTCGAAGCTGACTCAGGTGGTCACCTCAAAGACAACCTATATTTACGACTTGCGTTCGCGTTGTTGATTTCTGTTTGGGTGATTTTGTGGGTTTTTTTTCGTACTGTTTTTGTTAGTATGTACCGGTTTTGTCGTTGTCCTTTCGGACTTTTGACAATCGAATGTCCCATTGGTGTCTATTTGCTTCTTGTACATTTTTTTCAGAACTTTTCACCAACACCGCTGTTTCAATGACCGACTATAAGATTAAGGTCATAAGTTGATATATTTCATTAGATCGAAAAAAATCCCTTGTTATTTACCACTGTTTGAAAAAATATCAATATTGTTACATGCTACACCGAAGACCTTAGAAAAGCGTCTCTTCTGACACAAACATTGCTAACACAAGGTTATTTTGCTTCCTGGTTGTTGTCTTCACTTATAAATTTGATGAAAAACATCATGCGCTCATAGACAAAAATGGGATGTCTATCTCCAGATGAATGCAGATTATGGTTTCTCATAACGTTTTGTTTTGTCCTCCTTTACTGAATTTGACACGCTGAATTTTTGATTTGCAACAAGATTGGTGTGTTATAGCGAGAAAGAACTGCTTACTTCCGGAGCACATGGGCTCACTCTCATTGCGACTTGAGTTCACGATGTTGTGTGCAGCTCAGTTGTATTTGTGTTCTTATAATATCTTATGTAGTCTGTTTCTTCGTGCTCTTTTCATCGTTCGTGTTTAATGGTTTAGTCTTTGCTCTTTCGGACTTTAGATTAAATGCCCCATTAGTACCTTTTGTTTAATGATTGTTTTGAATAGTGTTTGGCTGGTTGTTGTATTGAATTGATCACTTCAATATCCATATTGTGTCTAACAACCATATTGTGTTTAATGTGACTACCAGGCCTTAAGATTTCAACCGAAGAAGGAGGGTGGTGTTTTCATAAAATTTTGTTTGAATAACAATTTCATATTTTGAATGCTTGTATCAAATAAGGATTGCAGGTCTTCAATTCATCCGATGTGTCTTTTTGTTGTGTCTTTTTTCTTTGACATTTGAGATTGATCCTCCAAGTTTGGTATTTTGTTCTTACCTATATTTTCATTGGGCCTTCTATATAAATGATTATTATTTTATAAAAAGCTGAAAAAAATAAAAGTATTAGGAAACTTGTTCACAAATGAGTTTTTTTTAGTTAACAAAAATATTTTAAAAAATGGTAGGGTTTATGTCTGTAAGAAATGTAATAGGATGCAACTACATGTGTTTTTCACTATAAAAATTATCAGAGAGAAGAATGGAAAGAGGAAGAACATCATTACCATTGAGTAGTAACAGATCTAAAGACAAGCCTGAAGTATCCTATAGGCCAGAAAGAACAGGTTCAAGGGGAAAGGGAGAAGCCACCACAAAGACAAAGCATTCTGAAACAAGGTCAGCAAATAAAACACACATTGGAAATGCTTTTAAGTACATTTAAGTCGTTGTCAAATCACTTGTTTGAAACACTCACATAAATCTAAGCTTTACAACCACACAATTTTATAAAATCAACTCTTAAAATATGAAAAAGGTTAAAAGAGCAAAATTTTTTTTTATACCAATAATGAATTTAAGAACAATTTTAGAAATACTCAAAATATAAAAATAAACAGATTTATTTTTTATTTTCCATCAAGTTCAAATAATCCATCAATAGATCAAGTACTAGCCTTACAAAAATTAGCTGAACAACAACGCAAATTGTTAGAATCTATTGCAAAAACACAGGAACTTATTGCAAAGATGGCGAGGGGATCAGGCTTATCGATGGAGGACATAGATAAACTGAAACAAAGAATAAACAGTTGGACAGAAACACTAGAAACGATTGAAGAAAAACAAGATCGAATAAGGAGGGAAAAAGAGGAAAAACAGAAAGCTGAGGAAGAGAAACTGAGAAAAATAGTAGAAGAGAAACGACGAAAAGAAAAAGAAAAACAAGATGCCGAAAAAAAGAAAAAAAAAGAAAAAGAACGACTAGAACAGGAAAGAAAACTAAAAGAAGAAGAAGAAAGAAATAGAAAACTAAAAGAGAAAAGAGAAAAAGAAGAAAACGAAAAAAAAAAGAAGGAAGCTGAAGAGCGAGAAAAGATGGAAAGGGAAGAAGAGAAAAAACGCAAAGAGAGAGAAAGAAAAGAAAAAGAAGAGACGGAAAGAAAACAAAAAGAAAAAGAGGAAAGACAGAGGCGCGAAGAGGAAGACAAACAGAGACGTGATTGGAGAAACTGGCCAATGTTTGTGTAAGTCATTTTATTCTCTAATGTACAAAATAAGCTATATCAAATGTATTATGTAATTTTACTGTGTGTCTGTATGCTATTGACCTGTTTGTCGCTATCACACTCGGACAGACTCTATAATTATAGTGTAATCAGGTTACAAATAAGTGAATGCCGCACTGCTTTTTCAGACCCTATGATAAAATGTTTAAATCATGTAAATTGAATTTACATTTCAATTTTTATTTGATAGTATTACTTTTCACCTTTTCCGTGAGTTATATTTCCTGAATATCGTTAATATAATGTATTTTATTAATTATTTATGTTATTTCATGTGCGCAGACAAATTGTTGATATTTCATTAGAACGGCCCATTGTAAACTCAATAACCATAAAAAAAAAACCTGGGGATGTTTACATAAATAACCAAATGTATGTTTGTTATTTACCTGTACTAATAATGTAATAGACATTTTTTATAATAATATATTCAACATTTGAACTATAAAGAAGTAAAACATGATAAATGTTTATTAAGATACAGAAACAAAGGACAAAATCTGTTTGGACAGTCCTTGATGTGTGTGATACGTGCCATGCCTAATGGAATACAGAAATCTGATATAATCTGCGAAGGTTCAGACAATGTCGATGATCTTTACAGCTGCCTTGATTCAAACGATGAAACTGTTTTATCTTCACTTGTCTCTATTAAGCCTGCGCCTGGACGAAATGTTAAATTTGAGGTGAGCAGGCTTTTATTGATAACTAACTCAAATTGCCTCCCGGAATTATAGATATCGACTCATATATTTGGTTTTCTCAGTAAAAATAAAGGTAATAAAAAACTAACCGAACATGGAAAATCCATCTAAAATGTTTTAGAGAAACGATAAAACACCGAAAACTAACGGAGAATCGCAAGCATTATGGCCTTTCTTTGTACGGGTATTTCAAAAGAAATGCTGGGTTAAAGCAAGTCTTTTGGCGTACCAAACCCTCTTCCATTGCGGTTTGTTTTGGTTCTATTGCTACACAAAACAAAACACGGTTGTAAAGACATAATAAGGATATTAAAATGATCATCTCAGAATAACAACCAGCCAAACACTAATCAAAACAATCACTAGTTATTACGTCTAAGATATTTTCGGATTTTTTCAGCAGTTGCTGAAAGCGAAGTAACATTTTTTCGAGATCTTATTAGACATTATTTTGTTAAAACCTTGATCCAATAGCCGGTTAAGGAGATAGCGTTGTCAGATCAAACAATTTTGAAAAAAGATTACACGCCTTGGCATATCGATAAAGTATAAAATAAAACAATGAGGCCGTTATTTTTTTATCTTTAGTTTTACGAACCCTCCTACCCTATAAATTTTGCCCCGAAATTAAAAAAAATAGCTTTTTCAATTTTATTTTTATTTTTTTTTCCTACCTAACAAATATCTGACTTATTATTGAATAAATTTCCTATTATTTTGACACAAATTTAATTTTTTTTTGCCCGACCTTAATTTTTCTGAAATTTTATTTATTTTTTTTTCCTTCCTCCTACCCACCAACATTTAGGAAAAGTTTCGTAAAACTAAAAATTAAAAAACAGTGGCCTGAAGGCAAAAAATGTAGGTATATTTCTTTCAAGGTTAAAAAATATAATTTCAAAATTAAAGTCTATAATTTATTCTGCAATGACTATATGGGTAAAATTTGAGAAGTAAATTAAAGAATGACGTAAAGCAAGTGAATTCGATGTTTTTTACCTCTAACTCTGAAGAATATATTTCAGAAATCCAATTACCGAACCTTAAAGTGAGAATAGCGGATATCGCTTCTTTCATCTTCTTGTTCTTTACGAGTTCCTGAAGAAACTCAGTCTCTCAGTAAAAACTCAAAAGATTTTCAAACTATTCAAAAACAGAAACGATTTTGATATACTTTAAATTATTGATTTCCCTTCCTTTAAAGCTATCATTACGTCATTGGTATTTGATATTTATATTTCACAATTTATAGAATATGCCAGTGATCCAACGCAGGTCTCTCTGGGCAAGTTACAAGGAAATTTTCCAACCCGATTTCAAACAAAGTGCACTTTTAACAAGTGAAAGGATATAGTCTGTTACAATGAAAACAAATGTAACAGTCTTTGTTTGAAATTAAACACTAGCACGTTTTTACAAATATTGGCAAAAAAATATGAAATATCCTACCAAAATTTGAGACTGACACACTTCTCTGACTTGTAGTGATGTCATGAAGCATAAGCCGAGTTTTATTTTTTAAATACGTTTGACTTTAAAACCTTTTGTTTAATTATTTGGGAGTGAATTTGATTTTATGAGACTGCCTTAGACATAAAACAATGTTAAATTTCAAGTTTTTTTATGTTTTTAACAACTTGGAAAATTGCCAATGTAACCCCTGGGGATGCTGGGTAATGGTTATTGATATTTTCAAAATTTCCATCTAATTTTAAGGACAAGGTTTTACACTTTATATATTTACTGTTCCACTTTTGATAATTAGAAGATAAGTGGACCGAATATAACTTTGTAAAACTTGAGGTTTTGTAATTAGTCAAGCTGATTTTGTAGAGAAACCAAGAAATACTGATGAGCCTTGTAGGTCGACCATCTTGAATTTCCCGGAAAAAAATATTTTGCCAAAATAAGTCTTTCATGAAGACTTCAACCATCCTTTAAGTTGATAAGAAAATATTGGTTTGGAACAAAATTTAGAATTTTGTATGGTTTTCTGGCAGATCGGCTGTTAAGAGACCCTGGCATTATGCTCTAGTTGTTCTTTGTGTTTATAATCTTACCGTTACAAATAAACAATAGTTAAAGTGAAAAATGTCTCTTTTTCTATATTTATATCTCTGCAACCATGTCATAAATAAGCACTAAATTATCAGCACGACGGGTGCGCTATTGCAGGCAGGAACCGCTTACTATTCCGGAGCACCTGAGTCCATTCTAGTTGCGATTTGAGTTCGCTTTCTTGATTTCCGTTCAGTTGAATTTGTGTTTTGTGTTTCTTCGTGCTGTTTTTGATCGTGTCTGCTGGCTTGTCGCTGCCCTTTCGGACTTTTGACACTTGAATGCCCTAAACGATTAGAACCAATGGCTAAACGATAAGAAAAGTAGCACACACGAATAGGTGTGAACCGATTACGAAATTGTAACGATGTTATCAAGATTAGTCGAGAGTTAGATTCGAAGGAGAAACGAAGTTATACGATAGCTGTTTGACATTGTGTTTAGCATACGATGGGTCAATAATGTACAGATGGGTCCAGTCCTAACCTGTATGGCAAGTGGACCAGAGAACCTGTCCAAAAGTCAGTTCTTGGTTCACTCTGGACAGCATTCTGGTCAGCCTTAGCGGACCGTGGACAGGTCTGAAGTTCGCTTTAATAGCAGACTTTGTCCTTGGTCTGCTTCCAATTCCTATCCCAGGACAGCTTAAAGCTGACCTGACCACAGGTCTGGTCTGGTATTAGCTGACCAGACCTCTGGTCAGGACAGCTCTTAGCTGACAAGACCTTTGGTCAGGACAGCTATTAGCTGACCAGACTTTAGGTCAGGACAGCTCTTAGCTGACCAGACTTCTGGTCAGGACAGCTTTTAGCTGACCAGACTTCTGTTCAGGACAGCTTTTAGCTGACCAGACTTCTGGTCAGGTCAGCACCTGTCCTGTCAAGATAGTGAACCTGACCAGACAAAGCGGACCATGGTCCACTCCAACAGACCAAGGTTCACTTTCTGGACATCTCAAGCTGACCTGACCTGACCAAAATAGCTGTCCAAAAGTCTGCTATTTGTTCACTTTTGTACAGGTTAGGACTGGACTCATCTGTATCCCGATGGGTATACGATGCATCAAATGTAATAACGCGATTCGCAATTAAGATTACATAGTTTGTTAGTCTATATAAATTGCACTTTGCTGCTTCTATAACAAATTAGAACGAAGGCTCTACAAGTATACCCCTGCTGTCCTTGATGTCGAGTAGTACGAATAGATGAGACATTTGATCTTAAGCTTATATATAGAAACTGTCAAGAGAAAACGGAAAAGGATGTTGTTACTTTTTCTTGTATTGTTCGTGCCTTGTGTGAGTTGACAGAAGCACACATAATCTGAAAACAGCAAGTTTATGCTGTAGCTGTGTAGAAACATTACAACAAATCATGTATTGTTATTGCAAATCGCGTTAAATATGACAACCCATTTTGCAATAAAGTAATGGAATACAATAACGCCTTTCTATAAAATTATAGTTCAGTCTACGATTTGTCCGTTGCTCTTATTATTGGTATATATGGATAAAAGATAAAACTATGGCTCTCTAAGTATACCCACACTGCATGTCAATGATGTCGACAAGTAAGAGTAGATACATGTAATATCTAAATTTGAAATGTAGAGACTGAAGATAGCAAATAAAACTAATGTTACTTGATTTGTTAAACTCTTTCTAAGTAACGCGTTAATATGTGATAGTAGAGTGTAAGTACAGGAAAATTGATAAAAGCGCGTTTTACGCAAAAATAATTCTTTAGATTACCAAAATAAGCCCAATAGGCTTTCGTATTTTTTGGCATTGAGTTCAACAATTTAAACTGTTGCAAACGATTCCTAACCTTACAATATAGTTTTCCTTACTGGTCCAATATCCAAAATTCCAAAGGTCCCGTAAACATTTGCGAACTGCAACGGAACTTAAATTTGATCTGTAACCTGTAATGGTGGACTCGCATACAATACACGCAAAAAAACAGTTTAATTAACGTAAGGAAAGAAAGAAGCAGAGGTACCAATGGGGTATCCGAATGTCAAAAGTCCGAAAGGGCAGAGACAAAACCAGTAAACTCAAACAAGAACGGGACAAAAACAGACAACATGTAAAACATGGAAACACAGAATAACTGAATATCAATCAACAAAGCGAATTTCAGTCGAAACAAGAGTGAACTCAGGTGCTCCAGAAGAGTAGCAGTTCTTAGGGTTAAGAAATAAGTGTGAGAAATTGAAATATCAGTTAATTTTCAAAGTTGCAAGTGTTCTTACTCTTGTAAAAAAAAATGTGAACCTGAACAACACGTTTACTTGATCTTTAACTCGTCATGGTATACTCGTATAAGGTTTTAAAAAAGTGTGTTAAACTTTTTGTAACAGCGAGACGGCCGGGCTTGACAGACACACAAACAGGCAGACGGAGGGCCAACGAAAAGTCCCCTTTTGGCATTTGTCGGTTGGGGACTGATAAAAACTGAAATAAATTTAAAATATTTAAACCTTTATTTCTGATATTGAAAGTATTGCAAGATGCCACCAAAGCCTGGACGAGACGCGGAAGAGAAAAGCACCTTGCTGAAAAGAACGGGACGAAAAGGAAAGCATCAAAAGATACAAGATCCAGACTGTCTCCGCCTTGTTTTGTCTTTTCCTCTTGTACATTTGAGAATGATCTTTCTAGTTTTTTGCTTCTTCTTTCAGTTAATTTTTCGAAACAGGAAGTTGTAAGTCTTACTCCTGCTGCATGTAAGTAAAAAGAAAAAAGCTGAGCAACGTGTACTTTTCTTTTCTCAACGATTCACTGTTACTACCCATATCTGAACCAAAGCCTAACTGAAATTGATTAATAAATGTGCCTATTAGGCATTTTTGACACGTTTGATATTTTTACTTCAGAAATAGTGATGCTTTGATCAGTGCCGTGTTTCCATCTCGGTGCCATAGCTCTTTGCCATTACACCGGTTACGGCGGGTAAACGAATACACGAAGCAGAGCTTCCAATGGGGTATCCGAATGTCAAAAGTCCGAAAGGGCAGAGACAAAACCAGTAAACACCAACAAGAACAGGACAAAAACAGACAACATGTAAATCATGGAAACACAAAACCTCAGGTTCGCGACGCCGTGTTTCCTTCGCAACACCTTTGGAGAGCTTTTCGTTTTATTCGCACCGCCATCGTAAGATAAATGAAACCGTCAACACCTAAGAAGCCCACGCGAAATCATAATATGCCTTCACGAACACACGAACAAGGACCTTCGCACAAACTTCTTCGGCATTTTTTAACATGTTAAGAATTTCGGAGGCACTACGAAATTTACCCCAAAGTCAGAAAATTTCCACAGAAGATGCTACGATGGAAAAAGATGGCAACACGAATAGCGCGATCTTTTTATGATCAGTTCCTATTATGAAAATATCCACAATCGTGTTTCCATTGGGGTCTAGATCGGGATAGTGTGACGCAAGCATTACAATTTGTTGACATGTCTCAAATTTGCACCCTTGGTCCCTAGGCCAAAAACAGATTATATTCAGCTACAGGTTACAATGAAATAAGTATTCATAAAAAACTATAGTCATACTACAGCTGACTTAATTCTCATAGTTTTTCTGCCACCTGACAATAGAAATTTAAACAAATTTCTGGACAATAATGTATAATAGTGGGGGTTATTAACCCACAAATCAAGGACATTGTGCAGATTGTGATACAAGCAAGACATTTTGCACAGCGCCTCTTTTACTTGTGTAGAACGTAATTCAGGTCCTGGCCAAAAGAAAAAAAAAAATTTTTCAAGATGTCCACCCAATTTTTCAAACTGACGTCTTTTTATAGTACCTATTATTTTAAATTCATATTATAACCCTATAATTTTATTTTTTAAAATAGCAACGATTGTTTCCTTAACATAATTATACAACATTAAGAAATGATAATGACCCATAAAATGATGCATAAATGCAACTTCCGGTTTAAAAGTGGCCCAAAAAATGCTAAAAACGGCGATTTTTCCTTTTTCTTAATTAGGGATTTTCGAACATTTTGCTTCTTATCTTTTGAGGATTTGTCAGGACTTTGTTATTTAATTGTATGATAATTATGCAACAAAATGACGAATTAGTTTTGATTTATAACAGTTGCCTCTTTATCGACTTTTGCAATACAAGAAGATCGATAGCAGTTGCAAAATGGTTTTTCAGTTATAATAACAGATTATTATAATAGAACTGTTAAAGTTTAACTTGATAGCAGATATTAGTTTATGAAGAAAATTTTATATTAATGAATCTTGACATCGCATTATATACGGCATATTTATACAACTTCCGGTCTCCAAAGGGCGCCAAAATGCTTAAAATGCGATTTTTATTTGTTATATTTAGATTGATCGTACAATTATCAAAATGGCGTCTTTTTATAGTACCATTTATGCTAAATTATGAATTATAACTGTTTTTAAAAAGAAGCTGATATTTCTTCATTAGGAAAACTGTACATAACAAACACTTGATGATGACCCATTATTTGGCGCATAGACGCAACATATGGTTAAAAATTCACAAAATGCTGTTTAGTTTTTTTTTTAGGATGTTTGTATATTTTGCTTATCGTTGTTTGTATGGTCACGACTTTGTCATTGCTATGTATATTTGTTGTTCATAAAAAATAACGGATCAACGGCATTTCCCTGTTCGTAAACCTATGCAAGGTACTAGTTATCAAGATATTGGTTGCTGTCATGCTATCATAACAACGCAAGTATTGTATTGTTTAAAGGCTAGTTACAGCGTTTAAAGACAATGTTGGCAAGGTATCTTAATAAACCTTTTATCCAATGCCTCATGGACATTACAAAACATTTCTTAAGTTACAACCACTTGATGCCAAACATGGTCATCTTCACAATGAATGCTTCCATAATCGTGATGTAAAGTAACATATTTCTAGCTGCAGAGGTAGCCTTATCGAGTATAACTTGGCAAATGGACCGAGTCGTGCCTCATTTATTCAAATATTAACTAGCCTTTGTCACTCAATGAAAACGTTAATGCCTTTCAGGATAACAGGGTCATTTTTTAAATAGGGCTTAAGGTATCCGATTAGGCTTTGGTTCTGATTCTAACTATTACAATTGTAGGTGTTCGAGTTTCGCTTTGTAATTTATTATTAAAATCTGATTGGACCCCTGTATGTAATAAGATTTGGCAGTTTTCTGTGTCGATTGTTTTCTCTGCACGGAAACCTTGTTACTCCACGCTCCATTAAAACTAACCATAATATGTAAGATACTACATGTGCATTGATAAAGCTGTTAAACTCCCATATTTGGAACGTAGGTTGGGATAGTTTGAAAGACTGCCTAGGCTCTTTTCCCCTCTTCTCTAGACCAAGGAAACAGCATCACAAATGGAATTGTCAGTGCAAGTTTTTCCAAAGATATTAAAATTTTATCTATTGAAGCCATCAAAAAGTATCCATCTTCATTAGCCAAGGGTTATGATCTCATGAAGATGAGAAATAGCGTATCATAACCCTTTCTTGTTTTCTTACCATGTTCAAGCCAATGGTTGTAAGAGACAAAAATGTGTCAATTTTCTTTTATCTCTTGCACTGATACAACGTTATAGGAGATCCATGAATGGTCCACATCTAGCATGTTGCTATCATATCATGATGCACACCTTTAAATGTGGTTATAACTACCAATAACTCTTTTATTTCTTTACCCTGAACATATATTTCGAATGTCATTAAGAAAATGGCAAACTACTTTTTGTATTTTTCTCTTGTCGAGCGGAAAATGAAGAATCGTATTTTGAACGTAATATTATTTCAAGCTTCTTGATTTGATACAATTTTCATGGTCCATATTTCGGTCATTTACCTTAAACACACCAACACCATTTTACAAGAGCTTACACAAATATGTTGGTGGTATTTGAATTTCAAAACGATAATATCCCAAACTGCTATTTTAAATCTGTTGATAGTTTTATTAATAAAACAGCCAAAGTCCACTTTAAACCTAGTTAATCAAATTCAAAGACATTTCAGGATAATGCTTCCGATTAAATTCTTCTCTACAAAAGCTCTTGTATAGTATGAAAAAGTGTGTTTGCAAAGCAATGGAAACGAGGTAAGAGGCTAAGACTTAAGATTTTGGAAAGAAGTAAAAAGGGGGTTTGTATTTTTAGTTAGACAATAATACTGAAATGTTAAATCAGTTAGTTACTGTGAACGTTGAAACAATAAGATATTTTTAAGTGTATGCTTAAGAGTCTTAAGAGACATGTTAACACGAACTGCACATGCACTTGGATATGCACGCCTTTACTGACTGTAATACTGTCTAAATTTACAAAGTTCGGGCGGCACATAAGGGTAGTATTTTATTTGTTAAGGATTATAACCTTACATATACTACAAGATTTGCAAAGTGAACGATCATCTTCAATATATATCAAGTAAGAAATCGCATTTTTAGCATTAAAGTGCAATTTTGAAACAGGAAGTTGAACAATGTATTAATGTCTCGTATAATGCAATATCAATGTTCACTTACGTAAAATTATCGTTGTAAAGTATTATCTGATGTCAAGTTAAACTTTAACAGTTAGATAACTAATCTATTATAACTAAAACGCCTTTTTGCAACTGCTAGCGATCTTGTTTATATTGCGTTGGTCGATGAGGATGTAATTGTTTTTGATTAAAGAGTAGTTTGCCATGATATTTGGTTGAATAATCATCATACAATTAAATCAAAAGTCCTAACAAAACCTCTAAAGATAAGCGAAATGTACGAAAATTCTGAATTAAACACGCCATTTAAGCATTTTGGCGCCATTTTAAAACCGGAAGTTGTGTTTATGCGCAATTTTATTGGTCATTATTATGTCTAAATGTTATAGAATTATCCTTAGGAAGATATCTTAGCTTTTAATTAAAATTTTGTAAAGTTAAAATATGATTATAAATCGATATGTACTATAAAAAGGCGCCATTTTGAAAAATTGGGTGGCCATCTTGAAAGAATTGATTTTTTTATTTTGGCCAGGACCTGAATTTTTGTACACACATATGAAAAAAAGTGTTGTGCAAAGTTTCTTACTTGTATCACAATTTGTACAATTATTGCCATAATAACCCCCACTATAAGTAATTGGCAAAATTAGTTGTTCCTGTGGGTTTTCAGATGATTAAGTATAGTGTCTTTAAAGGTAGTGAAACATGGTCTTTTAAATTCTTCAGATGCCCATTAGAGTTTATCTTCCAATATCAGGACACAGTAGTCGACTAACTCCTGGTGTTAAATATTTGAAGGATAAGAACGGATTCCAGTTTGGAAAAGCAGTGGATGACATACAGATAGATGGAGAACAAGTAAATCTTAAATATTGTCAATCAGGCATTCATTTTGTTTGAGGTATTGTGTAAAACATGTTTCGTTCGAGATTTTCAGGGCGTTTTGATTGTATTTGTTCTGTAAAGTTAAAAATGGTATAACCAAATTTTTTGGTGTTTATAGTTGGGGTGGTTTTTGACCTTCCTATACCTCGATTCAAACGTTGCTAATGAAAGGTTATCCTTTAAAATAAAAGTAAACAGTTCAAACAAATTTATCGTTTTTTATACCTATTTAAGAACTTTAAATCAAGAATTTCTCATAATTTGCTTGATAAAAAGTTACAAAATATGCCAACAGTTATTTCGCTTTTCGGTCTTTACTTTTTTTAAAATTTATTTTCATGCGCTTTAAGATAAAAACTTGATTTCAATCATTGAGATGTATACAGTTTATTGTTGCAAAAGCGTTTTGTATTATCATCTTTTACTGCATTTGACCTATTAATATTTCTTTATTTATTAATCATTATATTTAAACTGATGACATAGTCGTTATACGTGATATTTTTGTTATGGAATACAAATAATTATATATGGGAATAGAACAGGTACAAAACCATTACCTAACTCTAAACAAAATAATTTAACGGAAAAATACTCAAAAACAAACCAATATTGGCCAGGAAATCAAGCCAAATCCAGCACCACGGATATCGACCATGTGCAGTACAAGGAAAAACAACTTGATGCTTTAAACACTTTTCGATTTGACAATCGGAAATTTCACCGGCAAAAACCTAGTTAAATTCATTGGTAAATTTGTTTCAGACAAGTCCGAAAAAGAAAAAGAAAAAGTTTAGGCAACAAATCTTCCATGAAACATCAGCAATTTTAATGTCCACAATGAAAAGAACCACCATCATTTAATAATTTGACAGTTTTTCAATTAACTACAGTCAGTCAGATTATCATCTTCACAGAGTTGTTTTACGTATTAAATTCCTAATCATGCTGTTAGATTTTATTTTTATTCTATGCTTGCAAAATTAACGTTGAATTACGCCATGCAGGTGGATGTTGTTGGCATAGAAATTGATATTCAAGATTTAAAGCAGTTAAAGTGTGTTGCTGTAGCTAGATTTGATACAGAAGACATAGGATGCAGTAGGACTAAGCTGACATGTGAACCAGTCAATGACAGAAGCATACAACTACATTTCAAGGATGGCTCCTTTAAAGAAACATCATCTGTTTCTGCAAAGGTAATACTTATTCATTTCCATGCATTAACAACCTACCATTTTCGGGGGAAAAATAACATACATATATGCATAAAATACCTTCTTAAACTTATCAACAGAAATAATTTGTTTTGAATTTTTTTCTAATTTTCATCATAAAATCTTGTTAATTCATAAGTGTTGTCCAAACATTATGGCTGTCATTCAAAATCAAGAGAAATTTCAATTGCTGACTAACAGTGACAGTTAGAAACCACATCAGTAATTCTAAATCAAGGTAACTGTTTAAAATGACTCTCATGATTTGATACAAATAACAAAATTTACTGATATAAAATGACATCGTTTTGCATCAATGATAGACAAATATATCATTAAGAAAATTATTTATAAAATTTAAATAACATAAAAAATGATAATAACCGAAGAAATTGTATCAAATAAATCAAATCAGCATTTTACAGAAAAATTTTGATAAACTACAGTTGCATCAGTCATATTAAATCGAATTTGAACTGTACATGGAAATGTCAGTAATAATTTTGGTTCATATTAACTGATAACATTGCGAATTGAATAACTTGAAAAAGGCGTATGCTGTATGTGGTAAACAAAGGGTTTTAATGTGGATTATTTCTTTTTTATTTTACAATATTTTGAGCTAAAATGCAGATTTCAGTTGCTATAAATACAAAGTTGACTTCATGATTACAAGTAAGGGCTTGTTCTGTAATCAATATCAAATTATTATTTTTTTTACAATATCCTATTTATTTTATAAAAGTATGTGAAATAAATGAACGCGAGACGATAACACATTAGTTATCTACAACTGCAATTCTTTGATGAGTTGTATGGCCATTTCAGAATTTTACTCCTCATCATCAGCACTAGAACCCAAACACAGGAAATCCACAATAAAATAAAACGTTGAAAAAACATAAAACCAAAATGAAATCCGAATAATCTGTAAAAATATATACCAGAGGATACAATTTTTCATGATTTGCAGATAATAATTGAAAAATATCAAACGATTGTAAAAATGACCCTATCAATTTTGTTCTCTCGGATATTACAATAGAATGTTGTTTCTTGAGGTATATTTGTTTTAAGGCAAATTATTTTCTTTTGTTTATTGTCACCTGTCACATTAACAGAGCAGGGCCAGTTAGAGAGTGTTTTATAACTGTTTATTATATAAAAAATCTTCAAGGCAAATATAGTGCATATGTTATACTGTAAGAAGCAAAGGTGTACCAAAGGGGTAATCAGTATCATAAAACCGTAAAGACAAAGACAAAACCGGCATACAAAAACTCATCACAACAAAACAAACCACATATCAACATAAAACACACACACACATAACAACAAAACCGCATTCAGCAACGTGAACTCAAGTCGAAACGAGATTGAACTCAGGTGCATCGGAAGAGTAAGCAGTTCCTGTTTGCTAAAGCACACCCGTTGGAAATTGGAATTGAAATTGAAAAAAAAAAGATTTTAAGACAATCAAGTACATTGTGAATAATCATACATTAGAAAATAATGAAATGAACGTTTAAAACAATATTTCCGAGATATAAAAAAAACACCTATGACTGAGTTTTTTTAACAGTGATGTTCTCCAATAAATGAAGATGTGCAACCCTTGTCCGTCCGTCTGTCGTTAATTTTTTGTGAACTCAAAAACTATATGGAAATGAGATATGTAGTTCAATATAGTTTGATTTGGTACCATTTAAAAATTTGCATGTTTGATTTTTATGCGAATCCGTCAAAACGTTTTGGAAAAAAGATTTAGATTTTTTAACTATTATTGATAGGGTTATTTTTCAAAGTAATTGAAATTTTATCGATTTCTTTGAAGGTAATTTGACCCATCGCTATTAAAACAGTTTTGGTGATGTACCGGTATGAAATGGATCCAAAATTGGCTAAACAATAATCATTTCCAAAATGTATTCACTCTTAACTTTCAATCTTAGCTGATTATAAACACTTTACAATTTTCCAGATTATACAGAGAAAAAATTTTGTTGGTGAAAACAGTATAAAGACTAATATTCAGACAGCCGGACCTTTTATTGAAATCAACTGTTCAAACAAAATACTAAAAGATGTCGACCTTACACTTTATGAATCTGGATTGATACGTGAGTTTTGTCACCAAATAGGTGTTACGTTATTTGGCCATGTTACTGAGGAATAATTCTGTAGGTCAGAATCTTCATGTAGGGCTAGTAATGCTACTTGTTACAAATGTCACAAAACAGGACATTTTTCTAGGTTTTGTAGAAGTGCCTACAACACTCAGGGTCAATATATTAGACGCTAGGGATGCGCGCCTATTTTTAGGGGCTTTCCTAAAAATGGGCATAGTGGCAAAAATAGAAAACAGATAATAAATTTAATTGCTCCCATGGATAGGAATAAGATTAATGTTGAGGTGTTAGGTATCAAAACTGTAGGTTTAGCTGATTCTGGAGCTGCCATTAGCTGTGTTTCACAAAGTATTATAAATAGGATTCAAAGAACAAATTTCAAAATTGAAAATACTGAACACATGCATATATATGGAGTTGCTGGCGAGGAACATAGGGTAAAAGGGAAAGTTACGCTTCCTCTTAAAATTCAAGGGTTGACAATTGATTATCCATTGTATATAATTGAAGATTTACAATATCCCTTGATTTTAGGTGATGACTTTTTGTCAGATAATAAATGTAACATTCATTATCCAACTCGTACCCTTCATATTCACGAAGGCGCAATAAAAGTCAACTTAATAACAACAGAAGTTAAGAAAATTAAAGTTGCTAAAAGAACAACTATTCCTGCTAAACACATTGCAGATATTGCAGTTTTGATCCCTGACCAATTTATGAATGAATATGCTATTTTGGAACCTATCCAAAATCTTGAAAATTTTGACATTCTTGGAGCTTCATGTTTAATAAGAGCCAAAAAGACAGGAACTAAAATGCAAGTTATAAATCCTACAGATAGTCCAATAACTATCCCCAAATTTACTTACATTGCAAGTCTTTCTTTAGTGGATGAAAATAATATTCATGAAATGAATGAAAATCAAGAAAACATAAATAGGATAAATGTAGGTCAAGATAATAGACAAAAACAAACAGTAGGAAATGTAAACAAGAAATCCACCAAAATAGGAGACAAAGGCAAAATTGATTTTGATTTATCAGAAGCAAATATTGATGAAGTTCAAAAAGAAAAATTGTTAAAATTCCTTCAGAGAAATAGAGAAGTGTTTGCTAATGATTTATCTGAGTTAGGGGAGTGTAGTGTAGGTGAACACAACATTGAAACAGATGATGATAGGCCTTTTAGAATAGGTCCATATAGGGCAAACCCTGAAACTAAAACAGAAATTGAGAAGCAAGTTGAAAAACTGTTAGAACATAAATATATAGAGCCTTCCACATCTCCATACAACAGCCCCGTAGTACTTTGCAAGAAAAAGGACAATTCTTTTCGATTCGCAATAGACTATAGATTTTTGAATAAGAGAACAAAACCAGAATCATATCCTATTCCAAGTTTACTTGATGTAGTAGATGCAATTGGAGAAGCTAAGGCAACAATTTTTTCAGTCTTAGATCTTTCAAATTCATTTTGGCAAATACCTCTGAACAAATCATCTAGAGAAAAAGCTGCTTTTGTGACCCATCAAGGAACTTTTCAATGGTTAAGAATGCCATTTGGCTTACGAAATTCAAGCATTACATTTTCTAGAATAATTGGTCAAGTGCTACAAGGCTTAAATTTCAAAATGTGCTTAGCTTACATTGATGACATCATCATTTTTAGCAAAAACTTTGAGGAACACATAACTCATTTAGAACAAGTATTTGATAGGCTGAAAAGGGCAAATTTGAAATTGAAACCTCAGAAATGCCAATTTGGAGTCAAGGAAGTAAGTTACTTAGGGCATATTTTGACTAGCGATGGCATAAAAGTTGATGAGAAAAAAATTGCTATTATGAAAAATTATCCAAAACCTAAAAATCAAAAAGAGACTAGACAGTTGTTAGGCTTGTTTAACTATTATAGACGATTTGTTAAAGATTATGCCAAAATAACTGTTCCTTTAAACAACTTATTGGTAAAGGAAAATTCTTTTCAATGGACTGATGAATGTGATAAGGCTTATGAAAGACTTAAGACTGCTATGACTACAGCACCCATTTTAGCTTTTCCTGACATGACAAAACCATTTCATTTGACCACTGACGCTTCTGGACATGCTATTGGGTGGATTTTAGGACAAACAATTGATAAAAAAGAACATGTTATCTCCTTTGGAGGTAGGGCTTTAAAAAAAGAAGAAAGAAAATGGACAGTCAGTGAAAAAGAATGCTTAGCCGTTCTAGAAGGCATTAAAGCAAACAAAGTTTACCTTTCACATGACAAATTCAATGTCATTACAGACCACAAGGCCTTAGTATGGTTACATAAAACCAAAGATACAAATGCTAAGTTGGGACGTTGGGCGTTACAACTTCAAAATTTTACATTTGACATTATTTATAGAGAAGGCAAAAACAATCAAAATGCTGATGCCATATCTAGAATACCATACCCTGACAATGACCAGACAGACAGTAGTGATGAACATGACATTCCAAGCCCTTTAGTTCAGAACATTAATACTGAAAATGATCTTGGATGGACTGAAGTGACATTTGACTATGAACAACCTAGACAATTAGTTGCTATTATTGATGATAGGCAAATAGACTTACAAGACATTTCGACGATTGGCCAATTACAAAGACAATGTCCTGATTTAAAAGATCTGATTAAATACTTGGAAACAGGTGAATTACCAAATGATGAAAAGAAGGCTAAGGCAATAGTTTTTGAGAAAGATTCTTATCGCATTGGTAATCAGGGAGAATTAATTCATTTACATTGGCCTAGAACCAAAGGTGTGCCCAGATCAGAGGCAATGATTGAACAAATTGTTTTACCAAAGAGTTTAAGACAAGATGCTTTATTGTCCTACCATGACTGCAAAGCAGGTGGTGGTCATAAAGGGTTCAGAAGAACATATGCTGCATTGCAGTTAAAGTTCTATTGGCATAATATGTACAAACAAACATATGACTATGTCATATCTTGTGATTCATGCCAACGTGCAAAACGCCAAACACAAAAACATCCAGCCCCACTTCAACCTTTGCCTGTTGGGGATACTTTTGATAGATGGCACATGGACATCTTAACGGGCTTCCCTAAATCAAAAGAAGGTTATCAGCATATTTTGTTAGTGGTGGACAGTTTTTCTAGATGGGCAGAAGCTCACCCATTACGTACTATGGAAAGTACTGAGATTGCAAATGTACTATATAGAGAAATTTTCTCTAGATTTGGTGCACCAAAGACAATTGTTTCTGACCGAGGTCAAAATTTTATGTCAAAGCTTATACAAGCTGTTTGTGAACTTTTTAACGTCACAAGACACCACACAAGTTCATACCATCCTCAATCCAATACTACATGTGAACGTATGAATAGTACCATTGCTCAAACTTTGCGAACATATTGCAGTAAGGACCAAATAAATTGGCCTTCATTAATTCCAAGTGTTATGATGGCAATAAGAATGTCTCCAAACATTGAGTCAACTGGGTTCAGTTCATTTAAAATGGTATTTGGCAAAGAAATGAACTTGCCATTTAGTGTAGCTGTAACACCAAAAGATAATATTGGTAAAACAGCACAGGAACGTGTGAATGACCTCATTGATCAATTGAAATTGGTTAAGAAAATTGCCACTCAAAATATTGAAAAAGCCCAAGAAAAAGGCAAAGCATATTATGACAGAAAAGCCCAAAAACCTAATTTTAAAGTTGGTGACAGAGTATTATTGCAAAGTATGAAAGTACCAAAAGGACTTTGTCCCAAGCTACAAATGAAATGGGAGGGTCCCTTCTACATCAATCATGCAAAGGGAAATACATACAAGTTAAGAAGTCTCAATGGCCACAAAATTCTCAAATCGAGAATACATGCTAACAGGTTAAAACCTTATTATGATCCAAGAGATCATAGAATTCCAGACGATGTAAATGACCTTGAAAATGACAATGACACCAATGCCCCAAGACCTGATCAGCAAAATGACAGGACAAATGACAATAGTAGTGTTCAAGAAAACGACGATGACGAAGTTGTTGACGATGAAAATGATAAGCAATTTGAGGCAGAAAAACTGGTAGCTAAAAAGAGAATAAATGGCAAAAATTATTACAGGGTAAAATGGGTCGGTTATAAAAAGTCTACTTGGGTCCCTGAAGATGACATAGGTGAAGGATTGCTCATTGAATATCACAATAAATATACCCAAAGTGGTAAAGTAAGAAAAAGAAAAGTACAAAGTTGTTTCAACAAAATCTAACTTTCAGCTACATAAATATAAACAACAAATTGTTTAATAAGTAGTCGAAGTAGATTGTATAGAGTCAGAGAACTGAGAAGTAAATGATTAAAAACAAAAAGTAAGATGAAAATGTAGTACCGGTACTGTACAAATATTGATAAAATGTAAAATAAGAAATGTAAATGTAAAAGAAATGGATAAAATAAAAATTGAATAGTTAAGAATGTATAATATATTCAAAAGTCTTTTTACAAATTGACATTTTAAGTATTATATCGATCAAGCATGCCGGTTTTGTGCGATGACACTTCACCAAATCATTATTGTTTTAAGTGTTGTGTCGGATTGATATGATTTTTTACATCGGTCGATAAATGAATCTCAACTAGCTGTCAGTAACAGTGAGTGTTCTATAGAGAGTTTTTTTTTATCGTGCTTTTGTTTGTTCTTGTTGTTTTTGTCTTAGGTTCTCTCTAGTTGAACTGAACTTTGATCGATTTGATTTTTATTGTGTGTTTAGTTTTTGTGTTTTGTCGAGGAATATTGATAGGGGGAGATTGGGCCCAAAAAAAACTAGTTTAACCCCGCCACATATTATATGTGCCTGTCCTAAGCCAGAAATCTCTGACAAAGCTTTTTTTTGTACTTGTCGTTTTTTATGTTTTCTGTTTTTTTTGTTTTTTTTGTTTAAGAAGGGGTTTATCTGTTACTATTTCAGGACCAGATTTGAATTATATGCATTTTATTTAGACCATGGGCCAATTTCAGAACCACAAGCAGTGCCTTCTGGTCTCGTTGAAGGCTGCTGGCGGTTGTCCATTGTGGTTTTCTGAATTGCCGCTTGAATGTGGACAGTGTCGGGTACACTTATTGCACATCTCATTATTTTCATTTGCTATAGCACACTCGTTTCATTGACAACAGTAAATTCAGTGTGTAAAATATGGTAGAGGAAGACGAAGCAAAACTTTATGACAAACCAGTGAACAATTTTATTTTGGTAGGGTTGAAATGGAGAACCAAGAGCATGTTATTGCTTCTTCATTATAAGAAAACCGCCTTTTCGAATTTGACACCTTGTATGAATGTGGCTTGTTGATCTTTTATTGGTTTAATAGAATTGCTACTCTCCATGGTAATGATAATGTTAAGGGCATTTTAAGGCTTATATTGGAGTGTGTTTTCATTTATTATTTTCTATTTGTAGTTTCTTAAGCACATTATTTCATTTTCATTTTTTTCTCATTTTGGTGGCCGTAGTGTAACGTTTATGTGTAACACTTCTATGAACGACATTTATACATGTCATTTATCGATATTGTAGGTTATCATTTTTATCCAATGTATTTGCGGGAATGCTAGGCAATATTTCTTATTTAGAGTTTGATCCCCTTCATTAAAGCTTTAAATTATCCGTCTAAATTTCAAAATTGTCTAAACCCTAAGGTTCTCCCTACCCCAGACATAGGTTGAATATCTTAGTAAGAATTTGGTTCCCCAGTTTGGTATTTTTGGTTATACTGTTCTATGCTCTTCATATTCATACAGTGTTTGACATTTACAATATTTTTGGTAGAGCGCCTCTGATGAGTCTTGAAAAGACGAAACGCGCGTCAGGCGTAGCAAAATTTATTGTCTGGAACTTTGTTGTCATTTGTATTTCTATACATACCAGCTTATTAAATCAATTCCCTGTCTTGTGTCTTGTCCCGTTGTTTTAGGAATTTCAATTTTACGTAAGAGTTTATGAAGCTTTTGTGATTCCTGACATTGGTGTTTTCGTTGAAGCTGCTATTCTAATGAGAATTTCCCTGAGTCAGTGCGCTTATCAACTCATTGAACAACGACGATATTGACTGTAGAAATCTGCAAATATAAACAGACAGTGTCAGTAGAAATGGTCTGCGGACAATTCTCAGAATGGTCAGATCCCGGCACCAGAGAAAACCACCTGAGCAGAGCTGAGCTATTATTTACAATTTGCTGCAATCCCAGATGTCGGTCTATTGTCCATCTATTGACGACTTCTATTTATTCTTTTACATACATTATTTTATAACATATTTGGATGCTTTTGCATTACCCAGATAACAATGGCATTATATTCAACGTTTACATTTGTAAATTCATTTGGGAGGTCAATGTATCTGCTCTCTGTTAGTGTATTTTATACATCAAGATATAGAAGTCCAAGCTTTTTTCCTTGTTATTTACAAGATTTTTAAGTGACTTTACCATGCTATACTATGCTACAAATAATAAACAGATATTACTGATAGTTTAGTTAGATTCTCTGTCGCTGTGTTCCTCCAAATTTCAATCATCTGTATACTAAATTCATGTGGCTAGATTAAATGAAAACAAATAAATTAGATTTAGTTGTTTGCAGTTATGTTATAATTATTTTTTTTTCTTTTGCAAGACACACCTTATTTACAATGCAAAATTAACCAAAAGTATATCTTTAGTTCACAATTTTCATTAGCAACTTCTATTGAATGTTTCATACAATAGCGAGCAGCCCCTACACATAATAAATTACCCACTATGTAGTGGATACCTAAATTACACCCATATAAATCCCGTTTAATTAGTGTTTTCTGACGAATATTTCAAAGTTGTCTCTCTTGCTTTGACTACAATGAAAGAGTTTATCATTTGATACTGTTACATTTTTTAAAAATTATTGCGTAAATCATTTTTGAAGTGTCAAAAATTATCTTGATTTTATGGAAAAACACTGAGCATTTGAAAATACTTTCCAGGCAGTTGACAGCTATGATTTTTGTTCTTTGTATACAAGCCTTCCTAAAAATTTTATTAAAAAGAAATTTGAATATTAAGTTAAATGGTGCTTTAATACATCAAAAGTCATTACATCTGTTCTAAAATTTCAGAGTATTGGTTTTTTAATAACGAAACCCATAAAGGTTATGTTAATTGGACTGACGTAAAAATAAATTCTCCACTTAACTTTCTTTTAGGTAATATTTACATACGTTTTGTAAAACAAATTTATCGCCAAGTTATTGGTTTTCCCATGGGAACCAATTGCGTCCAACTTATAGCAGAATTGTTTTATATTGTTATGGATCACAATTGATGGCCTAACTACAAAAAGACACAAACAAACACCACCTTATTGACATTTTAACAATACTTACAGATACTTAGACGACTTGACAATTCCAATTTTTCAAACTTTATAAATGATATGCATCCTGAAGATAAAACACATAATAATTTTGTGCTTTGAACAAGATAAACAATAAGGGGAAGGTTTGGCACAAAAAACTAGTTTAACCTCGCCACATTGTATATGTTCCTTTCCTTAGCCATAAAACCATGTGAAAGCTTTTAATTGTCCCTGTCAACTATCTGTTTTGTTCTATGACCAAAAGTGGGTCTTTCGTTGATAATCCAGGGATTGGTTTGAATCTTATGCATTAAATTTTG
The DNA here is from genome assembly GCA_963971305.1 of Arcuatula senhousia. NCBI lineage: Eukaryota > Metazoa > Mollusca > Bivalvia > Mytilida > Mytilidae > Arcuatula > Arcuatula senhousia. The sequence goes on along the minus strand of OZ020306.1, from coordinate 74,074,835 downwards.
GGCCAATGTTAGACAGCGGGCAGTGACCTCTGGTCATATTGAAGACTGCTGGTTGTTTTCCATTGTATTTTAGAACACCTTGCCAAAGGCCATGTGAGCTAATGTCACCACTATGCGTCCGTCGTCGTCCATTGTCTGTCGTCCGTCGTCATCCGTCGTCGTCGTCTGTCGTCCGTTAACAATTTCAAAACCACTGAACCAATTCAACTGAAACTTTGAAGGAATTATATATGACATGTCGGCAACAAACGATAATCCTTTTAAAATGATTCAATAAAAACATGGCCACTGTCACTAAAAAAAGAACACAGGGTAAACTCACTTAAAATGGCTCATAGCTCAGCAACCATAACATATAGAAAAAGTCCAAAGGATTGTTGGCTCTTCAGAATTAAAAGCTCTACAAACGTCCATCTTGAGTAGAAGTTGTCGGATGACCATTGATAGGGGTTATGGCCCTTTAAAGGTAAAAAATAGCAGTTTTTTTCATGTTTAGCCCTAAAGAATGAAAACTATGGCAGAGAGAAAAAAGATGTTGGTTGCTTAAATGCCCATCATCTCAATAAGCTCTACAAAAGTGTCCATAATGTGGACCTTGTTAGATGACCCCTAAAAAGGGTTACAGCCTATTAAAGGCGAAAAATACTGTTTTTGCCCATAGAATGAAAAATTTTGCAAAAAGAAAAAAGCTGTTGCCTGCTTTGATGTTAAGCTCAGTTAGCTCTACAGAAGTCTTCATAGGGTCGAAGTTGTCAGATGACCCCTTTAACAGTTGAAAAATAAGGTATTTCTGCTTATTTAGAATGAGAATTATTGCAGAGAGAGAGAGAAAGCTTTATCTTGCATAAACATTCAGCTCATTTAGCTATACAAAAGTCTTCATAGGGTTGACATCACGACCAGGTAAGCGATTCGAATCCTGGGAGCGTCTTGTTTCAATTGATGTATATTTCATGTTGGTTGTGTCGCGTACATTTATTTCTCATCTCTTTATCGTCTATTCTATTTCCGACTTCATAAAACCTTCAATACCAATTTTTACTGCAAACAATTTCGATACTGAATAAAAAACTTTAAACCTGTATATACTGAAAAGACAACTACAAACCTGTTTATACTATTACCCGTCAAAAGAAATCTCATGCAATGGTAGCTCAATTAAGCATAGCTAATAATATGAGATAGAAATTCGAAATTAAGGGTTAGTGTAAGGTTTAAACTATAAAATGTGTTTATAAGCAACACCCGATTTTGACTCCTTACATGTATATCCGAGGTATTGACCTTAACCAAGAACGTAACCATATTCAATCATGCGTTACATAAAGGTCAATGTGATCCTATTTCTAGGATAGATGTACTGCTATGCGAAACATATCTAGTTGTGAAATAATCCCTGACATCCAGCAACCGAGGTATGGACCTAAACCAAAAACTTAACTAAACGGTGTTACGGAGGGACGGATGTTCGGACGGACAAATCAACCAAATATTGTACCAGTGTCACTTTATTTATTTTACTACGTTTCTTAAGCCACTTTATTTTATTTATTTTTCTTTATATACACCTGGAAAAAAATTAAGCACACCCATGATTTTTTTAAATCATACATTTTCCAAACACTTTTTAATCTTTATTTAGCTGATAGTCTTTGAAAATTTGTATTACAAACTAAAACATGCACTGTTAAGCACAATTTAACGTGTTTGTAAGAAACAAAAAGACATTTTGTATTTTCATAATATGACATGGCGAAAAAGATGACTTTTCTACAGAAACATGGTCTTCGAAAAGTATGGTCCCCCGAGGCTCCAAACTTTAAATAAATTGTCAAATGGCACTTGAAAATGTAAATCATAATCAAAAGATTGATACTGTATTATCAAAGAGTCAATTTCGACTATGTCCACCTTTAGCACGAATGACTCCTGGAATCATTCGCTTCATACTGCCAAATTGACGTCTTATTTTCTGAAGAGTAATCTACCGCTTTTCAAGGCAAAAATGTGCTTTTTCCGGAATGCTCACATCCTTTCAGTCATCTATCGAAGAGTTAAAACTGATATAAATCATGAAAATAAAAATAAATATTTCAAATCATCGACAAGAACAAAAATGCTAGGGATGCTTTGAAAGAAGCAAAGAGGCACCAATATTCGAGTCTCAAAATTCCAAAAGGTTAACGACAAAACCATTTAACACGAACGAGAACAGCATGAAGAAACACAAATAACAAATTCAACCAAACGGAAGTCATAGAGCTTAGCCATAATTCTAAATAAACCTTGGATTCAGTTGAAGATTGTGCCTGAAAATGGGTAAAACAAAACTGGAGAAAAAATGTCAGAATGAGTTAAAGCTGTGGGGTCATTTGTTTTGAAACGAATCATTTCTTTGAATGGATAAATGAGTTCTAAGGCAGCATCAATTTTCAGCAACGCTGATGTTGCCAAAACATTGTCCACCTAACACGACAAGCCTTCAGAAAAAGCACCAAATTGAGTGTTTGACAACTGCATTGTGGGTTGGTTGTACTAGCAACAACACCACATACACCGCTTCAACACTGTATAAGGAGAAAATCATTGACAATAACAAATCTGTCATTTCCTCCTCCGGCTTTTCGATTGATGCCAACAATGATGACTGTATTGGATTCTTAAATTACGCAAAAATCATTTAAAAACCGTTTAATTGCAGAGTTGTCAAAATATACCATGAAACCTCTTTCAGTCTTGTTGACTTCAATTATGACGGCAATAAAATCTGGCCTCCAGTAATATTACGATTGTTGTTATTTTAGGAATGCTGTCATTCAAATATGGATCCTAGAGAATTCAAAATGACTGATGGAGATTCCTAACTCTAAATCAGTTTCATCTTGTAACAGATCAAAACTTTCGATCGTCTACACTTTACACTTTTATTTCGAACAACTGAAGTCGCGATTCGCACAAATGATTACACACACTTTTTTTCAAAAAGAATGGAAAACGCAGGTACAAATATCTAGAAGTTCATTATACTAAAAAAATGAATAGAATATCAGAAGACGCAATAATCGAATTGCTCAACAATCTTATTGACAACACATTTGTTCAGTTTGTAGGACGTACTTTTTTAGCAAACAAAATTGATTCCAATGGGTAGAAACTGTGCACCTTTGCCTGCTAATTCGTTTCTCCATTTATTTACAGTAGACAAGAAAGATCGCACACTATCTTTCTCTTTTAATCTCTTTTTCTGTTGGATTGATGACGTCTTTTCACTGAACAAATATCAATTTGGTGACTTTCTCCATGCTAAAGATCATCTTGAACTTAAATGGACTATTGGCATTGCGAAGGGTGTGCTATAGCTAGCAGGAACTGCTTGTATTCCGGAGCACCTGATTTAACTCTTGTTTCGACTGGAGTTCGCGTTGTTGATTGATATTCAGTTATTTTGTGTTTCCATGTTTTACATGTTGTCTGTTTTGTCCCATTCTTGTTGGTGTTTGCTGGTTTTGTCTCTGCACTTTCGGATTTTTGACAATCGGATACCCCATTGGTACCTCTGCTTCTTTAAAATAAAGGACTTTATGGATTCTAGGAGGTCTGCTTTAGATTTATATCTAACTCTGGAATAATAATCTCAAGGAAAACTTAAACAAAGCTCTATGACAAACGTGTTTCCTTTAAGTTTTCTTTCTTGTGTAGCAACAAGTCTTTTTTGTGTTTATGTGTTTTACATGTTGTCTGTTTTTTGTCCCGTTCTCGTTGGTCTTCACTTTTTTTGCCTCTGCTCTTTTGGACTTTCGCCATTTGGATGCCCAATTTGTACCTACATGTAGGCTTCTCTAAAATGGATAACAAAGATATCATCTCAATTCAGAAAACTGCAAACAAAATAATTTGAACAATCACAAATCCTATCCTCTGTCGATTTTTTTTTACGTTGCCACCAGTTGCTGATATTTGATAAAAAAAAAACATTTTTGAAGAGATCGTATATGAAAAAAAAATCCTATAACCTTGGTCTAATAGGCGATCACAGAGGCAACAATATCGAATAAAATATCTGAAATATTTGTCTTCAATTTTTACTAAAAAGCGAAATCATTCTGTTGCTTTCTATGTTGAAGGGTAAAACATTTTTTTGTAAATAAAGGTAATAACAAAACTACCGAACTTAAATGATCAATCTCATAGTCCAGAGAAAATGACAAAAACGAATCAGTCATACCGGAGACCTGGTGGATTGCAATGGTCCTGACTTGGTACAGGCATTTCAAACGAAATGGTGGGTTAAACTAGGTTTTATGGCGCCAAACCTCCCTCTTCCATTGCGATCTTCAAGTCCTTAATATAAATAGTAACATAGAATAGTGTGACACTGTAAAAATTGCTTAACCCATCATAAATAGTAATGTAAAATAGTGTGACACTGTGAATTTTCTTGGAATTAGGTTTTTAAGTCGAACATAATAGGACATGTAGGATATGAAAATTATTATGAACAAAATACAGAAGCTTTCGCCTGGAATTTTGTTGTAATTTTTATTTGAGAGAAACACAAAACCAGAAGAATTAAAGATCGCAATGGTCCTGACTTGGTACAGGCACTTCCAAAGAAATGGTGGGTTAAACCAGGTTTTATGGCGCCAAACCTCCCTCTTTCATTGCGATCTTAGGATCCGGTAATGACCATATAACACAACATAGTTGTGAGACACAATAGGGATATTAAGGTGATTATCTCAGTTCAGCACACCAGTCAAACACTAATTAAAACAATTAAATATCATATCTTTTAACTCAATTTTGAACTTTTCTACTAGTGGCTGATAACGAAGAAAGAATTTTTTTAGTGATCGTATGAGACGTATTTTCTTATAGCCCTGCTTCAAAAGTCGGTCACGAAGAAACCGGTGTCTGATAAAAAAATCTGTGAAATGTGTGCAAGCTCTGGCATATCGAATAAGTTGAGAAATATAAACACCGTATGCAGGAGAAGTAGGTATATTGCTCTGTAGATTAGGAAAATTAATAATTTGAAAATTAAAATCGTCTCGTTTATCGTAAATTTTTGTACTGAGATGACCACCTGGGTCAAATTCGAGGTGCAAATCCAAGAAAGACGTGAAGCAATTAGATTCGGTGGTCTCTTTAATCTCCAATTTCGGAGGATATATTGAAGGAATCCATCTCCCAAATGAAGTGTTATTGATAGAAAGGACATCGTCAATATATCTGAATGTAAGATTAAATGACCTTGCCTCTTTCATATTCTTGTTCTTTACGAGTCCCTGAAGAAATTCAGTCTCGTAAGAGTATAAAAACAAATCGGCGAGGAGTAAGTGGAACTCACTGTTTAAACAAAATTAAAACTTTATTTTTACTTGAACTTCATTTTAAGAGGCTGTCAATGTAGAAATCAGGCAAAAGTCTACGGAACCTGGCACATGAAAAAATTTATCCCAGCAAATTTATTGTTTTAATGTATTGTTGGACTCATATGTAAAACAAAAATCACCAGGATTCGTTCGAAAGCAACTTGGATGACTCGTGATTCAGCCTTAAAGTTCATGAACACAGCAGCCAAATTGTGCAAACATACAAGAGTTATCTCCTTTTTCTGCATATTGTCAATGCATTCTATATAAATTATATCTAAGTTATCTCTTCAATTAACAAAAATATTGCATTTGTTTTGGGGAATGGATGTTAACCTGATGTAAAATCAATGAAAATTTTAGAAAAATAAAATTTGTCATGTGCCAGCTATTGCCTGGGTTTTGCTTGGACATCCTCTTAACTATTTGAGTGTCTTGTGTATTTTCGTGTCATTTCTGATAAAACTCTGTAGATTAAGATAACTACCACCAAAGGACGATAAAACAACGACCTCAATCAGGGTAAATTCATAACTTCTTATCTTATTTGTATATTTGGCCTTAATATGAACAGTGGAATGACTGAGACAGACTTACTGTTGTCTTGTTTCCTTGTCCTGACATCTTGTCAAGTAGCATTTGTCACAGGTAAGGCGTATTTGGCTTTCATTTTCCAGTAAAAGATCATTAGACTCTTGATAATCTAGAAATTACTATTTGTTTCATAACTATGTTGACCCTAAACCTATCTTTATCCGTTTTAAATTCAGTTTTGATGTGGTCATAATATAATGCAAATAATAATCATTCCGGCTTTGAAAAATGTTTATAAGACAAACGATTTTCCTCTTTTGTTCATACAAAATCACATTACTATCTCACATGACCAAACAACCTTTTCATTAGGAAATTCAAGCACCTCGTTCGTGTAGAATCGAATAAGATCGTGTAGAACGAAATTAATGGCCAAAGTGTGAAAATTGTAATGAAAGGAACAAAACGAACGACATACGCATACAGAATGAGCTGTACACAGATTAATCAGGATAATAGGGAACGTAGAGAATTTCACTAGCTGTACATCGAAATTTTAGAGTTTTGTCAAATCATGACTTCTATATAACTATCATTGTATAACTATGCTCACCATGTTGTTCCATACGTTGATTCTGAATAAACAAAAGGTACTCGTCGATCATTTACATATAAGAAAGTTTATCCTTAAATATGAATGCAAGGCACATTATTTCCTTGTTCAATCACAATTTATAAAAGTATTTCAGCAGAAAAAACGGAACAAACGAGTATTCATTTTTTCCGGAATTAACCAATAATTTTTGACCGCCCATTGATTGTTGAAGATTTTGACATTGTTATTAATCGTGTCTGCACTTGTAAAGCCGTAAATTATTGAATGAATATAATTTACTACAAAAGATTGTTTACATTAAATTTGTCATTTGTTAAGTAGTGTAAAATGAGTTCAATTTCGATTTTAGTAGTTTATCTTCTCTGTACTGTCATGTGATTAAGTCTTGATATTACTAGACACGATCTTTGTTTAACTTTATTTACTGAAAACAAAAATTATGAATATATAGTGAACTTCTTAAATACTTGACACATTTAAAGTCTAGTTGATCTAGTAGTTGGCAAGGAGATTTATCCGTTTTAGTTGTAAAATAATCTTCTTGATCGGAACATAGTGAAAACGAAAATGACTACAAATACGTAAATAATGTTATTAACGAATTTACTGAACTTAGGAGATCAATCTTAAAGTTAGAAAAAAAGACAAAACATGGAAGACAAACCGGAGAAATTGAAGATCACAATAGTCCTGACTTGAATGAATGGTAGGTAAAAAAAAAGTTTAATGGCGCTCTAAACCTCTTCTTCCATTGTGACCTTTCGGTCATGTAGTAACACAGTACGGTTGGGAAGACATTATAGCGATTTTGAGGTGATGAACTCAGTACAACAACCAGTTAAACTCTAATTTTGATAATCACCTACCTTTACGTTAAAAATAATTTGAGTTTTTCCACCAGTTGATGATTATGTAGGGTTATTTTTTCAAAGATCGTATGACACATATTTTCCTCTAACCCTAGTCTAATAGTCGGTAAACCAAATATCGATGTCCGATCAAATTATCTGAAAAAAATTGTACAAAACCTGAATAATTTGATAAAGATGCAATGGGACACCAATGCAATCGTTGAGTGTCAAAAGTCCGAAATTGCAACGACAAAACCAGTAACACGAACGAGAACAGCACAAAGTAATGCAAGTTTCTCTAAATTGAAAGTAAATAAAAGGTTCCCCTACTTAATCATTTGTACCAGAAATTACGATGAAAAACGACCTAAATTTTCAAGCTTTATATTTTTATAACCTGGAAAGTAATAAACCTAACTCATTATATTTCAGTTTCATCTTCCAACAGGCATCAAAATCTTCTATTTTTTTTACACTTCTTTTCCACATGAACAACCCAAATCACGACTGCCATAGCCAATTAAGTAAAGATTTTAAAAATGGAAAACGCGTTATAAATGTCTGGAAGTCAATTATACTATGACTAACTTTGTCATCACAATCAGAGAATTATCCTCCAAGTTCTGTTATTCTAATAGTACTTTAATTTACCACAACCAAGTCAATTTTTATGCTAGTGGAGTTGAAAATTCCCCGATGGCACTGCAACTGATAATAGAAATTCGTTGATTTTGATCTCATTGGTAATGGTTGAATAAATATATTGAATTTGTCTCATTTACTCGTTGTTTCAATTCTTGTTTTATTGATGTTGAAATGCTTCCATATGATTATCAGTGGTGGATGCAGAAATTTTGTAAAGAGGGGGGCCAACTGACTGGCCAATTTATTGATGTTGAAATGCTTCCATATGATTATCAGTGGTGGATGCAGAAATTTTGTAAAGAGGGTGGACAACTGACTGGCCAAAGAGGGGACCACTCTGGTCACGCTTCAATAATTTCCTATATAGTCAACCAATTTTTTCCGCCAAAAGATAAGACCGGGCCCCCTGCCCCCCCCTGGATCCGCCTATGATAATTATCCCATCCATTGTGTAATGTACTTTCTGCTATATTTTATAGGGTGTACAAATCACAAAGCTGATGTCCAATTTCTTGTGGACACGTCTGGAAGCGTCGGCGGAAACGGTTTCCATGTCCTGACAGATTTTATACGACAATTCTCAGAATTCTACAGCATTGGTCCAAATGGTGTTCAGGTAGGCGTTACAACATACGCCAGCATTGTTTATCCGGAATTCTTCTTAAATCGATTTCAGACCCACGCAGCACTAACTGCTGGATTAAAATCAATTAAATACCGAGGAGGTAACACATTATTAGGGGAAGCACTGAAGTGGATTAACAATAATGCCTTTACAAAGTCCTCAGGTGATCGTCCAGATGTTCCTAATTATGTTTTCATATTCGGTGATGGGTATCCCAGTGATCAGACTCTGGCATTATCTATGGCAAAGAACCTCCATAGTCGGAACATTACTGTAATTGTTGTGGATATTAGAACCACTTTTCTGGGACCACAGCAACATGGAATACTACCTTCTGTTGTCACTGATCAAACTTATCTTTTTTCTGGTATTCGTACTAGTCCTCCAATCCTCTTACGGAATATACAACTGGTGTTTAATAAGACTGCATGTCAAGGTATAAATCAACTGGTTACAAAAATATTTTTGATACATTTACAAAAGGTAATAAGTGTTATGTTATATGTTTTGGAAAAAAAATGTTCAAATGACCAAATGTCATGCATAGGATTGTCTCAAGACATAATTTCAATAAGAAATTGTGTGAAGGACAATATGAAAGAGGCAAAGAGGCACCAACATGGCATTCGAGTGTCAAAAATCCGAAATGGCAACGACGAAACAGGTAAAGACAAACAAGAACATCACGAAAAACACAAAACACACAATCAACCGAACGAAAATCAACAACGCGAAATTAAGTCATAATATAACTGAACTCAGGTGCTCCGGAAGAATAAGCGGTTCCTACCTGCTATAGCACAAACGATATTATATTTTGTGAAAATATATCTACCCTCTATGGCAAATAAGTCTTTTTCAATTTCATATTACAAATAAATGTATTTTTTTTTATTGTTATTGGCTTTTAAATGGCCCATTCTTGTTGACCAACGGTCTACATTAATTACTGTTCCTAATTATTCAATGGAACAAGTCTAGACGTCAAACATCCATTGTCCCAATGTTTCTGGGCGTGTTTTCCTTCTCTTACTTATATACAGTGTAGCTTTTATTTTTATTAAATTCTATAGAATTCTCCAATACTTCATTTCTGAGTTACTTAGGAGTGTGATCTTTGTAGTATACAAGATAGTGAAAATTCTAGTTTGCTTTTTGTACAGAATTTTCAAACACAGTATTCAAGTTTTACGTTAATACTTACGCACAATTCCGTTGAAATTTTTGCTCCGTTTTGTTATAACAACTCTGTAATATATTTTCAACGAACAAGTTATATTGTGTGATTCATCCAGTAAGACCGATAAAACAAAAACTTTGACAAACAGACACTCCAACAAGAGAGATGATAATCCAGTTTATTACTTCATATAGAAAAACTAAAGATTGTAGAATATATTAATTCAAAGATCATTGATAGAGTTACAGAACGCACACATCAAATTAATTCAAGAGAAAACGCCAGAGAAATTGAAATTTTATGTTTTTACTGGAAACATAACCTTTAACAGATGTAATGGGTCGTCTGAACTAACCGTCCCACTCTACGCGCCAGTACTTATTTTTATTATTCTTAAGTAAATTTTACTTGTAGCCACAACTATCGCACCACCAACAACAAATCATAGTTTCCATGGTAATTGTGTAAACTCCAAACTTGTACATTGTGAGGACACGCATGTTTGTTCAGATGATACGCTGAAAACATACTGCCCGATTCTGTGTGGATTGTGTGGTTAATATTTTGTATATACTTGTTTAGAAGCAAAAACGAATTGCAAGTTGTTAATTCTTTGTGCTTTTTGATAACAAGTTCAAATAGCTAAAACTGAAAAAAATTGCGATGTGCTGCTTAGAAATTAAAAAGCAAATATTAGAAATGGAGCTATCTATTTTCGGAGTCCGAAAAGATCTGAAATGAGTAGACAAAAAAGACAACAAGGATAAAAGTACATACGTTAGATACACAAATATAGCTTAATTGCAAGCAGCAAGGCAGTAAGCAGTAATATAATAGATAATTTCAAAAACAAATAAAACATTTTCGTAAGCATTTCTTGAATGAAAATTAATTTTTTTTTTATAAAATTTTATCGTGATGAGGATAATAATTTATGTTTAATACTTATCATTTATCTTTAAGTTTTTTTTTCACTAGATTTTAATTTGTTTAAATATTATTTCAGTAGTAACAACACCACCCCCATGTGCTGATATGATAGGCAGCTGTATAGCAAACCAATGTTCAAAGAGTCTTTATAGAAATACGTATTGCCGTAAGACGTGTGGAATTTGTAGTAAGTAAAATTCAATGAGTCTTTTTTCGCATTTAAATGATTCTGTATCATTAGTTTAAATACTGGATACCACTTCATAAATGGATTGTCGGCTTAACGTGCACATTATCTTATCAAAAATAAATGGTATAATGAACATGTACATTAGCGTTTGCTTTATGATGGTACTAAGTTGTTAATTTAATAGAAAAAGTATTGACAATACATACCGGTAGAACATATGGGAACAATTTCAACGCAATTCAACAAATAAAGCTTCGCATACGCATTGAGTCAAAATATTCTAAATCTGTTGTAATATTATGTATAAGCATTCCAATATTTTTTTCGAGTCGATTGTTGAAATAGTATTATTTAAAAGAACTAATATCTGATGAAATCTATTAAAATGAGTGCAAACTTGGGAGCTAGGGTAAGGAACAATCTGTTTTATTCTTGAAGATTGAATTTTAATCGATAAAGAGCTTGTTGGTGAGACATTTTGTCTTTAATTGAATAGCAATGTACCGTTACTCTTTATCTGGTTTTTATCCTTGTCGCATCGGTTTTCCTATTATATCTCACAACAGTGTTGTTTTGTGTTACCGTGCCAAAGAATCAAAATGGTTAAGATAAGTTTCACCTTGTTAAACCCACAATTTAAATTGAAAAGCCATACCCATTACAATATTAAATGTCGCCGAAATTTCTATGTTTTGGTTTTTCTTTTTCTTAGATAAATGAGACATATAATCCCAGTTCAGTAGTTTTCGGGGTTACCTGTAATGCTGTATAATGTCTTGATATACCGCATTCGTACATCTAATATGTTCAATAAAACTACTGCACTGCAGAATCTGCATGTTTTCGTTCAAAGAAATATAGTTATTAGTAATTATTCTCTTTTTTATAGGTAGTCTAGAACCTGTGGTTCCTGAACTCTTTGGTTGATAAACTCAAGTGAGTGTTAATAAGGAAAATTGAAACTTTGTGTTTACAAAAGCGTTATTTTTTTTTTGCAATGTTGGTTAAGTTTAGATGAAATGGATGCGTAAAATATTATAATGATTTTTAAATGCTTTGAAGATTAGAACTCCATTGAAGTATATTTTCTTCAACAGATCATTTATACTTGAATTGGCCGTACGATCATTAACATGCTCTCTTGTTTTGTTTTTTTCTACTTGTCCAAATTTCATAAAACATCACGTCTGATACGCAACTTTATAACACAAGCTTGTATTGATCCTTTTTTTTTCTTTTTACCACAAATTGTATGAACCACAACGATTACGAAATTAACTTCTGCCATATGTGTTTATTGTAGATATTTTATTTTGATTTATCCTTACAGGCATAGCTGCTCCGGATCACGGTTTATTTTTTTTATTTAGTTGTTGAATTCATTTTGGGGTGACTGTTCCAAGATCGTCTTTGTGTGTTCGATATTTGTTTCTTTTGTTTCTTACCGCTAAATATTGTATGTGGATTTTGTCGAATATTTTGATTTTAATTCACTAATTGAAATCTTGATTCTATATTTGTTTCTTGGAATATATTGGTATAGAAATCAGCCGCATCGATACATATATCAAACTAACAAAAACTTTTCACACAGAAAACCTTCAGATTAATATGGAACACTGGTAGCCTCTTACAACTCTTGTAGTTCACGAATGAAGTCGTTCAGTAAGGAGTAACATTTTAAACCTTTTGCTGCTTCTTGGAAACATTTCATAATGTCGTTTCCTTTCTCTATTGCATATGAAGAGCATCTCCAGTTATCCAGCATCTGTAGACACTGTTTGATTTTACCTCCGTGGAGAACTTTAAAATTGTGAATTTCATTTGATGTAAAACCGAGCTTTGACGCTATTACTTCCCAATCGTTGACGATAATATATGCCATTCTTTCCATATAATCATTTGATAAAATACCTGAAACATGATTGACACATGTCAGTACATAACAATAGAACATGACTAGATACGTGTTAACACATAAATATGATTACGGGAAAGCACAATAAAGTGTTCGAAGTCGTTGTTGTCAGTTAACATAACATATGTGTACATGTACATGCAAGTAAAGGTACTTTGAGTTTTGCCCAAAATCATATGCAATTTGTGTTGTATAACTCATTTGATGCAAAGCACATTTAAAGTAGCAGACAGGTATTCAATAAATAAGTTCTAAAACCAATTATTCATAAACTACTTGTCAATAAAATTTTATACAAAACGAATATCCAATATATTTTAATCGTAGAAATTCAAACAACAAAAATCACAATAACGATACAAATTAGCATAAAACGAAGCACTTAGTAGTCATTCTGTCTGCATCGACGTTTCATATAACAATCGCACAAAAGATGAAAAAAATATATATAATAAATCGATTCACAATGTACATGATGTAACAAGGTAATATTCTAACGTTATTTGATATGTGTAGGCATCTTTCAAAGTTTTTGATTGTGGTATACATGTTTACTATTTCTACCCTAAGTATTCTTTTTGATTTTTTTTCTTATTGTAAGTTAATGAAGGCCAAGATCTATTTGAATATGACTTTTGTTTTCTTGTTGTTTTTGTTTTTTGTTGTATTTATATTTTGATTTGTGTATTTTTAATCTGAAGAATAAGTCAGGACCATTGCGATCCACCAATTCTCCGGTATGACTGATTCGTTTTTGTCATTTTCTCTGGACTATGAGATTGATCATTCAAGTTCGGTAGTTTTATTATTACCTTTATTTGTTTTAGAACATTGTTCAAAGTTGATTACGGATAATTATTATTTTATCATTGTATGTGAATAGTAACCTTTTCCTGGAATGTAAAGTTTTACAAACTTTCTAGCTTCGTCTTCAGATTTAGCATCATTGTGGGCTCGAATGATTTTTTCAACCTGAAATGCGAAAGAAGATATCGTAACACAGGAAAACAGAAAATTTATTATTAACTTAAGGCTTTAGAATGGACGATAGTGAGATGTGGAATAAGTGTATCCTACAATATCAGCGAAAGTTTAAAATACAAATACCATCGGGTATAAAAACGGATAATTTGGTGCTGCTATATATCAATATCTCAAGGAAACTCCTCTCATCAGCATCATTTAAATCTAATTGAAAGGTCAAAAACCAAACGTGTTGAATGAAAAGTACTCAAAGCCAAAACGCTCGAAAAGGGAACCAAATCCAGCACCTAGAATATCGACCATGTGCAGTACAAGGAAAGAAACCTGGTGTTTTAAGCAATTTTGAATTTAACAATCGGAAATTTTAATTACAAAAGATGCTAGAAATTTAAATGTAAACTCATGTCAGACAAGACTGACGACCAGGTTCGTGATTATCTTGGGGGACCTCTCGGGATACCTGCAGCAGTTATCGACTCCAAATTTCAAAATGCAAATACTAAAATGGGTAAAGTTTGTTTAAGTGAAAAGAAGCAGTTGTATTTTATTTTCAGAGAAAGTAATGTAAGAATAAAAGTTAAGAGATAGATTGTTTATAATTTATTATGCAAAATGTGTCAAGTATTACGATATATTGGCAAATAATTACTAAATTTATTCGTGATACTTCTTGTTGTGCATTTAAATTGTGGGTAGAAGTTGATAGTTTTAAGTCCCTAATTATTCCTGAATTCTACTCTTTAATAATTAAATCGATGGATTTTGATGTAAGATATAGAACTTGTATTCTCTTGCCAGAAATATGTTAGAACATTCTAAGCTCCGGGACTAATTCAGAAATTTAGCAAACACAAAATTTTGTTTTTATTCAATTGCGGGAATTGTTGCAATATTTTGAATTATGTATTATTGATACAATGCTCAGGTCTATTAAAAACAAGAAAGTTCTAACTAAACCGTCGAGAAATAGACTGGACATAAACTTTGTCACGTTTAAAATTTCATACAACAATGCAAGGACGGAGAAAAACACAACAGTGATACAAAACGTTGGCAACATTAGAAACACATATATAAAGCTATTTAGAGAACCCTTTTTTATCAGTAGATAAAGGAGATAGCACAATTAAACAGATGATTATGGTGATTGTGGGGTCATCTGAGACAACTTTTCAACACGTGATAAGGAAGCACATAATTAGTCAGATGATCATGATGACTGTGTGCAAAATATGAGACATTATTATATAAATTTCTTAAGGCGATTACACAATTAACTAGATGATCATGCTGAAAAGATTAAGCAAATTAAAGTGAACGTACCAAATGGCCTTGTAAATAGCATCAGATCTTAGAACATCCCGCATGGAATAGAGATAAATACTACATGCTCTCGGGAACATTTCTCGTTAGTAGATTTTTTATTTGCCCAAGCCATGAATTAGTGATCACTTCTGATTATCACACTTGCAGTGTAATAAAAGAATCAGGGGAACCATAGATTCATTCGAATGTCAAAAGTCCGATAACCAGTAAAAACCAATGAACTTCTAAAAATATTTGCTGATCTATTCATACTCAAGTACCTGAATGATATGTGAATACAATTAGCATTCAATAGAAAACTAATTCTTTTTTATTATATTGAATTGAACATGAACGAAATGCAGTCTTGCCTTGTCACAATTTGGCTTTGCAATATGTGATGCCCAGTATAGAATAAACTGTTCACTTCTTTCTCGCTGTGGTGCCGACGTTTTCCTTCCATCCACGTATTTCGTAATCTGACTATACACCTTTTTATTGTTGACAAGATTTCCACCATAAAGCTGCCTTTTATAATTGTTGTCACTGTTCCGTGTAAGTTGCCAGGCAATGAATTTTGCTAAAACTTTTACTGTAAGATATCATTCAAATTCAAATTTTCAAAATTTTACGGTAGACACCATGTACTCATAGATAAATATGGGATTTCTATCTCTCAGATGAGTGCAGATGTCGGTTTGTCATAGGGTTTTGTTTTGTCTTCCTTTACCGGATTTGACACACTGAATTGGAAATTGGCAGCGCGGCGGGTGTGCTATAGCAGGCAGGAACCGCTTACTCTTCCGGAGCACCCGAGTTCACTCTTGTTACGACTTGAGTTCGCGTTGTTGATTTCTGTTCGGTTGTTTTTATGTTTTGTGTTTCCTTGTGCTGTTCTTGTTCATGTTTACCGGTTTTGTCGTTGCCTTTTCGGACTTTTGACACTAGAATGCCCCTTTGGTGCCTCTGCTTATTTCAAGCAGATACAAAAGGTTGTTCGTTTTTATGTTATGAAAGATGTTCTACAATTGTGTTTTTTTTCACAAAGCTAGTGCATCTCCATTATTTAAAGTTTCTCCATTACAGACAAAAAATTGAAAGTATGCAAAAAATTACATTTGAGATTTTAAATCAACATTTTTCTAAAACAAACTGTTGTTGTCTAGTAAAACTTACTTTAATATTTAAGACATTTTAGGCCAAGTATTTTATGAGAGAAAGGGTAAAGTGTTAATATAAGTTTTCAGTTGGAGATGTTGTCATTACTTACCCGGAGCATCTAATGTAAAAGCGAAAGTTTCGACCATGTTTTCTGGTGGCTACAATTTAAATAAAATCGAAATTAAAACATGCATAAAAATATGCGACGCACAGTACGCATTTCGTCTATTCGACACTCATCAGAGGCTTAAAATGCCAAACACACAATAGTATTAAAACATGAATTAAAATGCATATATTTACATAAAGGCATGTTATATGTCAGTCCGATATGATATAGGCACATATTTTGGTCAAAGGAAGGGAAATTGTGTTGATAATTGTAAAAAGTTCATATAGTAATTGATATTACAAATAAAACATTGATGCAAGAAAGACCATAACATGATTTTGACAATAATTGAAAATGCGAATAATGTCAATTAAATAGAAATAAATACTTGCCTATTTTCATGCCATTAAATTCTTAGGTCGTTATATACTATACCAAGTGAGGCTTTCCATTTAAAAACTTGTAATGAGCATCATTTTTATCTTAACGGCTTACCATTGGAACATATAACACCAAGCGATCAGCAGTGTTATATGACACTTTGCTCTGAGGAATTGAATATTTAAGGTACCCTCTGTAACGTGTTGTGTCGGAGTAATCAGATTTGTCAACAACCATAAGATTTCCAGAATATTTATCAGACTGTAAATTGTTGAAGAACTTGATTTTGAAGACTGTGTTCTTAAATCCTTCTAGATAGAGGTTGGCCTCAAACTGAAGGAGAATAACATCTCCATCTACGACAGGAATAGGAGAGCTTTCTGGTGGGCCATCTGAAAACCCAAGTGATTCCAAGTATCGCATTCTTTCTTGTACATTGTATGTTTTAACACATTCAATGCTAACTTCGAATGGATTTGTGTGCTTTTGACGACAAATGATTGACACACTGGTCCCAAAAATCATTTGTTCCAACTGAACAACAGTATTTCTAATGTCATCATCAGTCATATCTTCATTGAGAATAAGACTGACAATTCTGTCAAAATAAGATATAGATTGGCAGTTATTACAGTACATATAAAAACATGTAAAAAACATAAAGAAGAGAAGGGGTGAATAAAGTAAAGCATTTTGTTTTCATGTCCGTTGGTTTTCAGTAGGTAGTTTGGTTATGTCTTGACATAAAATCACGTTACTGGATACTGGTAAGGTGTGATATACGTATTATCTTTGTTATATTGGCTTTTGTGAATTGTTGAAATGTTTTAATGTAAACAGTGCTGAAGACCTTTTCCAGTTCTTTAACACCTACAAGATCATGCCAAAATAATCAGAAAGCATCAAGTAAGTAATCCGAAGCAACATCAGTAAGCTCAGTACATACTGGTATTTGTTGTGTCCAGCAGGAAGCTGTACAACCCGTCTTCGTGGATAATCAGATGCAAAGTCCGTCAATGCTGCTACTTTCCATTGTCGTCCAGAGACTTTTGACATTATGTGTGTATTTCCTTCAACATCTTCAAAATCTGAAAACATATTCCGTCTTTTTTACCACATATTGTTACAAAGAATCTTGTATCCAGTTGAAACCTATCCATTCTGAATTCGTCTTCACTTTTTTATGTAAACTTACTTCCGGACCCTAAGACCACAATACTTGATACCTCTCGTTTTAATTGACAAGCAAGTTTTTTAAGCATTATAATGATCAATCAAGACATGTCGTTTTTGTGTGATGACATTCCGCCAAATCATTTTTATTTGAAGTGTTGTGATGGATTTAAAATCGATATATTTGATTGTTTTTTACATCAGTCGATTGATTATTTTCGTTTGTTTTTGTTGTCTTTTGTCAAAAGTTCTATTGAACTTTGAAAGATTTGATTTTTAGTGTGTGTTTTGTTCTTGTGCATTGTGTGGAAATATTATAAGTCATAAGTCATAAGTTTATTGAGCAAATTACACCCCAAGGGGTCAATAGCTACATATTAATCGGGGACGGTTTGTCCAAAAAAACCTAGTTTAACCCCGCCACAAATTATATGTGCCTGTCATTAGCCAGGAATCTTTGACAAAGCTTTTGTTTCTACTTAGTCTTGTCGTTTTGACGTTTTCTGTTTCTTGTTTAAGAAGGGGATCTATCTGTGACTCAGGGCTTGATTTGAAGTATATGCATTTAATATAAACTATGTGCCAATTGCAGATTCGCAAGCAGCGCCTACTGGCCTCGTTGAATGCTGCGGTTGTCCATTGTGGTTTTTCTGAATTGCCGCTTGATTGTGGGCTGTGCTGCATACACTTATTCCACATCTCATTTTTTTTCTTTTACAATTATCTTTCGACTGATTGATGTGAAATCAAAAATACGTGGAGTGAAAATGAGGAACCCAAAACTGTAATTGCTTTCCGATATGTCAAAACATTAAAAGAAAGAAAAGTAAATTTTTGACTTATAAATATCAGGTCTAAAATTTAATTGAGTGTAGTTGAATCTCATCGGATATAAATAACTACTCCAAGCCCAATTAGCATACCTCGGATTAATACATACCCGACCCGAAGTTTATAGAGTTTTCTCTAGAAATTGGTGATTGTAGAGTAGATAATATCTTGTCTGCTATCTTTGGATGCTTGAGTGAAAACTCATTTTTCAAGAATTTGTTGAAGTCAGTGGAATTCAAATCATGCATTTTCTTCAAAACAAATCTTATTTTGTCTCCTGTTGTCGATTTAGCCTGAGTAAGAAAAAAATATACAGTTATGTAATTAGTTTTTTTTTAAATATATATGAAAAGATCCAAATAAAGAAAAAATAATAACTTGAGAATTTAATTTTCGTTTGTACATATGGGTCCGATTGAACCTAGAAAAAAGTAAACCAAGTTTGCTTTTTAGTCAATTTGGTTAAATTTAGGTAAATCGAGGTTTGCTCTGTTGCTCTGTAAAGTTTATTATAGCACAACATGAATCTTGGTAAGGTTTGGTTTGAACTAGACTGCTTGGCTGAATGTTTACTTAACTCAGAGAAAAATAAATTGGGTTTGCTTTTAGAAGGAACTAAAATGATCTAAATTAAGGTAATAACAAAACTACCGAACTTGAATAATCAATTTCATAGTCCAGAGAAAATGACAAAAACGAATCAGTCATACCGGAGAATTGGTGGATCGCAATGGGCCTGACTTGGTACAGGCATTTCAAACGAAATGCAAAAATCTGGTTTTTATCAACAAAACCAAAAGAAGACTATTAGAGGAAATCACGCCGGACAAAAGAAAACCAACAAAATGTTTAGTTTGGTCCGTTTTGGCAACTATAAGCTACCTGTAATGATAATTGAAAATATCGACTTTTTAGTTTCACTCGAAATGTTTTGATAATCTGCAAATCTACATTCAATCATAAATAAAAACAAACTAATCAAACCAAACCAACGACCTGGTTTGGTTTGATCGGTAGTAAACTAAACTAGCGGTTTAGTTTTTCATTAAAACCAAACCTAAATTAATCGGCTTGCTTTTAGCGAACTAATGCTTTTTATTTGATCTGGTAAAATGAGTCAAGCCGAAGCAGAAAAAAACTGTTCGTTTGCTCTAAGATATATTTTGTAAAAATTAGGTTAAAACCCAATAGTATATTCAAATTATAGTGTCTTTTTTCTAAAACAAAAAAGACGATATATTGTTTATGTTCCCGTAACAAATTGTTTCCATGACCATTATATATATAGACTGGTAAAATATTCTTTACTGGTCTCTTAACATCTTTTCTTTATAATCCATTAGTCGGAATATTCATAATTGCAGACAGATTCTAATGGCTGGGTCTAATCGCCATTGTGTACTGAATTACAGCTATCTTTGAATTAGCTTCGACTCTAAGATTGCAATGGAAATAAACGATATGTACAATTAAACCAACTACATCCTGATACAAACCATTTCTTTCTGTATGAAGGAAGCACCATACAACGGTTGTTGTTAGTCCGACCAACACATTTTAAACCTACATAGCTTTCTTATCATTTCACCAAATTCAATAAATGAGACAACAATGGAAAGAAGAATGTTACCCTTTATGATGATACCTACATCTAATAATAAACTACAATATACAAAAAATAACGGTTAAAAAGTAAAACTTTCAACATAACTGAATAACATGAAATTAACTCTCCAAGCATTACAGATATCTCCTTGAAACTTATAAAATCTGAATCAACACTGCATGACCTCAAAAACCGTGTATCAGAATTTTCCTATCACTTTCCATTCTCCAATAAAGCTATATAATGTTTACAAGGCTTTAATGCATAAGGGGTCACTGTATTTATTGTGCCATAAGATGTTTTCTAAAGCTTTTAGTCTATATTCTAAGACACGGTTTTGTTGATAATAGACATTTGAACATATCCAAAAACCAGCCACATTGAGGTTTTTTTTGGATGAAAATTGATAGTTGGAAAACCCCCAAAATATGAATTTCCTACTTTGAGCTCAATTTTTCCAGATTAAATAGCATGTTTCTACTATGGAAGCACTGAAGGATTCTTAGATAATCATAACTCAAAATCTATTTGACCTTTTAACCAAATTTCTTCCACACATACATTAAATATAGCCAAAAATGCATCTCAGGTCAGTTGTTTACTGACCAGATGGTTCCACTATTAATTGTCTATCTTATTATTTCTTTTCAAATAACTGGTCAACACTCATTAAACTTTTCAGCTTTTTTAGATAAGCCCTGCCTTCATGGTTTATTGACACCTTACATTACATGTGCGTTTATTTTGATTATTTAGTTATCGCAATAGCTCATTAATTGTAAGGTGTACTGAAGATATTTGCACCATTTGAAAATGGGTATTTAGAAATATTTAAAAGGTATAACTAAAAAAAATAATAAAAGGTTAGCACTTTTGTATTGTGCCACCTTTAAACATGTTTTTACCTTCTAAACCTAAGAAAATGTTTTTCAATTCTGCTTTACGTAAATGTCTACTTTTATTATATCTTATGATAACAAAAAATACATTTACAGAATACTCATCAACAAAGTCACTCCCGAAATGTTCCTCTAAGAAAGATTCGTCAAAATCAGAGTCCATATTGTTAACCAACCATCCAGTCAGTCCTTCTATAACGTCTGTGTGAATAGGACAAGTCGATTTCTGGGAGGAATTTCCTGTCAAAGATGAAAATATTCTTGATATGTCTATTGTTATCATTTTAAGAAACAAACAAACGGAACACCGTAATATTTGATAAAATATCAATTGTAACTGCTTTCCGCATAAATGAAAAAGATCAAATCAATTATTATTATACCACGTTCTTCAGTCAATCAATTTGCTCTATGTGAAAATATTTTTTATTGTTTATCCTATCTACATTTAAGTAGCAAGATAAAAAGTAAACGATAATGATGTGTAGAATAAATGTGGAGACAAACTACATATTACAACACTTAAAAAGTCCGTAATGGTATCCAAGGTAACAAATCATAAATGCTCGCTCTTGTTTCAATTGGCACTAGATCTAAAATAATGCGTATTATTCAAAACAAATCTTTAAATATCAAATAAAGATTTTCTTAACCAAAACTAATAAACAAAAGACGAATATTGCTAATGTGGTGTTTTTAAATACCCGTACCAAGTGTAGACCCATTTCGATATTTCTTCCTTGTTTTGTATTGGCTCGTGGGCATTGAGATATATCCTATGGTAATTTTGTTATTAACTTTATCTTAATTTAGATTCCTAGCTAAAGGTAAATGTTACATTTTTTGGCCAACCTTCCCTAAAATAATAGTCAATAACAAGGCATAAAAGTAAAACACACTACAATATCAAATCAAATTAAGATCAATTCAACAAGAAAAAACCTGTGGCATAAAGACAACATAAAAATACGGAACGTATATAAAAGAACTGTTTTGGGGTAATCGAAGTTACCAAAAGCTAGCTTAGAAACATCTTTCAACTAAGGAAAGCTATCGATTTTAAATCGTATGAATGAAAATCTTTGGCAGATCGAAATAAATATAGATACATATATATTTGATGTAAATTACGTATGAGCTCGTAGTAGAGTTGGGTATAACGGCTATTTCATAAAATATATTGCACTGAACACATTCAATGCCAACTTACGTTTAAAGCCTGACTCAAACATAGTTACATTGACGTTTTTGTTTGTTGGATTAGAAGTACTGACATCTAAGAAGGGACCAACAGTTTGGAT
Organism: Arcuatula senhousia; assembly: GCA_963971305.1. Classification (NCBI taxonomy): domain Eukaryota; kingdom Metazoa; phylum Mollusca; class Bivalvia; order Mytilida; family Mytilidae; genus Arcuatula; species Arcuatula senhousia. Next base: position 74,052,218 of record OZ020306.1, on the reverse strand, counting down.
TTTTCTCCTTATTGAGTTGCTGTCTACAAAGTGTCTTCTTTGAATAATCTATAAAAAAAAAATTTTCTTTTTATTGAAAATTAGATCAGTTTTATCGATATCTTATTTTTACTGCATTAAAATGCGTTTCCTACAGATAAAATCGAATTGGCTCTAGTTGACACCCTGAAGTAAAATATGGTGCTAGTTATCTATCTAAAAATAATTAGCTGGTACCTAATCCATATAATTACAAGATCTTTAATGACGACGTACTCAAGCTTTGTGTCTTAGCACGTAAAAGTGGAATGATGATACCTGTCTACTACTATGAATAAGATGCAATTACTTACATGTACCTGAAACAAGTTACGCCTCATTTTAAGTGTATCATACCTTAGCCGATACAGTTGATTCTTCGCTAAAAGATAAGCATACCTTAGCCGATACAGTTGATGCTTCACTAAAATTATATCATACCTTAGCCGATATAGTTGATTCTTCGCTGAAAGTGTCATCTGGTATGTTAAATTGTATGTTTCTATCTCTATTTGATTCATACATAAGTTTGTTTCTGTTGCATTTGAAGTTTTCTGTTTCAAATCTCGCAACCGCTATGCACTGAATTTGCTTCAAGTCATCGACATCTATTTCTGTTCCAACTAAATCTACCTGCACATGCAATTAGCAACAAAAAACGCAATAAAGATGGTATACATCTGTTAAATTAGAGATGTCACGACTAAGACATCACTACTGGTCACATACATTTATTCTAAGTGCTTTTTGACAAAATATCTTAGTAGGTAGATTATGATTTCAAAATCTATATAACGCGTTGTTGAACAAGAAATGCAAAGTAAGTTAGAAAAATTGTTTCAGAATTTAAAACATTTAATAGTGAAATAAAATCTGTCCCAACCTGTTCTCCGTCAATACGTATTTCTTCCACTTGTTTTCCAAATATAAATCTATTCTTATAATCAGGGTTCTTTGTAAATTTGACTCCAGGGATTAGTCGACTACTATGTCCGGTAATGGGAACGAACACTCTGATGGGCATCTTAGATAAAAAGAATACACAAATAATATGCTATTGTAGTACATTGATCTGAAGAGTTATATGTTTAATTGATATCAAATACAAATATACAGTACACCAAGAGACTTTTCATGACTGAACACTCACAAAAATATCAAACTAAATCTTTTAGACTTACTACTATTGGCTGGTACCATTAAGTCATGCCTGAAAAAAGCAGTTAAACTGCTGTGTAGGTCGGGGTTTTAAACATCTATTCCAATTGGTGTTATTCTGTCATAATATTGCATCTTGAATTGATGCAGCTCATATCATGTACATGTGAATTATAATCATTGGAAACTTGGAAACCTGGATTTTAATGCCTACCTAATTGGATTAACAAGTGCGAAAAGACAACGTTACCACTAAAATATTGGGAATGTTTATGCCATCGTTTGATCATAGAAAGTCTCTAAGTCTACAGTATATTCAACCATACCAAATTCCCAAACTAACAAACACACTTTTAAACACTCTTTTTTTATTCCCTCTATATATATCGAACAAAAACTCATTTAATTACTGGATACTTTAGTCAAATATATTTACCTCAAACCTTATTTTGTTTCCAGGCGCAGGTTTGATAGTGACAAGTGAAGATAAAACAGTTTCATCGTTAGATTCAAGGCAGCAGTCTAATTCATTTACATTGTCTGAACCTTCACAAAGTATATCCGATTTCTCTATTCCATTCGGCATGGTAAGTATCACGCACAATAGGGTTTGCCCAAACTTATTTTTTCTCTTGTTCTTGTATCTGTAAAGTAGATAATTAGATTGATAAATAATGTATTCAAATTAATTTATTTTATCGCAGAAGTATTAAATTAGAAGTATATTAGACACTTATTGTTTGTAACCTGAGACCTTCTAAATGATCCTTATTACTTCACTATTATTTACAGCTATTTTTTTTTAGTCTTGAAGATTAGATTGATCAAGTATTAACCACAATCCATATACATAACTATGTGTATCACTGCTGCCCTTATTTAGCATTTAATATTTATTGCACCCGATGATGGGCATACACGATTTTCCTACTTGTGCTACCGTTTTATTTAGTTTTTTCTGCAATTGTTGCGTTGTTGCATTGATGCGATTTTCTCTTATTTTTTATAACATCAATACACTTGTTATACTTATATATTAGAATGGCCACCATGAAATTAAAGAAAAGAAAACTATAAGAAATTACATAAACATTGGCCAATTTCTCCAATTACGTCTCCATTTTTCTTCCTCTTCGCGCCTCCGCCTTTCTTCTTCCTCTCGTCTCCTCTTTTCTTCTTCTTCACGTCTTCTGTTTTCTTCTTCCTCTCTTCTCCTCTTTTCTTCTTCTTCGCGCCTTTGTCGTTCTTCTTCTTCGCGTATTCGTTCCTCCTCCTCACGTTTTCTTCGTTCCTCCTCCTCACGCCTTCTACTTTCCTCTTCCTCACGCTTTATTCTTTCTTCTTCCTCCCATCTTTTTTTATCTTCATCGTCTTCTTTTCTTTTCTTTTCTTTTTCTCGATCTTCCTTTTGTTTTTCTTTCTGTTTTAAGCGATTTCGCTTCTGTTCTATACTTTCTAATGTTTTCATCCAATCGTTGACTTTATTTTTTAATTGATCTATATCCGCCATGGTTAGGTCTGAACCTTGAGCTATCTTAAGTATTACTTCCTGTGTCTTTGATATAGACTCTTGTAATTTACGCTGTTGTTCTGCAAGTTTTTCTAATGCTAGTATTTGGTCCAGATTCTTTTTATTAGAATTTGGGCTGAAAAGTTTTTAAATGAGTTAATTGTTCCTGATTTCTGAGATAATATAATAAAACAAAACAAAACAATGTTGAATTAAAACTAATATGTTATATTAATGACAAGACTGGCTGTAAGAAGCAGAGGTACCAATGGGGTATCCGAATGTCAAAAGTCCGAAAGGGCAGAGACAAAACCAGTTAACACAAACAAGAACGGGACAAAAATAGTGAACTCAGGTGCTCCGGAAGACTGAGCAGTTCCTGCTTGCTTTAGCACGCCGTGTTATCTTATGTATATCATTAGAAGCTTACCAATATTGATTTTGAAAGTTGACATTATTGGAATAATTTTCTGTTCTACCATCTTTTTGTTCTTTATTTTCTGATTTTGTTGATTATGAGTGGAGAAGAAATAATCATTTATAAATTTATGTAAATCTTAAAAAATGGAATTATCTTGAAATGTAACATAACTTTCATTTTAGAAACTGTATTTGAGATATAAAACAATCTTTATAAGATTTCAAACAACTTTGTTTGATTCATCGTATTTTTAGTTCATTTTACTTATAGAACCAAACTGAATGCAGGATGTTTTGCCTTGATTTTGCCAAAAATTACCAACATAGCATAAGACGCAAAAAAAGATAAAGCTGAAAATTACTCACATTGCAAATTGAGCACAGTGATAAGCCAGGACAAAGAATTTTAAATTTACCAACAATGCAATGATTACCGTTTTCCTGATTTGACGTCTCTTTGCAAATTTCCTGATTTTGTTAGGGTAAGTCTACTACCACTTTTCAGAGGTGGTTTTCCTTCTAAAACAAATAATAAAGAATACGGACAAAGCTGCTTTTAATGCGATGATATGTAGTCCTTGACCGATAAATAGATATTGAATATCATTTAAAGAATGACATTGACAAAATAAAAAATGAAATCGCTGAGAAGTGGTAACATGATGTTCTTAATATAGCTGAAAAAGTTAAGCTATTTTGTTCCTATTTATTTATTTAAGGGCAATGATCAGATTGTAATCTATTGTATAAGGTGCTTTCATGTATGAGCATTTCCAGTTTTTTGCCAATAAAAAAAATATGAAAACATTTAGTAAAAACAAACATCAAACCGAATAAAAAGTCAATGTTCAATGTCAAGAAGATTATCCTTAAATATCTAATAGATTGGTTTTGGATTTTTCCTATAAGAATTTTATCTTATTATTATGCAGCAGCAGGATTTTTTATTGTGAAAAAGTTCATGTATTTCATTTAAGGCATTGAAGCTTTACTTAATATTTGAAACAAAGCGTCACACGTTTACCTTCAACTAACAACTTTGACAACAAATCCTGTACTTTCTCTCCAATATTTATACTGGATGTTAAAACAGATTTTCCAACTTTTTGCAGTTTTTCTGTTATTGTATCTACATAGTTTGCAACTTTAGCTATTGTCTTATTTGTCGAATCTAAATATTCCTTCATCTGCCTCTCAAACTTTTCGACAGTACACGAAGGGTCACATGGATCAGGTAGATCAGTAATGGCCCGCTCTCGCTCATCGAGCAGAATCAGTGCAGGAATATCAACCATTCTTTCCTATTCTATTTCTAACGTTTTATAAAAGTATAGTACGTGACAAGATATAATAAAACTATTGTTTTACTGATATTAACATGAACATTTCATTTAAAGAAAATACACCTATTGTTTGTGACTAACGAGATGTGTCTTTTCATTGACACTTTATATGTATAATGATCTAGTTAAATGCCGTTTCGTTCACTATAACTTATTTTCTATACTATACCAACACACCTATCATATACAAACAACAAGGAAAGAAGCCTGGTGTTTTAAACAATTTTGAATTTAACGATCGGAAATTTCAATGACAAAAAATATTAGAAATTTATCGGTAAAATCGTGTCAGACGATTTTGACGACCAGGCCTGTGATAACTTTCAGGGACCTCTGGTCCTCCAGCAGCGGTTATCGATCAAGTAGTTTCAAAATACAATACCGAAAACGGGTATAAAACGGATAAATAGATAAATATTATAAATAAATAGATGGTGAAGCCACATTTAAAAGGTAAAAACTAAATAAGAAATATAAAGAAATAAAACCTTTAAAACAAATAAAACAACAATGCCCACATTTTCGGACATAAAGTCCTTCTTCAGGGGCTAAAAAGTAAAAAGATGTTCACACATCGACTGACGAGGACAGAATGACATAAAATTGACTCAAAGAACATATATACACAAGCCACAGTGCAACATACGTTATTGATTTGAATATAAAACGGTTAATTAGGTTATACCGTATATCGGTATTTCAAGCCTCTCAGCAGTAGCATTTGAATCGAAACATTGGAAGATCAAAAAACAAAAAAATATTGAATGAAAAGTTCTCAAAACCAAAATGTTCGAACCAAAAGCCAAGTCAAGCACCGAGGATATCAACCATGTGCATTACAAGGAGAGAAATCTGGTGTTTTAAACAATTTTGATTTTAACAATCGGAAATTGCAATGACAATAAATATTAGAAATTTATCAGTAAAATCGTGTCGGACAAATCTGACGACCAGGCCTGTGATTACCCTCGGGGACCTTTTTATTTAATGTTTTAATGCCCTTAGAGTACTATAACTAACACCTTTTCCACCTGAAATACATAATTAAAACTCAGTTTATAATATTTTCTTATTTTTTGCGTCATTCATATTATCTATGTATAGTGATATTTGGTGATTTTTTTTTCTTATTCGAAACACATTTTAAAAAAATACACATTGTTGATACGTTTTCTTTTAATTTGTTGGCAGTATTTTTTAATGGATTAAAATCTAAAGTCTTTCACATCAAAGTACAATCCTAGGTTGAAGAGAAAGAGAGATGTTTATCAAATCGTAATTTTACAAAAAAAAACAAACAGTGGAACAGTTGTTAACGCGTTTTGGCTACTTATAGCAAGTCTTCCCATCAGACGGTAAATATTTCTAAGGCTAACTTTCGAGCTCTCTCTTGACCCAGGATTGCTAAATATTTAGAAGATCGATCGTGTTGACCCCTGCCTAAGAAGAGTAATAACTATACACGTTAAAGACCCTTTCAGAGTCGATGCGACCACCACAAACAGAGTAATAGAGAATTATTACATATAAATATAAAAGTAATTCAATTTTGATTAATAATCTCCTTTTTTTGTAAGTTTACAAAATATTGAGTAGGTATACCATCAAACTCTATTTCAAACATTTAACATGGTATTAGATTATAGATAAAGGATGTATTATAAATTTTAAAAGGTTGTAAAGTTAAATTGGAATTTGAAATCTATTGGAAAACTTCCTCGTTGAGTATAAATCAATAGCCATAAAAAGAACGCATGTTATTAGTTTTACTATGTACTTAATCATATCACGTAATGTATTATATTAAGTTGGTGTTTTTTTAAAAACGAAACAAAATTTACAGATTAAAGTGTTAAAGAAAATTATTAGCTATGGATGTAAAAGCATTAAAATTACTTGATGAGCAGGAACAAGCAATCAAGAGCCTACCAAAACCAAGCGATACTAATTTTACTGTCGAATCATTCGAAGAGGAAATGAGAGCCTATTTAAAATGTACAAATGAAAGAATAGAAGATATTTCGAAATATGTAAAAAGAATATCAGAAAAGCTTGATAAAGTTGGGAAGGCTATTCTGGATTCAAGTATAAAGATTGGAGAACAACTACAAAATTTGCTTTCAAAGATAACAATAGAAGGTAAAGTTAGAATTGGTTATTGAAATAATGTTATCAAACTATGCATTGATCTTTTATACCTGTTATTTTGAATAAGTGAATAAAATTATATTAAGATTTCCTATCCATTATTTATTGTTTTCGATTTAAGTTTTTTTTATGATATAGGTTATATATGTACTGGAAATGCATTAATATGGGTAATTACAAAATTACCGAACTTGGTAATTCGCTGTGTCGCGTACACTTATTCCACATCTCATTATTTTCTATTGGATACATAAATTAGTTTTTTTTCGATGGGTTTCCAAAATTTTTGTCACCTTTCGGGGAGTGATTTTCCAACAACATATTGGCATTCATACTCTCCTCTCTTCGCTAGCTTGTTTTATAGTCTGACGAGTCTGAATTTCTACAAGCACTTATAAAAAACAATAATATCGAGGAGGCAAGGTCTCCTTTAATCTCACTTTCAGACCTATGATTGATGTCTTCCCTGTCAATATATCCTGTGGATGTAGATATTAAAGAATCCACTTAATTCATGCCATTTATAAATTATCATCTCGAAGCTGACTCAGGTGGTCACCTCAAAGACAACCTATATTTACGACTTGCGTTCGCGTTGTTGATTTCTGTTTGGGTGATTTTGTGGGTTTTTTTTCGTACTGTTTTTGTTAGTATGTACCGGTTTTGTCGTTGTCCTTTCGGACTTTTGACAATCGAATGTCCCATTGGTGTCTATTTGCTTCTTGTACATTTTTTTCAGAACTTTTCACCAACACCGCTGTTTCAATGACCGACTATAAGATTAAGGTCATAAGTTGATATATTTCATTAGATCGAAAAAAATCCCTTGTTATTTACCACTGTTTGAAAAAATATCAATATTGTTACATGCTACACCGAAGACCTTAGAAAAGCGTCTCTTCTGACACAAACATTGCTAACACAAGGTTATTTTGCTTCCTGGTTGTTGTCTTCACTTATAAATTTGATGAAAAACATCATGCGCTCATAGACAAAAATGGGATGTCTATCTCCAGATGAATGCAGATTATGGTTTCTCATAACGTTTTGTTTTGTCCTCCTTTACTGAATTTGACACGCTGAATTTTTGATTTGCAACAAGATTGGTGTGTTATAGCGAGAAAGAACTGCTTACTTCCGGAGCACATGGGCTCACTCTCATTGCGACTTGAGTTCACGATGTTGTGTGCAGCTCAGTTGTATTTGTGTTCTTATAATATCTTATGTAGTCTGTTTCTTCGTGCTCTTTTCATCGTTCGTGTTTAATGGTTTAGTCTTTGCTCTTTCGGACTTTAGATTAAATGCCCCATTAGTACCTTTTGTTTAATGATTGTTTTGAATAGTGTTTGGCTGGTTGTTGTATTGAATTGATCACTTCAATATCCATATTGTGTCTAACAACCATATTGTGTTTAATGTGACTACCAGGCCTTAAGATTTCAACCGAAGAAGGAGGGTGGTGTTTTCATAAAATTTTGTTTGAATAACAATTTCATATTTTGAATGCTTGTATCAAATAAGGATTGCATGTCTTCAATTCATCCGATGTGTCTTTTTGTTGTGTCTTTTTTCTTTGACATTTGAGATTGATCCTCCAAGTTTGGTATTTTGTTCTTACCTATATTTTCATTGGGCCTTCTATATAAATGATTATTATTTTATAAAAAGCTGAAAAAAATAAAAGTATTAGGAAACTTGTTCACAAATGAGTTTTTTTTAGTTAACAAAAATATTTTAAAAAATGGTAGGGTTTATGTCTGTAAGAAATGTAATAGGATGCAACTACATGTGTTTTTCACTATAAAAATTATCAGAGAGAAGAATGGAAAGAGGAAGAACATCATTACCATTGAGTAGTAACAGATCTAAAGACAAGCCTGAAGTATCCTATAGGCCAGAAAGAACAGGTTCAAGGGGAAAGGGAGAAGCCACCACAAAGACAAAGCATTCTGAAACAAGGTCAGCAAATAAAACACACATTGGAAATGCTTTTAAGTACATTTAAGTCGTTGTCAAATCACTTGTTTGAAACACTCACATAAATCTAAGCTTTACAACCACACAATTTTATAAAATCAACTCTTAAAATATGAAAAAGGTTAAAAGAGCAAAATTTTTTTTTATACCAATAATGAATTTAAGAACAATTTTAGAAATACTCAAAATATAAAAATAAACAGATTTATTTTTTATTTTCCATCAAGTTCAAATAATCCATCAATAGATCAAGTACTAGCCTTACAAAAATTAGCTGAACAACAACGCAAATTGTTAGAATCTATTGCAAAAACACAGGAACTTATTGCAAAGATGGCGAGGGGATCAGGCTTATCGATGGAGGACATAGATAAACTGAAACAAAGAATAAACAGTTGGACAGAAACACTAGAAACGATTGAAGAAAAACAAGATCGAATAAGGAGGGAAAAAGAGGAAAAACAGAAAGCTGAGGAAGAGAAACTGAGAAAAATAGTAGAAGAGAAACGACGAAAAGAAAAAGAAAAACAAGATGCCGAAAAAAAGAAAAAAAAAGAAAAAGAACGACTAGAACAGGAAAGAAAACTAAAAGAAGAAGAAGAAAGAAATAGAAAACTAAAAGAGAAAAGAGAAAAAGAAGAAAACGAAAAAAAAAAGAAGGAAGCTGAAGAGCGAGAAAAGATGGAAAGGGAAGAAGAGAAAAAACGCAAAGAGAGAGAAAGAAAAGAAAAAGAAGAGACGGAAAGAAAACAAAAAGAAAAAGAGGAAAGACAGAGGCGCGAAGAGGAAGACAAACAGAGACGTGATTGGAGAAACTGGCCAATGTTTGTGTAAGTCATTTTATTCTCTAATGTACAAAATAAGCTATATCAAATGTATTATGTAATTTTACTGTGTGTCTGTATGCTATTGACCTGTTTGTCGCTATCACACTCGGACAGACTCTATAATTATAGTGTAATCAGGTTACAAATAAGTGAATGCCGCACTGCTTTTTCAGACCCTATGATAAAATGTTTAAATCATGTAAATTGAATTTACATTTCAATTTTTATTTGATAGTATTACTTTTCACCTTTTCCGTGAGTTATATTTCCTGAATATCGTTAATATAATGTATTTTATTAATTATTTATGTTATTTCATGTGCGCAGACAAATTGTTGATATTTCATTAGAACGGCCCATTGTAAACTCAATAACCATAAAAAAAAAACCTGGGGATGTTTACATAAATAACCAAATGTATGTTTGTTATTTACCTGTACTAATAATGTAATAGACATTTTTTATAATAATATATTCAACATTTGAACTATAAAGAAGTAAAACATGATAAATGTTTATTAAGATACAGAAACAAAGGACAAAATCTGTTTGGACAGTCCTTGATGTGTGTGATACGTGCCATGCCTAATGGAATACAGAAATCTGATATAATCTGCGAAGGTTCAGACAATGTCGATGATCTTTACAGCTGCCTTGATTCAAACGATGAAACTGTTTTATCTTCACTTGTCTCTATTAAGCCTGCGCCTGGACGAAATGTTAAATTTGAGGTGAGCAGGCTTTTATTGATAACTAACTCAAATTGCCTCCCGGAATTATAGATATCGACTCATATATTTGGTTTTCTCAGTAAAAATAAAGGTAATAAAAAACTAACCGAACATGGAAAATCCATCTAAAATGTTTTAGAGAAACGATAAAACACCGAAAACTAACGGAGAATCGCAAGCATTATGGCCTTTCTTTGTACGGGTATTTCAAAAGAAATGCTGGGTTAAAGCAAGTCTTTTGGCGTACCAAACCCTCTTCCATTGCGGTTTGTTTTGGTTCTATTGCTACACAAAACAAAACACGGTTGTAAAGACATAATAAGGATATTAAAATGATCATCTCAGAATAACAACCAGCCAAACACTAATCAAAACAATCACTAGTTATTACGTCTAAGATATTTTCGGATTTTTTCAGCAGTTGCTGAAAGCGAAGTAACATTTTTTCGAGATCTTATTAGACATTATTTTGTTAAAACCTTGATCCAATAGCCGGTTAAGGAGATAGCGTTGTCAGATCAAACAATTTTGAAAAAAGATTACACGCCTTGGCATATCGATAAAGTATAAAATAAAACAATGAGGCCGTTATTTTTTTATCTTTAGTTTTACGAACCCTCCTACCCTATAAATTTTGCCCCGAAATTAAAAAAAAATAGCTTTTTCAATTTTATTTTTATTTTTTTTTCCTACCTTACAAATATCTGACTTATTATTGAATAAATTTCCTATTATTTTGACACAAATTTAATTTTTTTTTGCCCGACCTTAATTTTTCTGAAATTTTATTTATTTTTTTTTCCTTCCTCCTACCCACCAACATTTAGGAAAAGTTTCGTAAAACTAAAAATTAAAAAACAGTGGCCTGAAGGCAAAAAATGTAGGTATATTTCTTTCAAGGTTAAAAAATATAATTTCAAAATTAAAGTCTATAATTTATTCTGCAATGACTATATGGGTAAAATTTGAGAAGTAAATTAAAGAATGACGTAAAGCAAGTGAATTCGATGTTTTTTACCTCTAACTCTGAAGAATATATTTCAGAAATCCAATTACCGAACCTTAAAGTGAGAATAGCGGATATCGCTTCTTTCATCTTCTTGTTCTTTACGAGTTCCTGAAGAAACTCAGTCTCTCAGTAAAAACTCAAAAGATTTTCAAACTATTCAAAAACAGAAACGATTTTGATATACTTTAAATTATTGATTTCCCTTCCTTTAAAGCTATCATTACGTCATTGGTATTTGATATTTATATTTCACAATTTATAGAATATGCCAGTGATCCAACGCAGGTCTCTCTGGGCAAGTTACAAGGAAATTTTCCAACCCGATTTCAAACAAAGTGCACTTTTAACAAGTGAAAGGATATAGTCTGTTACAATGAAAACAAATGTAACAGTCTTTGTTTGAAATTAAACACTAGCACGTTTTTACAAATATTGGCAAAAAAATATGAAATATCCTACCAAAATTTGAGACTGACACACTTCTCTGACTTGTAGTGATGTCATGAAGCATAAGCCGAGTTTTATTTTTTAAATACGTTTGACTTTAAAACCTTTTGTTTAATTATTTGGGAGTGAATTTGATTTTATGAGACTGCCTTAGACATAAAACAATGTTAAATTTCAAGTTTTTTTATGTTTTTAACAACTTGGAAAATTGCCAATGTAACCCCTGGGGATGCTGGGTAATGGTTATTGATATTTTCAAAATTTCCATCTAATTTTAAGGACAAGGTTTTACACTTTATATATTTACTGTTCCACTTTTGATAATTAGAAGATAAGTGGACCGAATATAACTTTGTAAAACTTGAGGTTTTGTAATTAGTCAAGCTGATTTTGTAGAGAAACCAAGAAATACTGATGAGCCTTGTAGGTCGACCATCTTGAATTTCCCGGAAAAAAATATTTTGCCAAAATAAGTCTTTCATGAAGACTTCAACCATCCTTTAAGTTGATAAGAAAATATTGGTTTGGAACAAAATTTAGAATTTTGTATGGTTTTCTGGCAGATCGGCTGTTAAGAGACCCTGGCATTATGCTCTAGTTGTTCTTTGTGTTTATAATCTTACCGTTACAAATAAACAATAGTTAAAGTGAAAAATGTCTCTTTTTCTATATTTATATCTCTGCAACCATGTCATAAATAAGCACTAAATTATCAGCACGACGGGTGCGCTATTGCAGGCAGGAACCGCTTACTATTCCGGAGCACCTGAGTCCATTCTAGTTGCGATTTGAGTTCGCTTTCTTGATTTCCGTTCAGTTGAATTTGTGTTTTGTGTTTCTTCGTGCTGTTTTTGATCGTGTCTGCTGGCTTGTCGCTGCCCTTTCGGACTTTTGACACTTGAATGCCCTAAACGATTAGAACCAATGGCTAAACGATAAGAAAAGTAGCACACACGAATAGGTGTGAACCGATTACGAAATTGTAACGATGTTATCAAGATTAGTCGAGAGTTAGATTCGAAGGAGAAACGAAGTTATACGATAGCTGTTTGACATTGTGTTTAGCATACGATGGGTCAATAATGTACAGATGGGTCCAGTCCTAACCTGTATGGCAAGTGGACCAGAGAACCTGTCCAAAAGTCAGTTCTTGGTTCACTCTGGACAGCATTCTGGTCAGCCTTAGCGGACCGTGGACAGGTCTGAAGTTCGCTTTAATAGCAGACTTTGTCCTTGGTCTGCTTCCAATTCCTATCCCAGGACAGCTTAAAGCTGACCTGACCACAGGTCTGGTCTGGTATTAGCTGACCAGACCTCTGGTCAGGACAGCTCTTAGCTGACAAGACCTTTGGTCAGGACAGCTATTAGCTGACCAGACTTTAGGTCAGGACAGCTCTTAGCTGACCAGACTTCTGGTCAGGACAGCTTTTAGCTGACCAGACTTCTGTTCAGGACAGCTTTTAGCTGACCAGACTTCTGGTCAGGTCAGCACCTGTCCTGTCAAGATAGTGAACCTGACCAGACAAAGCGGACCATGGTCCACTCCAACAGACCAAGGTTCACTTTCTGGACATCTCAAGCTGACCTGACCTGACCAAAATAGCTGTCCAAAAGTCTGCTATTTGTTCACTTTTGTACAGGTTAGGACTGGACTCATCTGTATCCCGATGGGTATACGATGCATCAAATGTAATAACGCGATTCGCAATTAAGATTACATAGTTTGTTAGTCTATATAAATTGCACTTTGCTGCTTCTATAACAAATTAGAACGAAGGCTCTACAAGTATACCCCTGCTGTCCTTGATGTCGAGTAGTACGAATAGATGAGACATTTGATCTTAAGCTTATATATAGAAACTGTCAAGAGAAAACGGAAAAGGATGTTGTTACTTTTTCTTGTATTGTTCGTGCCTTGTGTGAGTTGACAGAAGCACACATAATCTGAAAACAGCAAGTTTATGCTGTAGCTGTGTAGAAACATTACAACAAATCATGTATTGTTATTGCAAATCGCGTTAAATATGACAACCCATTTTGCAATAAAGTAATGGAATACAATAACGCCTTTCTATAAAATTATAGTTCAGTCTACGATTTGTCCGTTGCTCTTATTATTGGTATATATGGATAAAAGATAAAACTATGGCTCTCTAAGTATACCCACACTGCATGTCAATGATGTCGACAAGTAAGAGTAGATACATGTAATATCTAAATTTGAAATGTAGAGACTGAAGATAGCAAATAAAACTAATGTTACTTGATTTGTTAAACTCTTTCTAAGTAACGCGTTAATATGTGATAGTAGAGTGTAAGTACAGGAAAATTGATAAAAGCGCGTTTTACGCAAAAATAATTCTTTAGATTACCAAAATAAGCCCAATAGGCTTTCGTATTTTTTGGCATTGAGTTCAACAATTTAAACTGTTGCAAACGATTCCTAACCTTACAATATAGTTTTCCTTACTGGTCCAATATCCAAAATTCCAAAGGTCCCGTAAACATTTGCGAACTGCAACGGAACTTAAATTTGATCTGTAACCTGTAATGGTGGACTCGCATACAATACACGCAAAAAAACAGTTTAATTAACGTAAGGAAAGAAAGAAGCAGAGGTACCAATGGGGTATCCGAATGTCAAAAGTCCGAAAGGGCAGAGACAAAACCAGTAAACTCAAACAAGAACGGGACAAAAACAGACAACATGTAAAACATGGAAACACAGAATAACTGAATATCAATCAACAAAGCGAATTTCAGTCGAAACAAGAGTGAACTCAGGTGCTCCAGAAGAGTAGCAGTTCTTAGGGTTAAGAAATAAGTGTGAGAAATTGAAATATCAGTTAATTTTCAAAGTTGCAAGTGTTCTTACTCTTGTAAAAAAAAATGTGAACCTGAACAACACGTTTACTTGATCTTTAACTCGTCATGGTATACTCGTATAAGGTTTTAAAAAAGTGTGTTAAACTTTTTGTAACAGCGAGACGGCCGGGCTTGACAGACACACAAACAGGCAGACGGAGGGCCAACGAAAAGTCCCCTTTTGGCATTTGTCGGTTGGGGACTGATAAAAACTGAAATAAATTTAAAATATTTAAACCTTTATTTCTGATATTGAAAGTATTGCAAGATGCCACCAAAGCCTGGACGAGACGCGGAAGAGAAAAGCACCTTGCTGAAAAGAACGGGACGAAAAGGAAAGCATCAAAAGATACAAGATCCAGACTGTCTCCGCCTTGTTTTGTCTTTTCCTCTTGTACATTTGAGAATGATCTTTCTAGTTTTTTGCTTCTTCTTTCAGTTAATTTTTCGAAACAGGAAGTTGTAAGTCTTACTCCTGCTGCATGTAAGTAAAAAGAAAAAAGCTGAGCAACGTGTACTTTTCTTTTCTCAACGATTCACTGTTACTACCCATATCTGAACCAAAGCCTAACTGAAATTGATTAATAAATGTGCCTATTAGGCATTTTTGACACGTTTGATATTTTTACTTCAGAAATAGTGATGCTTTGATCAGTGCCGTGTTTCCATCTCGGTGCCATAGCTCTTTGCCATTACACCGGTTACGGCGGGTAAACGAATACACGAAGCAGAGCTTCCAATGGGGTATCCGAATGTCAAAAGTCCGAAAGGGCAGAGACAAAACCAGTAAACACCAACAAGAACAGGACAAAAACAGACAACATGTAAATCATGGAAACACAAAACCTCAGGTTCGCGACGCCGTGTTTCCTTCGCAACACCTTTGGAGAGCTTTTCGTTTTATTCGCACCGCCATCGTAAGATAAATGAAACCGTCAACACCTAAGAAGCCCACGCGAAATCATAATATGCCTTCACGAACACACGAACAAGGACCTTCGCACAAACTTCTTCGGCATTTTTTAACATGTTAAGAATTTCGGAGGCACTACGAAATTTACCCCAAAGTCAGAAAATTTCCACAGAAGATGCTACGATGGAAAAAGATGGCAACACGAATAGCGCGATCTTTTTATGATCAGTTCCTATTATGAAAATATCCACAATCGTGTTTCCATTGGGGTCTAGATCGGGATAGTGTGACGCAAGCATTACAATTTGTTGACATGTCTCAAATTTGCACCCTTGGTCCCTAGGCCAAAAACAGATTATATTCAGCTACAGGTTACAATGAAATAAGTATTCATAAAAAACTATAGTCATACTACAGCTGACTTAATTCTCATAGTTTTTCTGCCACCTGACAATAGAAATTTAAACAAATTTCTGGACAATAATGTATAATAGTGGGGGTTATTAACCCACAAATCAAGGACATTGTGCAGATTGTGATACAAGCAAGACATTTTGCACAGCGCCTCTTTTACTTGTGTAGAACGTAATTCAGGTCCTGGCCAAAAGAAAAAAAAAATTTTTCAAGATGTCCACCCAATTTTTCAAACTGACGTCTTTTTATAGTACCTATTATTTTAAATTCATATTATAACCCTATAATTTTATTTTTTAAAATAGCAACGATTGTTTCCTTAACATAATTATACAACATTAAGAAATGATAATGACCCATAAAATGATGCATAAATGCAACTTCCGGTTTAAAAGTGGCCCAAAAAATGCTAAAAACGGCGATTTTTCCTTTTTCTTAATTAGGGATTTTCGAACATTTTGCTTCTTATCTTTTGAGGATTTGTCAGGACTTTGTTATTTAATTGTATGATAATTATGCAACAAAATGACGAATTAGTTTTGATTTATAACAGTTGCCTCTTTATCGACTTTTGCAATACAAGAAGATCGATAGCAGTTGCAAAATGGTTTTTCAGTTATAATAACAGATTATTATAATAGAACTGTTAAAGTTTAACTTGATAGCAGATATTAGTTTATGAAGAAAATTTTATATTAATGAATCTTGACATCGCATTATATACGGCATATTTATACAACTTCCGGTCTCCAAAGGGCGCCAAAATGCTTAAAATGCGATTTTTATTTGTTATATTTAGATTGATCGTACAATTATCAAAATGGCGTCTTTTTATAGTACCATTTATGCTAAATTATGAATTATAACTGTTTTTAAAAAGAAGCTGATATTTCTTCATTAGGAAAACTGTACATAACAAACACTTGATGATGACCCATTATTTGGCGCATAGACGCAACATATGGTTAAAAATTCACAAAATGCTGTTTAGTTTTTTTTTTAGGATGTTTGTATATTTTGCTTATCGTTGTTTGTATGGTCACGACTTTGTCATTGCTATGTATATTTGTTGTTCATAAAAAATAACGGATCAACGGCATTTCCCTGTTCGTAAACCTATGCAAGGTACTAGTTATCAAGATATTGGTTGCTGTCATGCTATCATAACAACGCAAGTATTGTATTGTTTAAAGGCTAGTTACAGCGTTTAAAGACAATGTTGGCAAGGTATCTTAATAAACCTTTTATCCAATGCCTCATGGACATTACAAAACATTTCTTAAGTTACAACCACTTGATGCCAAACATGGTCATCTTCACAATGAATGCTTCCATAATCGTGATGTAAAGTAACATATTTCTAGCTGCAGAGGTAGCCTTATCGAGTATAACTTGGCAAATGGACCGAGTCGTGCCTCATTTATTCAAATATTAACTAGCCTTTGTCACTCAATGAAAACGTTAATGCCTTTCAGGATAACAGGGTCATTTTTTAAATAGGGCTTAAGGTATCCGATTAGGCTTTGGTTCTGATTCTAACTATTACAATTGTAGGTGTTCGAGTTTCGCTTTGTAATTTATTATTAAAATCTGATTGGACCCCTGTATGTAATAAGATTTGGCAGTTTTCTGTGTCGATTGTTTTCTCTGCACGGAAACCTTGTTACTCCACGCTCCATTAAAACTAACCATAATATGTAAGATACTACATGTGCATTGATAAAGCTGTTAAACTCCCATATTTGGAACGTAGGTTGGGATAGTTTGAAAGACTGCCTAGGCTCTTTTCCCCTCTTCTCTAGACCAAGGAAACAGCATCACAAATGGAATTGTCAGTGCAAGTTTTTCCAAAGATATTAAAATTTTATCTATTGAAGCCATCAAAAAGTATCCATCTTCATTAGCCAAGGGTTATGATCTCATGAAGATGAGAAATAGCGTATCATAACCCTTTCTTGTTTTCTTACCATGTTCAAGCCAATGGTTGTAAGAGACAAAAATGTGTCAATTTTCTTTTATCTCTTGCACTGATACAACGTTATAGGAGATCCATGAATGGTCCACATCTAGCATGTTGCTATCATATCATGATGCACACCTTTAAATGTGGTTATAACTACCAATAACTCTTTTATTTCTTTACCCTGAACATATATTTCGAATGTCATTAAGAAAATGGCAAACTACTTTTTGTATTTTTCTCTTGTCGAGCGGAAAATGAAGAATCGTATTTTGAACGTAATATTATTTCAAGCTTCTTGATTTGATACAATTTTCATGGTCCATATTTCGGTCATTTACCTTAAACACACCAACACCATTTTACAAGAGCTTACACAAATATGTTGGTGGTATTTGAATTTCAAAACGATAATATCCCAAACTGCTATTTTAAATCTGTTGATAGTTTTATTAATAAAACAGCCAAAGTCCACTTTAAACCTAGTTAATCAAATTCAAAGACATTTCAGGATAATGCTTCCGATTAAATTCTTCTCTACAAAAGCTCTTGTATAGTATGAAAAAGTGTGTTTGCAAAGCAATGGAAACGAGGTAAGAGGCTAAGACTTAAGATTTTGGAAAGAAGTAAAAAGGGGGTTTGTATTTTTAGTTAGACAATAATACTGAAATGTTAAATCAGTTAGTTACTGTGAACGTTGAAACAATAAGATATTTTTAAGTGTATGCTTAAGAGTCTTAAGAGACATGTTAACACGAACTGCACATGCACTTGGATATGCACGCCTTTACTGACTGTAATACTGTCTAAATTTACAAAGTTCGGGCGGCACATAAGGGTAGTATTTTATTTGTTAAGGATTATAACCTTACATATACTACAAGATTTGCAAAGTGAACGATCATCTTCAATATATATCAAGTAAGAAATCGCATTTTTAGCATTAAAGTGCAATTTTGAAACAGGAAGTTGAACAATGTATTAATGTCTCGTATAATGCAATATCAATGTTCACTTACGTAAAATTATCGTTGTAAAGTATTATCTGATGTCAAGTTAAACTTTAACAGTTAGATAACTAATCTATTATAACTAAAACGCCTTTTTGCAACTGCTAGCGATCTTGTTTATATTGCGTTGGTCGATGAGGATGTAATTGTTTTTGATTAAAGAGTAGTTTGCCATGATATTTGGTTGAATAATCATCATACAATTAAATCAAAAGTCCTAACAAAACCTCTAAAGATAAGCGAAATGTACGAAAATTCTGAATTAAACACGCCATTTAAGCATTTTGGCGCCATTTTAAAACCGGAAGTTGTGTTTATGCGCAATTTTATTGGTCATTATTATGTCTAAATGTTATAGAATTATCCTTAGGAAGATATCTTAGCTTTTAATTAAAATTTTGTAAAGTTAAAATATGATTATAAATCGATATGTACTATAAAAAGGCGCCATTTTGAAAAATTGGGTGGCCATCTTGAAAGAATTGATTTTTTTATTTTGGCCAGGACCTGAATTTTTGTACACACATATGAAAAAAAGTGTTGTGCAAAGTTTCTTACTTGTATCACAATTTGTACAATTATTGCCATAATAACCCCCACTATAAGTAATTGGCAAAATTAGTTGTTCCTGTGGGTTTTCAGATGATTAAGTATAGTGTCTTTAAAGGTAGTGAAACATGGTCTTTTAAATTCTTCAGATGCCCATTAGAGTTTATCTTCCAATATCAGGACACAGTAGTCGACTAACTCCTGGTGTTAAATATTTGAAGGATAAGAACGGATTCCAGTTTGGAAAAGCAGTGGATGACATACAGATAGATGGAGAACAAGTAAATCTTAAATATTGTCAATCAGGCATTCATTTTGTTTGAGGTATTGTGTAAAACATGTTTCGTTCGAGATTTTCAGGGCGTTTTGATTGTATTTGTTCTGTAAAGTTAAAAATGGTATAACCAAATTTTTTGGTGTTTATAGTTGGGGTGGTTTTTGACCTTCCTATACCTCGATTCAAACGTTGCTAATGAAAGGTTATCCTTTAAAATAAAAGTAAACAGTTCAAACAAATTTATCGTTTTTTATACCTATTTAAGAACTTTAAATCAAGAATTTCTCATAATTTGCTTGATAAAAAGTTACAAAATATGCCAACAGTTATTTCGCTTTTCGGTCTTTACTTTTTTTAAAATTTATTTTCATGCGCTTTAAGATAAAAACTTGATTTCAATCATTGAGATGTATACAGTTTATTGTTGCAAAAGCGTTTTGTATTATCATCTTTTACTGCATTTGACCTATTAATATTTCTTTATTTATTAATCATTATATTTAAACTGATGACATAGTCGTTATACGTGATATTTTTGTTATGGAATACAAATAATTATATATGGGAATAGAACAGGTACAAAACCATTACCTAACTCTAAACAAAATAATTTAACGGAAAAATACTCAAAAACAAACCAATATTGGCCAGGAAATCAAGCCAAATCCAGCACCACGGATATCGACCATGTGCAGTACAAGGAAAAACAACTTGATGCTTTAAACACTTTTCGATTTGACAATCGGAAATTTCACCGGCAAAAACCTAGTTAAATTCATTGGTAAATTTGTTTCAGACAAGTCCGAAAAAGAAAAAGAAAAAGTTTAGGCAACAAATCTTCCATGAAACATCAGCAATTTTAATGTCCACAATGAAAAGAACCACCATCATTTAATAATTTGACAGTTTTTCAATTAACTACAGTCAGTCAGATTATCATCTTCACAGAGTTGTTTTACGTATTAAATTCCTAATCATGCTGTTAGATTTTATTTTTATTCTATGCTTGCAAAATTAACGTTGAATTACGCCATGCAGGTGGATGTTGTTGGCATAGAAATTGATATTCAAGATTTAAAGCAGTTAAAGTGTGTTGCTGTAGCTAGATTTGATACAGAAGACATAGGATGCAGTAGGACTAAGCTGACATGTGAACCAGTCAATGACAGAAGCATACAACTACATTTCAAGGATGGCTCCTTTAAAGAAACATCATCTGTTTCTGCAAAGGTAATACTTATTCATTTCCATGCATTAACAACCTACCATTTTCGGGGGAAAAATAACATACATATATGCATAAAATACCTTCTTAAACTTATCAACAGAAATAATTTGTTTTGAATTTTTTTCTAATTTTCATCATAAAATCTTGTTAATTCATAAGTGTTGTCCAAACATTATGGCTGTCATTCAAAATCAAGAGAAATTTCAATTGCTGACTAACAGTGACAGTTAGAAACCACATCAGTAATTCTAAATCAAGGTAACTGTTTAAAATGACTCTCATGATTTGATACAAATAACAAAATTTACTGATATAAAATGACATCGTTTTGCATCAATGATAGACAAATATATCATTAAGAAAATTATTTATAAAATTTAAATAACATAAAAAATGATAATAACCGAAGAAATTGTATCAAATAAATCAAATCAGCATTTTACAGAAAAATTTTGATAAACTACAGTTGCATCAGTCATATTAAATCGAATTTGAACTGTACATGGAAATGTCAGTAATAATTTTGGTTCATATTAACTGATAACATTGCGAATTGAATAACTTGAAAAAGGCGTATGCTGTATGTGGTAAACAAAGGGTTTTAATGTGGATTATTTCTTTTTTATTTTACAATATTTTGAGCTAAAATGCAGATTTCAGTTGCTATAAATACAAAGTTGACTTCATGATTACAAGTAAGGGCTTGTTCTGTAATCAATATCAAATTATTATTTTTTTTACAATATCCTATTTATTTTATAAAAGTATGTGAAATAAATGAACGCGAGACGATAACACATTAGTTATCTACAACTGCAATTCTTTGATGAGTTGTATGGCCATTTCAGAATTTTACTCCTCATCATCAGCACTAGAACCCAAACACAGGAAATCCACAATAAAATAAAACGTTGAAAAAACATAAAACCAAAATGAAATCCGAATAATCTGTAAAAATATATACCAGAGGATACAATTTTTCATGATTTGCAGATAATAATTGAAAAATATCAAACGATTGTAAAAATGACCCTATCAATTTTGTTCTCTCGGATATTACAATAGAATGTTGTTTCTTGAGGTATATTTGTTTTAAGGCAAATTATTTTCTTTTGTTTATTGTCACCTGTCACATTAACAGAGCAGGGCCAGTTAGAGAGTGTTTTATAACTGTTTATTATATAAAAAATCTTCAAGGCAAATATAGTGCATATGTTATACTGTAAGAAGCAAAGGTGTACCAAAGGGGTAATCAGTATCATAAAACCGTAAAGACAAAGACAAAACCGGCATACAAAAACTCATCACAACAAAACAAACCACATATCAACATAAAACACACACACACATAACAACAAAACCGCATTCAGCAACGTGAACTCAAGTCGAAACGAGATTGAACTCAGGTGCATCGGAAGAGTAAGCAGTTCCTGTTTGCTAAAGCACACCCGTTGGAAATTGGAATTGAAATTGGAAAAAAAAAGATTTTAAGACAATCAAGTACATTGTGAATAATCATACATTAGAAAATAATGAAATGAACGTTTAAAACAATATTTCCGAGATGAAAAAAAAACACCTATGACTGAGTTTTTTTAACAGTGATGTTCTCCAATAAATGAAGATGTGCAACCCTTGTCCGTCCGTCTGTCGTTAATTTTTTGTGAACTCAAAAACTATATGGAAATGAGATATGTAGTTCAATATAGTTTGATTTGGTACCATTTAAAAATTTGCATGTTTGATTTTTATGCGAATCCGTCAAAACGTTTTGGAAAAAAGATTTAGATTTTTTAACTATTATTGATAGGGTTATTTTTCAAAGTAATTGAAATTTTATCGATTTCTTTGAAGGTAATTTGACCCATCGCTATTAAAACAGTTTTGGTGATGTACCGGTATGAAATGGATCCAAAATTGGCTAAACAATAATCATTTCCAAAATGTATTCACTCTTAACTTTCAATCTTAGCTGATTATAAACACTTTACAATTTTCCAGATTATACAGAGAAAAAATTTTGTTGGTGAAAACAGTATAAAGACTAATATTCAGACAGCCGGACCTTTTATTGAAATCAACTGTTCAAACAAAATACTAAAAGATGTCGACCTTACACTTTATGAATCTGGATTGATACGTGAGTTTTGTCACCAAATAGGTGTTACGTTATTTGGCCATGTTACTGAGGAATAATTCTGTAGGTCAGAATCTTCATGTAGGGCTAGTAATGCTACTTGTTACAAATGTCACAAAACAGGACATTTTTCTAGGTTTTGTAGCAGTGCCTACAACACTCAGGGTCAATATATTAGACGCTAGGGATGCGCGCCTATTTTTAGGGGCTTTCCTAAAAATGGGCATAGTGGCAAAAATAGAAAACAGATAATAAATTTAATTGCTCCCATGGATAGGAATAAGATTAATGTTGAGGTGTTAGGTATCAAAACTGTAGGTTTAGCTGATTCTGGAGCTGCCATTAGCTGTGTTTCACAAAGTATTATAAATAGGATTCAAAGAACAAATTTCAAAATTGAAAATACTGAACACATGCATATATATGGAGTTGCTGGCGAGGAACATAGGGTAAAAGGGAAAGTTACGCTTCCTCTTAAAATTCAAGGGTTGACAATTGATTATCCATTGTATATAATTGAAGATTTACAATATCCCTTGATTTTAGGTGATGACTTTTTGTCAGATAATAAATGTAACATTCATTATCCAACTCGTACCCTTCATATTCACGAAGGCGCAATAAAAGTCAACTTAATAACAACAGAAGTTAAGAAAATTAAAGTTGCTAAAAGAACAACTATTCCTGCTAAACACATTGCAGATATTGCAGTTTTGATCCCTGACCAATTTATGAATGAATATGCTATTTTGGAACCTATCCAAAATCTTGAAAATTTTGACATTCTTGGAGCTTCATGTTTAATAAGAGCCAAAAAGACAGGAACTAAAATGCAAGTTATAAATCCTACAGATAGTCCAATAACTATCCCCAAATTTACTTACATTGCAAGTCTTTCTTTAGTGGATGAAAATAATATTCATGAAATGAATGAAAATCAAGAAAACATAAATAGGATAAATGTAGGTCAAGATAATAGACAAAAACAAACAGTAGGAAATGTAAACAAGAAATCCACCAAAATAGGAGACAAAGGCAAAATTGATTTTGATTTATCAGAAGCAAATATTGATGAAGTTCAAAAAGAAAAATTGTTAAAATTCCTTCAGAGAAATAGAGAAGTGTTTGCTAATGATTTATCTGAGTTAGGGGAGTGTAGTGTAGGTGAACACAACATTGAAACAGATGATGATAGGCCTTTTAGAATAGGTCCATATAGGGCAAACCCTGAAACTAAAACAGAAATTGAGAAGCAAGTTGAAAAACTGTTAGAACATAAATATATAGAGCCTTCCACATCTCCATACAACAGCCCCGTAGTACTTTGCAAGAAAAAGGACAATTCTTTTCGATTCGCAATAGACTATAGATTTTTGAATAAGAGAACAAAACCAGAATCATATCCTATTCCAAGTTTACTTGATGTAGTAGATGCAATTGGAGAAGCTAAGGCAACAATTTTTTCAGTCTTAGATCTTTCAAATTCATTTTGGCAAATACCTCTGAACAAATCATCTAGAGAAAAAGCTGCTTTTGTGACCCATCAAGGAACTTTTCAATGGTTAAGAATGCCATTTGGCTTACGAAATTCAAGCATTACATTTTCTAGAATAATTGGTCAAGTGCTACAAGGCTTAAAATTCAAAATGTGCTTAGCTTACATTGATGACATCATCATTTTTAGCAAAAACTTTGAGGAACACATAACTCATTTAGAACAAGTATTTGATAGGCTGAAAAGGGCAAATTTGAAATTGAAACCTCAGAAATGCCAATTTGGAGTCAAGGAAGTAAGTTACTTAGGGCATATTTTGACTAGCGATGGCATAAAAGTTGATGAGAAAAAAATTGCTATTATGAAAAATTATCCAAAACCTAAAAATCAAAAAGAGACTAGACAGTTGTTAGGCTTGTTTAACTATTATAGACGATTTGTTAAAGATTATGCCAAAATAACTGTTCCTTTAAACAACTTATTGGTAAAGGAAAATTCTTTTCAATGGACTGATGAATGTGATAAGGCTTATGAAAGACTTAAGACTGCTATGACTACAGCACCCATTTTAGCTTTTCCTGACATGACAAAACCATTTCATTTGACCACTGACGCTTCTGGACATGCTATTGGGTGGATTTTAGGACAAACAATTGATAAAAAAGAACATGTTATCTCCTTTGGAGGTAGGGCTTTAAAAAAAGAAGAAAGAAAATGGACAGTCAGTGAAAAAGAATGCTTAGCCGTTCTAGAAGGCATTAAAGCAAACAAAGTTTACCTTTCACATGACAAATTCAATGTCATTACAGACCACAAGGCCTTAGTATGGTTACATAAAACCAAAGATACAAATGCTAAGTTGGGACGTTGGGCGTTACAACTTCAAAATTTTACATTTGACATTATTTATAGAGAAGGCAAAAACAATCAAAATGCTGATGCCATATCTAGAATACCATACCCTGACAATGACCAGACAGACAGTAGTGATGAACATGACATTCCAAGCCCTTTAGTTCAGAACATTAATACTGAAAATGATCTTGGATGGACTGAAGTGACATTTGACTATGAACAACCTAGACAATTAGTTGCTATTATTGATGATAGGCAAATAGACTTACAAGACATTTCGACGATTGGCCAATTACAAAGACAATGTCCTGATTTAAAAGATCTGATTAAATACTTGGAAACAGGTGAATTACCAAATGATGAAAAGAAGGCTAAGGCAATAGTTTTTGAGAAAGATTCTTATCGCATTGGTAATCAGGGAGAATTAATTCATTTACATTGGCCTAGAACCAAAGGTGTGCCCAGATCAGAGGCAATGATTGAACAAATTGTTTTACCAAAGAGTTTAAGACAAGATGCTTTATTGTCCTACCATGACTGCAAAGCAGGTGGTGGTCATAAAGGGTTCAGAAGAACATATGCTGCATTGCAGTTAAAGTTCTATTGGCATAATATGTACAAACAAACATATGACTATGTCATATCTTGTGATTCATGCCAACGTGCAAAACGCCAAACACAAAAACATCCAGCCCCACTTCAACCTTTGCCTGTTGGGGATACTTTTGATAGATGGCACATGGACATCTTAACGGGCTTCCCTAAATCAAAAGAAGGTTATCAGCATATTTTGTTAGTGGTGGACAGTTTTTCTAGATGGGCAGAAGCTCACCCATTACGTACTATGGAAAGTACTGAGATTGCAAATGTACTATATAGAGAAATTTTCTCTAGATTTGGTGCACCAAAGACAATTGTTTCTGACCGAGGTCAAAATTTTATGTCAAAGCTTATACAAGCTGTTTGTGAACTTTTTAACGTCACAAGACACCACACAAGTTCATACCATCCTCAATCCAATACTACATGTGAACGTATGAATAGTACCATTGCTCAAACTTTGCGAACATATTGCAGTAAGGACCAAATAAATTGGCCTTCATTAATTCCAAGTGTTATGATGGCAATAAGAATGTCTCCAAACATTGAGTCAACTGGGTTCAGTTCATTTAAAATGGTATTTGGCAAAGAAATGAACTTGCCATTTAGTGTAGCTGTAACACCAAAAGATAATATTGGTAAAACAGCACAGGAACATGTGAATGACCTCATTGATCAATTGAAATTGGTTAAGAAAATTGCCACTCAAAATATTGAAAAAGCCCAAGAAAAAGGCAAAGCATATTATGACAGAAAAGCCCAAAAACCTAATTTTAAAGTTGGTGACAGAGTATTATTGCAAAGTATGAAAGTACCAAAAGGACTTTGTCCCAAGCTACAAATGAAATGGGAGGGTCCCTTCTACATCAATCATGCAAAGGGAAATACATACAAGTTAAGAAGTCTCAATGGCCACAAAATTCTCAAATCGAGAATACATGCTAACAGGTTAAAACCTTATTATGATCCAAGAGATCATAGAATTCCAGACGATGTAAATGACCTTGAAAATGACAATGACACCAATGCCCCAAGACCTGATCAGCAAAATGACAGGACAAATGACAATAGTAGTGTTCAAGAAAACGACGATGACGAAGTTGTTGACGATGAAAATGATAAGCAATTTGAGGCAGAAAAACTGGTAGCTAAAAAGAGAATAAATGGCAAAAATTATTACAGGGTAAAATGGGTCGGTTATAAAAAGTCTACTTGGGTCCCTGAAGATGACATAGGTGAAGGATTGCTCATTGAATATCACAATAAATATACCCAAAGTGGTAAAGTAAGAAAAAGAAAAGTACAAAGTTGTTTCAACAAAATCTAACTTTCAGCTACATAAATATAAACAACAAATTGTTTAATAAGTAGTCGAAGTAGATTGTATAGAGTCAGAGAACTGAGAAGTAAATGATTAAAAACAAAAAGTAAGATGAAAATGTAGTACCGGTACTGTACAAATATTGATAAAATGTAAAATAAGAAATGTAAATGTAAAAGAAATGGATAAAATAAAAATTGAATAGTTAAGAATGTATAATATATTAATAAATGTAATAATTAAGTTAGAAAAATAAGTAAAATTAAATTTAGCCGAGTATGTCATTCTGATGTCTAAATTATTTGTGATAATTTTATTATGAATAATATAACATTCTACAATCACATCAAATGTCCTTATGTAAAATTCATTAAGGAATGTTTTTAAGATTCATAAGAAGTTTTTAATTGATTTGCTGGTCGAAACAATTTGAAATTTTTTGCTAAATAATGTGTCAAATGGATCCAACACATTTAGCTTTGAATCCGACAAAACATGAAACTAAAATTTTCTACAAATCATTGAATTATTAAATTCTCTCGTTGTAGATAAGAAGACGGGTGTCTTTTAACTTAGCCCCCTATGCTTTTATGATGTGGTGTTGTATTGTGTTCACTCTGCTAAATGTACATGTAATGGCAGAATCGAGATCAGTTGGTAGACAACTCAATAGGCTGAATTATGGGGTCTATTTTGAAGAAAAAGGGAAAGTGCATTTTGGAACAGATATATGGATGCACACCTTTCAAATAAAGATTCCGATCAAGAAAGGAACGCATAAAATGAAGTTATGTAAGGATAATAACCAAATGTATTGTAAACAGTTTAATCAGTTAGTTGAAAAGTTAAATGACTATCAGTCAGAAAATGTCAGAAATTTAAATTTCACTGTCAACTTGATAAAAGATCTCTTTGAGGAACATGATCATAAAATAATGAAGAAAAGAAAAACTAGGTCAAAACGAGCAATCCTGTCCTTTGTAGGTCAGCTAAGTAAAACATTGTTTGGAACGGCAACAATTGATGATGTCAACATACTGGCTAGGCACATAAATGAATTGACCACCCGAACCATTAAGATAACTAATGCCTTAACTAAGCATGATCAGCATGAATCAAGCTTTATGCAAACTGTAGATAAAAGAATTTCTAAAGTTGTTTCAGCGATATCAGATAATCATAAAGAAATTGATATAATTCATCAAACAATCAATAACACTACTAGTGAATTAGAAAATCTATTTTTTATGTTACAATCTGAACTTATAGATACAATTTCTATGTCAACCGAAGTCAGACAACAGCTTAATCAACTTAAATATGGAGTTTTTGATTTACTTGAAGGCAAATTATCTCCCTTGTTAATAAAACCTTCTGTGTTGAAACAAACAATTCATCATATTCAGCATCTATTAAATAAAGATTACCCTGGATTTTATGTTTCACAAACAAATCCAACATATTATTATGAATCTAATGATTTTATTTACTCTAAACACAAATCTGATATTTTTGTACTAATTAAATTACCAATTGCTTACAAAGGATCAAATTATTCATTATACAAAGTAACTTCAGTTCCAGTGCCAGTACCAAACTCCACGCATGGAACACAATTATTAAATACTCCAGATTTTATTGCAATTTCAGAAACAACAGATTATTTCGTAACTGTATCTAAGAATGAACTTTCATCATGTTTGAAGAGTAAGGACAAATTTCATTGTCAACTAAATCAATCATTTATTTCATCGAAAAATTCTTGTTTAATGTCAATTTTTAAAGATATGAAAGCAAATATTAAAGAAACCTGTGATTTTAGATTATTGCAAAATATTATCACTCCAAGTGTTAAGCCAATTACTTTTTCTAAAGTATTAGTTTATAATACTCCACAATTAAATATGGACTGCAACGGAATACAAAAAGTTCAAAAAGGTTGTGATTTTTGTATAGTTCATATTCCATGCCAATGTTCCATGATAACAGAAACATTATATCTTCCTCCAACTTTAACTAATTGCAAGAAATCTGATAAAATATCTATTGTACACCCTGTCAATTTAGCTTTACTTCAACATTACTTTAATATAGATTTATTAGAAGGGATACGAGCCAATTCTACCTTTATGGAAGATTTAAACATTCAAATTCCATCATTCAAAATTTATAACCATTCTTTCACTAAATTTTTGTCAGACGATACAAAATATCATCTGAGTCTTAAAAAAATGACAGAAGCTACTAAGAAAGACAGTATGGTTTTTCAAACTTTGGCAGAACCACTCTTAGAGGGTTTAATTGATATCAAGTCAAACTGGCCTGATTTAAATGGGATTTTAGGACTTATTGGCACAATATTAGCTTCAGTATTATTTGTTTATAGCATTTGGTCTTTCTTTAAAATAAGACATTTAATGATGACGATAATGATCATTGATCACTCGACTAAAGCAAAAGCCATGGCAACTCCTCCATCTTTTATTTATATAACCTCAACAAATCAACCAAACTCAAGTTTTTCGTTAGAATTTTTAAACGAGTTATCTCTAAATCATGCTTTAATTGCAATTATTGGTATCTTAGTAGTTTTTTTAATTTTTGTTTGTATGTATAAAAATAGAAAGGCGACTGATAATCATTCAAAGATATTATTAGAAATTACTTCTGGTTCTTCTTGTGTTACCGTTCAACTTTTCAATATGCCACTGTGTCCATCATATTGGAACATTCAAACTCCTTTTGAAATAAATGACCTCACTGTTGAAGGCTACTTCTTTCCAACACTAATGATTGATGCTGATGACTTCAACATCACAAACAAATTAAATCAAAAATCTATTTCGGTTTCTAGGTCCATTAAAGTCTCCTTTTGGAAAGCAATGCAAATCAGATCAATTCTTCAACAACCATTTTTTGTTTACATAATATTATCCCATCAAAACATGCATATAAAGTTTTAAATGATACATAAGCTGAACAAGTCTGATTCAAAACAGTCTCAATTCATTGCCAGTCAGGTTCTTAAAGAATATCAAAGAGATTTGTGTCTGTAATGTGTAAAAAAAAAAAAATTTGTTTTATGTTGTCAATTTTATGTATGCTTATGGTTCATGTATATGTACAAAGGTATTGTGATTTTTTTTATTATATAGTCAATTGTTATATATCACATTGAAAGCTAGTACATAGTCATAGTCAAAACAAAACAAACAAACAAAAATTCTCATCGTGAATTGTTGAAAGCTCTTGCGGTCAACATGAAATGATAGAGTTCATACCAGTGAAGGCTCTTGCAGTCACTGTTTCCTATGTTATAAGGGTCTGACATAATGAACGCTCTTGCAGTCTTATGTTAGATTCAAAATGTTAGTTTTGATAGGCTCATAAAAAAAAAAAAAAAAAAAAAAAAAAAAAAAAAATAATGAAAATATATATATCTACATGCATGACTATACATAAGAGAGAGTATATGTATATTTAGTGATATAAAGTAGATACAAAAAAAAAAAAATAAAATATAAATATATATGTATGTAATGATTTATTAATGAAAATATAATTGTAATATTATTAAGTATATGATATGATTTTGTATGTGTGTGTTTTTAAAAGTTGATGTTTCCTTCTTCTCTTACATGTATATATAGACTGAATTTGGTTTTTTTTGGGTTATTGATGATTGCAGTGCACAACCTAAAGATTTTTTTTTCTCTCTTTCTCATTTTCTTAGACTTACTCGCACAGTTATATCTTCTCGTCAAGTCGTGGAAGAACTTTGCAAGACAAAGTAATATGTCGTGAATTTGTGGTCAGACCAGGTGCTAAGTTATTAGACTTAGGACAAAGGGCTTACCACAAACTCAAGAATATTGAAGGATTAAAGATTGTCTACATCATGGCAGGCATTCCTGACATCACTGACAGGAGAAAAAATGTGGCTATTCCGTATGAAGAGTCCTGGTTAGAAGGAAACAGTAAAGAAAAACTTAATGATATTTTAAGAAAACTTCAATCAATTTTTGATCTTCTGAATTCAATTGGTTGCAAAGTCATCTTTGTACCAATTGCCACTATGTCTTTAGAACTTTGGAACAATCACAGAAAGCAAATTGGCAAAACTAAATATCTGATGTACCAAAAAGAATATATCACTATGCAAGCTACACTAAATGAATTGGTTAACAGCATAAACAGAAATATGATAGAAATTAACACCAAAAACAACATGGTGACACCTTTTGTACACTGTGCTGTTCACCAATGCCATAAAGGCAAATTTAAATATGCCTATAGACTGTTTGTTGATGGTCTACATCCTTCTGACCAGTTAACTAAAATTTGGGTCAAAAGATTACAACATGCGATAAAACACAACGAAGAGAACAACATGTAATCTGTCTGCAATCATCAAACCAATCAGGTCATGCTGACCTTTGCATAAGAATTCTTATTATTATTGTAATATAATGTATTTTTCTGATTTTTTATATATGTTAGTTTTTTTTTTATGTACATATGTAGTGTTTTGTTTTATATGATTGATGGTTCATCAAACTTTGAGGGACCAAAGTTTTTGTCCACTGGGGTTATGTGAGGTTGAAAACATACCCTTAAACAAAAGTTAAATTAATTTGTATTAAAAAATCTAGTTACAATATTTTGAAGAAATAATATTTAATTAATGAAGGATTGCAAAATAAAAGTATTTCAATTTCAAGTTAAAAATAATTTGGATTTTATATGAAGAATATATTTTAACTTGTCTCAAAATTCTTACTTAATATTACATAAAATTAGAATATAGTATCAGAACAAAGGACACGTTTTGTAAATGCAGGTGTGCGTATTAAAGAGAGAATTTGTTTCGTAATAGATAAATAGGATTAAATTATAAATAAATGGAAAAATTCCTTGTAACACTTAAGAAAACCCTCGAGATAAATTTGGTGATAAATAAGTCGAAACATAAAAGGGACAGGAATTCGGCTTTACTTTTGTATGTTTATTTTGTTAATTAAATTACTCAAAATTAGCTTGACATGTACGTACTCAGCAAATTTATAATATTATATAATTAAGCCAGATTGACAAGCTAAAAGGCAGAACTTTTTAATTAATAATGCACAGCCATTGGTCAGGTACTCGGGAATCGTGGTAATCCGTAGTCACGTGTCAAACATTTTGGACCCTCCAAAATTGGGTGGTTTTGGCATTCTGATTGCGGACGCCAACCAATAAAGATTCCTGAAGTAACCTGTATTTTATTTTATTTAGGTATGTAATATTTTATTTTATTTTTGTTATAGAATAGATATGTAAAAAAAAGTTTATTTGGGAAAAGTATTTTAAAGTAATATAAAATGAAATTTATAACACTACTTTAGAAAAAGAAATGAAGTTTGATTCTATTGCAATACAGCATATTAAATAAGAAAATAGATTGGTAAATTTTGAATTAGTCATAGACTTTAATTATAAGATTGAAAAAGTTACAAGTTAATTCTTTAATGATTTTACAACGATATGAGTTAGGAGAAAGCTTAAATAAAAGTAAATAGATGCGCTTAAACATAGTACCATAATGTATCATAATATGTTGTAAATATATATATTGTTGTTTTTGCTAACATTAGAATATATTGTTGTTTTTGCTAACATTAGATTATTTTAGATTAGAATGTATAAAGAAATGTTGGTAAGATTCCGGAAATATGTTCATTATGTCTCCGATATGTTAGAACTTTATATTATTGTCAAAGGGCGATAACTGATATCTACAACAGAAAAAAATTATTTTGCGAAAAACGAATTTGTCACTTATAATATATTTAGAATGTTTAAATTAGTTACTAGGTTACGGACAGGTGATTTTGCATGTTAACTAATAAGATCTATGCTTATATGTGGTTTCATTAGGACAATTATTCCATCTTCGATTCGGTAACCTCTCCATGTTTGTTAAGCGAGTGTTTTCCCCATGTTTATTAGAATTTGAAATGTATTTTAAATAGTGAAAGTGACAGAAATATTTACAATTTAAACAAATAAGATTTCATTGTATTAGATCATTTGTAATATTGAATTATATATATATATTCTGATTGCGGACGCCAACCAATAAAGATTCCTGAAGTAACCTGTATTTTATTTTATTTAGCGCAGCAAACGTCATCACAATAATACAAAAGTTAAATTAAATATAGATTCCGGAATAAAATCCGAAGCTAATAGACATTATATTGACGGTTTAACAGCTGAATTAGGGATTGGTTGTACCACCACAACACTATCAAAGAAGCAAAGGTGTACCAAAGGGGTAATCAGTATCATAAAACCGTGAAGACAAAGACAAAACCGGCAGACAAAAAATCATCACAACAAAACAAACCACATAACAACATAAAACACACACACATAACAACAAAACCGCATTCAGCAACGCAAACTCATGTCGAAACGAGAGTGAACTCAGGTGCTCCGGAAGAGTAAGCAGTTCCTGCTTGCTATAGAAAACCCGTCACGTTGCCAAAGATCGATTAAGTGTTGGTCAAATCAGGAAGTCTGCTTCATATTAAGATCTACATCTCGAAATTGAATCTCAAGGAAGACTTTCAACAAGGCTCTTTGACAAGCGTGATGACTTCAACTTTCCAATTGTCAACCTTCCCTTCCGTCCGCTCCAGCTTATGGAGTTTACAGATCTCAATTAATTCGTAACTCCAGAGCGTGCGGGACTTACATCGATTTCCTTAGCAGAGCGTCACGTATGACGCAAAAATTACTCTCACGGGGTTATGTTTCTCCTCGGTTGCTGTCTCTACTCAAAACGTTTTACAGAAGACATCATGCACTTATAGACAAATATGGGATTCCGATCTCTCAGATGAGTGCAGATGTTGGTTTGTCACGCTGAATTGACTGTTGGCAACGCAACGGGTGTGCTATAGCAAGCAGGAACTGCACCTGAGTTCACTCTTGTTTCGACTGGAGTTCGCGATGTTGATTGATACTCAGTTATTTTGTGTTTCCATGTTTTACATGTTGTTTGTTTTTGTCCCGTTCATGTTGGTGTTTACTGGTTTTGTCTCTGCCCTTTCATACTTTTGACATTCGGATACCCCATTGGTACCTTTGCTTTTCCCCTTTCATTGCGATCTTTGGGTCCGGTAGTTACACAAAACACAACATGTTTGTGGATTAAGACATAAAAGTGTTGTTGAGGTGATCATCTCAGTACAACAGCCAGCCAAACACTAATCAAAATAATCACTTACATTTCGTCTAACATAATTTTGAATTTTCAACCAGTGACTGATAACGGAGGATGCTTTTTTAGCGATCGTGTGAGACGAAAGGTGGAGAACGTCTTAGCAAGTTTGGGGTTGTTGAAAATAAATGTTGCCTTGATGTTCATCAAACCCTTCAAAGAATTGATTCTTTAAAATTACGACCCAACAGATTACATCCACTCCGAAAAAACTTCGCTTTCTTTTTCAGATTCTTTTTTGGTCCATTTTCTGGCATAGTCTTCAACTTAATATATAATTGTTTTGAAATTATGGTTCATCAAACCCTTTAAAGAATTGATTCTTTAAAAGAAAACGACCCCACAGAATACATCCACTCCGAAAAAAAATGGCTTTCTTTTCAGATTCTTTTTGGCCCATTTTCTGGCATTGTCTTCAACTTAATATATAATTGTTTTGAAATTATGGTTCAAGTTGATTGCACTAGGCTCACAATAATTTGGTCCTTGTCAAAACATAGCAGAGTTTTCGTTTTCCACTATATTGAGGTCCCCGGTAATGACGTTTTCAGAGGGGCTATATTTGAATGGTGGTTTAGCTTTGAGGTTGATGATTGGAACAGAAGCAAAATTCCCTTACTTTTTATTCAAATCAAAAATATTTTAGTGTTGCATAATGTTTTTGCTATGAAAAAATATTATGAATAATAAATCAGAATAAGGTCTTTTTTGTTAATGACATTCTTGTTATCTTCTGTTAATATTAATATTTTTCCTTTTTTTATATTTCATGCATCTGAACATCTGAAGTATCACATAGTTTAGATCTGACTGAACTTTGTTCATGCATATAGTATAAGTGTCAAGAGGTGTACAAGAGTTACACGCAGTTATTTGGAACATTTTAGTCAATAAAAGGAAATCATTTATGTTACAAAGTATCTGTTCCACAAATTTTGACAGTTGATCCCATTCTAGTAGGATCATCACTTATTTCCTCAGTTGTCTTTAAATACAGTGCGTTTACAAAGCTTCTATTGTTTGTTTTGGATGCTCCCTTCTGTTTGTTAAAATGGATGATAAACACAATACAGCTCACTATAAGTAGTGCCCCCACAATGCCAATCAATATCCCAATGATTTGTCCAGCTGTCAGGGTTTCTGTTTGGTCTGAAAATAAAAAAAACGAGTCAGTTTATAAACAAGACTTGTCGAAGCTGCTTAGGTATTATACTATATTATATTATATTATATCAAATTCTATTATATTTTATTTTATTGAATTATACACTATTATTGTTATCAATAATAATCTTTCTTGAAGATAAGCCCAATACACCATGTATGTTGGTGTATTTTTCGGAAAAGTGTTTATAAAGATTTAAAAAGATTTCATTACTTTCATTTACAAATACTTACTTTGTGTTTGCTTTCTTCTTGCTTGTTCTTTGTTTGGAACAATAACAGGTTTATTGGATGTTCTTTCTAATTTCTCTGTTGTTTCCATCGAGATAACGGTATCCTTGGTGATTGTCGTCTGCTTTATAGTTGTTGTAGTTGGTGGTAATGTTGTAGTTTGAACTTAAAAAAAAATAATATCGAATCTTAGATAACTGAGCTAACTTAAAGTTTTAGTTAACGAATAATTTTTATTTGTAGTTTAAATATATTTATTCAAATAACTACACGAACATTACATATCCAGAAATAAAAATGTAAAAACGGGTTTAAAAACAAGCTTTAAACTTATACATGATCCATCTCCTTAAATAAGCAGAGGTACCAATGGGGAATCCAAATATCAAAAGTCAGAGAGACAAAACAATTTAACACCAACAAGAACAGGTAAAAAGACAACATAAAACACAAAGATACAAAAACAACCGAATAGCTATCAAAATGCGAACATATACCGTAACGAGAGTGAACTCAGGTCCTCGGGAGGAGTGAGTAGTTTCTGCTTGTTTTAGCACACCCATCGCGCTGCCAACCGCACTTTTGTGTGTCAAATCCAGTAGAGGAAGACAAAATCCTATGACAAACCAACATTAGTACTTATCTGAGAAATGAAAATTACATACTTGTCTATGAGCGCATGATTTCCGCAAATTTTCTTTAGTGAACACAGCCACTGAGGAGCAACATTACCCTGTGTTAGCAATTTTGTGTCAGACGTGATGCTCTACCAAGGAAATCAATATAAGTCCCACGAACAAATACAAAGTAATTAGACAATAAACATCTTGCACGTGTGTGGGATACACAATCTGTTATTGGAATGTTGGTTTACGTGTGCAATTTGAAAATAAGCAAAAGAGGGAATAAAACGCATAAACGGTACATTCTTACTTTTATACAATTTATAAACAGAATATACTCTTCAGAAAATGTTAGGCAAAAGTAAAAAATAGCCAAGAAAAAAGAAAAACAGTTGAAAAGTTGACGCAACTACATGTAATGCCAAGCTGTTGTGCAATTGATTTTCATGAAATACGATCTTGTAAAAAGAAAAAATATATCAATAAAGATTCTTAATTTAATTGGTTTTAATACATTGCGAGTAGAACATGACCAATGTTTAAAACGGAACCCTTTGAATTGATTAAAACGGGAAGTTGATGCGAGAAATGTATACTTGAGTTCAATTTGAAATATCTTAAAAACGATTTTGCTCAAAACTTAACGAATAATCTTCATTTATTTTTTTCATTTAACTTTGTTTTGCTTTTTAGCTCATTAAAATCGGGGAAAACATATATCAAATGGAGGTTGGCATTGAAGTGTTGGGTATTTGGGGGGTTTTTTGTTTGTTTTTTTTTGGTTGGGTTGGGGGGGGGCAATGGTTACTCGGTTGAGTCATGAATAGAAAAAATGCACTTCAAGTATAACGGATTTGTTTGGTCTTAAACCTAAGGGTTAAGTCTTATTAGATAATGTT
This sequence comes from Arcuatula senhousia, assembly GCA_963971305.1. NCBI lineage: Eukaryota > Metazoa > Mollusca > Bivalvia > Mytilida > Mytilidae > Arcuatula > Arcuatula senhousia. The sequence continues at coordinate 74,014,819 of OZ020306.1, read as the reverse complement.
ATCACATAAAGAAAACATATCTGACAAAGGCTTCAAAACTAAAAAAAGATAAGTATGGTAATATCGAATTGTTATTGATTAAGCATGACATATTCGAAACGACACTTTGCTACCGAAACATTATTTATAGATGTGAAAGGCGTTCCTTAATAAAAAAAAACATTTCAGATTAGTTAATTTTACCTTTATCACTCATGCATATGTATGGTTTTTCATAACGATCACAATTTATATCATTCCAAGTCCCGTCAGGTCTCATCTCAACACAATCTTCACTTGAATCATGGAAAGATGTGGATGGCTCTCCAGAGTTCCAATTTCGAAAGTCACTATTTGACCCATCAACCCAACTCCATCCTATAAAAATATATTAGTTTCTTAAGTCACATTCTATTCTAGTTGCCCCATGAAACAAAAATTCTCTTTAAAATCTAAAACAAGACCAAAAATTGCATTTGAAGTTACTGCTCCTTCTGCAGACTCAGTCTAACATCTTCTTATTGCAAGTTTGCGTTGAAATGTTAGGGTCTTTTCTTGCTACCTCCAAGATTCAATTATCCTTGTGATACATACTTAAAAAGTACTAACTACAGTTATGTATACCAAATTTGTCTTTCAATTGATAAAGAATTTCAGCTCAATTTGATCCATTTCATTTTGTGCCTTTCTGAATTGATTATGAAAAGATCAGTCATGTATCATTTATACGATATCTATAATACAAGCATTCTACAGATGCATTTTTATTGAACCTAACACAAGTGATTTTCCTTTTCGTTTTTCGTTTTTCGTTTTTCAAATTTTTTTTTCAAATTTTTTTTTTCGATTTTTTTTTTTTTTCGATTTTGAATAGGAAAATGACCCATTTTCCTTTTCGTTTTTCATTTTCCTTTTCGATTTTGAATAGGAAAATGACTCATTTTCCTTTTCGTTATTCATTTTCCTTTTCGTTTTTCATTTTCCTTTTCGATTTTGAATAGGAAAATGACCCATTTTCCTTTTCGTTATTCATTTTCCTTTTCAATTTTTTTTTTTCAAAAATTTTTTTTTTCGATTTTTTTTTTTTTTCGATTTTGAATAGGAAAATGACCCATTTTCCTTTTGGTTTTTCATTTTCCTTTTCGATTTTGAATAGGAAAATGACTCATTTTCCTTTTCGTTTTTCATTTTCCTTTTCGATTTTGAATAGGAAAATGACCCATTTTCCTTTTCGTTATTCATTTTCCTTTTCAAATGTTTTTTTTCAAAATTTTTTTTTTCGATTTTTTTTTTCGATTTTGAATACGGAAATGACCCATTTTCCTTTTCGTTTTTCCTTTTCCTTTTCGATTTTGAATAGGAAAATGACTCATTTTCCTTTTCGTTATTCATTTTCCTTTTCGTTTTTCATTTTCCTTTTCGATTTTGAATAGGAAAATGACCCATTTTCCTTTTCGTTATTCATTTTCCTTTTCAAATTTTTTTTTCAAATTTTTTTTTTTTTTTTTTTTGATTTTGAATAGGAAAATGACCCATTTTCCTTTTCGTTTTTCATTTTCCTTTTCGATTTTGAATAGGAAAATGACTCATTTTCCTTTTCGTTATTCATTTTCCTTTTCGATTTTGAATAGGAAAATGACCCATTTTCCTTTTCGTTATTCATTTTCCTTTTCAAATTTTTTTTTTCAAAAATTTTTTATTTCAAATTTTTTTTTTTTTTCGATTTTGAATAGGAAAATGACCCATTTTCCTTTTCGTTTTTCATTTTCCTTTTCGATTTTGAATAGGAAAATGACTCATTTTCCTTTTCGTTATTCATTTTCCTTTTCGTTTTTCATTTTCCTTTTCGATTTTGAATAGGAAAATGACCCATTTTCCTTTTCGTTATTCATTTTCCTTTTCAATTTTTTTTTTTCAAAAATTTTTTTTTTCGATTTTTTTTTTTTTTCGATTTTGAATAGGAAAATGACCCATTTTCCTTTTGGTTTTTCATTTTCCTTTTCGATTTTGAATAGGAAAATGACTCATTTTCCTTTTCGTTTTTCATTTTCCTTTTCGATTTTGAATAGGAAAATGACCCATTTTCCTTTTCGTTATTCATTTTCCTTTTCAATTTTTTTTTTTCAAAAATTTTTTTTTTTCGATTTTTTTTTTTCGATTTTGAATAGGAAAATGACCCATTTTCCTTTTCGTTTTTCCTTTTCCTTTTCGATTTTGAATAGGAAAATGACTCATTTTCCTTTTCGTTATTCATTTTCCTTTTCGTTTTTCATTTTCCTTTTCGATTTTGAATAGGAAAATGACCCATTTTCCTTTTCGTTATTCATTTTCCTTTTCAAATTTTTTTTTCAAATTTTTTTTTTTTTTTTTTTGATTTTGAATAGGAAAATGACCCATTTTCCTTTTCGTTTTTCATTTTCCTTTTCGATTTTGAATAGGAAAATGACTCATTTTCCTTTTCGTTATTCATTTTCCTTTTCGATTTTGAATAGGAAAATGACCCATTTTCCTTTTCGTTATTCATTTTCCTTTTCAAATTTTTTTTTTCAAAAATTTTTTATTTCAATTTTTTTTTTTTTCGATTTTGAATAGGAAAATGACCCATTTTCCTTTTCGTTTTTCATTTTCCTTTTCGATTTTGAAAAGGAAAATGACTCATTTTCCTTTTCGTTATTCATTTTCCTTTTCGTTTTTCATTTTCCTTTTCGATTTTGAATAGGAATATGACTCATTTTCCTTTTCGTTATTCATTTTCCTTTTCAATTTTTTTTTTTCAAAATTTTTTTTTTTCGATTTTTTTTTTTTTTTCGATTTTGAATAGGAAAATGACCCATTTTCCTTTTCGTTTTTCATTTTCATTTTCGATTTTGAATAGGAAAATGACTCATTTTCCTTTTCGTTATTCATTTTCCTTTTCGTTTTTCATTTTCCTTTTCGATTTTGAATAGGAAAATGACCCATTTTCCTTTTCGTTATTCATTTTCCTTTTCAAATTTTTTTTTTCAAAATTTTTTTTTTTCGAATTTTTTTTTTTCGATTTTGAATAGGAAAATGACCCATTTTCCTTTTCGTTTTTCATTTTCCTTTTCGATTTTGAATAGGAAAATGACTCATTTTCCTTTTCGTTATTCATTTTCCTTTTCGTTTTTAGCTCACCTGGACCGAAGGTCCATGTGAGCTATTACCATCACTTGGCGTCCGTCGTCGTCGTCTGTCGTCGTCGTCTGTCGTCGTCTGTCGTCGTCGTCTGTTAACAATTTTTCAAAAATCTTCTCCTCTGAAACTACCCAACAAAATTTAATGAAACTTGGTATGAATGATCCTTAGGGTGTCCTGCACCAAACTTGTGTTTTGATTTTTGATCCGTTAAAAAACATGGCCGCCGTTACTAAAAATAGACTAGGGGGGTCAGACTACTGTTTTTGGCTTATAAATCAAAAAGTATAAGAGATAGAGAAAATCTGAGGCCACGCTACTGATTCAGCATCAAAAGCTCTACAAAAGTCTCCATTTGGTCAAAGTTGTCAGATGACCCCTTATAGGGGTTACGGCCCCTTAAAGGTGAAAAATAGCATTTTTTCATGTTTTTGGCCTACAGAATGAAAACTATTGCAGATAGAGATTAGTTGTTGCTTGCTTAAATGTTCAGCTCATTTAACTCTACAAAATTCTCCATAGGGTCGAAGTTGTCAGATGACTCCTTATAGGGGTTACGGCCCATGAAAAATAGCGATTTTTCATGTTTTTGTCCTACAGAATGAAAACTATTGCAGATAGAGATTAGCTGTTGCTTGCTTAAATGTTCAGCTCATTTAGCTCTACAAAATTCTCCATAGGGTCGAAGTTGTCAGATGACCCCTTATAGGGGTTACGGCCCCTGAAAAATAGCCATTTTTCATGTTTTTGGCCTACAGAATGAAAACTATTGCAGATAGAGATTAGCTGTTGCTTGCTTAAATGTTCAGCTCATTTACCTGGTAGCTCTACAAAATTCTCCATAGGGTCAAAGTTGTCAGATGACCCCCTTATAGGGGTTACGGCCCCTGAAAAAAGCGATTTTTCATGTTTTTGGCCTACAGAATGAAAACTATTGCAGATAGAGATTAGCTGTTGCTTGCTTAAATGTTCAGCTCATTTAGCTCTACAAAAGTCTCCATAGGGTTGAAGTTGTCAGATGACTCCTTATAGGGGTTATGGCCCCTTATAGGTGAAAAATGGTGTTTTTGGCCTATAGAATGAAAACTATTGCAGGTAGAGAAAAGCTGTTGCTTGCTTAAATGTTCAGCTCATTTAGCTCTACAAAAGTACAGGGTCAACATCAAGACCAGGTGAGCGATTCAGGCTCCTGGGAGCCTCTTGTTCATTTTCCTTTTCGATTTTGAATAGGAAAATGACCCATTTTCCTTTTCGTTATTCATTTTCCTTTTCAAATTTTTTTTTTCAAAAATTTTTTTTTTCGATTTTTTTTTTTTTTTTCGATTTTGAATAGGAAAATGACCCATTTTCCTTTTCGTTTTTCATTTTCCTTTTCGATTTTGAATAGGAAAAAGACTCATTTTCCTTTTCGTTATTCATTTTCCTTTTCGTTTTTCATTTTCCTTTTCGATTTTGAGAAAGATATCATGTGGAGCTAAAATATTACTATGTTTTGAGAAAGATATAATTGAACTGTAGTAAAAACGTTTGTGAAAGAAGAACAATCTTGCTTGGAGAGTTATTGACAATCAACTTAGTATTGGAACACATCATTTAGACTAAAAATTTTAAAAAAATCCATCGGAGTGCATTTTTTCGTCGGACAGACAATGAAATTTTATCGCTAAGAAGCAGAGGTACCAATGGGGTATCCGAATGTCAAAAAACCGAAAGAGCAAAGACAAAACCAGTAAACACAAACAAGAACAGGACAAAAACAGACAACATGTAAAATATGGAAACACAAAAATCACTGAATACCAATCAACACGCGAACTCCAGTCGTAACGAGAGTGAACTCAGGTGCTCCTAAAGAGTAAGCAGTCGCGTTGCCAACGGTTAATTCAGTGTGTCAAATCCAGTAAAGGAAGACAAAAGAAATCCCTAAGACAAAGATCTACACTCATCTGATCGAACGAAATCCCATATTTGTCTATAAGCGCATGATGTCTTATGTAAAATTCATTGAGTGGAAACAGCAACAGAGGAGCAACATAACCTTGTGTGAGCAATTTTTGTGTCAGATGTGACGCACTGCTAAACTTGATATTGGATAGTCACAAATTAATTATAGCTTAAATTAAAGAAAACTATCAGTATTAGGAAAAGACGGCATAGTTGTTCATCTGAATTGGACAAAAGAACACGTGAATATACACAGAAAATGAACTAATTGATAAGTTAGGGATAGAAGCAACCACGGAAGCAGAAAATCCTACCTCTAATGGTCATAATATCATCACTAAACAAGATGTAAATAGGACAGCAAAGCAAAATATAGAGAAGAAATGGAAACGAAGATAAGATGCAAGCGAGCGGGAAAGTATTTACTACAAATTCCACTCAGATGTCACAAAAACCACAAAAGACTTTCTAAATAAAAGACATCTAGTTTAATCAACAACTTGAGATCTGGATATGCATAACTCAATGGTTGTTGTCACAAATAAGGATTTGTAGACAGTCCTCAATACGCATGTGGAGAAATTGAAACAGTTGAACATTATACACTTAATGTGCAAACAATGAAAATATTTTTCTGCTTTACTTACAGTACCTAAAATATAATATTCAGCAAAACACTCCAATTTAAGGTGCAATTTATTTGTATGTTTTATATACACAAGTTCAGTTTTTCTAACAAAAGGCTCCCAGGAGCCTGAATCGTTGACCTGATCTCTTATGCCTAAGCCTCTTACCAAGTGCGCAACATGGTCCATATGTACTTTTAAAAATGCAACATTGATAACTAGCCGATCACCTCTGAGCTGGTGTTGGAGTCCCGTTTATATTTAACAAAAAGGGACTTCCCCAACTGTATGTGATTAGGTTTCCCAGCTACCTGCCCAAGGTCGGTGCTTTTCCACCGGGTACTCCGGTTTCCTCCACCGTTACAACTGACCGCCCTACATGGCCCAGGTGCGTCGATAAAGAGCGTTAAACAACACACACACACACACACACCCACCCTCACACACACCAGCAACACACCACACACACACACACACCCACACACACACACACACACACCATTGAGTCAAAGTTGTGGGACGACTCCTAATAGGAGTTATTTTCCCTTAATCGTCAAAATTGACCATTTTCACAGTTTTTGGACTTTTCTTGAGAACTATAAGTGCTAGAGGAAAAGTTAGCGTTGCAAAATTGTTCAGCTCAGTGAGATCTACAAAAATTATTTCAGGGTCAAAATTGTCAGATCAATCGTTTAAGAGTTATCCCCTTTTACCGATTTTTCTATAAATTTTAACTGATTTTTAAAAATCTTCTTCTCTGAAACCACTGTTGGGATTGCTTTGAAACTTTTTACACTTAATCTTTAGGATATCCTCTACCAAGTTTGTGAAATTTGTGAACGTCGACCAACCAACAAGGCCGCCGTTACTAAAAATAGAACAGGGGGTCAGACCATAGTTTTTAGTTTTAGCTCAAAAAGTATAAGAGATAGAGAAAATCCGAAGCAACTTTCCTACTCCTGTATCAAAAGCTCTACAAAACTCTCCATTGAGTCAAAGTTGTGAGACGACTCCGCATAGGAGTTATTTCCCCTTAATCGTCAAAATTTACCATTTTCACAGTTTTTGGACTTTATCTTGAAAACTGTAGAGGAAAAGTTAGCATTGCAAAATTGTTTAGCTCATTGAGATCTACAAAAACTATTTACGGTCAATATTGTCAGATCAACCGTTAAAGAGTTATCCACCTTTAACTGATTTTTCTATCAATTTTAACTGATTTTTAAAAATCTTCTTCTCTGAAACCACTGGTGGGGTTGCTTTGAAACTTTTTACACTTAATCTTTAGGATATCCTCTACCAAGTTTGTGAAATTTGTGAACGTCGACCAACCAACAAGGCCGCCTTTACTAAAAATAAAAACTCGAGTTATTTTTCGAGTTCGAGTTGAAATTTTCAGCTAACTCGAAACAGTGATATTCATGACAATTATCCAGTTACGACACGGGTTCGAGTTAGAGTTCGAGTTACAAAACGAGTTAGTTATTTTTTTAGCACACGTTTTATCATTTAAATTTGCATCACTGTTGCATGCACCCTAAAATCAAATGGTCGCTCCCAAACTGTTTGACAGTTGTCTTGGTAGAAAACAAGTAAATCTGTGAGGTATTGCTCACTAGTGCTACGCCCGCTCCAAAAATAATGCCTTGGGTAAAATAAAGTATAACAGGAGGTATACATAAGATAAAGTTATATACAAATAAAGTATAGTTGCTTAAAGAATAAAGACAGGACCAATGAAAGAACGGACAGATGGACAAGTGTAAAACATAAAACCCCGCTCTTGTCCGATGAGGTGGCATGAATATATGGTGAATATCTCTAAGATGAATACATATATTAAAGATATTGGTTATATGATAAAGGGTTTTGTTTTCTTTACTTTATGGACCTGTCACATTATAACGCATAGTGTCAGCATTCGCCGACGTGTTACAAGAGTTATAAACACGTTGGTGTGCTTTGCATAAGATTTGAATATGTTTATGAACGTTAGCGAACGTTAGCATACGTCGTTGAATGTCGAGAGTGCGTTGATCAATTTTGAACATGCTAGTAGCATGCTGTTTTAATTGTGACTGGGTCATTTTCTATCTATTTGTTCTTTTAATTCCCGTTTTATCAAACTGTGTTCAAGAAAATCCAACAAAGCTCCCGACAATAAATTTTGCCACGCCTTCCTCCCGTTTCGTCTATTAAAGACTCACCAGAGCCGGCGCTCTAACCAAAAATTGAAAATATCAAACTACAGCCTCTTTTGTCACCTGCCTTTCACAGAAGCGACATATTATACACATATTTATCTCTATCAATCCTCGTTGCAGCTTCGTCGCCCCCCCCCCCACAACACTTTCAAAAAAACAAATTACATAAAATAAAAATGGACTGCCTTTAGTCGTGCTAAATATACCCCCTACTTGACCATTTGGAAAATAGGAAATAAATGCCTGACATACCTGAAAAGGGGGGCACGTTATAACTCAGCATAATAAAACTGTGTACCGAATTAGAAAACAATTCTTTTAGCAGAAGCCATGAAATCTGTTACAAAAAATGTCTATTTTTTACCCTTAAAAGTCAACTCCGCTAAGAAAACAGGAAGTAGATGCGTGACTGAGCTGAAAAAAAAGGGGTAACTGTACAACTCACGGACAGACAAACGGACAAGGTGATTGCAATATAGCCCCTCTCTTATGAGTGGAGGTATACTATTTTCAGATATTAAAAGACAAAAGACGGGGATTCCTCCACGTTGGTCCAGTCCCGGGGTATATGTATTCCAAATTTTTATTATACCCCGCTTCTAAATTGGGTAATAGGGATAAGGTGTCTGTCCGTTTGGCCTTTCACTTAAGATACCTAGGCCTATCGCTTATCAATGGATTTTAATGAAACTTTAACATGAAGATGAACGCCACCTTTTAAAAATATGTTTGAATTGATTTTTTTTCATCGAAAAAAAACATTGGACTTAGCCACAAGAAAACAAGGGGTACCAATTTCTAATTTGCAACTCCTGCTGAACCCCTAGATAAATTTTAATGGAATTTGGATTAACGATATTCGCTGGCCCCATTGGTACATATTTGCTTCTTCTATAAAGTCTTTGTAACATTACGTAAATGTGCTTATTTATTGGTTTTTAATCATATCTATTTATAAACGGATATATTGCAAGGCGGCAATCAAAACAAGAGAGCCGGTGGTGTAGTTGTTAATGCGTCGGGCTACTAACACCGAGGTTGGTGGTTCGATCCTCTTCTGGGGTGAACATTTCATGGACCGATTTTCCGACTCTCTCTTGACACAATTTGCGAGGATGGTCCCAAGAAACGATGCTAGTGTATGGGGAGAGCAATACCCTGTGCACGTTAAATACCCCTTTGTAGAGTTCGATAATAGTAGGCTCAATGGGGGCCGCTGCACTTGCAAACTGCAAACTGGAGAGGGATTTGTAGAAGCATCAAGCACTTGTTTTCCAATCCAGTATAAATAGATATGTTTAAACTAAAACAAGTTTAAAGTAATCTTTGAAAACATTCATATAATTAGGCTTAATTAAGTATCAAACTAGAACTCTAACACGATCTCTAAATCGAACTCCGACTCGTCCTGTAGTAACTCGATTATTGCCATAAAAATTACGGTTTCGAGTTAGTTTAAATTTAAACTCGAACTCTAACTGGAACTCGAGTCATAACTCTAATTCTAACTAGAACTTGATGACTCGAACTCGAATTTTCTAATAGCACAATAAGAGAACGACCACTTGAGTTTAAGGACGGGGAGCTATGGTGAAAATAAAATTTAAAACGCAGAAATAAAAAGGATTAAAAAAGGCAGAATGGTATTTTGGCCAAAATATTTGAAGTAGCTTTTTGTCGAAAATAAAAACAAGAAGAAGGATGGAAATATGTAAACCTCGCCCAATTAAAAATTAAATGGTTGCTTCCTAACCATAAAAGAATTAAACCAATCATACAACTTTACGATAGCATATTAAAAGAATTAAAAGGCAAACAAAAACTAAAGCGGACATTCGTTCAAATAAGCGTAATAGTAACACGAGATAACGCAAAGTGAAACACGTTATTTCGCAAAAAATGCCGATAATTACGCGATAGCCACGCAATAAGAGGCAAAAAGAAAACGGCAATTATAGACGGACAGTCGACGGATGCAAAGTGATGGAAATAGTTTATCCGAGTCCTCGGGGGAAATGGGCTAACAACTTGAATTTGTTTACCTTGAGGTGTTTAAGGGGTATTGGAAAATCAATCAAAGCTATTAAAATCAGTATGATCCAATGAAAATATCGCAAAAAAATCAGGGATCAGGAACCTTTTTTTTCTATTAGCTTGTAAGATAGTTACAAATTAAGTTCAATTGATTAAATACTAGAGAAAAATGTAATTCAAAACTTTTTAACTTGCCTACCAATTTTTCATTTTTTTTTTAAAACATGGGAAAAACAAAAAACTGGGTCAGCGATCGCCTTTTCTAGATAATTTAGAAGACCCTTTCCCCTAACATTCCATAACACGTGCTACCAATAATTCTCTTCTTGAAAATAAATTTAGATTTATAAAAACGTTTCATTACTCTAAAATATAAAAATATACACTCGCTAGGGGTTATATTTAAGTCACACTGCCCAACTGTTGGCATACTTGTATCCGCAAACCGATACAACGTCTCCGGTTCTATTGAGGGAATACATTTCTAATTTACTAGTAGTGCCATATAAACACATTAAGCATACTAAAATAATTTTGACATTATTTTTAAAACGGACAAAAATGGATTTTTTTGGCAATTCGTTATAGATCGAAGATTACTTTTACAGAAAACACTTTCCATTTTACATAAGCAGGATCAGGCAAAGAAAATGAATTTAGATTACATAACTCATTTACTTTTAATACAATATACTTACAGAAGTTAAGAAACTAGTCGTCTCTTCTTTTTGCAATGACTTTCTGTGCGTCTTGGTTTGAGAGATCAATTCTGTTTGCAAGTGAAACTTTTATGAATCTTTAAATCTATAGATGTAACATTCTAAATGTATTTGTTCTAAATAGCATTTTCATTGGACGTAAAATAACCTTTAAACAATTTCATTGGCGTGTTGTAGAGAAACTCTACCCCCCTAAATCAATATGGATTAATGTCAAAATCTTATAGCTTTAGAAATCAAACAAACATTACCTGTGATATAGGATCTAATGTTAAATATTTTTTTTAAAACAGTGGATTAATTTTTTTTTCAAAAACCGGGCGAAATGATTGTTGCATTCATCTTGGCTGATCAAATGGTGGGTCAAATGTGTTTAAATCGGATATTGATTCTACCTTAAACGCATTATGTGACTATGCATTTTTCTTTATATATTGCTCGTGAAAGAATTAACATATATTCTTTAAACAGATCGAATGAACATTACAAAAAGTTCTTTTCAAAAATATAGATTTTGCTACAAATGAGGCGAATTTTTATTTTAGCTCACCTGACCCAAAGGGTCCTGTGAGCTACTGCCATCACTTGGCGTCCGTCGTCCGTCCGTTAGTTTTTTCAAACGTTCACTCCTCTGACACCAAGTTTAATTGCAACTAAACTAGTTGTTTATTGGTATATGCGCTACAAAAGGATCGTTTGGATTTTTGATTTGTTAGAGAAACATGGCCGCTATGGCTAAGAATAGAACACAGGGTAAAATGCAGTTTTTTGCAAATAACTCAAAAACGGTGAAAGATATCAAATTTTCGGCTGAAATATAAATTACAACCAAGTTCCAGAAACATAAATGTTGCTATGGCTGACGCGCGTTTCGTCTATTCAAGACTCATCAGAGGTGCTCTACCTAAAATTTAAAATGCCAAACACTATATGAAAATGAAGAACAACACCAGGTTTCTTTCCTTGTAATGCACATGGTCGATATCCTCGGTGCTGGATTTGGCTTCCTTGTTCAAACGTTTTGGTTTTGAGTAATTTTCGTTTTCAACAGTTTTGGAACTTGACCTTCCAATGTTTTGATTCAAATGCTACTGATGAGAGGTTACTCCTTGAAATATCGATATATGGCATATCCAAATTAACCGTTTATACCCGAATTTTGGTATTTGTAATTATAGAACAACTAGCTGAAAGTAAAAGTGTTAAGCACATCAAGATCTACATGCCCTGAAAGTTTTAAGAAGATCCGATGACCCATGTAGGAGTTATTGCCATTTTTCTGCATTTTTACAAATTTTGCACTTATTTAGCGCTCAGAATCTTGGAAACTATAAAGTATATTTGCAAAATTTGAATTGCATATTGTTTGGCACATAAAAATCTACAAAATATATAGCCGGTTACAAGATGTAAGTTAGTTCCTTTTAGGGTTTACATGAAGTCCCCTTAGAATGTCAAAATTGACCATTTTGCGAACCCTATTCATTGTATTAAACTCCCACTAACACCATAAGTTTAATTGCAGCCAAACTAAGTATTTTTGTTCCTTGGCATGAGTTCTACAAAACCATCGTTTGGAATTTTTCTTTGTGAAAAAAAAAGAATGGCCGCCATGGCTAAAAAAAAGAACATGGGGGTAAAATGCAGTTTTTTTTTCAAAATAACTCAAAAACGGTGACAGATATCAAAATTCTGACGAGAAGCAAAAGTGTTTAGCACCTCAAGATCTACCTGCCAGATAAATTTGAAAGAGATCTAACCACAAATGTAGGAGTTGTTGCCCTTTTTCTTGATTTTTTGCAAGTTTTGTAATTATCAAGCTCAATATCTCTAAGACTATTAAAGATATTTCAGAAATTTAAATTTCATGTTCAAGATCTACAAAATCTGTTAGAGGGTCAAAGTTGTAGGACCCGTATTTAAGGAGTTATTCCCTTTACAGTGTCTAAAACCCTTAAAACTACAGAAAAGCTTTTAATTACAATATTGCTTAGTAATTCAAGCTCTTCAAAAACTAAATGTAAGGGAACTTTTAAATGACCCCGTTGTAGGAGTTATGGTTCGTTAAATGGCAAAATAAAAGTTTAAGAGCTTATAATTCAGGCAAACTGTAGAAAATAACAAACAGCTTTTCATTGCTATAATGTTCAGCTAATTAAACTCAACACTTTAATGCATCAAATTAATTGATGTTGTCAGAAGACAAAATTAAAGTTATGGCCCTTTAAATTTCAAAAAAGGCATTTTAGTTATGTGAGCGATTCCGGCTCCTGGGAGCCTCTTGTATATTTGCATAAGAGGATCTATCGAAAAGATAGAAGCAGTTCATTCCCATAAGAATAGGGAAGCACAATACATAAACAATAAAATCAAAAATAAAAAAATGTAAATAATAGATAAATATTATTTGGCACTAACAACATAAATTATTATAATGTGCTTACATTCTTGCACATTACTGAACACGTATTCAATACCAAATATTTTGTTTTAAAATGTTTTGGCCTTTCTAGAGTGAGTCACTCATAGCTTTAACTTGATGATACAAGAGAAGGAGGCCCCGATGTGAATCTCTTCTATTCTTTGAGGCATGCTCTTGACTGTGTTGCTCTTGCTCCTTTTTGTATGAAGTATTTTACCAGTTCATGTATGCATGATTTGTTCAGCGGCATCGCAACCGATGTCATTTTATCATTTTTTTAAAAGAAATTGGTTAATATTAAAAACTATAGTTCTTGTAGTAAAAATAATCATTTGGATATAGTTCGCACTACGTTCTTACTAAGTCCTAAAAAGGTCTTAAATCGTGGTAGGAACTAGTTGACCGTAGTAAAGACGTGCTATATACGTGTATGGTAGTAGTGCGAATTCGAATGGACGTATTATGAACTTTATTGAACATAGTAAGAACACGAAGGACGTGGAATAACTTTGAACATGTTCAAAACAGACGTAGTGAGGACGTGGAGGAGTCAAAACGTAGAAAAGACCTACTAGGAACGTACTGAGAACTTGATGATCGTAGCATGAACGTAAAAGGAACGAACTGCATAGACCTGGCCTGGACGGTATGATATTTGTGCCGTTTATGCTATGTTTTCATAACGATCTTAAATTTTGCACTACGTTTGTCGTACGTTTTCACTTCGATTTCATATAAAGGTATTTTCGTTTGCAGCACGACCACAAGGATGTTTGTACTGCGTCCTTAATACGTCTGTACAGTTTTTACAACGTTGATAGTACGTCCTTGCGGTTTAAGTGCCGTTTGTAGTAAGCTTTTACAAGGTTTTCTGACAGTTCACATGAATTTGTGCATAAAATTTTGACATGCATTTAGATAAATCATTTTCGTCTTGTCCACTGGAACAGATTTTTTTATTCAGCATTCTCTAAAGACATGATACTTCTTATATAGCCATTTATAGCTATTAAGGATCTGCATTTCTACAAAATGTAAGAACTTAACTTGTACATCGGCTAATGTTATATGATGTAAACTGATAATTTGACAATTTATAAAGCATGGAACTATCCAAATGTTTATAGTCGGATTGGCCGGGTTGTCCGGACTGATTTGCCATATTATTGCGAGGTAATAGGGTCAAAATTATTAATTTTAGCATAAGCTGAATTAATTTAGCATAAGCTAAAAGCATATGCAATATCTTTTTAAACAACCAATGAAATCTCTGCTTCTATCAGCGTTCGAAAGGAAATATATTGTGCTGTTCCACCATATATTTTGTTTTAATTAATAATGTAAGATAATGAATCGCCAAACTAAATAGGTAAACAGGAAGTAGATGACACGTCTATTTTTAGCATGATTCAGACTTTTAAAGTAAGACTTATTTATTCTTTGGAATAGAATAAATTGTGGTTAAAATAACAAAAAGTAGGCACCGGATCGTGTTAAAGTCAAGAAGGCAAACAAAAACACATTTCTTTACACAGTGATTTTCTTCGCCGTAAATTTTATTACATGTATATACAACTATATATCCTAACTGAATGCAAGAAGTTCTAAAGCAACTCGCTCAACAGGAAGTAAATTAGTGACATACACGAAAATGCATCCCACTATATAAGACCCCTAACAAAAGGTCCATACAAAATATAAAATAGAATCTAAGAAATATGTTAAGAAGTTTTTTTTCAATTTTTGACCCTACAAAATTCTAAGTCGGCTAGCCAAAAAGGAAGTAAATACTTGTAAGATACAGACTTAAAATCTATCATATGAGACCTCTACCAAGTATCGAGAGCCTACGAATAATGTTCGTAGAGGAACATTTTCAACTTTTTATCCTTATAAGTTCTAATAGACGATAAAGAGTGGAATAAGTGTACGCGACACAACCAACATTAAAGAAACGGCAATTTAAAAAATCACAATGGAAAACAGCCAGCAGTCTTCAACATGACCATAGGTCACTGCTCGCTGTCTTGTATTGACCCAAGACTACATAATACAATTCATAAGATTCAAGCAAATCCCTAGAATATCAAAGAAAGACCAATTTCTGGACATAAAACAAAAAACAGACAGTAGACAAGGACAAACAAAAGCTTTGACAAGGATCCCTGGCTTAGGACAGGTACATATAAGATGTGGCGGGGTTAAACTAGTTTTTTTTGGGCCCAATTGTTTATATTGCTTAAAGCACAAAAATAACACACTTTAAAAATCACCAAGAGAGAACCTGAGACAAGAGTACTATACGAGAACAACGAATCGTAAAGGAAATTTTTATCAGCATCAGACCTGAAAATGCATCTCACCATGCACATGAGACGCACGCGTACAGCTGCATACAAAATATAGAAAACCTACGAATAATATAAGCAGACAATTTTTTTACAAAAACAAAGTGTGACTGACCGAAAAAAAATGAAAAAAAAATAAAAGGAAAATGAATAACGAAAAGGAAAATGGGTCATTTTCCTATTCAAAATCGAAAAAAAAAATCGAAAAAAAAAAATTTTGAAAAAAAAAATTTGAAAAGGAAAATGAATAACGAAAAGGAAAATGGGTCATTTTCCTATTCAAAATCGAAAAGGAAAATGAAAAACGAAAAGGAAAATGAATAACGAAAAGGAAAATGAGTCATTTTCCTATTCAAAATCGAATAGGAAAATGAAAACGAAAAGGAAAATGGGTCATTTTCCTATTCAAAATCGAAAAAAAAAAAATCGAAAAAAAAATTTTTTGAAAAAAAAAATTTGAAAAGGAAAATGAATAACGAAAAGGAAAATGGGTCATTTTCCTATTCAAAATCGAAAAGGAAAATGAAAAACGAAAAGGAAAATGAATAACGAAAAGGAAAATGAGTCATTTTCCTATTCAAAATCGAAAAGGAAAATGAAAAACGAAAAGGAAAATGGGTCATTTTCTATTCAAAATCGAAAAGGAAAATGAAAAACGAAAAGGAAAATGAATAACGAAAAGGAAAATGAGTCATTTTCCTATTCAAAATCGAAAAGGAAAATGAAAAACGAAAAGGAAAATGAATAACGAAAAGGAAAATGAGTCATTTTCCTATTCAAAATCGAAAAGGAAAATGAAAAACGGAAAGGAAAATGGGTCATTTTCCTATTCAAAATCAAAAAAAAAAAAAAAAAATCGAAAAAAAAATTTTTGAAAAAAAAAATTTGAAAAGGAAAATGAATAACGAAAAGGAAAATGGGTCATTTTCCTATTCAAAAATCGAAAAGGAAAATGAAAAACGAAAAGGAAAATGAATAACGAAAAGGAAAATGAGTCATTTTCCTATTTAAAATAAAAAAAAAAAAAAAATTCGAAAAAAAAAATTTTGAAAAAAAAAATTTGAAAAGGAAAATGAATAACGAAAAGGAAAATGAGTCATTTTCCTATTCAAAATCGAAAAGGAAAATGAAAAACGAAAAGGAAAATGGGTCATTTTCCTATTCAAAATCGAAAAAAAAAAAAATTCGAAAAAAAAAATTTTTGAAAAAAAAAATTTGAAAAGGAAAATGAATAACGAAAAGGAAAATGGGTCATTTTCCTATTCAAAATCGAAAAGGAAAATGAAAAACGAAAAGGAAAACGAATAACGAAAAGGAAAATGAGTCATTTTCCTATTCAAAATCGAAAAGGAAAATGAAAAACGAAAAGGAAAATGGGTCATTTTCCTATTCAAAATCAAAAAAAAAAAAAAAATCGAAAAAATAAATTTTTAAAAAAAAAATTTGAAAAGGAAAATGAATAACGAAAAGGAAAATGGGTCATTTTCCTATTCAAAATCGAAAAGGAAAATGAAAAACGAAAAGGAAAATGAATAACGAAAAGGAAAATGAGTCATTTTCCTATTCAAAATCGAAAAGGAAAATGAAAAACGAAAAGGAAAATGGGTCATTTTCCTATTCAAAATCGAAAAAAAAAAAATCGAAAAAAAAAAATTTTGAAAAAAAAAATTTGAAAAGGAAAATGAATAACGAAAAGGAAAATTGGGCATTTTCCTATTCAAAATCGAAAAGGAAAATGAAAAACGAAAAGGAAAATGAATAACGAAAAGGAAAATGAGTCATTTTCCTATTCAAAATCGAAAAGGAAAATGAAAAACGAAAAGGAAAATGGGTCATTTTCCTATTCAAAATCGAAAAAAAAAAAAATTCGAAAAAAAAAATTTTTGAAAAAAAAAATTTGAAAAGGAAAATGAATAACGAAAAGGAAAATGGGTCATTTTCCTATTCAAAATCGAAAAGGAAAATGAAAAACGAAAAGGAAAACGAATAACGAAAAGGAAAATGAGTCATTTTCCTATTCAAAATCGAAAAGGAAAATGAAAAACGAAAAGGAAAATGGGTCATTTTCCTATTCAAAATCAAAAAAAAAAAAAAATCGAAAAAATAAATTTTTAAAAAAAAAATTTGAAAAGGAAAATGAATAACGAAAAGGAAAATGGGTCATTTTCCTATTCAAAATCGAAAAGGAAAATGAAAAACGAAAAGGAAAATGAATAACGAAAAGGAAAATGAGTCATTTTCCTATTCAAAATCGAAAAGGAAAATGAAAAACGAAAAGGAAAATGGGTCATTTTCCTATTCAAAATCGAAAAAAAAAAAATCGAAAAAAAAAAATTTTGAAAAAAAAAATTTGAAAAGGAAAATGAATAACGAAAAGGAAAATGGGTCATTTTCCTATTCAAAATCGAAAAGGAAAATGAAAAACGAAAAGGAAAATGAATAACGAAAAGGAAAATGAGTCATTTTCCTATTCAAAATCGAAAAGGAAAATGAAAAACGAAAAGGAAAATGGGTCATTTTCCTATTCAAAATCGAAAAAAAAAAAATCGAAAAAAAAAAATTTTGAAAAAAAAAATTTGAAAAGGAAAATGAATAACGAAAAGGAAAATTGGGCATTTTCCTATTCAAAATCGAAAAGGAAAATGAAAAACGAAAAGGAAAATGAATAACGAAAAGGAAAATGAGTCATTTTCCTATTCAAAATCGAAAAGGAAAATGAAAAACGAAAAGGAAAATGGGTCATTTTCCTATTCAAAATCGAAAAAAAAAAAAAAATTCGAAAAAAAAAATTTTGAAAAAAAAAAATTTGAAAAGGAAAATGAATAACGAAAAGGAAAATGGGTCATTTTCCTATTCAAAATCGAAAAGGAAAATGAAAAACGAAAAGGAAAATGAATAACGAAAAGGAAAATGAGTCATTTTCCTATTCAAAATCGAAAAGGAAAATGAAAAACGAAAAGGAAAATGGGTCATTTTCCTATTCAAAATCGAAAAAAAAAATCGAAAAAAAAAAATTTTGAAAAAAAAAAATTGAAAAGGAAAATGAATAACGAAAAGGAAAATGGGTCATTTTCCTATTCAAAATCGAAAAGGAAAATGAAAAACGAAAAGGAAAATGAATAACGAAAAGGAAAATGAGTCATTTTCCTATTCAAAATCGAAAAGGAAAATGAAAAACGAAAAGGAAAATGGGTCATTTTCCTATTCAAAATCGAAAAAAAAAACTTGAAAAAAACAAATTTTTGAAAAAAAAAATTTGAAAAACGAAAAACGAAAAACGAAAAGGAAAATCACTTGTGTTAGGTTTTTATTGATCATAAGTTTGTTTAACAATTTATACGCCTATCGGTAAATTGATAAATAACAGTATTAGAAAAATGATATCTACCGTAAAATAACAGATATTGAAATGTAGAAAAGCTTTTTCAAGCTTTTTTTTTCTTTATTCAACGGCTTTAAAAACCGATAGAATTGTCTTATACTAAATAAAAAGTAAACTACCATAACGATATTTATCCCTTTTGTTGAGGCCAATCCATATCTTCAGTTTTATGCCAGCTAACTGCTTCATTAAATTTAACAAGAACTCAATCTGATCTAAATTTTGTATGCTTGCAAGCGTCAAACTGGAAGATTTACACAAACTTCGAGCTTCTGTCCATGAAACAGGATTATGTAAAAATATGTAAAAGCATTTGTCATGGTTAACGAATCCTCCGTCAAAGCAAGTGCCATTATCAGAGGGCTGTGGTGGTTGTTCTGAAATTAAAAAAAAAACAACAGTAGTTTTAAACTTTTAATAAATAAAATCAATAATGAGATATATTCGTCAGTTACATATACTTGAAAAGAACCAGTGGATTGTGAACTCCAAAATCTGTAATCATTACAATCACTATTCTTTGTTTCCCTAATGCATTATGTATGAAAACCCTTGCAACGAACCAAAAAAGAAATGCATGGCATACTTTTAGACAGTTTAATGATAAGTTAAGGTTATAACAAAATTACCGAACTTGGATAGCAGAGCAAAATGTTTAAAAATAATGTCCTGTAATATATTTGTTTATTGTTCATTTTTATTGATATAGTTGATTGTCAACTTTCTTAACTCACTTTAACTTACCACTGTCTATTTTACATAAGTAAGGTAATTCAGTTTCACAATTTTCATCTGACCAGAACTCAGTATCCACAGTAATGCAAGGCTTGCTGGGTAGTTTATCGGGGTTCCAGCTTGTGTAAACCAATGGCCATGCGCTGCTCCACTTGTATGTCACATCGTCCTGCATATATTGAATAGTTTGTGGTATGCATTATATGTTGCATGTTTTATATCAGTCCAACCAAGGAGAAAAGTTTAAACTTCTTGGAGTATTTTTATGACATAGAAAACCAAACACAAAAAATACGCTATTTGATTATATCTGTTTTAATGTGCTATATGTTGTTATTTCAATTGAGGGAGGCAAACGCATATCATTAGCGTATAGTAAATGATAAGACATAATAAGTAGAAAGAAAGAACAAGACAAATAAGAAAGAAGGCGTAGCATAACAAATTACAAATACAAAAAACAACTTAACTGCAAATAGCAACCTGGACCCAAATCCAAACTCGAGTGCGCTGCAAAGTAGAGCAAATCCTGCTTGCTATGTTATACCTGTCACGTTGACAACGATCAATTTAATGTACGTCAAATGGTACAATTCACGTTCCAAATGAAATAAACTAATATCATTAAAGACAGAAACACCGTATTTGTCAATGAGCTCATGTTGTTTCAGTAAAATCCATTTAGTGACAACACAAGAAGAGGAGCAACATTTATCATTTACATGTAAATTGTATATGAAATACAGAATTGTCCGGTAAAAATGAAACCAGAAAAAAGCGTGAAATAAACAAACAGTTTTTATTCTTACGTCACTTTCCGCAAAATTATCATTTTGGACGTCGTGAAATACGGTGTCAGCATGGCTGCTGACAATAAAATTTCCACGCCATTCGAAAACTTTTTATACTAGAGGCTCCTGATAGCCTAAATTGCTCTGGTTGATTTTTAACGCTTAAGATTTTTATGCAATGCGCAAAATGGTCTACACAAACCTTGTAAATAACATTATCAAAGAAACCAATTCGTACACAAATGTTGTTAAGATCAAGTATACAAAGTTACAACACTTTAAAAAAGAAGATTTCTAAACATTGATTTTAAAATTCAAAACAGTTTGAGAGAGATAACTCTTCAACTGTTGGTGTGACAATTTTGACCCTGAAATCATTTTTATAGATCTCAAGAGCTTAAACATTTCTGCTATGATAACTTTTCCTCTTATAGTTTTCAAGATACAGTCTATAGAATGCAAAACTGGTCAATTTGAAGATTAAGGCGAAATAATTCCCAAAAAGAGTCGCCCCAAAATTACGACCCTACGTAAAGTTTTGTCGAGCCTCTTACACTTTCAAAGATATTAGCCAAACCCTCTCCCTCTTATTATATTTTAGCAATGGCAACCATATGTGTTGGTCAGTGGCAGAATTTCACAAACTTGGTAGAGGACAACCTAAAGACCAACTTTGCAAAGTTTAAAAGCAATCCCTTCAGATGTTTTAGAAAAGATTATAGAAATCAGTTAAAATTTTAAAAAATGCAGATAAAGGAGGATAACTCTTTAACTGTTGATCTTATAATTTTGATCCGAAAAATGTCTTTGTAGATCTCGATGAGCTTTACAATTTTGCAATGTTTACTTTTCTTTTAACTTTTTACTGTTTTCTAGATTAAGTCCAAAACTTCGAAAATGGTCATTTTTATGGTTAAAACGAAATAACTCCTATATGGAATGTCCAATAACTTCGACTGAATTGAGAGTTTTGTGGAGTTTTTGATGAAGAAAAATAATTGCTCCGATTTTTTTATTTTTATTTTTCATGATATCGGCAAAAAACTGCCCCTTGTTCTATTTTAACAACGTCAGCCATGTTGGTTGCTTGGTGTTCACCAATTCCATAAACTTGGTAAATGACAGCCTATAGATGAAATGTACAAAGTTAAAAACCAATTCCTTCAGTGGTTTCAGAAAAAAGATCTTTGAAGAAAAGTAAACGAACAGACGGACGACCCGTAATGACAAATGTTCATCTGACCTGAAGCCCGTCGGTTCAGGTGAATTTAAAACTATAGAATGAAAATCCAATTGGTGCTATCTAATTTATAAGAATAGGACAACTTGGTCTCCAATGAATCACAAAAAG
The DNA here is from genome assembly GCA_963971305.1 of Arcuatula senhousia. Taxonomy (NCBI): domain Eukaryota; kingdom Metazoa; phylum Mollusca; class Bivalvia; order Mytilida; family Mytilidae; genus Arcuatula; species Arcuatula senhousia. The sequence continues at coordinate 73,993,128 of OZ020306.1, read as the reverse complement.
ATCATCACACGTGCAAAAATGCATATAGTTTGACTAGCGCGTGGAACTGTTAATCCTCATGGATGTAATGTATATGTAAGGGGTAAACCTGTTTTTGAATTGCGAAAGACAAAACTTAAATAAACAATAAGTAGATAAGTAACGTATTAGTTCAAATTCGGTTACTGCTAATTGTGAAAATGATACTATTTTAAATTTACCTAGTGTATGACAAAAATATTAAAAAATAGCTTTAAGGAAAAAAAAATTTCTACATTTGATTTACCTTTGAATTTGCATTAGTCAAGCCAATCCATATAGGTGAACTTGTCTTGTTATAAAGGAAGTAACGAACAAAGCTATGTTCTGCTTGGTTACGGACGGACGCTAAGTCTCCTCCGTCCTTCAGACAGTCAGATCTTGACGTGTTCCAATCAGACGCTGTAGTAAACAGCTTAAAACAAGAGTATTCTTTCTCTGAGTTCCTGTAGGCTGTATACCCTGGTGGGCAATCATCAGTATTTTCATCAATGTCTAATCCTATGTCTATAAATATAGTATAGTGAGACATTTTTGCAATCAATTTAATATCGAATATAAGATATAAGCTAAACCATCATGATACAATATTGAATATGAAATATAAGCTTAAACTTCTTGATACAATATGAGCTTAGAGTAACTGAGCGCTTTACAACATTGTGAAATCCTAAAACCACGATGCTTTTAAATTATTTGGCAAAGGCCAAGTACCATACCTTTCAAATACATAGAAAATTAAAAAGCGCAACTTAAAATATCATAATTGTATCCACTTAGGAGGAAATGCAAAATATAGTTATACATGAACACTGTTTGAAACGTATAAATGAAAATGAAATATAAGGTATTGAAAGTTTCAACGTAAGATATTGATGAAAAAATCTTAACAAAATATCCCATTTATGCTTCAATCATGAAAAACATTTAAGATCTTGACACAATATTTCGTTGCACACATAGTTATTTTATAGGCCCAATACGTATGGCTTCAATATGAAAGAACACTAATTTGATTATGATAATAACAAATTTACTTAAATTGTGCCCCTCCTCTCGCTGACTTGTTGTGATACTCTCAAAAGACTGAATATCTTAAGCAACTTGTTCAAAATAAGAAGAAGAAAAAAGGGCTAGATCCAATCTCACTTTCAATTATTTTAATAATGCCCTCTCTCTCAACAATGGTTCGTTTGCTTTATGGATTCCTTCAATGTATCCTCCAGAGTAAAAGATTGACGAAACCATCGAATCTACTTGCTTCACGTCTTTCTTGGATTTTCATCTCGAATTTGATTCGGATGCTCATCTCAGTACAAAAATATACGACCAAACAGACGATTTTGATTGTCAACTATTATTTTTCTAATCTGGCAAGTAACATACCCACCTCGCCAGCATATGGGTTGTATATTTCACAACTTACTTCTATTCGATATGCCAATGTTTGTATTAATTTTTCATTATTTTTTACCCGACGCCGTTTTCTCTGTCATCGGCTCTTAGACCAAAAAATAGGAAAATACGCATCATAGTGTCTCTTAAAAAGTTTTCCTTTCGATATCATCAACTGGAAGCTAAATTCAAAATTATGTCCGTAATGATTCGTGATTGTTTCAATTAGTCTGTGACAGTTTGACGTACTGAGATGATCAATTTATATCCCTATAATGTCTTACAACCATGTTGTGTTTTATGGTACCGGGCCCTTAGATCACAATTGAAGAGGACGGATTTGCGCCATAAAACCTGGTTCAACTCACCAATTCTTTTGAAATGCATGAACCAAGTCAGGACAATTGTGATCTTCTATTTCTCTAGTATGTATTTGCCTTGTTTTGTCCAGTTCGGTAGTTTTATTGTTACCTTTATTTACTAATGTAACGAGAGTAAGGCTTAACCAACTCTGTTATTTTTATTTCTCTGCCTGTCAGGTACTAACCTTATTATCCCTGACACATGTAGTTCAGTTCCAAGGAACATCGTATATCAACAAGGGTCATAACCTTGTTGACCGTGGCTCATCAAAGTTAGTTCAATAAAATATCTATTAACTAGGATACATACCTTGTTGACCTTGGCAGATGTAGTTCAGGTCCACAGAACATCTCTCGTCATTCCATGTTCCAAACTTGTCCGGTTCTATGAAAATATCTCCACAATGTTCCTATTATAAATGAGTAAAACATCTTCAAACTTTCTGGTTCTATGAAAATATCCCCACTATGCTCCAATCATAAAAAAAACGTTTTATAAACTTGCCTAGTTCTATGAAAATACCACCATAGGGCTCTTATGATAAGTGAAAACAACATTTATAAAATTAACGGCCTATTCAAATATCATATGATTAGTGGAAACAACATCTTATAAACTTAAATTAAAGTGTATAATGATAGGTATAACCACATCTGAATGGAAAAAAGCATAAATAAAACATTTAAAGGTAGAAATGAAAACAACAAGTCTTCTTAAGGATGTTTGCTGGTCAGTTTAAAAAACAAGGAAACTTAATCTATATATTTGATTAATAAACCATACATAAAGGTACAAAATAAGCTAAAAAAATCATAGGTTGCTGAACTCCATTTTGAAAAAACAAGCGTTCGAAACGAAATGAAGAGTAAAAAAATATACCTGTGAATAATTGAAAGGGAACAAAAAGAATAGGAAACTAGTTTAAAATGAGAAAACAAAATTGAAATAACAGATTTTGAAAGGCCTTATTAAGAGAAAAGAACAAAATCGAAAGCATAACATTCAATCATTTAGATAAAGAAACACATACTGAGTAACCATTGGGCTCTTTTGAGTGCCAGTTAGTATAGGTCAGTTTAGTACCATCGTTCCAGTAATACTTATTGTATGAGTGCTCATCAGTTAATGCAATCCATACTTTATCATGAACATCCACAAGGAGGCTGGATATAAACACTACAAAAATCAATCGAGACTTAATCATAAAAATCCACCAGGAGGCTGAATATAGACAATTCAACAAAAATCAATCGATACTTTATCATTAACATCCACCAGCAGGCTGGATATAAACACTAAAAAATCAATCGATACTTTATCATGAACATCTACCAGAATGCTGGATTAAAACACATCAACAAAAGTCAATCCTTAATATCATGAAAATCAACTAGGAGGCTGGATATAAACACTACAACAAAATCAATCGATACTTTATCATGAACATCCACAAGGAGGCTGGATATAAATACTACAACAAAAATCAGTTGATACTTTATCATGAACATCTACCAGAAGGCTGGATTAAAACACTTCAACAAAAATCAATCCTTACTATCATGAAAATCAACTAGGAGGCTGGATATAAACACTACAACAAAATCAATCGATACTTTATCATGAACATCCACAAGGAGGCTGGATAAAAACACTACATAAAAAAATCAATCGATACTTTATCATGAACATCCACCAGGAGGCTGGATATAAATACTACATAAAAAATCAATCCATACTTTATCGTGAACATCCACCAGGAGGCTGGATAAAAACACTATAACAAAAATCAATCCATACTTTATCGTGAACATCTCACTGCACGAAATAATACGTTTAAATAAAATAATTAAAAATGAAACTACAAGTTTAAAATTTATTGACTAATTTATTGTCAATTATTTGTGAAATATAATCAAATTTAATTTTTCCAGTAAATTTCAAATTTAATTGTCTTTTCTTTAGATTTAATTGTCATTTTACTTGAAGTTTAATCTAACAAATGTTTGTTCAATAAATTTGTAGTTTAATGAAGTTTTCATTTCGTTTTCTCGCGCATGTGTGTAAGTCAACGTGTAGCTGTTTGATTCAAATCATGGCGGTTGATACTCTGGATTAATGTCTTATTCTTGGTAAGTTTAATTAATGCTTATACCCTAGCAGTTTAGGTTGTTCATCATACATAGCCAATATTTTTTTCTCTATATATTATGAAGGTAATAAAACTGTGATTCAAATATTGTGAAATATAATTTTTACAGTTTACATGTATTAATCAAAATATACTTATTTCTTTATGTTAACTACCTTCCGATTAATAATATAATATTTTACAGTTATTTTTTTTTATTTAAACAATCAACGATTAAGATTAAAATGCTAGATATTGCAGTACATTTATGATAAATACATGCATGCATTGGAATTTATCTAGATCATTAGGGAACGGCTGCAGATATTAAGATTAGTGAGGTCAAACCAATTCAATAGCACACGTGTACGCGTACATAATTGCCTCGGAAGGCTTGATAATGTGGTTTAGATTCAAGGTCATTGATATGTCTAATTAATGCTTAAATGTGTGGTTTATTTTACAGCTCTCAAAATGTGTGGTTGATAAAGAAATCTTATGAAGTTCTTGCAATTAAGCACAAGTAAAATGGTAAGTTGTTTAATTAAGTGCTTACATACATCATGTACATTGTTATTTCGTATAATAAATGAGAACTAAATTTTGTTGTCAGTTTATGTATTCATATTACGCAACCTTATTTGTTTTTGTTCGAATAAATAATGATAATCAAAATCACATTTATCTTCGTTTTTTAGGAAAATGTCTCTTGATCTGAACCTGAAGGACAATTACTACAAGATAAAAATATTTATCAGAAGGAATACAAAAAATGCAAGGTAATTTGCCCTTTTTCTTAGTTTTTTGTTCATAATATTAAAATATTCTTTTATTTGAAATTCTATTTTATTTTAAGCTCTACGAGTTACATATTTTATTATCTTAACGTAAAATTAAAATAATGAAAATGTTTTTGTTTATTTCAGAAACTTTCTGCATCTTAAAGAAGCCCTTAAAGAAGATGGGAATAGAATACTCATACTACATGTACTAGAACAAGAAAAACATTGAACTTGTTTATTTTTTGGAGTTTACATTTTGTCTTGAAATGTTGGAGATTCAGAAAGATGCATAATAAAAAAATTGATTTAAAAGTAAAAACAATTGCATTAGTAAAACTTGCACAAGTCAGCTAAATGATTAGATATATGCATTGACCACATATTGGTGAAGCTGTCACATGGTATAAGTATTTAGATGAAGGTCTGCACATTGGAAACAGTGAAGCAGCCACATCTTTTTCGTAACATGAAGACATGCACACTAAAATTTGTGTCAAGATGCAAACATATGAATAGCTACCTCCACCTAAAAGACCTTTTTATGTGTTTCACATTAAAACATTCAGTATTTACTTGAAATAAAAAAAAACTAAGATTTCTTAATATGCATTTTAGTTTTCAACTACATTTTATATTATTTGAAATAAAATGTATGTTGATTTCAGATCTATTTCTAAAGTTAAATAAATCACAGCCACACACAAAAAATACCACAAGAATAAATACATTTAAATTTGAAATTTAATTTGAAACCATCAATAATATATATCACATAAATTTGAATTTAATTCAATTTATATTAAATCTTTAAGGTAAGTTTATTTTTACAATTAAATTCTGAAATAACAAATTTAATAAAGATTTATTTTTCCTTATAAATTTGCTGTAAATTTGGGAGTTTATTTGTCAGAATAAATGTAAGTTAAACATAGGTTAAATTTGAAATTAAATGACTCGATAAACTAAAGGTTAATTTTTAAATGTGAAGTTTAAGATAAGTTTAATACTAGTTTATTTATCAGATAAACGTATCATTTCATGCAGTGTCTACCAGGAGGCTGGATATAAACACTACAAAAATCCATCCATACTTTATCGTGAACATCTACCAGGAGGCTGGATATAAACACTACCAAAATCAAACCATACTTTATCACAAACATCTACCAGAAGGCTGGATATAAAAACTACACAAAAAAATCTATCCATACTTCATCGTGAACGTCTACCAGGAGGCTGGATAAAAACACTACATAAAAAAATCAATCCATACTTTATCGTGAACATCTACCAGGAGGCTGGATATAAACACTATAACAAAAATTAATCGATACTTTATCGTGAACATTTACCAGGAGGCTGGATATAAACACTACAAAAATCAATCCATACTTTATCGTAAACATCTACCAGGAGGCTGGATATAAACACTACAAAAATCAATCCATACTTTATCGTGAACATCTACCAGGAGGCTGGATATAAACACTACGAAAATCAAGCCATAATTTATCATAAACATCTACCAGGAGGCTGGATATAAACACTACATAAGAAATCAATCCATACTTTATCGTGAACGTCTACCAGGAGGCTGGATAAAAACACTACATAAAAAAATCAATCCATACTTTATCGTGAACATCTACCAGGAGGCTGGATAAAAACACTACATAAAAAAATCAATCCATACTTTATCGTGAACATCTACCAGGAGGCTGGATAAAAACACTACATAAAAAAATCAATCCATACTTCATCGTGAACATCTACCAGGAGGCTGGATGAAACCACTATAACAAAAATTAATCGATTCTTTATCGTGAACATCTAACAGGAAGCTGATTCACTCCAAGGAACACGCGTTTCGAGCCAGGTAATTTATACTTACACTTTATATAGGCGAATAGAGTCTTAAGATTTTTACTAACATGTTCAGGATTTTTCATAACCCTTATTTTATGTCGTATGCAGGGCCGTAGTGGATCTCCGCATTAACATTGTACAAGGAAGGCTTTGTACAAAGCTCTATGACAAACGTGATGACTTCAACTTTCCAATAGTTAACTTTCCCTTTCAGTGTAGCAACATTCCGTCTGCTCCAGCATATGGAGTTTACGTATCACAATTGATTCGTTATTCCAGAGCATGTGGGAGTACAACAACTTCCTTGATAGAGCTACACGGCTGACAGGCAAATTGTTAACACAGGGGTACGTTGCTCCCTCCCAGGTTGTTGCCATTACTCAAAAAAAATTTACGGACGACATCATGTGCTTGTTTACAAATACGGGATTTCTATCTCTCAGATGAGCATAGATGTTGGTTTGACATAGAGTTTTGTAAGGTCATCCTTTCCGGATTTGACCAACACTTAATCGATCTTTGGCAACGTGACAGGTGTTCTAAAGCAAGCAGGAACTGCTTACTCTTCCGGAGCACCTGAGTTTACTCTCGTTTCGACTTGAGTTCGCGTTGCTGAATGCGGATTTGTTGTTATGTGTGTGTGTTTTTTATGTTGTTATGTGGTTTGTTTTGTTGTGATGATTTTTTGTCTGCCGTTTTGTCTTTGTCTTTACGGTTTTATGTTACTGATTACCCCTTTGGTACACCTTTGCTTCTTATCTACAATTGGTGTCAATGAGGAAATGTTTAAGTTTCATGAGTTCGACTATTCAATAATTTGACGAACGTACAATTTATATTTCGAACGAGCGCAGCCTTAATGATTTTTAAGAAAAGTTATTTCATTCGATTTGCTTTGATAAGTATAATGCAGTTGATTATTAAAGAAATCTTTTGCGGATTTTAGTAAAAATCACCTGGATCGATTTGCGTGCTATTAGGAGTGTGGTTGTTTTAACATATTCCAAGAGACTGGATATAAACACTTCAACAAAGTAATCCATACTTTATCTTGAACTACTACATGAAGGCTAGGTATTAACACTGCATTAAAAGCAATCCATACTTTATCATGAACTTCTACATGGAGGCTAGGTATTAACACTGCATTAAAAACCACTCCATACTTTATCATGAACTTCTACATGGAGGCTAGGTATTAACACTGCATTAAAAACCAATCCATACTTTATCATGAACTACTACATGGAGGCTAGGTATTAACACTGCATAAAAAACCAATCCATACTTTATCATGAACTTCTATATGGAGGCTAGGTATTCACACTGCATTAAAAACCAATCCATACTTTATCATGAACTTCCACATGGAGGCTAGGTATTAACACTGCATTAAAAACCAATCCATATTTTATCATGAACTTCTACATGGAGGCTAGGTATTCACAATGCATTAAAAACCAATCCATACTTTATCATGAACTTCTACATGGAGGCTAGGTATTAACACTGCATTATAATAGGGCATGTAATGGGACATTAAATGATACCCCGCCACGTTATAATATCAAAAGTTCATAAAATTTGATTTCAAAATGGCCTATCTCGAAAACTGTTTTTCGGATCATGCTGGAAATTGAACTTGACCTGTATTCTATTGTACTAAATAGCTGTACAAAATATCAATTGAATCCCATGACACGTTTTCAAGTTATTGGTCGGAAACTCAAAATTTCATGAAATTTGATTTTTCAAAGTGGCCTATCTCGAAAACTATTTTTTGGATCATGCTGGAAATCGAACTTGACCTGTATTTTATTGTACTAAACAGCTGTGCAAAATATCATTCAAATCCTTTGATGCGTTTTCAAGTTATTGGTCGGAAACCTTCGGGGGACGGACAGACGGACAGACAGACGGACGGACGGACAGACACCGAAAAAAACTGAGGGTATAACATAATACCCTGCCACTTCGTGTGGCGGGGTATAAAAACCAATCCATATTTTATCATGAACTTCTACATGGAGGCTAGGTATTAACACTGTATTACTCTCGTTTCGATTTGAGTTCGCGTTGCTGAATGCGGTTTTGTTGTTATGTGTGTGTTTTTTATGTTGTTATGTGGTTTGTTTTGTTGTGATGATTTTTGTCTACCGGTTTTGTCTTTGTCTTTATGGTTTTATGATACTGATAACCCTTTGGTACACCTTTGCCTCTTTCTACATGTTCTACTCTGTTGTTTTCTTCACTTTATAAAGTCTATGGAAGACACCATGCTTTCAGAGACAAATACAGGATTTCGACCTTTCAAATTAGTGCGAATGTTAGTTGTTTTAAGGGGTTTGTATTGTCAACCGTTACAAGATTTAGAACATACTGAATAGAACATTCACAGCGCGACGGATGTGGTAGAGCACCCAAGCAGTGTCTGCTTTCTCTTCCGGATCACATGATTTTACTCAAGTTATAACTTAAGATCGTTGTTGAGTTTATTGATTACTATTCAGTTGTTTTCGTTTGGTTTATAGGTTGAGTGTTTCTTCATTCTGTTTTTCGTTCAAGTTTACTGGTTTTATTCCTGCCATTTCTAACCTTTGACATTCAAATGCCTATTGGTATCTATTGCTTCTTTTAAAATATGTTTTTGGTAAAAGTGAGAAACTTTTAAGTGCTGATTACGTTGACCATATTCTATCTGTTTAGCTTATATTACCCAAAGAAAAAATATTGTTTGAAATAAATGTGCTCTGGCACATTAAATTCATTTGAAAATCTTATTGTAATATTTTTACTCTATATAAAGACATATTAGAAAGTAACCTATTTAGCTGAAAGAAAAATCATATTTACTATAAGAAGCGTTGGACATTGTCTGACAGTAAATTTATTTCCATTAACAAAAATATAATTATTGTCATACACTTACGTTGTTCTAGTTCATTGCTGATAGATAATAGACTGTATCCTTTCCCTTTCTTACTACAAAGTTTCCAGGCTTCAAGCCAGGTTTTCTTTTCATCTGTATACAGTCTATAACACTTATTATCTATAAAACAATTAATAAAGATGATTTGTTACATCATTGGCCAAGTTTGTTTCCTTGTATTGCACATGGTCGATATCCTCGGTGCTGGATTTGGCTTCCTTGTTCGAACCTTTTGGTTTTGAGTACTTTTCGTTTTCAACAGTTTTGGAATTTGACCTTCCAATGTTTTGATTTAAATGCTACTGATGAGAGGTTACTCCTTGAAATATCGATATATAGCATATCCAAATTAACCGTTTATACCCACATTTTGGTATTTGTAATTTTGAAACCACTGGGCGATAACCACTGCTGGTGGACCAGAGGTCCCCGAGGGTAATCACAAGCCTGGTCGTCAGACTTGTCTGACACGAATTACCATAAAATTTCTAATATATTTGTCGCTAAAATTTCCGATTTTTAAATTCAAAATTGTTTAAAACACCAGGTTTCTTTCCTTGTATTGCACATGGTCGATATCCTCGGTGCTGGATTTGGCTTCCTTGTTCGAACCTTTTGGTTTTGAGTACTTTTCGTTTTCAACAGTTTTGGAATTTGACCTTCCAATGTTTTGATTTAAATGCTACTGATGAGAGGTTACTCCTTGAAATATCGATATATAGCATATCCAAATTAACCGTTTATACCCACATTTTGGTATTTGTAATTTTGAAACCACTGGGCGATAACCACTGCTGGTGGACCAGAGGTCCCCGAGGGTAATCACAAGCCTGGTCGTCAGACTTGTCTGACACGAATTACCATAAAATTTCTAATATATTTGTCGCTAAAATTTCCGATTTTTAAATTCAAAATTGTTTAAAACACCAGGTTTCTTTCCTTGTATTGCACATGGTCGATATCCTCGGTGCTGGATTTGGCTTCCTTGTTCGAACCTTTTGGTTTTGAGTACTTTTCGTTTTCAACAGTTTTGGAATTTGACCTTCCAATGTTTTGATTTAAATGCTACTGATGAGAGGTTACTCCTTGAAATATCGATATATAGCATATCCAAATTAACCGTTTATACCCACATTTTGGTATTTGTAATTTTGAAACCACTGGGCGATAACCACTGCTGGTGGACCAGAGGTCCCCGAGGGTAATCACAAGCCTGGTCGTCAGACTTGTCTGACACGAATTACCATAAAATTTCTAATATATTTGTCGCTAAAATTTCCGATTTTTAAATTCAAAATTGTTTAAAACACCAGGTTTCTTTCCTTGTATTGCACATGGTCGATATCCTCGGTGCTGGATTTGGCTTCCTTGTTCGAACCTTTTGGTTTTGAGTACTTTTCGTTTTCAACAGTTTTGGAATTTGACCTTCCAATGTTTTGATTTAAATGCTACTGATGAGAGGTTACTCCTTGAAATATCGATATATAGCATATCCAAATTAACCGTTTATACCCACATTTTGGTATTTGTAATTTTGAAGTATGCTTGATTTCCCAATGACAACATATTAAGCAAGAGTTAATGATATATTCTTTTCTACAACTAATGTGAACGAAATACAACCGAATCCTGATTTTGTAAAGGAATCTCATAAGAAATTGTGTGTTAAGGTGGCTCATCCCTTTTATAAGTTTTCATAGAATTTTTTTATTTTGATATATGTTATGTAGTTTGATAAGCTGCATTGGAAAATGGAATAAAAAAGGGGGGTCACCGTGCTCGTTTTTTCTGTAGAAGCTATCAAAGTTCGTAAAATTGGCACTTTCTTGGCCATTCATAGATCCTTCAATAAAGGTAATAACAAAACTACCGAACTTGAATGATCAATCTCATAGTCCAGAGAAAATGACAAAAACGAATCAGTCATACCAGAGAACTGGTGGATCGCAATGGTCCTGACTTGGTACAGGCATTTCAAACGAAATGGTGGGTTAAACCAAGTTTTATGGCGCCAAACCTCCCTCTTCCATTGCGATCTTCAAGTCCATAGTATATATAGTAACATAGAATTGTGTGGCACTGTAGAATTTCCTTAACCCATAATAAATAGTTACGTAAAATAGTGTGACACTGTAAAATTTTCTTGGAATTAGGTTTTATAAGTCGAAAATAATAGGACTTGTAGGATATGAAAATTATCATGAACAAAATACAGAAGCTTTTGCCTAGAACTTTGTTGTAATTTTTATTTGAGAGAAACACAAAACCAGAAGAATCAAAGATCGCAATGGTCCTGACTTGGTACAGGCACTTCCAAAGAAGTGGTGGGTTAAACCAGGTTTTATGGCGCCAAACCTCCCTCTTCCATTGCGATCTTAGGATCCGGTAATGACCATAGAACACAACATTGTTGTGAGACACAATAGGGATATTGAGGTGATCATCTCAGTACAGCAGACCAGTCAAACACTAATTAAAACAATTAACTATCATATCTTTTAACTCAATTTTGAACTTTTCTACTAGTGGCTGATAACGAAGAAAGAATTTTTTTAGTGATCGTTTGAGACGTATTTTCTTATAGCCCTGCTTCAAAAGTCGGTCACGAAGAAACCGGTGTCTGATCAAAAAATCTGTGAAATGTGTGCAAGCTCTGGCATATCGAATAAGTTGAGAAATATAAACACCGTATGCGGAGAGGTAGGTATATTGCTCTGTAGATTAGGAAAATTAATAATTTGAAAATTAAAATCGTCTCGTTTATCGTAAATTTTTGTACTGAGATGACCACCTGGGTCAAATTCGAGGTGCAAATCCAAGAAAGACGTGAAGCAATTAGATTCGGTGGTCTCTTTAATCTCCAATTCCGGAGGATATATTGAAGGAATCCAACTACCAAATGAAGTGTTATTGACAGAAAGGACATCATCAATATATCTGAATGTAAGATTAAATGACCTTGCCTCTTTCATCTTCTTGTTCTTTACGAGTCCCTGAAGAAATTCAGTCTCGTAAGAGTATAAAAACAAATCGGCGAGGAGAGGAGCACAGTTTGTGCCCATTGGAATGCCGATTTGTTGTTGAAAAATCTCTCCTCCGAAGGTGACAAATATGTTGTCAATGAGGAAATCAAGCATACTGCAAACTTGTTCCAGTGTGTAACAAATTTTATCTTTGAAAGATGTTTTGGAAAAGAATGTAGAATTATAACCCAAAACAACAAAATTCCTTGAGTTTGAAAAGGCTTTTTCGAGAAGTTTTTTCAGGCGACATTTTAGTTTTTCGTGTGGCAAGGTAGTGTATTAAGTTGAAAAATCGAACGTTTTCAAAGAGTGAACCTCAGAAAATGATCTAGATTTAAAATGATCCAACAAATCTTTTGAGTTTTTTCAAATCCACATATGGTTAATTCCACTACGATTATAAATAGTGTCGCAGTATGCTTGTTGACCTTCTTTGACAGCAGACAAGATTTTAGTTAAATGAACGGACAGCTCTGTAGTTGAACATGATGAAGATCCAGCTATATACCTTTCTTTGTACGGATTTTTGTGAAGTTTAGGTATCCAGTACAAATATGGTAACTCTTTATGTTCCTCTTTCATTGGAATATTGAAAGAGGACATAAAAGAGCTATGGTTGGCTATGATTTCATCTTTGTTAAATGTAGTCCGTGTGTATGTAGCACTAGCAGAAGTATTACCATCAATGCCTATTTCTTTTATTAGACAATTGTAATAATGTGCTTTACATACAAAAACTATATTATTGGAAGTCTTGTCTGCTGACGTGACAACATACCTGTCATGTAAGGAAGAGAGACAATTGAGAGCTTCACGATCTCTAAATACAGAAGAAGGCCGGGGGTTCACACATTTGCGAAGTTTGTCTATTCGGCTTCGTACAAGAGATCGGATAGTCCTTACCCAGTCCGACAGTGATTCAATCTCTGGTTCTTGGTCCTTTTCCCTCTTTATCCAGGCTCTAGCATAGTCCTCCACAGCATCCATGATGATCTTAAAGTTATGATTCCAATTTATACGTTGCGGTTCCCTGAATTTAGGTCCATGGGAAACCACATTACGTAATAAATCATTTTCAATTATCTTAAGATCACCCGTGATGACATGACCAGATGGACCATAGACAAAGGGAGAAGCATAGCAATCACATGTCAGAGGGTACTTTAGATATTCTTCAAGGTTTAGGTCCTGTTATGCCTTTTTGTGGTTGAAAATTTTACTACTTATGGTTTTAGTGTAGCGGTAGGAAACAATTGGTGTTGACTGATTTTTTAAATATTGAGGAATTTGAGATGTAACTTCCTTACGATTTAAAATATTGCTAATGTTTATAGCATCTATCCCTTTGTTCTTAAATGGAATATGGAGAAATTTCCTATCCTCAGTAGTAAGAGGCTCACTTCTTACCGGCTTAAAAAGACGGAAAAGAGCAACGTCGCAAATAATGCTAGTAAGCCTGTAAGAAGGAGTAAATGGATCAGTACCTGCTTTTTCTAACCCAAGATCACGTAGGTCTTTAAGTTTCGTGACTCGTAGTGAGTAGAGAATGGTACGAACATGATGGACTCCCAATGGTTGTTGTAGACTTGTAACCAGATCATCAAACGTGTCTGAAAGAGATTTGTTGTTAGTTTGACTGGCACCAGATCTTGGTTTGTATCGTTTGTGACCATGACTACGTTTGTGTCTACCATTAGGGTCAAACAGTTTCATAACATTCACCTCACTACATTGAGGGCTAGAAAGATTTCCTACTCCTTTGATGTTATCATTACATCCATAAGGCATTGCAGTACCTAAAGTTTTTATCCAGTGAAGCTCTCGTTTTTTACGGTGAGGTGTACTAAGATTTGGACTGTTGGTGTCGTTGTAAATCTTTTCGATAAACCGGACTTTCATGTTCAAACATTGGTCATGGTTAGGTTGATTAAAGTGGTTATACAAAACCCGATAATCAGAATTTTTGGTGTCATACCTATGACCATTCATGCGAGAACGCAATGAATTTTTGGTTTCACCGACATACAACAGTCCACATAAAGTACACTCAATTCCGTAAATGACATTTCCGGTAGAACAGTCCAGAGGGTCGTGAGAAAGGGTTTGGTAAACTTTACCGTTTAAGTTACTGGTAAATTCAGGAGAAATAATTAGCATATCACAGGTCTTGCAAGTTGATTTTTTGCCGGTTTTAGATCTGCATGTCGAAATAGTAGGAATAGGGGATGATTTTAGAACGTCATTGAGTTTAATAGAACATGTTTTGATAATTTGAAATGAATCTGATGTTTTGAAATAATAGTTACCCTCTGGCTGAACAAAAGTCAAATTGGTGGTATCCTTCAGGATATTCATAGGAACAACAACTTCATTTGCTACCTTGTTCCTAGAGGTAGCAAAGGAGGACCTTGGTAATCCGGGAGACGTCCTAGCCGGCATCGAGTTCTGAATTTTGTAATTTTTCATGATTGCTAAAAAAGCTACCAAGTTGCAATGCCCTCGGGGAATTTTCACTCCACCGGCAGCGACATTGGCTTGGTTGTAGTAAATAAAGGTAATAACAAAACTACCAAACTTGAATGATCAATCTCATAGTCCAGAGAAAATGACAAAAACGAATCAGTCATACCAGAGAACTGGTGGATCGCAATCATGGTCCTGCCTTGGTACAGGCATTTCAAACGAAATGGTGGGTTAAACCAGGTTTTATGGCGCCAAACCTCCCTCTTCAAAGGAATTTCAAATGATAATTACAGACAAAAAGACTTTGGTTCTCTAACAGTAAATTTAGGTTATATCCAATCCAGACATACTAGTGAACAAGTTTTAGCAGTCAACAGATTTGAAAGGTAGGTCGTTAGTTTTCTATTTACAGATTTGTCATAAATTTGACGATTTTTTTCCTCTAGTTTTGAGCAAAAACAAAGGAATTTCGATTAATAATAAAAAATCTATTTCATAGAATTTTTCCAAAAACTAATATTTTTAAGTTATCGATATAAGGTTCATTTTAAGAGAAAGAAAAACGGGGGTCACCGAGTTCGTTTGGGCTCTATAGAGGGATGTGTGTGCCCTGCCCCCAAAAACCCAAAATTTCTAAAATCTTTATTGTTGTATTCAAATGTATAGATAATATTTTCATGTAGATCGTTTCTCAAACTATCTTTAATGAACTATAAGTTGAAATCAGTTAATTGTAAAATCCGAGTATTTAAACTAGAAAAACGCCCTATTTTAGTTATTTCGCTAACACAGATGACATTTTGGCGGGAATTGAGTTATGTCCCTTATCAAGGTCAAAATACATGCGGTCTTGAAATTCTCAAGCATTCCTGTTAGCGACGGACGTTTAGTTTTTTACGTTCTTTCATTTCGTCGACGATTTAGCGTAAATTTCGATTGTAACGTCAAAAATACGTTCCGAAACGTCCCAAATAATTTTTCAACCGCAATGCGCATAACGTTGCGCGTTGTAAAAGGGATGAGCCACCTTTAACCAAGTTTTTAAAGCGCAAAACTTCTCTCTTTCATTGCGATCTTAGGATCTGAAATCACACAAAACGGTTGTGAAAATAATAAGGACATTGGATCTATCAAAGAACCAAGAACTAATTTTGATATGCTCTGGTATATTGAAAAAAAGTTGTGAAATATACAATTCATATGGCGGAGATGTACGTACATATGTATTTTACTGTTAGGATAAGAAAATTGAAAATTTGTGAAAATTGAAATCGTCTTTTTTATCGTATATTTTTGTACTGAAATGACGATCCGATGTATATTTAAGCAGCAAATTCAAGAATGGTGTAAATAAGTAGATCGGTGGTTTCTCTTATTCTAGAGGATAAATTGAAGGTGTCTTCAAGAAATACAGATGACAAAAAACACTTTTTAAACTTGCAATTTTGAATTTGACTACGGTTGTACATTATTGTATCTTCAATACGAAAATGAAAGACAAAAGACACGGTTTACATGCTCAAATTATTAATTTACTTAATTATGGAAAATTTTCATTTTCATATTTCTAGACGCAAAGAGGCATGAATAGTAGTTACTTTCTAATATATATATTTACATTATTTCTCCGTTTGCATCTTGTGTAAATAATTTCACAGCTCATACGATATAATTGTGTTCGAGCTTTCATTTTTTTCACTCGACACCCCTGTCTCTGTGCTCACAAGATTAATAAAGGTTTAAAGAAAACACCTCAAATACAGTCTCTAAGTTATATCTGATGATTTTCTTCGTAGTTGTTTAATAAATGAGGATATGCTGTAGTGTTATTTTCCAATCATGTTTGATCTTCATGTTGTGTTTCATTCTAATACAAGAACCAACATTGCACTGAAAACTGGATATTTGGGCTCTAAAATCTGGTAAAAAATCAATCAACTAGTTTATTTTAGTTAAGGAAAGACATTTATACATGTAAGGGACAAACGTTTATGTACAACATGATTCTAATTATATATGGAAGTCCTTTTTCTTATATAAACCCCAGGTTGATATGATAAATACGATTGAAAACAGTTTGAATTAATAAGTATACCCCTTGCGCCATTGATAACTCTCTTTCTTGATCGGAAATTCATATGAAACCGAATTTAACATCAAGTAAAAAGTACTATTCATTACCGATTACATATAGCTCACTACTCACTGAATGTAGATCGTATAAATCCAGGCATACAGCCACCATATAGTGGCGGTAAAGGAGGAGGGGTACCAATATATTCAGTACCATTCTTCTTTTTACATATATAATAGGCAGCTCTTTTAAAACAGTTGCTTGTAAACCACCTTCCTAAAAGAGAAGAAACATTGTATTAATAGACGAGGCTTTATCAGAAATGGACACAATAACAATAAGAAAGTGGGAAAAAGAATTAACTTAAAATGTCATCGATGTCAGATTATTGTAAAAGTGAAAATATGACTAATATCTTGGTGAACACTTAAGCACATTTAAAAAAAATGTATCATATATTAGACTAATTAGTTTAATTATAATAATATTTCTTGTGGAAAATGTTTGACTTTTGCCCAGATCCTACTTGCAAACATGCATGTAAACAGCTTTAAGCAAACTACTTTTTGAGGAGATATTTGTTAGAAAATATTTGAAGACATAAAAGGGATAATAAGCTGAGCATCTCAGTACAACGATCAACAAAAAACATTAATCAAAACAATCACTAACCAATACGTTCAACCTCATTTCAAAATTTTCAACCACTGGCTGTTGGCAAAGAAGATTTATTGAGGGGCCGTATGAAACGTGTAACCTTGGACTAGTAGTCGGTAACGGAGACAGCGATGTCGTATAAAAAATCAGAAAAAATCGTACAAGCCCTGGCATATCGAATAAATTGTAAATAAAATTACTGTAAGCAGGTGAAGTAGGTATGTTGATTTCAAGATAAGGGAAATAAATAATTTGAAAATTAAAGTTGTCTCTTTTATCGTAAAGTTTTGTATCTAGATGACCACATTTGAAATGCAAATTCAAGAATGTACACCAAGCACACAAGCACACACTATTAATCTACTCAAATCATAATTATGTTTTATAGGCGATCGGCGTGATGGGCCTTGAAAAAAAAATTAAATTAGCCCAAAACCTCATGGAATGTGTTTAACTGTATTGAAAGTTTAATTTATCAGCTTTTAGAATATACATGTTGGGCATTTGAAATACGGCCATAACATGGACATTTTAAGGTCACTGCCATAAACTGATGAGTCTGCAAAATTCAAGAGAACTAAAATGTAAACAAATGTGGTTTAAAGTTTCAAATTAAATAGTATATACTGCTAACATATAGTAAGATATGTTAAACTTTCACTTCCGGTCTCGTTGAATAGTTTTATGACGTCGTATTTTCTATTTCTAGAAATACGTAAAAATCGAAGGATTCTTTTTTATAAAAGTTTAAATTGTGATTCAAAGAAGAAGAGTATTTTCTATTTTTTCTCTCTGTTTGTAGAACTTTATCTACACTTTCGTTGGAAACAAAAACGAATTGTTCAAAAGCGCTTATTGATTCAAAAATACCACATTTTTAAGTACACCTGAATGTTAGGTTTTCGTTTAGATAGGTATACAATTAATTTTAAAAAGGGAATAAGTATCAAACTACCAAAAAATAGCGTAAAACCATTAAGTTTAGTTAAGTTTTTAACAATTTTACAAAGAATAAAATAAGGAATATCATAGAAAATTTAAATAAAATCCATCTTAGGAGACCGGCGAATAAAGCTTCTTAAAATTTTTAACAAACCCCGAAACCTCAGAAGAAATTTTAAACTAAATCGAAAGATCCAAGTTTGGGCTCTTAGAAAATGCTGTAAGGCTAATGAAAACGTCTACCATCAGAACATAGTGCAAATAAAGGTAATAACAAAACTACCGAACTTGAATGATCAATCTCATAGTCCAGAGAAAATGACAAAAACGAATCAGTCATACCGGAGAACTGGTGGATCGCAATGGTCCTGACTTGGTACAGGCATTTCAAACGAAATAGTGGGTTAAACCAGGTTTTATGGCGCCAAACCTCCCTCTTCCATTGCGATCGTAGGATCCGGTAATGACCATAGAACACAACATAGTTGTGAGACACAATAGTTGTGAGACGCAATTTTAAGTCACAGATCATCGCCAAAAAAGTGAATTAATTTCGAGTCCTTATGTGGAAATTTTAAACCTACATTTTTATTTTAGATTGTTAAACCTACAAGTTAGATAGGGGAAGGAGGTGTTTTGGCATAAAATCATCAAACATGAAAATGAGTTAACTTTAATTTTCCTCCGACATGTCCTAAAAGTCAATAAAATGTGTACTTATTTATGAAAAAAGCAAGACAAATGATTCAAAGCATCTATGGACTGGCGATGGCATTCATAATCCCTAAAATGGCAAACTGTCGATTATCTTTAAAGACATCGTGTTCTCGTCATTTCTCTATAACGTAATATTGTCCGACACATGTTTTGCCTGTAAAACTCTACCGGCCGAAAGATTGGAAGACGGGTAAAACCATAGATATTTTTTTTATTGGGCACAGTGGTGGATATACTGGCCGGGTGTTTTTCGCGAACCTTTAGTTTCAGGTACACATTTTGCTATAATTTCCTATAGGTTTCAGGTATAAAATGCATGCTGGAATGTCTATAATATATTTTATGTTCCTGTATATACTAATCAGAAACTTTTGCTACCTTTTTAACAATTGAACAGATGAATTAGAATAACCACAAAGTTCCAGACAATAAATTTTGCTACGCCTGACGAGCATTTCGTCTATTCAGGACTCAATAGAGGCGCTCTGCCAAAAATATTGAAAAAGCCAAAAATATATATGATTTTGAAGTGCAAAGAACAATGAAACCAAAATATGCCAAACTGGCCAACCAAATTATAACTAAAATTATCAACCTATGTCTGGGGTAGGAAGAACCTTAGGGTTTAGTCATTTTTTAAATTTAAACGGAAAAATAAGTTTTGTTAAAATTTTATTTTCCAAAAAACGTACGTAGGCCTTTTAAGTTCGTGAAGTAAAATATTTAAGTATAAACATAGAAAGAAGGTATTTGTTGTACATTTTGCTCTTTTTCCCGCACGCCTTTATACCTATTTATAATTTCATTACTAAAATTTGTTCTTTTATGAAACATGTGTGATTTTATCTATGTTTTTCAGTCCTTTTATACTTTTGTATTTATAGTTTTCGAAATAACAAAGATGAAACTATGGGGCATTCGAACCTCAAAAGTCCTATAAGACCAGGAAAACTCATTAGACACAAAAGAAACAACTCAAAGAACAGATAACATATATAATTTGGCGTGATTGAGGTTCCAAATATGTACGTGCATGAAGTCAGCGCCTGTGAAGGGAAGATGCAATACAGAAAATAATACAGCGCTTTCTTTGTGTGGTTGTAAAAAATATCATTTTTGGTAAAAATGCAGCGAAATGAATAACTTTTTTATTTCGTATACGAAACGTGAGAAACATTCTTTACACTATATATATATATATATTGTTAAAATGCATTTTAATCTGTTGAAGTTAATAAAGGAAAAAATAAAACCTAGAATTTTGTCCCGGAAAAGCCATGGGACCATATAGTTTCCCACCTGGAAAAAATATCCATATACATCTAGTTACTTATGATTAGAAAACAAAACTTGATTTTTTATGTTTAAGACATGGAGAAAACTACGAATTTATATAAATTTGCATTATTTTGAATGGGGCGTTTTTCTTTTTGGTACAGTGCACTCTATAAGTGACTGTGTTCTTTCTCAATTCATAGGCAGATCCAGACTAAAGCTACAGAGGAAGGATAGGTTGAATGACCCTCTATAGAATTTTTTTTTCATACATGTTATTTATTTATATTTGAAAGATGATGATCCCTGATCCCTCTTTGGTTAGTCAATAGGTTCGAACTTGGCAAAACGTCTGGATCAATAGTTTAGTGATACTAAATTTACAAAAGTATGTTTAACTAGTATTTAAATAAACGGAAGTACCTGTCAGAAACAAATTAGTGTAAACAGTCGCATTGATTAAAATTAATTACTTAGTTAATCCTGATACATAGTAAATTCTAAACATTTTTGTCTAAAAATACGTATTATTTTTTTAAATCTAATAAAGGATGAAATTACAACAACTTATATATTAATTATCATTTTTGGTGTCATCATAAAGTAAGCTAGCATTCCCTGGAGAGTTCATATGAATGGCTTGGATTACAAATAGATATGGTCGGATTTTGTTAAACAGGAATTAGAGAACGGCTTAAAAATTGTTCCACATTATCTATACCTATAATATGTTTTAAAAATGTATCCTACAGGAAACAGTAAGAAAAGATTGACATATTTGGAAGTAAGCTGGTAAAATTCCTTATGAAAATGTTATAATTTTAGGGTTTGTTTGGAAATTTTGTTATGTTCGAATGCAACCAGACAATATGTTTAATATTCTTTAAGAGCCAAATGATTTTTTTTCCTGAAAGTTTGTTTTTCTTACATACAATCTTGTATGTACTTATGGCTGTATTGCATTAATAGATAAGCTATAAGGCTAATGAAAAAAGATGTAATCATTGAATTAGCTAAATACTGCTATCCGTTGGGTTGTTACTTAATAATTTAAATATTTAATGTGAAATTCTCCTATGAAAATAAAGTGCTAAATGATACCTGATGAATAAAGTGCTACACTTTACCTGTAGAAGCCTGATATTTCACACATTTCTTATTGTCTGTCGGATAGGGCTCTCCCTTTTTCCACTGTACGAAATCAAGTGGTGTTAAATCAGACCAACTGAAATTAAAAAAATGTCTTTTAAATTTTTTCAGATCAATTAACCGTTCATTTGCAAAATGTGCAGATTCTTCTTCTTTTTGTATTTTAGTAGTTGATATCAATTCTTGGGCAACAGCATTCTTATTTTTCTGGGACTTTCCAGCAATTATTGTATGCGCTGAAGAAAATTACAAAGCGGTTCTCGTATTGTTGCAAAAGAAACAACATTAAAGCTCTGAACATTTAACATTTTAATCTGTCACGGTATCTTTGTAAAGTGTGTTGTCGTAAGTTTATCGTTGATACATGATTATTTTATTTACAGAATGTTTATTCATATGTATCTGTTATTGGTCATATGGAAAGATGGAACTGTTGTTATGTAAACGTCTTAGTCTACGTAGAACAAATACGACATCCATGTGTACTAACCTAGATGTTGACAAAACTCTTTAATATTTGCACACTTTATACAATGCAGCATATTTTTGCAGGTGCAAAATCTATTTCAATTAAGGATAACCTAATATCCCTATTGTACTACAGATAAGTGAACAACTTTAGTTAAATAACAATTGAAAATCGAATGGGATTTGCTACATTAAAAGTTGTAAAAGTTATATTAAACTTAAACCGGCTTTACTCAAAAGACATTAAAGAATTAACCATAAACAGATATCCAAAAAATAGAATAGAAATTTATCATTCGTGTATTTAGGTATTGATATTCTTTGTTTTTGGCTTTCTGATTGTTTTTGTTCATTTTTTTTCTTCTATATGCAGTTTCCAGTTATTCATCAGATTTGTAATACCAATTTAACAGAGGAAGAAATTATGAACAGAGAATTGTGCTTTTCTTTTTTTTTTATTTTGTACATGCATGCATGAAAATGTATTCTAGAAAAAAAATGGGATTTTTATTACCCAGATGAGTGCAAAAAAGGTCTGTCAGAGGATTTTGTTTTGTCCTACTCTACCGGATTGACTCTCTGAATAACCATTAGCAACGCACATTTGGCGCGCTTTAGGAAACAGAAACTGTTTTCTCTTCCAGAGCACTTGGGTTCATTCTCGTAACGATTAGAGTTTGCGTTGTTAATTGGTATTCAGCTGTTTTTGTATGTTTTATGTTGCCTGTTTCTGGCTGACTCGTTCTTTTGACAATCGAATGCTCCATTGGATCTTCTGCTTCTTCTTTGAATTATTGAGACCCATAATGGTTTAGACATGGGGACACCTAATAAGTTTTCTTGCTATCTTTAAATTTATTTGCTAACTTTTTTTTAAACACTGGGTTTAGTTGAGACATTTTCAATTGATGTAACAGTTAAGTTGTTCCATTAATATTATATTTGTTTTATTTTCACAACAATAGAAAAATAGTTGCTTTCAATTCCATTCCTACCCCAGACATAGGTTGAATATCTTAGTGATAATTTGGTTCCCCAGGTTGGTATTTTTGGTTATACTGTTCTATGCTCTTCATATTCATACAGTTTTTGGCATTTTCAATATTTTTGGTAGAGCGCCTCTGATGAGTCTTGAATAGACGAAACGCGCGTCAGGCGTAGCAAAATTTATTGTCTGGAACTTTGTTGTCATTTGTATTTCGAACACACGTGAAGGTTAGCACTGCTGGTGGAGTTTAAATTCCCCGAGGTTAGCCCGCTCCGGCACCAACACTTTTGAGTTGGAGAATACATCAAAGCTTTAAATTATCCGTCTAAATTTCAAAATTGTCTAAACCTTAAGGTTCTTCCTACCCCAGACATAGGTTGAATATCTTAGTAATAATTCGGTTCCCCAGGCTGGTATTTTTTGGTTATACTGTTCTATGCTCTTCATATTCATACAGTGTTTGGCATTTTCAATATTTTTGGTAGAGCGCCTCTGATGAGTCTTGAATAGACGAAACGCGCGTCAGGCGTAGCAAAATTTATTGTCTGGAACTTTGTTGTCATTTGTATTTCGAACACACGTGAAGGTTAGCACTGCTGGTGGAGTTTAAATTCCCCGAGGTTAGCCCGCTCCGGCACCAACACTTTTGAGTTGGAGAATACATCAAAGCTTTAAATTATCCGTCTAAATTTCAAAATTGTCTAAACCTAAAGGTTCTTCCTACTCCAGACATAGTTTGAATATCTTAGTAATAATTTGGTTCCCCAGGTTGGTATTTTTGGTTATACTGTTCTATGCTCTTCATATTCATACAGTGTTTGGCATTTTCAATATTTTTGGTAGAGCGCCTCTTATGAGTCTTGAATAGACGAAACGCGCGTCAGGCGTAGCAAAATTTATTGTCTGGAACTTTGTTGTCATTTGTATTTCGAACACACGTGAAGGTTAGCACTGCTGGTGGAGTTTAAATTCCCCGAGGTTAGCCCGCTCCGGCACCAACTTTTTTGAGTTGGAGAATACATCAAAGCTTTAAATAATCCGTCTAAATTTCAAAATTGTCTAAACCTTAAGGTTCTTCCTACCCCAGACATAGGTTGAATATCTTAGTAATAATTTGGTTCCCCAGGTTGGTATTTTTGGTTATACTGTTCTATGCTCTTCATATTCATACAGTGTTTGGCATTTTCAATATTTTTGGTGGGGCGCCTCTGATGAGTCTTGAATAGACAAAACGCGCGTCAGGCGTAGCAAAATTTATTGTCTGGAACTTTGTTGTCATTTGTAGATCGAACACACGTGAAGGTTAGCACTGCTGGTGGAGTTAAAATTCTCCGAGGTTAGCCCGCTCCGGCACCAACACTTTTGAGTTGGAGAATACATCAAAGCTTTAAATAATCCGTCTAAATTTCAAAATTGTCTAAACCTTAAGGTTCTTCCTACCCCAGACATAGGTTGAATATCTTAGTAATAATTTGGTTCCCCACCCTTAAAAAACACTACTGTCTGCTGTAAGCTTGCCGCAAGTCTGCAGTAAGCTTGCAGCAAACTTTTTAGTTCGCAGAAAGAAAAGATGATAGTTCGCAGATGTTTGCTGCTACCTGCAAACTTTCTGCGAGTTTGCCGTAAATCTGCAGCAAATGATACAAAGTTTGCAGATATGCAGGAAAAGTTAACTGTTTGCAGCAAGTTTGCAGCAATTGATAATTTTAACCCTTGTGCACTTGATGATGTCATCTATGACATCATCAGTTTTGGAGGCAAAGATTCTTCTAATGGAAGTTCACATGTTATTAGCTCAAATCAGTGTTTTAAAAGGATTTAATGGTGTACATTTTAAAAGATGAAGATAAAGTAAGTAAATATAATATTATTCTTGCAATATGACATGTAAATAAGCTAAATTCCTTGCCAATTTTTACTCCAAAGTTGCACACATGTATATGGATGAATTATGAATTAAAAAATGAATGGCATTTTTTATCAGTTTAAGAGTTCAAAGAGGCACAGACCTATACTGATCTCGAGAACAGGTGAAATTTAAGAAATCATTGGCAGTTTTAGAAGGTCCTCTTATTTTTAGGTACATGTATAGTTCTTTCCACTTTTCTACAAAAGCATTATATAGTTCTCATCTGCTGTTTTTTTTCTGTTTTAAATTTTCAACTCAGTGATAATTTTAATGGTTCACAACTTGAATAATTTTTATTTAATTGATTTTTTCATGCTTGAAAAAATGTCTTATGCATGCAAACTAAAGACCATGCACATATGTTTAATTAAATTTTGTTATACATGTATCACTTAATATAAATTGTTCATTCATGCAGATTCATTCAACATCTGATGAAAATGTCCATATAAGGTTATGAAGAGTTTGCAGCAGACCTGCTGCAAACCTAATTTTCATGGTAAAAAGTCGCAGCAGACTTACGGCAAAGTTCGCAGAAAACTTGCTGCAAGTTTGCAGCTAGCTGCGATGTTCGCGAGAGTTTGCAGGTGCATGCCCATATAAGGTCGAAGAATTTATCTGCTGCATGGTAAAAAGTCGCTGCAAGTCTGCAGCAGACAGTTTACCGCTAATTTACAGCAACTTTGCTGCAGATCTGCAGCAACAGGTTGCAGAAGACCTCTTTTTTTGGTAAGGGCAGGTTGGTATTTTTGGTTATACTGTTCTATGCTCTTCATATTCATACAGTGTTTGGCATTTTCAATATTTTTGGTAGAGCGCCTCTGATGAGTCTTGAATAGACGAAACGCGCGTCAGGCGTAGCAAAATTTATTGTCTGGAACTTTGTTGTCATTTGTATTTAATACACACATTTTTGTAATTAAGAAACAAATTTTTACCTGAAGCTGCCTAAGTTATGGATATTTAAAGTGTTCAGCCCTATCCACGCATCTGTTTTAACATGTATCTGAAAATCAAATAAGACTGTAATCGTCCGAAAATGTTTGTACTTCAAATGAAGGTCATGTTAATGTTATAACACGTCCTGGTCAGTTACGTCACTCTTCTGTGATTAGTTATACAAATTTTTTCCTTATCTAAAAACAAGGATTTATTTATGCATCATAATCCACCGTATTCAATCATGCATTTCAACTAACATAGAACTTATATTTAAATACACTTGTACATATTGTATTAACCCATGCATCGTATCAAATTCAGAGACTTCCAGATAAATCTTCAAATAAATGATACAAAAATTTGAGGTTCATATCCTTTACAATTTAGTTATCAAGTAAAATCATACTAAATATTATGCTCGAATCAGTTCGATGCATGTAAAATCAAAAAACACACAAAGTGATGTTTGGGATATTGACACTTACGTTTTCCAAAATGAAATCATTTTCAGACTGCGAATGAATGCTCAGTAAATGTGACTTTTTCTTAAAGCATTCTTCCTCCGCCTCCTTAGCTCTCAGGAAATAAAATTTAGAAATATAATAACAGTTTTTCTCAAAATAAATCCATTCTTTGTCACCGTCACAGTATTCTACAAAGTAAAGATTTCTTTATTTGTCAGAAATATTCAAACCCTACCAGAGTTTATGTAACAAGATTATATCTAGAATGAGTTCTTTATATGTCAGTCATCTTCAAACTCTACCAGTGTTACCTGTAACAAGGGCATAAGGTAACAAGAACCACCCCATACTACGGTAGCCAGTTGTTTTTTTTTTTTCGCTCTAAATTTTATCGAATAATGAGTTTTGTTGACGGGTGTGCTATAGCAGGTAGGAACCGCTTACTATTCCAGAACACCTGAGTTCACTCATGTTACGACTTGAATTCGCGTTGTTGATTTCCGTTCGGTTGATTTTGTGTTTTTTGTTTCTTCGTGCTGTTCTTGTTCGTGTTTACCGGTTTCGTTGTTACCCTTTCGGACTTTTGACACTCGGATGCATTATTGGTGCCTCTTTGAGATAGTGAAATGCCAGAAAGAAGGTCAGATAGATTTAATACTAATAGATTCTCAGAATCAACGCATGGAAGCGACGGAGAGATAGAGAACACCCAAGAAAAAGGTAGAAGTCGTACAGATCGAAACCAAAACAAAGAAACCAATATGGTGGTCTCCTATGCCCAAACAGCTGAAGCACGACATTCAACAAAATAGATTCAGTAGTCCCAGTAAAGCTTTTTTTATCCAAGAAATTGAAATTAACGGTACGCAAAAACCGCCAAAACAAATTTGGGTCACCTGTACAGAAGTCTACAGCGCCATCGGACAAGTTATTGCACCCCACCATATTTTTGATATCCAAAGGAGTTATACAAACTGTATAGTCTATCTTGACAACGAGGAAGATAGACTCAAATTAGTGACACAAGACTTGGTGATGAGAGACAAATCAGTCCAGGTATATGTCATTAATCTGTATATGTTATAAATGCATGCAAAAGGGACACACAATATATCAGTGTATCAATGAATTAATGTGCAGCAAGTACAATAAACTACAACACCAAATACTGGACTCATTTTGATAAAACAATTGAAAACTTATCATCAACGGAATGCGATTTTAAATTTCATTTCAATCATGGAACCTAAGCGAGCAAATGAGTTAGAATTATGACAAAAAAATGTTTTTCATGTGAAATTTAAGAAGAACTTATAGACAATTATAGTCATTTAGTGGTAGAATTATATTGTACAAATAGAAAATAATATTTAAACATTTGGAAACAAGTCCATCCACGAAAACCATGAAAATTAATAGACCACGAAAATAATTAATAACATTGAAACCCATCGTCGGAAACCCACGGTAGATGTAGGACGTAATCTCCCGTGGGTTTCCGACGATGAACCATACTATACAGTTATATGGCTTCAAATGTTCATTGGTCGTCAGTTTCCTAAAAGACGAAAATCATTTTCAATCAATATTTAGAAAACTAAACGTTCACAAAAACAAAATCTTATAACAAGAACTTTAAGTTATTAACAAGGAAATGAAATTAACAACCAAGTTCCAGACAATATTTTTTGCTACGCCAGACGCGCGTTTCGTCTATGCAAGACTCATCAGAGGTTCTCTACCCAAAATATTGAAAAAGCTCAACACTATATGATTATGAAGAGCATGGATATGTTAAATTTCCTTTAAACAAATTCTACTTGCCAGTTTCTTCTGTAATATTTCGTTTCATCAGTGGCATTCCTGACAAATAAGAACAAATGTTGATTATACTACTAGCAATATTTTAGAAATTTTGCTTAGTTAAAACCTGGTTTAACCCACCATTTCGTTCGAAATGCCTGTACCAAGTCAGGACCATTGCGATCCACCAATTTTCCGGTATGACTGATTCGTTTTTGTCATTTTCTCTGGACTATGAGATTGATCATTCAAGTTCGGTAGTTTTGTTATTACCTTTATGTGACCTTTTTAAACAGTGTTTTTAATAAATGTAATATCTGTTATAAATCTTATTTTTAAAAATAAAGGACAATGAAATGAACTAATACTTGATCCATAGGAAATAAAATAACTACGTCCATACTTGTTCCATACTTATTTCATACTTGTTCCATATAATTCATCTTGTCTTTTGTTTTTACTGAGGTTTACGTGGATTATTTACTGACGATTCCGTACTTTGTACCTTTTTGTATTTATATTGAACAAATTGATCAATTTTGAATTACAACTGTAGCAATTTAAATTCTTATGCTGAAAATCTTCGATTGAAGAGTCGTTTCAAACATTTTTATTTCACATTTCACATAACACATTACACATTTTTACCACACATTACACATGAAAGAAAATATGTAAAAACTGAACTTTAAGGGTCCAATTTAATAAAAGCAGAGGCTGAATCGCTCATCGTGTATTCGATGATACTTATAAGCTGGTAATTTTTAACAAAAGACTGTGGAATTATCAATTTTTATGTTCTAAGGGAAAAAACTCCTAACAAGACAGGTCTTACAACTTTGACCCCTTACATAATTTGTATATCTTTATGTGCTTAGGGACCGACCATTTAACTTGAAGGGGGGGCCTTGGTTTTTTCCTAAAAAATATTCTGAAAATTATTTTAATGAAAAAAATATTCTGGCAGCAAGGGGTAAGAGAAAAAATATTCTGAAGAAGGATTTATGTAATGTAAAATAATGCTCATAAAGATAAAAAAAATATTTTGTCGCGGTGCCTTCGAAAAATAAATGATTTATCCGCACTCTGCGCTGAAAAAAAAATCTGACCAAAACAAAAGACCAAGCCCCCTCCCCTTCAAGTTAAATATTCCGTCTCTTACCAATTTGCAATTTAAATTTTTCAAATATCTTGTATGGTTTTCAAGATATTGGTCTAAAAAGAGCAAAATTTTGAAAAAAAACAGAAAAAGGGCAATAACTCCTACAACCATTGTCAGATCTTCTTCAAAAGTTCAGGACATTTAGATCTTGATGTGTTGATCATCATTTTCCAAACATAATTTTAATATGTGTTACCATTATTGAGAAATTTGCAAAATACTGCAATTTATCTTTATGTTCTATTTTTAGCCATGGCGGCCATGTTTTTTATCCAATTAAAATGTCGAACGATAATTTTGTAGATGACATACTACAAAACATCCCTATAAAGTTTCATTACATTTGGCTAAGCGGTTTCAGAGAAAACGAACGTCGGACGACGGACGACGGACGCCAAGTGATGGCAAAAGCACACATTGCCTTCGGCAAGGTGGGCTAAAAAGACTGTTTTTGTACTGTTAAATTGTTTACAAACCTTTTTGAATCTTGCATACAAAATTTTTTGGTTTGTAGCAGTTGTCATCGTTCCAGCCGTTAGAATATTTATTGGTCATTACACAATCTTCATACTTATAAATATCATTAGGCTCGAATGGCAGCCATGACATAAAGTCTGTGGGAGATCCATCTGACCATTGGAAGCCTAAAATTTAAAAGCGTATACTCAGGAATATTGTAAAGGAGCTCTTATTGGTAAATAGCATCTTTCCTTCGATCCCATCTGCCTGATATTTTTTACTTGCATGGACAAACCGTGATACAAGAAAATAAGATGGGAACACTTGATAACTGTGACGTTATGAAATGAAATATGAAGTCATGTGTGAAGTTATGTGACGTTATTGTACTGAAACTGTGTTAAATATGTGTGTTTTTTTAATTACCGGTAAAAAGATTATCATATCCTTTTGTTTTTGATACTATCTACATCTAGTCTCATATCAGACCGGCCCTACCGGACTCGTGTGATACTCACCTAGATATAGATAGTATCAAAAAGGAAAGTACAGAATATTCTATATATATCGATCCTTATTTTGAAACAATAATTTTCACTGCAATTCTCTCCTTTAAATTATTTTCGAGATCATTTCGTCATCACGACATGAACATTTCCATAAGATTTTCTTTCTTTATGTATTTTCACCAAAGTCCACCAAGGGGTTCAGGAGTTGCTTAGACGTGATATGTGAACAAATGGACGGACACAATTTGGGATTCTTGTTTAAACCTAATTAATATATAAATCTCCATCTATATTATTTTTTGTAAAGCAAAAGATTTTTTTTTAATTTTGATCGATTTGATGTTAATTGTGTGTTTAATTTTTGGGCTTTGTCTATGAATATTGATAGGGGATGGTTTGGCCAAAAAAAAAAAACTAGTTTAACCCCGCCACATTTTATATGTTCTTGTTTTAAGCCAGTAATCTTTGACAAAGCTTTTGTTTGTACTTGTCTTTTTTATGATTCTGTGCCTTATTTAATAATGAGGTCTATCTGTGACTATTTCTGGACTTAATTTGAATTAAATGCATTTTATTTAGGCCATGGGTCATTTGAAGAACGGCAAGCAGCGCCTACTGGTCTTGTTGAAGGTTGCTGGCGTTGTCCATTGTGGTATTTTGAAATTGCCGCTTGTTATGTGAGCTGTGTCGCGTAGATTTATTCCACATCTCGACCAGTTTCTGTGCTTTTTTTTCACCGTTACATACATTAACAATTGCAGTTAAATAGTATACTTTTTAAAAGATTTTAAAAAAATATCAAACAGATAAAACTTTATTCAAATTTAAACATTATAAACAAGACCATATCAAACAGCAACCACAGTAAGAAGGACATGTACGAAAAAAAGAAACTTAATTTTTTTTTTTGGTGCAAAAAGTTTTGAAATTGATTTTGAAATTACCCAAGTAAAGTTTTTTTTTAATTAACAATTCATTTAGAAACCACTGGCAAAATTTGAAGCGACAGAACATTTTTGGCACATATTGTAGTATGTAACAACTACCGTCATCGGCACGATACATTTCTTCCAGAAATATTTATGTAAATCATTAATCTATTAAAGTGAAAGGGATAATTCTATGTTGTTGCTCTTTTTATCTATACATTAAGCAATAACCCCTAGAGCAACTGTGAGCTATTTGCAATCAAATTGCAAATAAATTATGAGTACATCGCTTGTCTAAATATTCATATTGAGGAAAAATATGACTATCCGTTGATAGATTCATGGCCATGCAGCACTCAAATAATAAACAAAAGTTACAAGCCTACCTTTCTCAGAGTCTCTGTCATTAAGTCCAATCCAAATGTCATTACGATAATAATTTCTAAAAAAATAAGAAAATTAGTTCTCTAATTTTCATCCGATTTATCAACCTCTCAACCGGTTGTGAAAAAATATTTCTCACCTCTTGAGAGAAATTTGTTCTCAGCGTAATTGCACGTGCAATTGATGAGCGACCCTTTGCAATTTCTTACCTGTAAATATTAGAGAAAAACCTTCTACAACTTAATTCTCGATGATTATGGAATTTCTAACATCTCGAGAAATTCCATCATCAACTCGATCGCGTTGTAGAAGCTATATTTTACCGCTTTCGTTAATCTATAGATTTATAGTTTATTCAAATGTTTCCTAAAAAAGTGTAAGAAATTTTATCGGATTTTAGAAATATCGTATAGGGTTTCATTCCGAGTGAAAATTTTGGCACTTTTTTCTTGATCAATAGGTTGCTTTTTTGCATTATGTAATTTTGATGATTTTTTATATCAAAATGTTACTCCTGATGTTTCTTTAAAGACTTTTGGAGCAGGGCTATAAGAAAATACGTCTCATACGATCCCTTAAAAAATTCTTTCTTCGTTATCAGCCACTAGCAGAAAAGTTCAAAATTGACTTAAAAGATATGATAGTTAATTGTTTTAATTAGTGTTTGACTGGTCTGCTGTACTGAGATGATCACCTCAATATCGCTATTGTGTCTCACAACTATATTTAAAACGAAAGAATATGGAATATGTGCCAAAAAGACACGATGCATATATTGAAATGATTTTAATAAATGTACAAAAGCAAAATTTCACTGGGTGTGAAGCGCTTTTCTGGATTAACCTTCATCAGACACGCTAGGAGTAGAAAACTTGGAAAACCGGTAGAATATAAAATTTGATAAAAAAAAAATGCCAAAAAATACTACCACAATGACCAAACAGATAAATTTATCAATTTTTGAAGAAACAGCCAAACGTTTATGTTGTGTTCTATGGTCATTACGGGATCCTAAGATCGCAATGGAAGAGGGAGGTTTGGCGCCATAAAACCTGGTTTAACCCACCACTTCTTTGGAAGTGCCTGTACCAAGTCAGGACCATTGCGATCTTTAATTCTTCTGGGTTTTTGTTTCTCTCAAATAAAAATTACAACATAGTTCTAGACAAAAGCTTCTGTATTTTGTTCATGATAATTTTCATATCCTACATGTCCTATTATGTTTGACTTATAAAATCTAATTCCAAGAAAATTTTACAGTGTCACACTATTTTACGTACCTATATATTATGGGTTGAATTAAGCAGATTTTACAGTGTCACGCTATTCTATGTGACTATATATATTATGGACTTGAAGATCGCAATGGAAGAGGGAGGTTTGGCGCCATAAGACCTGGTTTAACCCACCATTTCGTTTGAAATGCCTGTACCAAGTCAGGACCATTGCGATCCACCAATTCTCCGGTATGACTGATTCGTTTTTGTCATTTTCTCTGGGCTATAAGATTGATCATTCAAGTTCGGTAGTTTTGTTATTACCTTTATTTAATACAGTGAAAATTAACTAATCGCAAAAAAGACTTTTAGGTTACTATTTTCATAAATAAAAACCAATAAAAAGAAAATATCCTAAGTGGTAACAAAGTGAAAGCTTTTATAAGCGAAATCATTTTAAGAAGCAAAAACTTTAAGGCAAAAGTACGAAAGGGTACCGACAAAACCAGGCAACATGAACTAGAGAACAGCACAAAGATACACAGAACATTAAAATTACAAAATTACAAAATGACAACTTTTGTTGAAATCAACAACGCAAAATCAAGTCGTACCGAAAATGAACTCAGGTGGTTTAGAAGAGCTATGCTTGTGTTAGCACACTTGTAGCACTGCCAATTGTCAATTAAGTGTATCAAAGAAGCAGAGGTACCAATGGGGCACCCGAATGTCAAAAGTCCGAAAAGGCAGAGACAAAACCAGTAAACACCAACAAGAACGGGACAAAATCAGACAACATGTAAAACATGGAAACACAAAATAACTGAATATCAATCAACAACGCGAACTCCAGTCGAAACAAGAGTGAACTCAGGTGCTCCGGAAGAGTAAGCAGTTCCTGCACAAATCCGGTAAAGGAAGACAAACAAATCCTATGGTAAACCAACATCCATCTGCACTCATCTGAGAGATACAAATCCAATATTTGTCTATGAGCAAATATCTTCTGTCAAATTTCTAGAGTTGAGACAGCAACCGAGGAGAAGCATATTTTTGTGTAAACATTTTTGGTGTCAGACCTGACATTCTGCTAAGTAAATATATGTTAGTCCCACAAGCTCTGGCAAAACGAATCGATTGTGATACGTATACTCCATAAGCTTGAGCGGACAAAATGTTGCTACACAAGAAGGGAAAGTTGAAATTAAAAAGATGATGTCATCCCGTTTGTCATAAAACTTTGTTGAAAGTCTTCCTTGAGACTCTGTTTGGAGATTTATATCCAAATATGAAGCGGTCGTTATAGAAACCGTTGCCCCCTTTTATCATAAGAACAAAATAAAATCTTACCTAAATAAATTGTTTTTAAACCACCTATTTTCTTCTTCACTGTGAATACTAATCAGGTCTGCCCCAAGATCTCTACAGTAGTCTCGGCTTTTCATCCATGTCAATTTTTCATTTGTTATTGCCTGTGAAATATAAGATTGATGTAAAATGACTTCTAAAACTAAAGAGCTCGCATTGGACAAGGTTGGTTATGTGCCAAAATGATATATTTAAATATATGTGAAAGAATATTTCAACACGGTGTGGTTTTGTGTGGTTTTCTAAAATGACCAAATGTTTTTAAAAAGTTGGCACATTTAAAGAATCTGACAAATTAAACGGTACAAAACATCTCAATGACTTTCTGTGCTGTAGAAAAACTTAGTAGTAATAGCAGTTAAAATAAAGAAGTTCTATCAATGTTTACAGCTCATAACATTTTAATTACAATATAAAACAATCAATATGCTTGTACCAAGTCAGGACCATTGCGATCGACCAATTCTCAGGTATGACTAATTCGTTTTTGTCATTTTCTTTAGACTATGAGATTGATCATTCAAGTTCGGTAGTTTTGTTATTACCTTTATATATTATACTCAGAAAAGCTCGAGAGACAAGTACTTACAATATAACAATATCCGTTATACTCAGTAAAGATTGTGGGATTATAGCATTATCCATTCTACTCGGTGAAGCTCAGGAAAAGTAATTACAATATAACAATATCCATTATACTCAGTAAAACTCAGGGACAAAGTAATAACAACAGTATCCATTATACTCAGTAATGCTCCATGGGACAAGGACTTTCAGTATAACAATATCAATTATACTCAGTAAATATTGTGGAACAAGAACTAACATTATAACCATATCCATTTTACTCAATAAAGCTCGGGGGAAAGCACTTAC
The DNA here is from genome assembly GCA_963971305.1 of Arcuatula senhousia. Lineage (NCBI taxonomy): Eukaryota > Metazoa > Mollusca > Bivalvia > Mytilida > Mytilidae > Arcuatula > Arcuatula senhousia. Next base: position 73,957,869 of record OZ020306.1, on the reverse strand, counting down.
AATATAACAATATCCATTATACTCAGTAAAGCTCGGGGGACAAAATTGTGGAGCTTCAGTTGTTGTGGTCGTTGTTGACGTTGTAAAACCTTCTCTTGGGTATTCACAAATATATCCCATAGCAGACGAACAGTTAACAGTCACCCAGGATCCTATTGGATGAGATGTTGTCATCGCAACACAAAGGCCATCTTCGTCCATGCTACCTTTTTCAACATGAGAAAAATAAATGTAATGATATCTAAAGAATAAACAAATTACATTTATATGACCTGTTTTCGAATATGTTTTGATTATTTTAATTTAAATCTCATTCTAAATATTTCCCGTAATGTATATATTGTACTGAGTATTTTGAATTTCACAAACAAGGAAATATAAAGTGTGTTATTTTTTGTGCTTTATACAAGATAGACAATAGGGTGTAGGCTGGGCCCAAAAAAACTAGTTTAACCCCGCCACATTTTATAGGTGCCTGTCCTAAGCCAGGAAACCTTATCAAAGCTTTTGGTTGTCCCTGTCAACTATATATGTTTTTGTTTTATGTCCAGAAATGGGTCTTTCGTTGATTATCTAAGGATTTGTTTGAATTTAATGTGTTGTTTTTTTTTTTGTCTTGGACCATTGCAAGACAGCGAGCAGTGACCTCTGGTCATGTTGACGACTGCTGGCTGTTTTCCATTGTGATTTTTTTAAATTGCCGTTTCTTTAATGTTGGTTGTGTCGCGTACACTTATACCACATCTCTTTATGGTCTATAAACATATGAAAGTCTTCAAAGTGAAATCAAGACAATCAAACATGGTGATGAAATTTTAAAAATCACAAAATTAAACAGATTAAGTATTTTAAAAACGGTGTAATAGATGCATGTAGGATGTATACAATACAGGTAGACTATTTGACCATATATCTATATATATTTACAACTGTATATGAGAGAACTAGGGGAAGTAGAGAGAACTTTAAGTCAAAGAGAAGTTAACAGATACCTGTGTGACTTCTACCCAAAGCTGAATAAAAAACAGATAGACTACTTGTAATTATCTGTCTAGAATCGCATAGAGAGAACTAGGGAGAACTAGAGAGAACCGTCAGGTCAGAGAGAATATAAAAATACCTGTGTGACTTTTACCCCAAGCTGTATACAAAACAGGTAGACCACTTGACCATGTATCTGTCAGGCCGGTATCATAGTCTTGTTTGAGTCCTATCCAAAACTGCTTTGACTTATAAACTAACTGACTTGCTAAGAATAAATGGACATGCCTATAAAAAAGATCTTATTATTAGATTTTTTTTTTTAATTTATTATGGCAAAAATAAAATAAACATAAAATGCAAAATGTATATGGTAAAAGCATAAGTGTTTTATTCGTATACATGTTGGTAATCCTTTTTAAAAAAGTTTTTAAAAGATTTTTTTTCATCTTTGTTGTGAGCAGTATTTTTTAAATGTTTATATCATTAAATAAAGGTAATAACAAAACTACCAAACTTGAATGATCAATCTCATAGTCCAGAAAAAATGACAAAAACGAATCAGTCATACTGGAGAATTGGTGGATCGCAATGGCCCTTACTTGGTACAGGCATTTCAAACGAAATGATGGGTTCAACCAGGTTTTATGGCGCCAAACCTCCCTGTTCCATTGCGATCTTAGGACCCAGTATTCACCATAGAACACAACATAGTTGTGAGACACAATAGGGATATTGAGGTGATCATCTCAGAACAGCAGACCAGTCAAACATATCTTTTAACTCAATTTTGAACTTTTCTAATAGTGGCTGATAACGAAGAAAGAATTTTTTAGGGATCGTATGAGACGTATTTTCTTATAGCCCTGCTCCAAAAGTCGGTCACGAAGAAATCGGTGTCTGATCAAAAAATCTGTGAAATGTGTGCAAGCTCTGGCATATCGAATAAGTTGGGAAATATAAACACCGTATGCAGGGGAAGTTGGTATATTGCTCTGTAGATTAGGAAAATTGATAATTTGAAAATTAAAATCGTCTCGTTTATCGTAAATTTTTGTACTAAGATGACCACCTGGGTCAAATTCGAGGTGCAAATCCAAGAAAGACGTGAAGCAATTTGATTCGGTGGTCTCTTAAATCTCCAATTCTGGAGGATATATTGAAGGAATCCATCTACCAAATGAAGCGTTATTGACAGAAAGGACATCATCAATATATCTGAATGTAAGATTAAATGACCTTGCCTCTTTCATCTTCTTGTTCTTTACGAGTCCCTGACGAAATTCAGTCTCGTAAAGTATAAAAACAAATCGGCGAGGAGAGGAGCACAGTTTGTGCACATTGGAATGCCGATTTGTTGTTGGAAAATCTCTCCTCCGAAGGTGACAAATATGTTGTCAATAAGCAAATCAAGCATACTGCAAACTTGTTCCATCTTATCTTTGAAAGACGTTTTGGAAAAGAATGTAGAATTATAAGCCAAAACAACGAAATTCCTAGAGTTTGAAAAGGCTTTTTCGAGAAGTTTTTTCAGGCGACATTTTAGTTTTTCGTGTTGCAAGGTAGTGTATAAAGTTGATAAATCGAACGTTTTCAAAGAGTGAACCTCAGAAAATGATCTAGATTTAAAATGATCTAACTAATCTTTTGAGTTCTTCAAAATCCACATATGGTTAATTCCACTACGATTATAAATAGTGTCACAGTATGCTTGTTGACCTTCTTCGACAGCAGACAAGATTTTAGTTAAATGAACAGACAGCTCTGTAGTTGAACATGATGAAGATCCAGCTATATACCTTTCTTTGTATGGATTTTTGTGAAGTTTAGTTATCCAGTACAAATATGGTAACTCTTTATGTTCCTCTTTCATTGGAATATTGAAAGAGGACATAAAAGAGCTATGGTTGGCTATGATTTCATCTTTGTTAAATGTAGTCTGTTTGTATGTAGCAATAGCGGAAGTATTACCATCAATGAATAGTTCTTTTATTAGACAATTGTAATAATGTGCTTTACATACAAAAACTATATTATTGGAAGCCTTGTCTGCAGGCGTGACAACATACCTGTCATGTAAGGAAGAGAGACAGTTGAGAGCTTCACGACCTCTTAATACAGAAGAAGACCGAGGGTTAAAAAAATACTTTAGTAAGCAATGTTGAGAAGCATTTCTGTCGGTCCTCGGTGGCCAAGTAGTTAAATCACCACTACAGGATGTCGGATCGATTCCCGATTTGTACTTCACAAACTTTAAAACAGGAATTTCCAACCTGTATGTCAGTAGGCTCATCAATTACCCACACAATGTCGATGGTTCCGGATTAAAAACTGAAAACCTATTAAGCCCAGGTGGATCCTACAGAAAGTTTTAACACCAGAAAACCCACATACAAATGTCTGCCATTAAGTACAAATGATAGTATATTACAGTACACAAAGATATTTTCATTGACTGAACGCTGACATAGACATTCCAACTCATAAGGTGGTATGGGTTGATCTTTCAAAACATTTGTTCTAATGAATGGGACATAAAACCCAAGGAAAAATAACCTCTGCAGGATCTGAGGTGCGCGCATTATTGCAACATGTTATTCATATGATAGGAAAACGTCAATTGGATTGATGTTCCTAAACATTAATCAGCACAGCAGGTTAAATACTTTTTTCTAGGTCTGACTTAATGGTACATGTATCATGTCATTGACAGTTGGTCTTTGCGATTGAGTTTTATGTGTATATCAAGTCTCTATGTGTACCGTACATTTATGAATGATAACTATATAAATTGATATTTCTACTTTTTACATATACACTGTAAATGACAAATAATTTGACAATAATGTTTCAAATATTTTATCACTTTTCATTCTGAACTATGTTGTCATTTGTATTTTGAACACACGTGACGGTTAGCACTGCTGGTGGAGTTTTAATTCCCCGGGGTTAGCCCGTTCCGGCACCAACACTTTTGTGTTGGAGAACACATCAAATCTTTAAATTATCCGTTTAAATTTCAAAATTATCTAAACCCTAAGGTTCTTTCTACCCAAGACATAGGTTGATCATCTTAGTAATAATTTGGTTCCCCAGTTTGGTATTTTTGGTTTTACTGTTCTATGCTCTTCATAATCATATATAGTTTGGTACTTTCAATATTTTTGGTAGAGCGCCTCTGATGAGTCTTGAAGAGACGAAACGCGCGTAAGGCGTAGCAAAATTTATTGTCTGGAACTTTGTTGTCATTTGTATTTTGAACACACGTGAAGGTTAGCACTGCTGGTGGAGTTTTAATTCCCCGAGGTTAGCCCGTTCCGGCACCAACACTTTTGTGTTGGAGAACACATCAAAGCTTTAAATTATCCGTTTAAATTTCAAAATTGTCTAAACCCTAAGGTTCTTCCTACCCAAGACATAGGTTGATCATCTTCGTAATAATGGAGTAGAGTAGAGTGCCTCTGATGAGTCTTGAAGAGACGAAACGCGCGTCAGGCGTAGCAAAATTTATTGTCTGGAACTTTGTTGTCATTTGTATTTATTGAAGATAAATAATCATGTACCTGTCATTAATTGTTGCTAGGTGACCATATGTTGCTTGTGAACACGTGTTTTCAGCAGTTGGCCAATCAGAAGGGTCGTCATTTATTCCATAACAATAGGCGTCGTAACCAATAGTATTCTAGAAAACAAATATCATCATGTTCAGCATGCACCTCTTAACATAATGCAGTGATACAATATTTCACGAGTCGTAATCTCGTTTCAATAAGCATTTACAGACCTTTTAACACTGACATTTTGTCCTCTTAGATAGTGTTTCTGTTTGTAATTCAGGTTAATAAAGGAAATCAATCCCATATGATTTTGAGGAGGTTTGGGGGTCTAACAATTTGATGTAGGATCTTTTATTATAAATAGACATAAAGATGGACATTGAAAATATACAAAAAAACAATAAGTCATGGTGCTTATTCTTTAAATAATTTGATTTCAATCTTAAAGTAATTGGTATAGATTGTATAGGAAAAATTCTCAAATGCATATCTTTTTAAAACCTGGCATATAAATTTGTACAAAATAACACAAATGGGATATTCTTTGAATTTCTGTAACAAGAGGCTCCCAGGAGCCTAAATCGCTCACCTGGTCTTGATGTCAACCCTATATTTGTAGAGCTAAATGAGCTGAACATTTGAGCAAGCAACAGTTTTTCTTTATCTACTATAGTTTTTATTCTATGGGCCAAAAACACGAAAAACCGTTATTTTAGGGGCCGTAACCCCTCTAAGGGGCCATCTGACAAATTCGACCCTATGGAGACTTTTGTAGAGCTTTATGCGCTGAACATTTAAGCAAGCAACAACTTTTCTCTATCTGCTATAGTTTTCATTCTAAAGGCCAAAAACATGAAAAAGGTTATTTTAGGGGCCGTAACCCCTAATAAGGGTCATCTGACAACTTCAATCCTATTGAGACTTTTGTACAGCTAAATAAACTGAACATTAAAGCAAGCAACAGCTTTTCTCTATCTGCTATAGTTTTCATTCTATAGGCCAAAAACATGAAAAAGGTTATTTTAGGGTCCGTAACCCCTATTAAGGGTCATCTGACAACTTCGATCCTTTTGAGACTTTTGTAGAGCTAAATGAACTGAACATTTAAGCAAGCAACATCTTTTCTCTATCTGCTATATTTTTTCTTTCTATAGGGCAAAAACATGAAAAAACATCATTTTAGGGGCCGTAACCCCTATAAGGGGTCATCTGACAACTTCGACCCTATGGAGACATTTGTACAGCTAAACTAGTTGAACACTTAAGCAAGCAACAGCTTCTCTCTATCTGCAATAGTTTTCATTTCATAGGCCTAAAACATGTAAAAACATTATTTCAAGGGGCGTAATCCCTATAAGGGGTCATCTGACAACTTCGACCCTATGGAGACTTTTGTAGAGCTAAATGAGCTGAACATTTAAGCAACGACAGCTTTTCTCTATCTGCAATAGTTTTCATGAAGCAGTAAGGTGGCATCAGATTTCATCTATCTCTTATACTTTTTGATTTACAAGCCAAAAACAGTAGTCTGACCCCCCTGGTCTATTTTTAGCAACGGCGGCCATGTTTTTCGACGAATCAAAAATCCCCACATCAGTTCTGTGGGGGATACCCTAAAGTACCACCAGACCAAATTTGGTTTGAAATTGTGCTGCCGTTTCAGAGGAAAAAAGTTTGATGAAAAGTTAACGACGACGACGACGGACGATGACGACGGACGCCAAGTAATGGCAATAGCTCACATAGCCTTTGGCCAGGTGAGCTAATAAAAACATGTGGTACTTCTTTTCGACATATTTAAGGAAAACTTTGTATTCTATTACATTTCTTTGTAAAAATTAGTAACACATTTTCCCACCAATTATCTCCCCTGAAATCAGAATTTTTAAGAAAAGCTAAATATCTTTTGAAATGTTTATCTTGTAATTTTTTATTAATAAAATATAATATGGAAATGAATTTTACATCATTTATGCTGTAACCAATCTTAAAAACTGAAATATAGGCTACAAATTTGCAAGATGATTGAAAACGATGTTCCGTGTTAGAACCCTCAGCCTCCTTAACAATGTTTACGTTCTTTTTATCTAGATTTTTTAATCCCTTAAATTTTTAAACTTTTCTATATTTTTAAATTGATACGTAAGTTTTAATTCATTTTTTGTAGATGAATTATATTCTGAAAATGTGTTGAATATTCATGTTTTCTTTTCAAATTAATCAAATGTAAACAAAGCAAGGACCAAAAATGTTGTTTTTTCCTGCTTTTTAAAGCTGTTACAATTCGTCTTGTGTCCCTGCTTTGTTCGATTATAATAACTCGGGGTGTTTCCCTTATTTGTTTAATTATTGCTAATAGTGATTTTTATACAATTCGATTTGTTTTCCTGATTCAGACCTCACGTTTATATAGTTTCAATGCAATGATCTCAACGCTACAAATGATTTCGGCATATTTGTTTTGAAATGATCATTTTTATGCATTGAACATGTGTTATTTAAAGCTTACATTAACACAGTCAACAAACAGTGGTGATTCTGTTACAACTTTCGTCAACACAGCCAACAAACAGTGGTGTTTCTGTTACAACTTACATTAACACAGCCGACAGACAGTGGTGATTTTAATATAACTTACATAAACACAATTAACAGAGAGTGGGTATTCTGTTACAACTTACATTAACACAACCTACAGACAGTGGTGATTCTGTTACTTTATCAATGACCTGTTTGCGTTTCTTACAAATAAATCCGGATTGAACCGACGAACATGAAGCATCATTCCAAAGACCATTCTGAAATAGAATCAACAATATATTATTTAAAGTTTTATAGTTTAAAAATTTACATTTTATCCATTGAATTGTTTTTAGACCTTTGTTTTGTGTATTAAGATAATTGCTTCAATTTCTCTGTTTTTTTTCTGTTTTTTTAAGGTATTTGTATGAATAAGTAAGCTTAGCAGATTATAACGCAATGTTTTTACCTTTAATAACATAATTACACAGTCTTCATGTGTTTCCCCATTCCAGTTGTTAGGTTCACCCTTTGCCCATTTTGTAAAAGCCACATCCTCGTCATCAGACCATTCAAACGCCATCTGGTATTTATAATCATTCAGTCCAATCCAGAATCCTCCATATATTGCTAATTAAGGTTATGAGAAATGATAAAAAGTAGCTTCATTCTACTAATTTGCTAAAATATTCCTAATATTTGCTTAATAAAGCTAAGAACAATCAGTAGACATTATAAGTCAGTAAGCTAATACAAATCAGACAAAACACAAAAGACAAAACAACTAAAAACACCCAACGCACAACATAACAAAAAAAAAACAACTATAGACTGCAATCAGCAACCTAAACTCAAGTCGAAAGTGGAATGAACTCGGATGCTACGTAAGGATAAAAATTCATGGAAAATATAAAAAATGTGAAATAAGAACTCGTTTTGGTTAAAAAATATTCAAAATAAGAATTAGTAATTTAATAAATACCTCCATCACAAACGCCACAAGACAGTGCACAATTCTTTAACATGTATGTAGGATTCTGAGAACATTCTCCAACAGAAGCCCAATGATCGCATTCATAAGACGTGTGTAGATTTCTGCAGTTCTCAATACACAGGTTACAGCTGAGGTGGCAGTTACGAGCCATCCACACGGGATTGTTACTACATTCCCCACGTTTTGCCCAACTCTTACAGGAGGAATCGTTGGAATGGATGTTGAAACACATTTCTGTAAAAAATGTTAATCTATCAAATAGGTTTGAGAGATACAGTTTATCAGAAATGCTTACAAAATGAAGTTTTTAATTAATGAATCTATAGCTATAAAGCAATAATCAATTTCATTAATTCAAATCGCCTTTGATATCCTAAAATTATTGAAGAATAAGATGTTTATATGAAAATTTCAAAACCACAAAAGGACAACTTAAGATGAAGGCGCAGAAAGGATCTAAAATTAGAATAAATTAAAAAAAAATAAAACACCTTCACTTTACATGTAGTTTTATCTCCACATTGACCTCACTTTATCAAACATGTATTGAGCTTTATTATATGAAGATCAAAATGAAATAATATGAGGTAATTTTGAAGTCCTACAAAAAGGTCTAGGCATTAGATAAAATTATTTAAGACCAAAAAGGCTGAACCTATAGACATTATTTATTTTATATCAGCAGATCACGGACCTTTGTAGTCAAGGACAATTAACATTTATGATTTCAAACTACGTGTTTCAAACAGTACATAACAGACACGGCTTTTCAATTATTTGTATAATGTAACTCAATTGTTATAAATATATAAAATATGTATGTGTGTGTGTGTGTGTTTGTGGAGCAAGCAAAGTTGACTATATGAATATATAAATAAGAATAGATGAAGAATAAGCTATCAATGCTAATAATATGGATATTCATCTCTCTGTTATGGACACCAAGGGACAATGCTAAAGTAAACACTTTTATTTTTTTTAAAAATAGTGTTCCTCCTCGTGTCCAGGGCAAAGAAACAAACTAAATATCAAATTATTTGTTTAATTGCCATAGACACCAAGGGACAGTGCTTAAGGAGATACTAGTTGAAATATTTTTTATGTTTTGACTTGATGTTATCCATCGTCTTTTTTGTCTAACTTGGTGATATTTAACTTGTTATGCTTTAATTCAATGCTTTCCTTCGTTTTTGTCTTACTTGATATAGTCAACTTTGCTTGCTCCATATACACACATATTTTATATATTTATAACAGGAACTGCTTACTCTTCCAGAGCACCTGAGTTCACTCTTGTTTCGACTGGAGTTCGCGTTGTTGATTGATATTCAGCTATTTTGTGTTTCAATGTTTTTACATGTTGTCTGTTTTTGTCCAGTTCTTGTTGGTGTTAACTAGTTTTGTCTCTGCCCTTTCGGAATTTTGACATTCGGATACCCCATTGGTACCTCTGCTTCTTTGATGGTATCTGATTTGTGAGATACTTAATGGTATCTGATTTGTTATGTTTTAAATTAATGCTTTCATTCGTTTTTGTCTTACTTGATGGTATTTGACTTGTTAGATAGTCTTGTTCTCCTTCGTCAGTAATAGATACCAGGTCACCACCATTTTTACGACAAATGGACCTAGCACCTGTCCATGTTGTTTTGTTTCTTGCAATAAGATAGCAGTTGGTCTGGTAACTGATCCAACCTTCTGGGCAGCCATACATCTGATCTGTAGTATAAAAAGAGGTGTTTTTCATCCTAAACTGCCAAAATCATAAACCGCATTGAAAAAATAGAAGATTATCAAAGACCATGAAAGAATTACTAAAACATTATTGAATCTTGTCAACAGAAGCAAGTGACAGGGAAATCTGTACTTACCTTACGGAGGTTTTCAAAATTCGTTGGCGATCTATCTGATATCATGTTACACAGACTAACAATCATATTATTATCATTATTATCAATGTATAATTTGGTTAATATATATGAAAGAAAATGAGTACTTTTCATGGTCTCTAATTATTTATTCATGTTAATGTTATAAAATTAGATGCTTAATATATTTATGTCACATTGCATTGTTATTCGTGTGCTTTAATAATACTAAATAATAATTATAAACTGACAGATTGGTTTGTTGATTGATTGATTGATTGATTGATTTATTTATTTATTGATTGATTGATGATATACAAATGCATTCATAGCTTATGCACTAAATGAAAGTAATTGCTTGCAATTAAATCAAATGATGTTCATGACAACTGAATACATGTAACACAATTGAGTATTATGAACTTAATAAAATAAAACCTGATAAATATTTTGTAAATTTTATTATTTAGATGAACATAGAATAGAATAATAAGGAAGACTAATATGATCGGTTAAACAAAGCCTTAGGCACCAGACGCACCCTATTGATTCAATCCACAAACTTTTCCTGATGGTGTCAACTGAAATCATCAGCTTCAGTTGCTTCAATCAACAGACTTAATTATATAATTTGTATTATAATAGCAATTTGTAATTTGTACAAATCAAACTTCTGTATATTTTTTTTCAGGCAAAGTGATCACGGCTAACTGACCTTTAAGATAAATGGATATTACTAGGTAGACTTTTGTTTTACTTTCTTACCTTTTCCAACTGCTGGCGATTTAGGCGGAATTTTAGGTGGCTTGGGTGGTGCAACTGTAATGAGAAAAATATTTGAATCAAATATAATACAATAATAGGGCTTCGGATGAGCAACTGTAAATATAAAGAAAACATTTGAGTGAAATATAATACAATTATATGGCTTTTGTTGATTATTATTATTAAATTATTATAATTTTAACCTTTACTAACTGAGTGGTTTATGTGCAATTTATAATCAAGCAAACAAATCTTCAAATCTTTGTGCTTCATCCATGTACTTGAAAAATGTCATATTAAACAGTCTTTGTAAGAAGCAAAGGTGTACCAAAGGGGTAATCAACATCATAAAACCGTAAAGACAAAGACAAAACCGGTAGAGAAAAAACATCATTACGAAACAAACCACGCAACAACATAAAAAACACACACACACATAACAACAAAACCGCATTCAGCAACGTGAACTCAAGTCGACACGAGAGTGAACTCAGGTGCTCCGGAAGAGTAAGCAGTTCCTGCTTGCTATAGCACACCCGTCACGTTGCCAAAGATCGATTTAGTGTAAGCCAAATCCGAAAATGATGACATTACCAAACTCTATGTCAAACCAACATCTGTGCTTATCTGAGAGATAGAAATCTCGTATTTGTATTCAAGCACATATCAGGTTACTATATAATTAAAATTTTTAGTAGCTCATGGCATATCTGATGAGCTTTTTTAAATTTTAAAACAACGAGCAGTGAACATTAAATGCTGCTGGATCTTTTCCGGTGTAAACCTTTAAATTGGTGTTTATGTATGTGGCTTGTATCTCGTACACTTATTCTACACGTTATAAACTGGTTACAAAATGTCACCAGAAACATTGCTATTTATTTTACGACCATTTTACTAGCCAGATTTTTTAACCTATCTGCACAGGTATACCCCATCTGCACATCACATATTTTATTACATAGATGCATATGAAATACCGATTTTTCCCAGTGAAATAAAATCTGGTAAATTCACAATGTGAAATAACAAAAATATTTTCACTATTGCGTCCTTTCCGGTCAAACTCAATTATGACGTCGTGAATTGTATTGCGTTGTCGGCATGACTCCTGCGGCCTAAATTCATACGCCATTCAAATAAATTTATTAAAAACTATTTATTAGCGGCATTTTATCTATGTAATAAATACGATAATCAATTAGGTCTCATAAATAACCAAAATATGATCACTCGTGCGGGAACGCACTGAGATTTAACTCGTGCGCGGAACAAGTTCCGCGCACTCGTATAAATCTGTGTGCGTTCACCGACTCGTGATCATATTTTGGTTATTCACTCGACCCAATTAATTATCCTATAATTATCATTGACTACTAACCTGATATTTTTACAGGTATACCCCATCTGTACATCCCATATTTTATCATTGACTACTAACCTGATATTTTTACAGGTATACCCAATCTGCACATCACATATTTTATCACTGAGTACTAACCTGAATTTTTACAGATATACCCCATCTGTACATCCCATATTTTATCATTGACTACTAACCTGATATTTTTACAGATATACCCCATCTGTACATCACATGTTTTATCATTGACTACTAACCTGATTTTTTACAGATATACCCCATCTGTACATCACATATTTTATCATTGACTACTAACCTGATATTTTTACAGATATACCCCATCTGTACACATCCCATATTTTATCATAGACTACTAACCTGATTTTTTACAGATATACCCCATCTGTACGTCACATATTTTATCATAGACTACTAACCTGATTTTTTTACAGATATACCCCATCTGTACATCACATATTTTATCATTGACTACTAACCTGATATTTTTACAGATATACCCCATCTGTACACATCCCATATTTTATCATAGACTACTAACCTGATTTTTTACAGATATACCCCATCTGTACATCACATGTTTTATCATAGACTACTAACCTGATTTTTTACAGGTATACCCCATCTGTACATCACATGTTTTATCATTGACTACTAACCTGATTTTTTACAGATATACCCCATCTGTACATCACATGTTTTATCATAGACTACTAACCTGATTTTTTACAGATATACCCCATCTGTACATCACATGTTTTATCATAGACTACTAACCTGATTTTTTACAGGTATACCCCATCTGTACATCACATGTTTTATCATAGACTACTAACCTGATTTTTTACAGATATACCCCATCTGTACATCACATGTTTTATCATAGACTACAAACCTGATTTTTTACAGATATACCCCATCTGTACATCACATGTTTTATCATAGACTACAAACCTGATTTTTTACAGATATACCCCATCTGTACATCACATGTTTTATCATAGACTACTAATAGGGAGGTCAACCAAAAAATGAAATTTTTAAAATGTTTAATTTTTTGTGGTCAATTTAAAGAGCTAAGAAAAAGAAAGTGATTGGTGCAAAAATTTTCAAAATCGGTCAAGCGGTTCAAAAGTTATGGCCGTTTAAAGTTCGAAAAAATGGCCCATTTTCTTGCGAGGGCATATTTTTCTTAAATTGGGCCATTTTTGAGCCTCTGTACAATTGCAATGGAACACTGATAGCTTATTCTAAGTATATGGCATTAAACAACACCTTCCAATGTACAGTTTCTGCCATTAAAATCACTTATAGTTGAAATATTACAAAAATGACAGTCATTTCAAATTCCTAAAAAACTCATTTCGACTTAGTGTTTTTTCGCTGTGTGTCAAGGCTTTTTTGGATAAATAGCCAATTTCAATCAACCATATTTGTTTTATTTCTCTACATACAGGTGTTAAATTAGGTTGATGTTATAAACCCAAGGCATACTACAGATATATGAAAACTAAACCTTTGTAACTTATTTTATAAATTTTCCTTCAGCGTTCGAAATTAGGTTTGCAGGCCTATCTTTTGTTGGGCGGAAAAAATCAGCATTTTTCAATCAAAAAGATACATTTTTGTACAGAAAATTTTCAAAAAAAATCCTAAAATTTTTCTGTAACTTGTCTCATACTGGCACTTATGTGTTCTTCATGAACAATACAATGGTTTCATTGAAAAAAATTTTTTGAATTGGAAAATCAAGAATTTCCGATACAAAATGAGCTATTTTTTGGCCCTAAAAAGGGCCTTCATATACCAAAAAACTCAATTATTTTTCTATAATATCATTCTTCCACCTAAATCAGTGACTGTTTTGAGGAGTGAATAGGTAAGGGTATAATTTTATAACATAATATCTTCTTTTCATTAAAAAACTTAAGAAAAATGGGTAATTATGTATCAAAATTTGACATTTTAAATTTTTTTTGAATTTTTCTAAAAAAAATTGAAAATCCTTGAAAAAAAATAGGAAAATATCACAAACATACATTTATTTGGTCTCAATGTGATGCCTACAATCCAAGCTTTGAAACAAAACAGTTCTTGATTTGTTTTTACATGTCTCTCTCAATACAGTTGTAGTTTTGTTAGGCCTGTACCTTTAAAATTTAGTCCGAAAAATGGAAAAATTTTCAACATTTTGTAAAATTTTCGTTTTCATTGTTGATTTTGACCCCCGAAATTTTTTGTACTTTAAAGTAGACAAAGTAAAGCAAGTTTCACCTAACTTTTTGACACATTTGTTGCAATAGTTTGATATAAGATCTTTTATAAGGGTATCACAAAGTTGAGTAATTCAATTTTGACTTTCTTTTAAATTGACAGTTAACGAAAAATATCTACATCAAATTCAGGTAAAAGTATACTTATTTTACATCGTTGTAAAGCAGAAAACTAGAACTTTCTATTAATGTTAATTTAAGACTATTAAACTCATATGCATAGAATGTAGGTAGGGTTTTCCTTGCCCTGTACCATAAAATATTGGATAAACAGACAGACTGACAAACATAGTGACTCTTATACGGCGAAATATCAAGCCCCCGAAAAACCCTAATTTTTAAATTATGAAGAGTTTTTCATAAATTAATTCATAAATGAATAACACAAACATAAAATCTGTGGAATAATTTGCAGGATATGGCTATAAAACTGCAGATTTAACCCTTACCGTTATGAAAAATCATGAAAATGGTCAAAAATAGCCAAAAATGAAATATGGCAAAAAATTGGAAATGTTGTAAAAATTTCACTTTTTATCCAAAGGTTTTGAAACTTGATTGGGCTGTTCACTGGACCAGGCTCTATTGATACAAGTCTCAATTGCCATTTTCATGGTTGCTATGGTAACCAAGGTTGGCCATAAAAGGTCCAAAGATGACCTTTTTTCTCCCATTGACAACCAAATTTTAAACTTTAAAAAAAAATATCAAGTCCAGTGGTTCCAAAAGCTTGTCTTAGTTTATTTTTGCACCCTGCTCAATATATGTTTGGTTTTATACTGTGTCCTTCATATATATTCTACTTTGACATTACAACTTGTGTGTAGAGCAGCTCTGATGAGTCTTATATAGATGAAATGCCAATCAAATGCATTTTAAAAATGGTTGCCTGAATCTTAGTTGTAATTTCGTTTTGTCATTTGAAATGTCTCATTAACATAACTTAGTACTTTTGGCTTTGAGGAATGTTGAAAAAGGGTTCTTCGTTGTAATCATTTAACAATTTGATAAGGTTGCAATGAATCAGGTCTTTTCCAGAATTAAATGTATGGGGGTTGAAAAGCACTTTTTTCCAGACCCTACCACCTATACAATTTTTTTGTTTGTTTTGCTTTTATGCAAAAGGATGTTTATTAAATTATTTATAAACCTATCTTAGATATATTACATGCCTTCAAACACCCCATATATATTTTCCTGGAAAAGCATTCAGTGTGTTTTAATCCAATAAAATTAAAACAAAATTGTGTTGTAATAACTATATGTGTCAATTTAATAAAATAAAAGTTTTGTTTTTTTCTCCAAAGCAGGCCAGAGTGGTATCTTCTCCAGCATCTGAAAAAGAGAACAATGTATCAGAAGGATTTAAAGAACAAATAAAATACAAACATAATGGTCTTTCATTATTTATTGTTCTTCATCCTAAAATCAGTAGTGAAAATATTTCTATTTGTATTTTGGTTGCTTGCAAAAAGTTTTTTCTGGATTAACCTTCATCAGGAACGCTTGAAGATAAAAACTTTTTTTGGAAAATAATATCTCTTTATGAGACAAATTGTCACATTTATGCTCTATATGACAGTATAAGTGCCAAGTTTTTTTTGCTCCTTAAGTCTTTATGACAGTAATTGTCATGTTTTGTTTTTGCTGCGTTCGAAAAATTTTTGCAGCAACCAATCTACAAATAAAGAAATATTAGCACCTGAAAAAAAAATTAATAGCTGAAAAAAAAGCTACAAAAAAGGAAAAAAAGTAGGATATTAGCAGCTACAAAAAAATGAAAAAAGAAGCATATTAGCATCTACAAAAAAAAAGAAATAAATGTTAGCAGCTAAAAAAAAAGAAATAAGGGCAATCCCAGAAATAAATGTATAAGGTGTTCGAGGGTAATTTTTTCCAGATCCCCATACAATTTGTTGGTAATTATGCAAAAGTATGTTTCAAATTTCCTCATAACCCTTTTAAAAAATCTTAAATTAAAATGCCTTCCATCAGCCCCATATATTTATTTCTGGGATAGCCCTCAACATATTAATGCTGAAATAAATGAAAGAACCCTTGTGAGTAAGCTCATATTTTTTTAAATGTCATGCACAACAAAATATGTTATACTTCTTGCATACCAAGTTTCATTAAGTTCTGTTCTGTAGTTTCATACTTCTTGCATACCAAGTTTCATTAAGTTTCAAAGGTAATCATCTACAAGTTCAAAGAACCATAACTCCCACAAAATTTTGCAGATAAAAAATTCTTAGTAATATGCACAACTACATGTACATATGGTGTAGTTCTTGTATACAAAGTTTCATTAAATTCTGCTAAGTAATTTTAGATTGGTTGGGTCAGCAATTTTTTAAGTCCAAAGGGCTATAACTCCAACAAAAAATTGCTGATTAAAAATTCCTGGTAATATGCACAACTATATAGGTTGTACTTCTAGCATACCAAGTTTCATTAATTCTGATAAGAAAATTTAAAAGTGGCGTTTACATGATGAATCAAGATTTTCTGCAAATTTCTAAGTCCAAAGGACTCCCTGACTCCCACAAAAACTAGCTGGTAATATGCACAACTATATAGGACGCATTTCTTGCATACCAAATTTCATTTAATTCTGATCAGCAGGTTCAGAGCAGTTATGTCAACAAAATGATGAATCAGGATTTTCTGCAAATTCTAAGTTCAAAGAACCACAACTCCAACAAAAATTTGTGCATAAGAAATCCCTGGTAATATGCACAACTACATATGGTGTACTTCTTCCATACCAAGTTTCATTAAACCTACAATAAAATCCTGACATCCCCTGACTCGTAATCCTCTAATATGGGCTCCTCAAAGATGTTGCTGTCATCATCATCATCATCATCATCATCAACATCAGCATCCTGGTAATCATAGGCTATGGTGGATAAGCCTGTCTCGGGGTCATGACCAGTGACTGTACCTGTATACCAGAACTCCTCTCCATCAGACTCGCGCCGAAACCTATGGTCAATCCGTCTGCCTACAATAAAAGCTGGATCCAGGGGCACTACCTTCAACTCTCCCTTCTCCAGGTCATCAAGAAGGGGAAAAGAGAAGGTCTCTGTCTCGCCGTCATAAACTAAGCTATACATATACTTACCTCTCCTTTTCTTCAGTCCTGTCACAATAGCTTCGTACCATTTAGTTGATGCATCTTCTTCCTCCAACAAGTGTTGCACCCTCTTACCAATCAATTGTTCTGGATCTGTCAGTTCTGGGGCAGTGGTCTGGGTACTCGGCAACCTACCTTTCTGTGTCTTCTGTTTCTTCTTTGGACCCTCTGCATTCTTCTGCCTCTCTGCCTCTGCTAGTTGCTGGAACTTCTCCTTCTCAGCCTGCAGGCAAAAATCAGAAAGAGGATTAGCCTGCCCACTTACTTGCTGTTCTTGCTGTCTCTCTTCTCTCGCATCCTGTGCTTGGCGCAGCACACACTTCAGGTTGGAGGCTAGTCTCTCTGCACTCAAATACTTACCACCTGCCATCACATTCAGGATCTTACCAGTGTTCGGAGTACCTAATACATACCGTCTGAAAGTTACCTGTGTCTGCAAAGCCTTAACTCGTTGTCCAACTGGTAGGGTGCGTACGTTCCTATCAACCTCATCTGCTGTCGTCCACAAACCTCCTACTTCCTGCAGCTTCTGGGTCAGTTCCTCCTTCCTCTCACGGTCACGCTGCTCCTTGGCCTCCTTCTTTTCCCTCTTCGTGGCTAGTGCTTCCTGGCGTTCCTGTCGAATGGCTGCTAGTCGTTCCACAAACATCTGGCGCTGTTCTCTGGATTCTTCTCTGGCATTACGAAGAACCTTTTTAAATAAATAAATTATAAATTTTAGAACATAAGAAACAAAAATGTTAAATGAATAAAATACAAAAACATATTTAAGTAATACATTGCTACATGTGTTTTTAACAATACAATTCCAAATGTTGTGTTGGTTGATATAAATAGTAGATTTTTTGCTTCAACTGATAAATGCAATGTCTTTTAAATGTCTGTATCAAGGGGGCCCGTATCAAGTCAAACCAAATGATTAAAAGCATTTTCAATCTTTTAATATTCAACCATTTATTTTCTTGGTTTTGTTTGTTTGGTTTTTCTTGGTTTTTGTTGATTTTATCAAATTTAATATTATAATTTCAAATGCTACAAAGGCTTTTTTTATTGTTTTAGTATTCACCATTTATTTTCTTGTTTTTGTTTGTTTGGTGTTTTCTTTTTTGGTTTTTCGTTAATTTTATAGTTTCTTTTTTTTATTTACCTCATCTCGAGTTACCTTGAATTATGATCCAATCCAGTCCTTTCATAAACTTCAAAGCAGTACTTGTGGTCGAAATTGATTTTTACCATATCTTTTTTTTAACATTATTGACAATGTGTAAAAGTTTCATGAAACTCTATTATGACATTCAAAGTTACATCCTCCAAACCAATTTTGGACAAATGGAAAACTGAATAATATACTCCCTAGTTTTCGAAAATATTTATTTGTATTTTTAGCGTCAGAATTTTTTTTTATAGGCTTTTTGAATTCAATTTCAATATTATGGTATATCTTGAATAAATGATTTTTTAACTGTTTGCAAGATATATTTGCAAAAAAACTAGAATGTAAAATGATTTTTTAACTGTTTGCAAAATATATTTGCAAAAAAACTAGAATGTGACAAACTTACATAATAATGCTTTATTTAGGTGGTTATAGGGATTTTTTTTGTATTAGGTACCTACATCCTCTTTGACAAAGCACCTCTAATTAATCAAGCAAAAATATAGCATCTCTTTTTAATTGAGTTTAAAAAAAAATATGTTGATCGATCTCCATGACTAAAAATCTTTACACTAGAAAATAGTGATTTTGTTTCAGTGATTTTTTTTAATAACAACTTTTGTTTTAATCTATTATATACCTGTTCACGGTGTTCTTCCTCTAAACTAGCTAACCAGCTGCCTGTATGGTTCTGGGTCCACATGGTGATTCCTTCAATGGCGGTGGTAGTGGCTCGGGGCATAACTCTCAGCAGACTGTCCAACTGGGCGAAGATCCTCTCTGGTCCAACATTCGTCCTCGGAACTGACGTCGACTCTTCCAGAAGCTCAGGCGACCACCCAGCAGCATACTTACCACCCTCTATATGGTCCTTCAACTGCCTGCTACAAACGACCTCAAAAGAAGAAAAAAGCAACTCCAAAATCTGTCTAGTGAGATCGTCTAGCTCTAAGGAGGGACTTACCAAACTGTTGTAGACATCATCCTTCTGCACCATCTCCTCACCAAAAATATACTCCTCTCCCCTCATCAGCGACAAAGAATCTCTGGACAGTCTCTTGAAGGCACTGTAGAGCTGCTGGTACACTGGAGTCAACTCACTCACATGTCCATTCTTCTCCATAAACCTCCACATCGGACCAGTGACCATCTTGGAAACAATACCTAGGGCCCTCACACCAGCTTGAAAAGAGAGAACATGAACATCAGCATTCACAGCTGCAAAGAGTTTATTATCTGCTTTATGCTCTTCTGCAAAAGACAGAAGATCATCAAGCAAATAATAAACTCCTGCAGCATTGTGAAACAAAATGTTAAATCTATTACCTTTGAAGGAAGCTAGGGGAACTTCCTTTACCTGTCCCTGGGTCTGTAGGTAGTCAAGGAACTCCACTGGTTTACCTGCCTTCTCACATCCACGGTCCTGCACTGCCTTACACACTGTCCTTACCAGACGAGTTGTACCAGATTCACCAGCCTTGCTGTATCCTCCTGGTAGACTAGGGGCTCCGACCTTCTCTCCTGGATGAACAAGACTTTCCCATAAAGAAAGAGTCTTGTTCGCCTGCTCTGACAGTCCCACTAAAAAATGTAAACCACAAAAAAAGTAATTAATATTAATATACCTTTCCTTCTGCGGTACTGTCAGGGTGTCCCAGTTCTCTACTACGTGCGGCAAGGCCCTCTCTCTCCACTCTGTCAGCAGGGTCACAAACTTCTTGTTCACGCTGGCCTGGTCACTCACTGTGTTCTTTACCTTTACTGCAATCTGTCGAATCTGCTCCAGGTCATCTCCAGTCATCTCTGTGACGATACCCTCTAACAATCTCTGGTAAGCCTCGGCATCTCCACAAGCCATGTCTCGCAGACCCATGCACATAGTCTTCCCGGAAAAAGAAAGAGAAATAGCACCATAGTGATGACCAAACTTGGTCGTCCCATCTGGTCCTACAGTTAAATTACCTGCTGAGGACTGTATCTCTTCCTTCAAGTGAGTAAGAGCTACACTCCTGGCCTCCAGTAGCATGTACTTGGCAAACGTCGTCCCTGGTAGTCGCTGGGGGGTGATACCCGTCATCTTCTCCATCACAGTCCGGATGATCTTCGGTACGTTCTTGGCTCCAACCCTCATGCACATCAACTCCATGTAGACCTCTCTGATGACGTCGATATACTTACCCTGGTGGAAGGTTACCACTTCTCGCTGGTTCAAGAAGGCATCCATCTGCTCTTGGCACTCCAAATACTGTCCCTGCCAAAACTCCACCTCTTCCTTCAGCTGATCGATGCGTCTGGAAAAGACAGCAGTATTAGGCTCCCTCCCTTCTAACCCCTTATGGTATCTCACCTGAGCCCTTAGGTTTACCTTATCCCGCTGCAGTTCCTCAATGGTACTGGACATCTGCTGGATCCTGGCTTCTGCATCCTGACTTACCACATGCTGCCGACTTAGCTCCTCTGAAAAATAAATTTAAATCATCTTTATTATATACAATTCAAATATAAATATAAACAAGAATATGTCCAAAAGGCATAATGCCCCATGTCGCAATTTGGGATAAACAGACGAACAGACCCGAACACTATACATGTATGCCCCCTACTTTACTAGAAGGGGCAAAAAAAATATCAAACAAGTTACAATAAAGCAAAAAAGCAAGCACGTCCTTTTAAGCATTTTCAATGCTTTATTAATGATAATTGTACTCTAAGAAAGATAACTCTAACTCTACTTGAAATAGAATCAGTGGCCCCATTTTTTTCAATATGTAGTTTTAGTTATTGTGTGGTTATTGTAATAAATTGTTTTTTAAATAAATAAATTACAGCTCTAAAAAAAATTTTTTTTTCATTTTTGATTTTTAAACTGCTGTGTTTTATGGATGTGTGTGCATGTACAATTATTCTCTATCTCTATTTTTTTTTAATTTAAAGAAATCATTCATTTGTTAAATAATTAAATTTGGTATGTCACCCTCAATTTCATTGGTTGCTTCACGCTTAATTAAGTGTAAAATGACCCTGCCCAACTATTAAAGTCATTCCTTAAATAATAATTTCATTTCCTACAATAATGTAGTATTTTAAATTCAAATTTGTTTTCTTTAAGGTATATTTTTTTAGTGTTCAGACTGTACTCTGTTGTAAGCTTTCATACCATACTTAGCCTTTTCCTTGTCTGTCATCTTTTTCCAGTGGTCTCGTTGACGTCTGGCCTGCTTCAAGCTTCTGTTCTTCTCCTCAACACGAGCCTTCATCTCTGTCATCTCCCTCTCATGCTGGATCGAAGTCTCGGTTTCCCTCTGGAGGCTTACCACTCTCTCCTGCTCCAACTGCTGGTTCCGGGTTACCAACTTCTGGTGCTCTATCTGAACAGAGGAAAAGGAATTAGCTAATGATTCAACCATTCCTCTTACCTCCACTGGGATACTCACCTCCCCAACACGCAGATCTAGGGCGTTCAACCTGTCAACCAAGGCATCACTCTGGCCAGGCAAGTCAAACGTCTCTCTCTTCATCGCCTCAATCTGGCTGGTCTGCTTCGCCTTCTTTAACTTCTTCATCCTCTCTACCTCTCTCTTTACCTTCATATACAGGACAGTCTCACTGGTCTTCGAATGGCTAAGCTGGAACAGAGAACAAACTAAACTATGAAACTTACTTACCTTACTGGTCTGTGCTGGGTACTTATCAACATACTGGTAGATCTCCATCATGAGCCCAAGGGTCACCTGTCCTGCTGAAATGTGCCTCGACACACTGCTGTTGAGTAGGTCTTCTTCTCCCAATCCAACCTTTCTGCACTCCGGCAAGTAGTCAAATCCGGCATCTCGTGTCCTGGTATCTGGGTAGAGAGGCATACATACCTTCTGGTGAGAACCAGGACCAACTCTACCCAGCTGGTCACTCAGAACATGGTAGATGGGAAGACAAGCCGCCTCATCTACCATACCTACCAACTTACTAACCACTGGCTGGATACGACTTACATCGACCATACTCACCATACTTACCAGGGACTGAGCACTACCTACAATACCATCACCACTTGGTCCAACTCCTGCCACAAACTCAGTCCCATATCGTCGTTCAGCAAAGTCCACAATACTGCTCATCTCCTCTAAAATTATAAATGACAAAAAAAAATCAAATCCAATTATTTTGAATTTTCATGGGACATATCATAGTTTTGGGTTCAATTCTGGTACATGTACCAGTACATTTCAATTATATAAATGTAAAATATGTAAACTATGCTTTAAATATTAAAAATAGTAAATGGAAAATAAATAAATAAAATTAAAAAATAAATAAAGAAATTAAATTAAAAATTAAAGAAATAATAATTAACTTCATATAAAGTTTTTCAAAACAGAGAAAAACTCTAAGGGTCACTTTATTATACCCCACATTTCAACCTTTAGAGTATCATTTAATAAACAAGAATATGTCAAAAAGACATAATGCCCCATCTCACAACATTTGGGACGGACGAACAGACCCAAACACTATATGCACTCTATTTTTATAGATGAATACATAAAAATTACATTTTTAAGGAAATAAAATACTTACCCTAAATAAACAGAAAATAAAATCTTCTAAACTTAATATAAAAACTAAAAATAAAGAAAAATATATGTAAAAGATAGAGTTCATGACATCATTACTGAAAACAATAAAAAGTATGCAAATTATTGGGGTCAGCATGAAAAACCTAGTGGTAAGGAAACCGAAAGCACCTACTCTGTTATTTGGCCTTATATACAGTAAAATTATTGTATACATATGTATTTATGAAAAACAGCAATTCAAATGAAACAAAAAATAAGTATGTTTATGGTCTACAAAAATAAAACATGACATGTAACAAGAAAGCATTGTTTTCTGTATCTGAAAAAAAAATCTATAAATTAAAGAATGAACATATACATATAATATCATACATTGTGTATTAATCACTGATTAGGTCATATCAAGTTTGCAGATTCTCATTTGGCTACAATGTAGGTTGAAAATAACAGATGGGAGGTAGGCCTTTATTTTGCTGATAGTCATACTCATAGTACCTATTTTCATTAAAAAATTATACAAATTTGAAAAAAATTGTATAAATTCCAATCAAAATCATAATAAATAAAAATTAAAGTTTGGGAAGTGGGGACAGGGATCCCTGGTGGGGATGAGAAACTACATATTGAGTTGATATGGCCTAATAAATAATAAAGTTACAATCAAAATCATATTATTATAATATAATTATTGCTAAGAAACTCTGGCCTCTGCATCTGGAATTAAAATAAAGCACATCTTCATCACAAGAAACTAAATAACACAATTTCAAGAATAACAACTACATGTACTGTATATGTAAATAAAACAATAACATAGCAAACAATAAATATGTAGACAGTATAATGAATTGGATACCCCCCTCCCCTAAAAACAAAATCTTCAAATGGTAAAAAAGGAATTTTGGTGTCAAAACAAGGCAGATTTTTTTATATTTCTAAGTCTTAATAACTTTTAACAAGTAAAAATTTAATGACAAAACTTTAAATCAATGAATTAACTGAAAAAAGTTCATTTCTTAAAAAACTGGACCAGTTTTAAACAGAGGACAAGGAAAAACCCAGAGATTTTTAAAGATATATAACACCCGAGGAGTTCCGAACGGATCAAAATCGAGCGAGCGGGCTTTTTATAATTTACCATCAAAAACGTGATCAGGTCATATGAGGACTAAATGATGAATGAAAGTAATGTTTATTCTTCATTAGAAGGTGGGCAAGGACAAAAAATAATGTTAAAAACCACAGGAATTCATTATTTAGTGATTGCAAGTGAAATAGGTCATTGTGAAAAATTGACCTCTGTTTATCTTGGTAATTTATCATAATCTAGCCTTTATTTTTGCACTTACCGTAGGTGATTGGCCTCCGTGGCCTAATTCCATCGTTGTGAGTGT
Source organism: Arcuatula senhousia (assembly GCA_963971305.1). Classification (NCBI taxonomy): domain Eukaryota; kingdom Metazoa; phylum Mollusca; class Bivalvia; order Mytilida; family Mytilidae; genus Arcuatula; species Arcuatula senhousia. Next base: position 73,933,267 of record OZ020306.1, on the reverse strand, counting down.
CACCAGTCAGCAGTCCGTCGAGATAAGCGTCCGTAAATGGCATTTTTTCAAGAGGTTGTAAAATTTCTAGCGAAAGCTATGGCGGATCAATAATATCCGGTTTCAGGAACGATAACTCTTTCCCGCCTTATTTTCGGCTAAACCACGCCTTTGGCACCAAAATGTCCAATCAATTCCGCAAGCTATGATCGTTTATTTGTTGAAACCAAGACTACCAGTGGAATGAAAAAGGTCAGGAATTTTTATTTCCGATTGATAAAAACTTCCGGCGACCCCAAAACCAAATTTTCGTAGTTTATTTTTCAAAAAAATAAAAATCGAACATTGTTTATTATACTGTACAAATTTTTATCAACCGGATTTTAAAAGTTGAAAAAATTTCTCAAATTTTGAGCCATAAATGAAGAAAATCCGTCCAGAAATAGCTTGCGGAATTAATTTTGAAAACACAATGATTGTTGACACACAGATTTTTTGTCGGCCATTTTTTCCAAAACGTCTCCACTTCAAACGCTTGTAATTCTATCAAAATTAGTCGTAAAAATATAAAACACACAAAAATAGACAGATAAAGATTTGAATTTTTACACAATATCAATTTTATTGTAAAAATGCTTCATTTTGACCATTTTCGAGTTGTTTGAAGTTGGCCATTTTTTCGAAAATTTTGCCTCCACAAGAAAATTAACGACGTTACAATAAACGTCGCGGTGACCTCCCTACTACTAACCTGATTTTTTACAGGTATACCCCATCTGTACATCACATGTTTTATCATAGACTACTAACCTGATTTTTTACAGATATACCCCATCTGTACATCCCATATTTTATCATTGACTACTAACCTGATTTTTTACAGATATACCCCATCTGTACATCACATGTTTTATCATAGACTACTAACCTGATTTTTTTACAGATATACCCCATCTGTACATCACATGTTTTATCATTGACTACTAACCTGATTTTTTACAGATATACCCCATCTGTACATCACATATTTTATCATTGACTACTAACCTGATTTTTTACAGATATACCCCATCTGTACATCACATGTTTTATCTTCCCATTGTCCTATCTCTGTATCTATAGAAGCACAATCTTCATCATCGTCAGCTCCATTTGGTTGATCTATTAAAAAATTACATGTTTAATAGAGGAATTAAGGTTAGTGAGGACACCTGACCCCCAAAATAATGCCGAATTTAAAATGTCCAATTTTTTGATATATTAGTTTTAGGTATATACTTTATCTTGTGTAAAAATATTGGACCCCCTTTCCAGGCTTGTTTTTCCAAAATTTAGGCTCAAAGTTGTCCCAAATTACTATAGATTATATAGGAAAGGCCAAATATTTAGCATAAAATCTTGTCGCAGAAATAATCCATCAATTTAAATCTTATTTTTATTTGATAAAAATCAATGAAATACAATATATTTTGAAATAAAACAATAAAAACTGGGGGTCACCAGCTTACTTTTCTCTCTACTATACAAATCTTTGTAATTTTTAGGTCATTTTTCAAGTAGATTATCTCCCTTGTTTTATTTGAAGATTTTATTTATGAAGGAATGGTTGTTTTATTTGTATTAAAATTTATTTATTTTGATTAAGTTTTATTAATTTAAATAATTTAACATATGTTTAAAGGTGTTTGTGACATTTGGAATTGTTTTTTGCATTTTTAGCTGTTTTGGTCACATGACAGGTGTCCTCACTAACCTTAAGAAGCCATTAGGTTAACGTAAAATACTTATATAAGTATAATCGTGGTTTAAATGTTAAAGATACATAGATGTAATTATGGTCAAAATAAACAAAACTATGGTTTATTTAATAAAATCAAGGATTTGTTAAGTATTTGAATGATTGAACAAATGTAAGAGAAATATTTCTATAACCATTTCAGTACAGGAACTTTTTGAGATGGTTTAAAATGAAAAAAATCCTTATATATGTTTTGTGCAACCAAGCAGTGATCTACCGCCTTTGCAATTTTATAATTCCTATTGAAATAAATTGTTATTGTACCAGGCATCCAATGCAGTAAAGCAAACGGGGCGCCATCCGACCATCGCCATCCTTCTTCTGATCCTCGACTGTTGGCTCCTATCCAATAAGAACTTATCGGACTGCTCTTTATAACACCTAATTGATAAACAATCAAACGTTAAAACATAAGCAGATTCCAAATAATTCTAAAATTTCATACGAAAGACATGAACATGAAACTTTGTTTTATCATTCACAATTGGTTGATAAGGAAAGAATATGTTTATAACTAGCATTCATACCAGATATGTAATGTTGTTCCTGTAAAGATGTGATACTAATGAGTGCTCCCCCAAGTGTTTCACAGGCAGTTTCTGCTGTCATCCAATCCACCATTGTCTGGTCGAAATGGTAACACACATCTGGTATGACTGAGTCCTCCCAAAACATTCCACAATTCTCACTCCATGTTTTATATTCAGTTGTTGTTGTTACTTTAAAAAAATGATCTCAGAATATATAAATCTGTTGACGTGTAAAAACAACAGATATAGTTTCTTTCAATATATATGCTTAAAACACTATTAACATAGGTAACCCTTCGGTCACAAAGCTCACAATTCACAAGTATTGGTATCAAGCGGGAATGGTTTTGAATCAATTTCAATTTTAAGTTATTATTCCGAAAGAAGTGGGATGCCCAGTATCCAAAGCATGCTAAGCACCTTTATGCATTCATGATTTTGTAACAAAATGAAAAAGGAGTTAAATCATTAAAAAAATAGGAAATAGGAGAGTTAGCCTTGTTTCCCTTTTAAATCTAAAGAAATTCATGTCTACTTATGTACACCTATCGAGGAACTAGTTCTATGATTGATATTTATGATATGGTTCTTGTCAATAAGGCAAAAGCCACGATAATTATTCTACTGTAAATGTTTTTCCATTTGAAAAAAAAAGGTTACCGCCGGCATTTAAAGTATGCAAATTCTGAGCACAATTAGGAGCATCTACCTTTCCAATTTAGCCAATATGGTACTTAACAGTATGCCAAAGAGGATACGAAGAATGTGTCGCGCCTAACACGATTAAGTGCACCAACTATACGAATATGGTCAATATGTACTTAACAGTATGCAAATAAGGACTGGTCGTTTTTCTGTTAGTGACAATACATGACGAATAAGCAGGTGAAAACGAGCATTCGTTGCACTAAACATCCTAAGGTGCACTCGCCATACCAACATGTTAAATGTGCCACTTGTCAGGAAGTCGGCATAATAATCGATTTTAAGAATTCTTCTGTTAATGGACGCTGTTTCAAAAACATATGCCCGATGTATCGCCTAAACCTTCCTTCCTTCATGGGGTGATATTAGAAATAGGTATACAACCCTGTCTTTGACACAAGTGTTGTTTTAGATACATCGGTCATAGTTTTATAAGTTCTGTCAAAATTATATTCTATCAAAGAGAAGCATTGGTTAAAAAATCGAAAAAGAATATTTAAAAGCAGTTAAGTTTTTAATCTATATTATAATTTAGGTTATCACTATCGTTAACCTTTTTGTTTTGTTTTTGGAACCAGTACTTTCTTACTTAACTGATGCATTATTGTACGTTTTTCAGTATTTGAGCAAGTTTTTACCTATTGTCGTGGTCGTAGGTGTGGTTGTCGGTGTGACTGCTCCAACTAAAAAAATATGTGATACATAAATTTAAAATGAAATAAGAATTGTGCATTTTATCTTATCTTAAAACAATGTTTTACTATTTACACAAAGCAAACTAAATTGCATGATCAGGTATATTTTGGAACCCGACAAATTAAAATACCCAGTATGAAATAACTGTTTTCTCATACGGTTACATAAAGTACGGTTGCTTATTTTTGCAGTTTCTCGAACATGAATATATTCGCAGTTTTTAAATGCAGCTTAAAATAATTGATATCATACTTATTTAAGTTTAATTAGAAGTTTGTCCAATACTGAAATCGTCCAAGCGGTAAAAGATTTTCGTAATTAATTGTCAATCCAAGCTGTCAATTTCTCACCTGTTGATATATACAATACCTTGACCAATTAACGGATTAACTGTTTAATGACATGTGAAATATATGTGAGGAGTTTGTTTGATCCCTCTCTTTTAATCTATTAAATGTTTATTTACCAATTAGTGCTAACGTCAAGCTGATTGCCCGTCTGTCCATTATGTAAACAATTAATTAGGCTTCATTCATAATATATTATCACTTTCATGTAATACCACACTCAGAAAGTCAACATTATACTGTTACATGATTTAATGCACACGTTTACATTTTTTGTAGCAGAGATATTCGCGGGTACTTATTTTCGTGGTCTTATGAAGCCGCGAAGACAGCAAAAATTAGTACACCGCCAAAATTACTACGTTACAGTAATTGAAAAATTTGGCAGCAATGTTTAAACATCTATAAATCAAATGTAGAAAACCAGACGACTTCACAGTCATACAAACCACAATAAGGAACGTCACAATATTCCCATCTCTGGTTTGGGTCAATGGTGTAGCACCAAGGACCATATGGCTCTCTGTCAGGGTTACGACAGTAATTCTGTTGATCATAGAGTGAGTGAAGGCTATGTTCATGAGGCTGATCCTTAGCCCATGATTGACAGGTCCGACCAGTGCTTGTAGTGCTCTTTGTTCCACGGTATTCTAGGCCTAAAATGTCCATTCTACATTCCTTCCCTAAAACGAAAAACATGGGAGTCAAAGGTGACGATGAAAAATAAAACGGCAGCCAATCCGATAAACCCTTGAATAAAAACAATAGAAATCAGCTACTTAACGAAGAAATGAAGGCCACAATGTGTCTAAACAAATATTTATATCTAGATAAAATTTAGATTATCAAAAGCCAAACCTTCTTCCATTTTTATCTAAGGCCTAAGACCAAACGTAGTTATGAGTTACTTTGTTGGAAATAATCTTAGAAAAGTACAAACATCACCAATTCATTGTCTAGAACTTTGTTCTACTGATATTTTTTATATATTATATATCAAAAATAAAACAACAAGCAAAAGGAAATTTACATCATGGAGCCGACGTCAATATTATATTACTAATTAAGGCAAATATCATTAATAAAAGCATAAATGCAACAAAGTTACAGACAATAAAGCATACTATGCCTGACGCGTTTTACCGAAAAGATTGAAAATATCAAACACTATATGAACATGAAGCGAATAGACAAATAAAACAAAACTATGCCAAGCTGGAACCTAAACAATTACTAAGATCAACTTATATTTGGGGTACGAGTAACCTTAGATGATCTTAGATTCAAATGCAACTTGTTAGAATATGAAAAATGAATATGAAAATCTTTTGGTTGAATTAGATTAAGTTATACATTTAGATGTGAATCAAATTGAAAAAAAACGATTTTACACATTTACATGTAATTTAAACAAAAACATTAAAAAATATTTCACACCTTAAAAAAATTAATATACATAGAACATATAGAATGAAGCCCAAAAGATAAAGAATAAAAATAATGAAAGTATAGAGAATAACGTAAAAAATGACTCAAAAAGTAAAACAATAGAAAAAAAGGAAAAAAGAATTGAGGATACCCAATCCATACCCTCTTGAAACGAACCTAAACTATTATTAAGTAACTAGAACAACTTACTCATTGTTATAGGATCAAAAACAGCAGCACCAGTTTTGTTAGAACATCTTAACCGGTTCATTTGGTTAGAAATTCCATCTGTTTGTGTTTGATATTGGAAATGACCACGACATAGATCACTTTGCTTATATATGCACTGCAGACGAGTTCTAAGAGAGATGCAGTGTAAAGTTTCCGAGAAGTTCCTGGCTGCCTGTGACATCACCGGACTGTGATTCTCTAACATGACAGCCTGGTCATACAAATCATTACAAGATTCTAGGTCACACGCTGGTACTAAAAGTAAGCATTGTAAATGATGTACATACAATCGAGTTGTTAATTGTGTAAATGATGTACATACAATCGAGTTGTTAATTGTGTAAATGGCTTTGATTAAAATTTCAAAAGAGGCAAAGAGGCACCAATGGGGCTTCAAATGTCAAAAGTCCGAAAGGGCAACGACGAAACGGATAAACACGAACAAGAACAGCACAAAATAAAAACACCGATGAAAAAAATATATCATGTTGTTTGTTGGTATTTCATTTGAGCTGTGCTTGAATGGCTAATTTTCTCAAATCAATGTTATTCATTAAGTAAATTATTGTAAACCCAGACAGAGTTAATTTCGTAGTGTTGGTTCTATAGGTATACCTCGTTTCATTTTTTATAACTGTTGAATATTTATTATTTTATTTTAAAATGATAGAAATTTCATGTAAAAGTTTTCTCTTCTTTCATACTTATGCACGATTGGTTGAGAAATGATATGATAATAATGAAAATAAAATAATTGAATCATGTTAATGAAATTAGAAATTCTATGCATTGTTCATGGTATTCCATTACATGTGTTTGCACTCTGAAATTTAATTTGCATGAAATATTTTGTGCCATTTTGACTTTTAATTCAAACGAAAAGAACATCATGTTAAAACGTGTTTTGTGTTCCATCTGACTATGAACCATTTTGACAATATATCATTACTACGAGTATGATTAACCTGTTGTTTGCGTTGTTGCCGTGGTTGTTGATACTGTAGCTGAAAGAGAAAATCATACTTAAGGACTGAACAAAATCGGATAAAAATAAATCTTACTTTATCAATATCATTTTTCTAAAACGGATGTTTGAATGTTTGATGCAATTAATGATGCAACACGAGTCAGGAAAATTTTGATATTTATTTATTGTATCTCAATGCTAGACTTCTCTCATAAAGAGTGTCCATTTTCTAATTAAAACGCATAAGGTATACAATATTTGTAGCTGAAAGAAAAAAATATCAGGACTGAACGAACGAAACCAACCAGATAGGATAAAAATCTTACTTAATCGATTTGCATTTTTAAACAATTTATTGAATGAAGCAGAGGTACCAATGGAGTATCCGAATGCTAAAAGGACAGAGACAAAACCAGTTAACATCACAAGAACGGGACAAAAACAGACAATATGTAAAACATGGAAACACAAAAACACCTGAATATCAATAAACAACGCAAACTCAAGTCGAAAGAAGCAGAGAGGCACCAATGGGGTTTTCAATTGTCAAAACGACGAACCCGGTAAACACGAACAAAAAAGCACAAAGAAACACAAAATATGAAATCAACTGAACGGAAATCAACAATGCGAACTCAGGCCGTGACAAGAGTGAACTCAGGTGCTCCGGATAACTAAGCGGTTCCTGCCTGCTAAAACACACCCGTCGTGTTGTTTATTTTCAATTCAGTGTGTCGAATCCGGTAAAGGAAGACAAAACAAAACAAAACCCTATGACAAACCAACATCTGCACATATCAGAGAGATCGAAATCCCTTATTTGTCCATAAGTGCATGATGTCTTCTGTAAAATTTCTTGAGTGAAGACAGCAATCGAGGAGCAACATAACCCTATGTGAGCAATTTTTGCGTTAGACGTGACGCTCTGCTAAGGAAATCGATGTAAGAAGCAAAGGTGTACCAAAGGGGTAATCAACATCATAAAACCGTAAAGACAAAGACAAAACCGGCAGACAAAAAATCATCACAACAAAACAAACCACATAACAACATAAAACACACACAAACATAACAACAAAACCGCATTCAGCAACGCGAACTCAAGTCGAAACGAGAGTGAACTCAGGTGCTCCGGAAGAGTAAGCAGTTCCTGCTTAAGTCCCGCACGCTCTGGAGTAACTAATCAATTGAGATACGTAAACTCCATAAGCTGGAGCTGACGGAATGTTGCTTCACAAGAAGGGAAAGTTGACGATTGGAAAGTTGAAGTCATCACGTTTGTCATAGAGTTTTTGAAAGTTTTCCATGAGAGTTAATATCAAGATGTAAATCTAAATATGAAGCAGACTTCTTAGAATCCGTAATGTCCTTAATCTCAAGTTCCTGGGGATACACGGTATAAGATGGAGAAAGTCAATAAATCTAGAATTGTTTATTAAAAGGACATCATCAATATAACGGAAAGTGAGATTCAAAGAGAAAGCTGGTCTACGATCCTTTTGGTTAGAAGTGATTGTAAGTAGTCTGCTTCATATGAAGGACGAAAAAAATCAGCAAGCAAAGGTGCACAATTATCGTCCATTGCAATCCCTATTGTTTGCTAAAAAAACACGTCCACAAAACTGAACAAATATGTAATCAATGAGAAAGTTAAGCATGTCGATTATTTGATCTTCCGAAATTACAAATACCAAAACGTGGGTATAAACGATTAATTTGGATATGCTATATATCGATATTTCAAGGAGTAACCTCTCATCAGTAGCATTTAAACCAAAACATTGGAAGGTCAAAATCCAAAACAGTTGAAAACGAAAAGTACTCAAAACCAAAACGTTCGAAACAGGAAGCCAAATCCAGCACCGAGGATATCGACCATGTGCATTACAAGGAAAGAAACCTGGTGTTTTCATCAATTTTGAATTTAACAATCGGAAATTTCAGCAACAATATATTAGAAATTTTATGGTAATTCGTGTCAGACAAGTCTGACTACCAGGCTTGTGATTACCCTCGGGGACCTCTGGTCCACCAGCAGCGGTTATCGCCCAGTGGTTTCAAAATTACAAATACCAAAACGCGGGTATAAACGATTAATTTGGATATGCTATATATCGATATTTCAAGGAGTAACCTCTCATCAGTAGCATTTAAACCAAAACATTGGAAGGTCAAAATCCAAAACAGTTGAAAACGAAAAGTACTCAAAACCAAAACGTTCGAAACAGGAAGCCAAATCCAGCACCGAGGATATCGACCATGTGCATTACAAGGAAAGAAACCTGGTGTTTTCATCAATTTTGAATTTAACAATCGGAAATTTCAGCAACAATATATTAGAAATTTTATGGTAATTCGTGTCAGACAAGTCTGACTACCAGGCTTGTGATTACCCTCGGGGACCTCTGGTCCACCAGCAGCGGTTATCGCCCAGTGGTTTCAAAATTACAAATACCAAAACGCGGGTATAAACGATTAATTTGGATATGCTATATATCGATATTTCAAGGAGTAACCTCTCATCAGTAGCATTTAAACCAAAACATTGGAAGGTCAAAATCCAAAACAGTTGAAAACGAAAAGTACTCAAAACCAAAACGTTCGAAACAGGAAGCCAAATCCAGCACCGAGGATATCGACCATGTGCATTACAAGGAAAGAAACCTGGTGTTTTCATCAATTTTGAATTTAACAATCGGAAATTTCAGCAACAATATATTAGAAATTTTATGGTAATTCGTGTCAGACAAGTCTGACTACCAGGCTTGTGATTACCCTCGGGGACCTCTGGTCCACCAGCAGCGGTTATCGCCCAGTGGTTTCAAAATTACAAATACCAAAACGCGGGTATAAACGATTAATTTGGATATGCTATATATCGATATTTCAAGGAGTAACCTCTCATCAGTAGCATTTAAACCAAAACATTGGAAGGTCAAAATCCAAAACAGTTGAAAACGAAAAGTACTCAAAACCAAAACGTTCGAAACAGGAAGCCAAATCCAGCACCGAGGATATCGACCATGTGCATTACAAGGAAAGAAAACTGGTGTTTTCATCAATTTTGAATTTAACAATCGGAAATTTCAGCAACAATATATTAGAAATTTTATGGTAATTCGTGTCAGACAAGTCTGACTACCAGGCTTGTGATTACCCTCGGGGACCTCTGGTCCACCAGCAGCGGTTATCGCCCAGTGGTTTCAAAATTACAAATACCAAAACGCGGGTATAAACGATTAATTTGGATATGCTATATATCGATATTTCAAGGAGTAACCTCTCATCAGTAGCATTTAAACCAAAACATTGGAAGGTCAAAATCCAAAACAGTTGAAAACGAAAAGTACTCAAAACCAAAACGTTCGAAACAGGAAGCCAAATCCAGCACCGAGGATATCGACCATGTGCATTACAAGGAAAGAAACCTGGTGTTTTCATCAATTTTGAATTTAACAATCGGAAATTTCAGCAACAATATATTAGAAATTTTATGGTAATTCGTGTCAGACAAGTCTGACTACCAGGCTTGTGATTACCCTCGGGGACCTCTGGTCCACCAGCAGCGGTTATCGCCCAGTGGTTTCAAAATTACAAATACCAAAACGCGGGTATAAACGATTAATTTGGATATGCTATATATCGATATTTCAAGGAGTAACCTCTCATCAGTAGCATTTAAACCAAAACATTGGAAGGTCAAAATCCAAAACAGTTGAAAACGAAAAGTACTCAAAACCAAAACGTTCGAAACAGGAAGCCAAATCCAGCACCGAGGATATCGACCATGTGCATTACAAGGAAAGAAACCTGGTGTTTTCATCAATTTTGAATTTAACAATCGGAAATTTCAGCAACAATATATTAGAAATTTTATGGTAATTCGTGTCAGACAAGTCTGACTACCAGGCTTGTGATTACCCTCGGGGACCTCTGGTCCACCAGCAGCGGTTATCGCCCAGTGGTTTCAAAATTACAAATACCAAAACGCGGGTATAAACGATTAATTTGAATATGCTATATATCGATATTTCAAGGAGTAACCTCTCATCAGTAGCATTTAAACCAAAACATTGGAAGGTCAAAATCCAAAACAGTTGAAAACGAAAAGTACTCAAAACCAAAACGTTCGAAACAGGAAGCCAAATCCAGCACCGAGGATATCGACCATGTGCATTACAAGGAAAGAAACCTGGTGTTTTCATCAATTTTGAATTTAACAATCGGAAATTTCAGCAACAATATATTAGAAATTTTATGGTAATTCGTGTCAGACAAGTCTGACTACCAGGCTTGTGATTACCCTCGGGGACCTCTGGTCCACCAGCAGCGGTTATCGCCCAGTGGTTTCAAAATTACAAATACCAAAACGCGGGTATAAACGATTAATTTGGATATGCTATATATCGATATTTCAAGGAGTAACCTCTCATCAGTAGCATTTAAACCAAAACATTGGAAGGGTTAGGGTTAGAAAATTTGTCTTTTTTTCTTAGACTCATTGATGACAATGCAAGCAAATTTCCATTTTATTGTAATGAACAATTGATGCATTAATATTTTTATTTATCATTTTTGTGATCATTTTGTTAAATCAAAATCAAAGTACATACTAATACAACAATTTTAAAAAAAATCAATGTTTGAAAAAAGATTTCTATTTCACATTTCTCTCGAATAAAATGTTTGTTCTATTAGATGTGACCCTTATATAAGTTGTGGCACCTTAATGTCATTTTTTTTCTTGCCTCGTAATGAGTTAAACCTAATAGGCTAAAGTTTTTAACAAGATTTTCTTTCTTCCCTTGTATACGATGTGGTTTCTGATTTGGCTTCCTTCCTGATCGAGCGTTTTCTATTTGAATTCTTTTGTTTTTGATACTTTAGGTTATTGACCTTTTAATGTTTTGATTCAAATGAAGCTGAGAGTTACTACTTGAATTATGCATATACAGCAAAAAAAAATGTTCTCGTTTTTACGCCGCTTTAGTTTTTTGTATTTTGAGACCAATGGGTCAAAATCCGCTGCTGGTGGACCGCAGACTTGTCTGATACGAATTGACCCACGTAATTTTATTCATCATTTTTTTTAAATTTCTGATTTTTATTCGAAGTTGTTTTTTTTAAATATTGCTTTTCTTGTATTACACATGGTCGATATCCCCGATGCTTCATTTGGCTTCCCTGTTTGAAAGTTAAGGGATTCAGTTCTCTACCCTTATACTTTTGATTTTTGTCTTTCTAATGTTTAGATACAAATGCAACTGAAGGTTAACTCCTTGCATATCCAGCATAACAAAATCATTTGTTTGATATCCGCTTTCTGGTATTTTGTATTTTGCAATAGTTTTGATATTATACGCCAAAAACACAGAAAAAATGTTGCTTTTCACCTTAAAAGACAATAACTCATACAAGAGCTCATCAGACAGCTTCAACCAATGGAGACTTTTGTAAAGCATTAATTCCATAGAGACTTTAAGTCACTAAAGTTCTGATCCAAAGGATTCTTAAATTTGGTTCACGTGCATGGCGCATTCATAGATTCTATCCTGAACATGCCTATCATTACTTATGAAGATTGGATGGTTAAAGGGGTTATGAGTGAATTAAAAAATCATTACCGCTTTTAATAAGCCTAAAAAAAAAACTTCTTTGAAATTCATTAAAAATGATCTTGAATCCGATCAATCTTTAAACTTTTTTAAGTATGACCTAATGCACTGAATATGTATCCTGTCAAAGTCTCTATTTGTTCCGCACATAAACATTGCAAAATTAAAAGAGCATTGAAAAGTAGTGCACAATTATGTATACTCTGAAATTATGAAATTATAAACTCATACCTTGTCTTTTTAATAATATTAAATGAATTATGTGATTTTATGTAGCCGCAATGTTTTGTTTTCAACCTATCCGATATATTTTAGAAAATATTATATAAAACGATACAATATTTTCTATTTTATACGTGTGTACACGTGTTGCCTTTCACCCCAAGATAGCCATATGTTACCTACTTTTTATTTGCGCTTCACAAATAAAAGGAAGTGAATGATTACATCCTCGATCGTACCATTTCCCATACTGCTTTGCAGTAGTCCACATTGCAATGAGAACACAATCAACATGGATACCGTAGTGTTTACCAGATATGCTGTCCGGTTGACCATTTCCCCAATTAAGGTACGTCAGGGGTTTATCGTCAGCCCAAACGTATCTTCCTTCTCGTTTAAGGTCGTTTGCACCGATCCAGAAACCTGGCCCTTCAAAGTAAGTCTCTAACATTTACTTATTCGTTTATAGCTTCAATAAGAAATTTTTTAATTGTTTCAAAATGCCTTTGGATTTTATTTGATATTTTGTCTTTTAAATATTAAAAGAAACAGAAAAAAAAATTATATTTCTACCATATTCTAATTTCAATTAAAAGCTATAAACTTTGTACCCGGGACTGTTGTTATTGATAGTAGTTGTCGTTTCTGTATGTGATCAGGTTTTTCAGTACAAGGTCGGTGGTTTCCTCCGGGTAATCCGTTTTCCTCCACAATTATAACTAATGGCCTACATGGCCCAGGTGCGTCGATAAAAGGCATTACACACACACACACACATACACATGATGATCTTTTTTTTTACAAAATGCGTCTCTAGATAACGATTTTTACTGATAATGCTCTAACAAATCTTTAAATAATTTATAAGAGGTCAACCAACTTGTGAAACCAAAACTGTGCAAGGCCTGTACCAATTCTTGACCTTCGAGATGTTGACTCATTTATCTTGTTTCTTTTGACTCTTTATGGTTATGATGAGAGAGCTTTTTTTCAATGGATAACACTAAAATCTGAAATGGGCCGCCATTTTTAAACCACATAATTTTCAATGATTTAAAAATCAAATTGTCCTACACGTACCGCCTTCAGAAACTATTTTTTCACTTGGAATTCTAGATGTTCTAGACATTATAGCTTCAGATTTCTCTTCGGAATCTATTGTAACCAAATTGCCATTTTCAGCTTCACAATGTTCTCTGGCTTTCATCCAGGGTGCAGGATTCAAGTTTAACTTGATGTAACCTTTAAATTCGTCTACATAATAATACTCATCTAAGTATGATGTTGATATATTTGGCACCTCAGTACTTATGCTAGGCCCTAAAAGATACAAGCAAATCCACACATGCATTGGACAGACATTTGCTTGCCGCAATATGCTGTCCTTGTCAGTTCACAAAACTTCATGAACATCTGACCTATGATTGCTTTAATGCAAAGGTAAACATTTCAACGACATGAACGATGGGATTTAACTAACGAGTTCGATCGAGAGGTTTACTTTTGTTGGAATGCAACAAAAAGTAGGAACACAAGGCGAGATCTTTCTGTTATTTTAAATGCGTGCACGAGTATATAAACATGATAAATATAAATGTCTTTATCGTTTGTGTGAAGGCTTCATGGCTATAATTATTAAATTCAAATGTTGTTAAAACCAGCCATCGAGATATAAATATAAACCAGCCAAACGTTAAAATATTTCTATTATATCACTATAATTACTGAATTAACACGAACACCTAACTTTTCAAAATTATTATCAAAAATTAAAAGCATACATGATCGATGATCACCACAGCTTGTAGTACAACTCACAGTAGTGTACACGTCTATTTAGGGCGTCAGGTAACCTAGGTAACCTTGGATTTTCTTGATGAAATATTTATATGTACACGATATCAGCTGCATTATTGCATCAGGTATATTTTATTACAGCAGAGTTTTATGACTCACAGGTCACAAACTTTCAACAACAGGTATAATCTGACTTCCTGCCAGTGATAGTAGGTCTAAAGGATCCATGACGGTGTAATGTCATGAAAGAAATTTTGATGTAAAGTCAATGTTCGCGTGCCAATCCTGATTCGCGAGAAATTGTCAGAATTAAACACAAGTTTTGAGTTCATTCTCGTTACGATTTGAGTTTGCGTTGTTGGTTTCTGTTCGGTTGATTTTTGATTTTATATATACACCTGGAAAAAAGTTAATCACCTACATGATTTTTTAAAATCACACACTTTCAAAACACTTTTTATACCCCCTTCACATATACGATATTCTCTTACGAGTTGTTACGATTATCAAAATTTATAGTTTTACGAGTTCTTGCGAGATTTTCTACCAACCTTTTACGATCTATTTCCGAGTTGTCACGATTTCGTCAGTTGTGCGAAAATTTTTCGCACTCCCGTCCAGAGACGATACGAATTTTATTTTCGAAGTGTTTACGAGCATGTTACGGTGCCTTTACGACGTTTTTACGAGTGAAATGCGATATTGGAGATGATATTGTAACTAACTCGCAAACCACTCGTAAAAGAATTCCTTTGTGAGGTCTTCCCGAGTAAGTTACGAGTAAAGGCGAGTCATTTACGATCTCTACGAGCTCTTTACGAGTTATTTGCGATGTGTTTACGAGTTAAATTATGACATTGTTGTTTTTTCAACTCGTAAAAGTCTTACGAGGATTTTTGACATGTCAAAAATTCTCCTAAAACTTTCACGAGTTCTTACGATTGCACACGAGCTAGAAAGACCTGTTTACGAGTAACAAAGAGTGATTTACGAGTCTTTGCGATCGATCAAGAGTTGAAAACTCGTAAGAACTCGTAAGGAAATCTCGTATATGTGAAGGGGGTATTATTAACCATTATTTAATTAATAATCATTGTAAATTTGTTTTGCAAACTAAAATATGCACTGTTAAGCCCAATTTAACATGCTTGTAACAAACAAAAAGACATCGTTTATTTACATAACACGACATTGCAAAAAGGGTGGCCTATGTACATAAACATGGTCTCCTAAAAGTATGGTCCCCTGAAGCTCGAAACTTTTAATTCATTGTCAAATCGCACTCGAAAGGGTAAATCATAATCAAAAGATTGATACTGTATCGTCAAATAGTCAATTTAGAATATGTCCACCTTTAGCTATATTGACTGCTGGAATCCTTGTTTTTTACCACCAGTTTTGCGTCTTATTTCCTAAAGAGTTATCTCCCGCTTTTCAAGGCAAAAATGTGCTTTAAACTGAAAGCTTGCATCCTTCCAGTCACATATTGAAGAATTAAAACTGACCAAACCCATGGAAATAAACAATTATTTCAAATCATAAAAGCATAAAAAGTCTAGGGGTGCTTTACTTTTTTCCAGGTGTATATGTTTGACATTTACTGATAGTTGAATTTCATGCCGATTAGGGGTTTTCACTCATAATCCCTGGAGCGATACAAGAGGACATTAATGGGCTTCAAATATAGAGGATAAAAGTTGCTTGAACAAAGAAAAGACGATAAAGGGCAAATAATGAAACTAAAGTGTGATTATTCCATGTATCAATTTGTAAAACAACATTTAACTGTTATATCATGCAAATAAAAGACTCCAAGGTATAGCGTTTTCTAGCATTACATCAAAGTTCCATGCAATAAATTTTGTTTAGTGTATTGCTAGTTTCGTCTTTAAAAACTCAACAGAGGTGCTCATGCAAAAAAAATTAGCATGCCAAAGTTAATATGAATATTGAGAGCATTAAATAATGAAATTAAAACGGCAGACTTAGGGACTAAATTAGAAATGTAAGCTTGTGATAGAACAATCTAAGGGGAATTCATTTACACGGACAAAAGCTTTGATGTATTCTTTCATTTTATGGAAAGGTTTTCTGGTCTTCTTTATGGGGCTAAAAGGTATACCTGCGACATTATATAGATCAAAACACGCTACAAAATAAATAAAAGATCACGGAAAAGAAAAGCAAACATTGTTGCCAAATGGTTTGAAATTTTAAGCACCAGTAGCAGCTCTATTTTTTTTTTGACATAGCATATCGGATATTTTGCATGCATCAAGGTACAATGCATTACTCTGAATTATGTAGATGAGGCAAACAACCTGATTTGGGGGTTGAGACACTTACTCGTGGTACATGGTAACAACAACTTGCTTAGGATTATTTGTGGTATATATGGATAACAACTTGTTCAGGATTAAGACATTTGTTTGTGGTAGATGTATACAATAACTTGTTCTGCGTTGAGCCATTTACTTGTGGTATTTAGGCCCAACAAATTGTTCTTTGTCGAAACAATTTCTTGTAGTATTAGTATATGGTGCAAATACCAATCTTTGAATAAAGAGACACCTAGTTGCGGTTCATGTGGCTAAGATTTACCTCTGGTTTAAAACACTCAGTTTTGGTAATTGGGGAGAGGCAAAATTTTGCTTTGTAAAAAACACTAATTTTTGGTGCATAAGACTCATAATTAGCTTTGGATTGTGACACTTACTTGTACTTGTTGTAGAAGGTTGCTCAGTAGTAAAGCTGGTCACTACAGGTATCTCACAGACAAATCTTAACTTTGTATCACAATCATAATTCTTATTCCATGCTCCATCATTTCCTACAAATTACAGTCCTAGCTTGTAACTAAAACATTCTTTACATGTCTTACTGATAAGGAATATTAACGAATAAATGTTTTGGGTTTTTTGTAAACAACTAAGTCCTCCCATAATTAATCAAAAAGGTATACATGGTTGGCTGTAGTGTGATTCGTTTGTTTTCAGCATTTGCTAATTTGTAAAGGGATAAATTTCTAGACACGTTAATGTACAAGATTCGCATTTTTACATTCTTACTGTATGGGATTAAATGGTAAAGACTTGAGGTCATCATGTCCAGTATGACACTAAATTTACAGTTTTATATATTTTAGCTTACTTATATCCATATAGCTGCAGTCGTACATGGTCTGGTTATTGTCTTGTCCGACAACTGCCCATCGATTTAGAGCTGGTTGTTCCCCTGTGCTTCCCCAGTACCAAATATTGCCCTGCTCTAAACAGAAAGAGAAGTAATAGCGAGGTGCTCCCTCATACGTTAAAATAAACAGCGTTAGGTGACATTCCGATTATCAAATAAACATAAACAAACTTTTAACGGTTATTTTATTCAAAACATAAAGCTGTATCTTTTTACTATCAATGTTCTACGCTGTTTTATGTTAGTGTTTACACTTCAAGAGATAAAAAAAAAGGAAAACAAGAATTAATATTTGATTTTAGAAATTTAACAGTAGTTTAACCATAATGATTCTAATTATTTTCCTAAAATTATGAAAGCACGTATTTTTGAAGAAAAAAAAACACAAAAACTCTTAACATTTGTTTTTGCGGTCGTAATTTCAAGTCATTTATATACAGCAAAACGATTTAAACAGTTTGGTAAACAACCACATTGGTAGTTTATATGTTAAGCAATTAAATCTGATTAACTTACTTTTTAATCCTATCCAAATTTCATCAACTTCTTCCTTCTTTAATATGTTGACCAAGAATGAAGATTTACTTGCACTGAAATAAAACCCCTTATCAAACTGAAATGTTTGCCGCAAGTTTGCAGCAAGTGTGCAGCAAACGTACGGTGAACAATTTGCTTACCACAACAGTTCGCAGGTTGTTTGCCATAAGTTGCAATCATTTGGTGAACATTGGATCATTTTACGGTGAATTTGCAGCAAGTTTACCAAAACCCTTATTATTACCAGAAGATTGCTAAAACATTTCTGATGTTCACCGAAAGATTGCCACAAACTCTAATAGTAAGAAATAGTCACCGAAAGCTTGCCAGAATGCTTTAATAGAATAATCTTATTTGCCAAAAGTTCACAGTAAAATTTAATTATATTTATAGTTGTATTTGCCAAAAGTTCACCAGAAAATTGAATCTGATTGGTTCTTGTTGTTTTTCCACAATTACATTTGAATCTCAGAAGAAAGAGGTCATGCATTTGTTTTGAACATGCTTAAATATTGTGGAAATTATGGATTATGTTCAGTATAATTGTTGGATGTTTTGCCTTCTTATTGATATGAACAAACAATATACTTCTATGTAATGAAACAAACATGACATAACTGAAAATTAATGGAAAAGTGACATATTTGTGCAACAAAACAGTTACAAAATATTATGTGTGCAACATGTAAGGATTTATTCAACACTGAATCATTAAGTAAGTTTTGTGCATGAAGCTTTAAAATTATATATAAAATATAATTTGACTTATTATTTTCTTAATTAATATCTACAAGTTAATCCACTATATATTTTTATTATTACTTTTTCTCAAATAATTACATGTTATGTTCATGATAGTCATTTACATGTATATAGCAATATTAAGTATATAAGAAATTAATAACTTAAAATTGTTTAAATTAAATTTGGTAAACTTTCACTGATAAAAATTACTTGAAATCAAGTTATAATGCACACAATGAACTTTATGTAGGTCATAGAATACATTTGTATCAAGATAAATATTTGCGCGCCAGAAGAATCGCTGCTTATTCACCGGAGATAACCTATATTTATTACAATGTTCACCGAAACATTCGCCACAAGCAATATCATTGTTCACCGCAAGTTTGCAGCAAGCTTCATTTGCATAATCATTGTTCACCGCAAGTTTGCGGCAAACCTAATTTGCATGGTAAATTCATCGCCGTAAACTTGCGGCAAATATGCGCTGCATATTTACTGCAAAGTTTGCCGTAAGTTTGCAGCACATGTTCGCCGAAGGCCTATTTTTTCGGTAAGGGACACAAATAATGTGAAAATCATCAACTAATGTGAAAATCTTCAGATTTTATTAATATCTTGATAAAAAAAATTCTTAGTACTGGACAGGTATGAAACATGAATAATATAAGAATCATCAAAGTGTATTAAGTTATCCATTGAAAACTTGCTGCGTCGGTATAAATTAAACTTTCAACTGATGTAAGTGATTTTATTTTGTAGAGAATTCAAGAAAGAGTTCAATGTATACTCATCAAGAAGACACTGACATCACCCAAGACCTAGAACCTTTCATTTGTGTTAGTTAAAAAAAGGAATGAAATACATATATGTGCATAATTGACATTCTAAAACTTAATTTTACCGACTTTGAATATAATATCTTTACAGCAGGCAGGGGCGGATCCAGAGGTTCGTGAAAGAGGGGACGTAATTGCTAAAAATGTCAGATTTTGATTAAAATTTGAAGTACTTTGGTCAATTTTATACAGAAAAAATTCTTCAAAATACAAATGACAACAAAGTTTCAGACAATAATTTTTTTCTACGCCTGACGCGCGTTTCGTCTAGTCAAGACTCATCAGAGGCGCTCTTCCAAAAATATTGAAAATGCCAAACACATTATGATTATGAAGAGCATAGAACAGTAAAACCCAAAATACCAAACTGGGGAACCAAATTATTACTAAGATGATCAACATATGTCTGGGGTAGGAAGAACCTTAGGGTTTAAACAATTTTGAAATTTAAACGGATAATTTAAAGAAGCAAAGGTGTACCAAAGAGGTAATCAGTATCATAAAACCGTGAAGACAAAGACAAAACCGGCAGACAAAAAATCATCACAACAAAACAAACCACACAACAACATAAAACACACACACATAACAACAAAACCGCATTCAGCAACGCGAACTCAAGTCGAAACGAGAGTGAACTCAGGTGCTCCGGAAGAGTAAGCAGTTCCTGCTTGCTATAGCACACCCGTCACGTTGCCAAAGATCGATTAAGTGTTGGTCAAATCCATGGTCAAATTCATGCGTCAAGAATTTTATTTCTTTCATTGTTAATTAATTGTAAGAAATCAATAAGTTTATTTAAAATTATCCGGTCTTCAGATGATAATAGCCAGATGAATTGGGAAGTGGTATCCAATCTACAGAAGTTATTATAAATATTATATATTTCCTGCAGAAATTTAGATCTTTCTTTGCTTAGTTTTGAACACTGGAGAAGAAAATGAATTTCATCTCCCACTCCAGCATAAAATGTCCGGTTTGTCTGACCCATTATTTAACTTATTGAGCTTTCTTATTCATGTTTTGTGGGGTCTGAATGTGTGCTAGTTGGCAACAAAATGTACAAAATGATCAATGAAACGATGACAATCCCTGCAATGTGGGTTAATGTAGTCAAACAGAACCACTTTGGGGTTTATTGAACGAGGGTATTGTTTTATTGGTACAGAGAATGAATATAAATAACAACTTCGGTATACTGCTAATTAAAATTTATCAATACAATTCTTCGACATCGGGAAGTTTTACGAAAACGGGTTATCTGAGATATGTATTGTTTGTAAACAGAGGTATAAAATACCTTATTCACTTTATTTCACGGAATCTACCGATGTTGAATTCGTTTGTCCTCCTTTCATGGTGCAGCATTTTTTGCACTTTTTTCTCGAAAATAATACTATCTAGTTCGATTTGTTTAGAATATAATTGGTTCTGATTTTCCCGAAATATTTCTACAATATATTTTATCAAAGAATTTGGATTTTTTCCTGATTAGGAATTAAAAATCTTCATTACCAGTTCTTCAAATTCTTAGAAAATCCATTTGATTGACATCATTTCTAGAATCATTTATAGAATATCAATATTATGAATCGGAGTATTAGAAATGACAGACTTATAATTGTCAATTATTTCCTCTTAAGATATTGTTGTAACTATGCATGTTGTGCTTTTGCAGGTACAAACTAACACTAATTCAGTTGGTAAAGAATCATTGTAATGTTAAATATACAAAAAAAATGTTATTCGGCGAGTTGCGTGCAGAAGAAATTAAGTGGAGATTATTTTGACAACATCGATGTTGCTAAAAATTAATGTTGCTTTAGTGCTCATCGAGTCCTTTAACGAATTTATTCTTTTCAAAATTTATGATCAAAAAACTTTTAACCCTTTCTGACAAAACGTCATTATCTTTTTATCTGTATTTTCTTCCTCCATTTTCTCTATCATAGTCTTCAAGTAAATCCTTGGTTGTTTTAGAATAAGACTCCAGTCGATATATAGAGCTTATTGAATGATAATCATACATTATTGACCTGTCTATTTCTACTTATCTGGATTTTATTAACCTGTCTATTTCGACTAATCTGGATTTTATTTACCTGTCTATTTCGACTAATCTGGATTTTATTTACCTGTCTATTTCTACTTATCTGGATTTTATTTACCTGTCTATTTCTACTTATCTGGATTTTATTTACCTGTCTATTTCTACTAATCTGGATTGTATTTACCTGTCTATTTCTACTTATCTGGATTGTATTTACCTGTCTATTTCTACTAATCTGGATTTTTGTTATTTACCTGTCTATTTCTACTAATCTGGATTTTTGTTACCTGTCTATTTCTACTAATCTGGATTTCTGGATCAGACATACAGTCTCAGCATGTGCCCTCCTCATTTTAGATCCAGATATATAATAACACATAGACTGGTGTTGTAT
This sequence comes from Arcuatula senhousia, assembly GCA_963971305.1. NCBI lineage: Eukaryota > Metazoa > Mollusca > Bivalvia > Mytilida > Mytilidae > Arcuatula > Arcuatula senhousia. Next base: position 73,911,196 of record OZ020306.1, on the reverse strand, counting down.
GTAACCATCTTTACATATACCTGTAACATATAATAACACATAGACTGGTGTTGTATGTAACCATCTATACATATACCTGTAAAATATAATTACTCATAGACTGGTGTTGTATGTAGCCTCTTAACATATACCTGTAAAATATAAAAACACATAGACTGGTGCTGTATGTAACCATCTTTACATATACCTGTAACATATAATAACACATAGACTGGTGTTGTATGTAACCATCTATACATATACCTGTAAAATATAATTACTCATAGACTGGTGTTGTATGTAGCCTCTTAACATATACCTGTAAAATATAATAACACATAGACTGGTGCTGTATGTAACCATCTTTACATATACCTGTAACATATAATAACACATAGACTGGTGTTGTATGTAACCATCTATACATATACCTGTAAAATATAATTACTCATAGACTGGTGTTGTATGTAGCCTCTTAACATATACCTGTAAAATATAAAAACACATAGACTGGTGCTGTATGTAACCATCTTTACATATACCTGTAACATATAATAACACATAGACTGGTGTTGTATGTAACCATCTATACATATACCTGTAAAATATAATTACTCATAGACTGGTGTTGTATGTAGCCTCTTAACATATACCTGTAAAATATAATAACACATAGACTGGTGCTGTATGTAACCATCTTTACATATACCTGTAACATATAATAACACATAGACTGGTGTTGTATGTAACTGTCTTTACATATACCTGTAACATATAATAACACATAGACTGGTGCTGTATGTAACCATCTTTACATATACCTGTAACATATAATAACACATAGACTGGTGCTGTATGTAACCATCTTTACATATACCTGTAACATATAATAACATATAGACTGGTGCTGTATGTAACCATCTTTACATATACTTGTAACATATAATAACATATAGACCGGTGCTGTATGTAACCATCTTTACATATACCTGTAACATCTGATAACACATAGACTGGTGTTGTATGTAACCATCTTTACATATACATGTAACATATAATAACCCATAGACTGGTGCTGTATGTAACCATCTTTACATATACCTGTAACATATAATAACACATAGACTGGTGTTGTATGTAACCATCTTTACATATACCTGTTACATATAATAACACATAGACTGGTGCTGTATGTAACCATCTTTACATATACCTGTAACATATAATAACACATAGACTAATGCTGTATGTAACCATCTCTACATATACCTGTAACATATAATAACACATAGACTGGTGTTGTATGTAGCCTCTTAACATATACCTGTAAAATATAATAACACATAGACTGGTGCTGTATGTAACCATCTTTACATATACCTGTAACATATAATAACACATAGACTGGTGTTGTATGTAACCATCTATACATATACCTGTAAAATATAATTACTCATAGACTGGTGTTGTATGTAGCCTCTTAACATATACCTGTAAAATATAATAACACATAGACTGGTGCTGTATGTAACCATCTTTACATATACCTGTAACATATAATAACACGTAAACTGGTGTTGTATGTAACTGTCTTTACATATACCTGTAACATATAATAACACATAGACTGGTGCTGTATGTAACCATCTTTACATATACCTGTAACATATAATAACACATAGACTGGTGCTGTATGTAACCATCTTTACATATACCTGTAACATATAATAACATATAGACTGGTGCTGTATGTAACCATCTTTACATATACTTGTAACATATAATAACATATAGACCGGTGCTGTATGTAACCATCTTTACATATACCTGTAACATCTGATAACACATAGACTGGTGTTGTATGTAACCATCTTTACATCCTCACATATACCTGTAACATATAATAATACATAGACTGGTGCTGTATGTAACCATCTTTACATATACCTGTAACATATAATAACCCATAGACTGGTGCTGTATGTAACCATCTTTACATATACCTGTAACATATAATAACACATAGACTGGTGTTGTATGTAACCATCTTTACATATACCTGTAACATATAATAACACATAGACTGGTGCTGTATGTAACCATCTTTACATATACCTGTAACATATAATAACACATAGACTAATGCTGTATGTAACCATCTCTACATATACCTGTAACATATAATAACACATAGACTGGTGTTGTATGTAACCATCTTTACATATACCTGTAACATATGATAACACATAGACTGGTGTTGTATGTAACCATCTTTACATCTTCACATATACCTGTAACATATAATAACACATAGACTGGTGTTGTATGTAACCATCTTTACATATACCTGTAACATATAATAACACATAGACTAATGCTGTATGTAACCATCTTTACATATACCTGTAACATATAATAACACGTAGACTGGTGTTGTATGTAACCATCTTTACATATACCTGTAACATATAAAAACACATAGACTGGTGTTGTATGTAACCATCTTTACATATACCTGTAACATATGATAACACATAGACTGGTGTTGTATGTAACCATCTTTACATCTTCACATATACCTGTAACATATAATAACACATAGACTGGTGTTGTATGTAACCATCTTTACATATACCTGTAACATATAATAACACATAGACTGGTGTTGTATGTAACCATCTTTACATATACCTGTAACATATAATAACACATAGACTGGTGTTGTATGTAACCATCTTTACATATACCTGTAACATATAATAACACATAGACTGGTGCTGTATGTAACCATCTTTACATATACCTGTAACATATAATAACACATTGACTGGTGTTGTATGTAACTGTCTTTACATATACCTGTAACATATAATAACACATAGACTGGTTTTGTATTTTACTATCTTCACATATACCTGTAAAATATAATTACTCATAGACTGGTTTTGTATGTAGCCTCTTAACATATACCTGTAAAATATAATAACGCATAGAATTTTGTTGTATGTAAAATTCTTTAGATATACCTGTAAAATATAATAACACATAGACTGTCTTTACATATACCTTTATCATATAATAACACATAGACTGGTGTTGTATGTAACCATCTTTACATATACCTGTAACATAAAATAACACATAGACTGGTGTTATATGTAGCCACCTTTACATTTACTTGTAAAATATTATAACACATAGACTGGTGTATGTAACCATCTTTGCATATACCTGTAAAATATTATAACACATAGACTGGTGTTATGTGTAACTGTCTTTACATATACATGTAAAATATACGGATTTTACCAAAAACATCAAACATCGTGAACATGAAAATCATTCCCCAGCCCAATCTTATTCCAAAAAGATTTGCATAATATCAGTCGAACTTAGTCTCGTTAATATCTTTTCATTTCCGTTTGTTTATTTCATTGGTGCTTACTAGCAATAAGTTTGTGTTTGTGTTTGAACATCCCTAGGGTATCCAAAAATACACCCATGGATGGATATATCATGATTTGTTATACTTTTTCAATTACATGCCTGCTCGTTAGACCGAGCCCTTAATAGAAAATAAAGTGATGTGGAATAAGTGTACGCGACACAGCCCACAATTAAACGGCAATTTAGAAAAACCACCATGGACAACCGCCAGCAGCCTTTAACGAGGCCATTTGGCACTGCTGGTGGTTCTGCAATAGGTCCATGGTCTAAATAAGATGCATATAATTCAAATCCAGCCCTGAAATAGTCACAGATAGACCCTCTTCTTAAACAAGGGACAGAAAACATCAAAAAGACAAGTACAAACGAAAGCTTTGTCAAAGATTCCTGGCTTATGACAGGCACATGTAATATGTGGCGGGGTTAAACTAGTTTTTTGGGCCGGCCCAACCTTCCCCCTATCAATGTTCCTAGACAAAGCACAAAAACTAAACACACAATAAAAATCAAATCGATCAAAGTCCAATTCTACTAGAGAGAACCTAAGACAAAAAACAAGAACAAACAGAAGGACGATAAAGGAACTTTCTATAGAACACTCGCTGTTACTGACAGCTAGCTGAGAATCATCAATCGATTTTAAAATCCGACACAACACTTCAAACAATAATGATTTAGTGAAGTGTCATCACACAAAACCGACACGCTTGATCGCTATAATGCTTAAAAATGACAATAGTAAAATTGTTTATGGAAGTTTTAAAGCAAGTATCAAGTTTTCAATATTTCTGCCAAAAAACACTAAATTCAAAGATTTAACCAAGATATTCATTTCATATCCTTTCCATAATAAATTTTGAAGCCAATTTTTCATTTCTATTGGATTGCTTAAAATTTGTGAGCTTTATAAAAAACATAACCATAAAATTCAGAATGTGATATTTCTTTCACTTTAAGAAAGTGACGTGTACAATTAAATTTTTCAATAAGAGATCGATACTTGTGGAAGAATTTAGAAAAAGATTTTACTAATTTGTGGTATCGATAACCTTGTTTTAATAATTTTTCAGTAATAAAACGGTTTTTATTATTAAAATCAGAAACACAACTGCGGATCCGAGCATATCTTACTAACTGTGAAATGTAAACCCCGTATGACGGCGCTAGTGGAACATCTCCTTCAAGAAAAGGGAAATTTATAATAGGGAAGGTAAAGTCGTCACGTTTATCTTATATTTTGGCAAAAAAAAAGCACAAATTTCCTTTTCTTGTAGAGCATGCAATAATAAACACATGGTCGATATCCTCGGTGCTGCATTTGACATCCCGGTTTGAACGTTTTTTGTTTTTCTTTCAATAGACTTTTTTACCATCCAATGTTTTGATCTAAATCTCAAAATCTAAATGCTCTGATGAGCAGTAATTCTTTGACACATTCATGTACAGCATAACTAAATTAATTGGTTTTGTAACATTTTTTTTTGCATTCACACCTGGTAAGCCTCACCTGGAGGAGTTCACAAGAGACCAGCAAACCTACCAAGATTCACGTAAATTTGGTTTTGGTTAGGCATTTAAATAGGGTATGTTTTGTCCAAGGAAGAAAAGAGTACACCAGTTGGGATTCTGTTTTGTATCTGTTTCCTATTTTTGTGATTTACTTTTTCGTATCAGAACACAAATATTTACCCAAACCATTTTTTATGTGAACTCACCTTACTAGGGGTGGTACGGTTATTTTCAAAAATATGCATATTTGAGAAGTAACTTATCAACAGCATTTGATAGAAAATAATTGGTAGGTCGAAAAACTAAAACTATCAATATGTAATTCTTTACAAAAGAAGGGCAAATGGAAGCCAACTAAAGCACCGATTTTATTGTATATGTGCATAATAGGCTTGTGCTTTAATCGGTTTCGAATACCCATTCACCTTTAAAACCCCTTAGTACAGCTCGAAAAGAGAAGGCTCATATCTGCAAACTGCAAACTGAAGACAAATTTACATAAAGATTAAGCTTGTTTCTCAATCCATGATAAATAAATAAGTTTCAACTTAAACAGAGAAAAACTCCTACCTTCTGGTTTCTGACATATATAAGGCTTTGCACTTCTGCAGCTGTCAGGATATAAACTCTTTGTGGGGTATGTTATAGTGTTGTTTACAGCTAAACATCGCTTGATACTTCTGCTGTAAATAAATATAAACTCTTGGTGGGGTAATGTAAACCAACTGACTTTTGCGTATTTCGCGAGGAATAGAAATTCGCGAAAATAAATGGTCACCACTAGACTTATCTTAAAGTTTATAAAAAAAATATATTGATATATGATACCGTCTTACATGTAAGAACATGAAATTTATGCGAATAATTTGACGTAAAATTCACGTGAAATTCATTATAATTTCACGTGAAAGCTCATTTTACATGAAACTCACTTGAACTTTTTACATGCGAGTTTTACGAATTGCTCGATTTGGGTGAATTTCATGTGATTTTTTTTTTATTTCATGTAAAACTCAGGTGAGTAAAGTTGGCTCTTGTAGATAGAAAACAATATAACAATTATCGTAATGGAAAACAGGCAAGACTACCAATTCTCGTTGTAGCTATAAAACCAAAATGCAAATTGTTTAAAACCAAGTTGGGATTCTTTTGTAGATAAAGCACTTGGGTATACTTACTAGGTCTTCTTAGCCATAAAACTTTCAACCATCGGCGCCTCTGTTTCATTCAGATAAAAATACTCCTGTAATTAAGATAACGTCCTTTACAAAGTGTTATGACCAGCTACAGACAGAAAATAAAAGTAATACAAAATTACCGAACTTGAAGAATCAATCTTAAACGTCCATAAAAAAACAAGGAAGACATACCGGAAAATTTGAAGATCGCAATGGTCCTGACTTGGTACAGGCATGCCAAAAGAAATGGTGGCTTAAACCAGGTTTTAAGGCGCACAAAACCACACCCTTCAATTGCGATCTTTTGTCCCGGTAGTTATACAATACACAACAGGTTTGTGAATACATATTAAGGATGCTAAGGTGATCATCTCAGTACAACAACCAACCAAACACCAATCAAAGCAAGAACTAACCATTTCGTCTAACATGATTCTGAATTTTTCTAGCAGTGGCTGATAACGAAAAAGATTTTTGTTTAGATCGCACGAGACGTATTTTCTTATAACCTTGGTCTAATGCTCGGTTAAGGAGAAAGCTTTTATCATTACCGCTAGACCAAAGAAGCAAATCCATTCTGTCAAGTAGAAAGGCTGCCAGACGAACAAAATCATAACACCGACATGAAACCAACAACACCAGAGCATTTTATTTCATCGCTATCCAAATGCAACCAATACATGAACTCCTTTCCTGACAAGATTTTCTACTTGAATAAACACAGTGCGCTGACCCCAGGAAAGGTTCTTCTATCAGCTACTAAAGCTGTATTGGCTTTGCGTCTTATTTTATCAGATTCAGATGCATGTATATTAATTAAATTGACTACCTTCGACGAGCAACATCATCTCTAGTAAGTGTCTGCACAGAACAATAACACCATGTATGTCAATATTACAGAATATGTAGCTTTGAATTATGGGCGAAAAAAAATAGATATCGGTTTTTACCATTAAAGGCAATACATGTAATAACATGTCGGAAAATGGATCAAGTAATTACAAAATCAGTCGGTACAAAAGAGAGCAACCAGAGGAAACGGACAGCATGAACACACAAACAAAACAATCAAGTTGCAATCATCAAATCAAACTCGCGTTGAAACAAGAGTGAACTCGAGTGCTCCAGAATGGTAAGTACTTCCTACATGTTGCAACACATCCGTCGCGTTGCTGCAAAAAAAGTTGGATCTTACGAGCCATAGTGATAATAAATATACTAATAAGCAATAATTTCCATTAAATAGTTAGACCATGCTATATATTGTACATGCCTAGCCAGACGTACGTCGATTTTTACCTAATTGATACTATACAGGCCTAGCCAAACATCCATTTATTTACCTAATTTATACTGTACATGCCTAGCCGGAAATCCGTCCATTTTACCTGATTATTAATGTGCATGCCTGACCAGGCATACATCTATTTTCCCTCTTTGATAATGTACATGCTTAGCCAAGCAATTGATACTGTTAATGCCTAGCCAGGCAGAAATCTTTATTTACCTCATTGATACTGTATATAGCTAGCCAGGCGTCCATCAATCTTAACCTCATTGATACTATACATGCCTAGCCAGGCCTTTATCTATCTTTTACCTCATTGATACTGTAAATTGCTAGCCAGGCATTCATCTATTACTACCTTATTGATGCTGTACATGGCTAACCAAGCATACATCAATTTTTACCTCATTGATACTGTACATGCCTAGCCAGGCAGACATCTATATTTACCTCATTGATACTGTACATGCATAACAAGGCATACATCTATTTTTACCTCATTGATACTGTATATTGCTAGCCAGGCATACATCTTGTTTTGGCTCATCGACATTTTAAATTACATACCAGGCATGCATCTATTTTTACCTCATTAAAACTGTACATGGCTAGCCAGGCATTCAATTATTTTACCTCATTAACACTAACATGTCAAACCAGGCAAACATCTATTTTTATCTCATTGATACTGTACGTGCCATACAAGGCGTCCATCTATTTTTACCTCAATAAAACTGTTAATGCCTAGCCAGGCATACATCTATTTAACCTCATTGATACTGTACATGCCTTACCAGGCATACATCAATTTTTACCTCATTGATACTGTACATGCCTAGCCAGGCAGACATCTATATTTACCTCATTGATACTGTACATGCATAACAAGGCATACATCTATTTTTACCTCATTGATACTGTATATTGCTAGCCAGGCATACATCTTGTTTTGGCTCATCGACATTTTAAATTACATACCAGGCATGCATCTATTTTTACCTCATTAAAACTGTACATGGCTAGCCAGGCATTCAATTATTTTACCTCATTAACACTAACATGTCAAACCAGGCAAACATCTATTTTTATCTCATTGATACTGTACGTGCCATACAAGGCGTCCATCTATTTTTACCTCAATAAAACTGTTAATGCCTAGCCAGGCATACATCTATTTAACCTCATTGATACTGTACATGCCTTACCAGGCATACATCAATTTTTACCTCATTGATACTGTACATGCCTAGCCAGGCATACATCTATTTTAACCTCATTGATACTGTTCATGGCTATCCAGGCATACATCTATTTTAACCTCATTGATACTGTTCATGGCTATCCAGGCATACATTTATTTTTACCTCATTGATACTGTTAATGCCTAGCCAGGCATACATCTATTTAACCTCATTGATACTGTTCATGGCTATCCAGGCATACATCTATTTTAACCTCATTGATACTGTTCATGGCTATCCAGGCATACATCTATTTTAACCTCATTGATAATGTACATGGCTATCCAGGCATACATCTATTTTAACCTCATTGATACTGTTCATGGCTATCCAGGCATACATTTATTTTTACCTCATTGATACTGTACATGCCTAACCAGGCATGCATGTATTTTTACCTCATTGATACTGTACATGCCAAACCAGGCATACGTGTATTTTAACCTCATTGATACTGTACATGCCAAGCCAGGCATACGTGTATTTTCACCTCATTGATACTGTCCATGCCTTGCCAGGCATACACCAATTTTTACCTCATTGATACTGTACATGCCTTACTATTTACCTCATTGATACTATACATGCCAAGCCAGGCATCCATTTCTCTGAAGCTAGCCATTGTAGCAACGGAATGAAATGACAGCTGGTCAGACACAGAGGCTAAGGCTGAATCTAAGTCTTCACAGTCAGTTCTGTAAAAGAAAGGTGTTCGTGGTTCAATTCTAGCAACAACCAGTTCGCTTGATCGCCTCTGATCAGTCTTCAATAGACCAATAGGCGTGGCAAATATTGCCTGGAACTATGTGCAATTTCGATCCTCGCCTTACCCTGTGCATTCTAAAATTATTGTAAGAATGGGGTCAGTACTTTCCATACTTGTTCATGTTGTTTAACAATTGGTGATCTTTGTTGTCAGTTAATTAGAATATGATTTATGTCAACTGAAAGAAAAATAGTCTCTTGTTTTTCTTTGGGGCTTTTTCAATCTCATTGAAATTTATTCTGCATCCATTCATATATAATATACATGTCCATTGTTTTTCTCTTTGGGGCTTTTTTAATCTCATCGAAATTTACTCTGCATTAATTTATATATAACATACATATATACATTTATAACTAAATCTTACACTGCATCTTTCCAATTTTTAAATTTCTGTACAAATTTATAGCACGTTCCGTTGTAATATTCCCACTGATTGTCAGCGTCACATGTTAGGGGACTCGTCTCTGAAAACAGATGAAGGATAAATATTGAATTTTACCATCAAAGTATTAAAAAAGCATCACAACATCATCGAATTTGATATATTTGTATGTGATATTTGAACTCGACTTGGTTTTTTGTGCATCTGCATGTGAAATCGGCAAAGGAAAATGATCCTTTTAAGCAGAATCACTGGAAAGAGCTAATGACGGTCCTCTCTAGTGGAATTGGACTTTGATCGATTTTTTACCCCGCCACATATTATAAGTGCCTGTCCTAAGCCAGGAATCTTCGACAAAGCTTTCGTTTGTACTTGTCTTTTTGATGTTTTCCGTTCCTTGTTTAAGAAGGGGGTCTATCTGTGACTATTTCAGGACTGGATTTGAATTTTATCCATTTTATTTAAACCATGGGCCAATTGCAGAACTGCGAGCAGTGCCAAATGGCCTCGTTGAAGGCTGCTAGCGGTTGTCCAATGTGGTTTTTCTAAATTGCCGCTTAATTGTGGGCTGTGTCGCGTACACTTATTCCACATCTCATAATTTTCTAATTTCTATTAGCCACCAGGTAGCTTCACTATCAATTAAGCTAACCTGATAACTCGTATTATAAATCATTTTAAAGGATTACAAAATTGGAAAAAAGAGTATTATCATCATTTCTTATTGATTTTTCCGGCATCAGTATAAATGCTTGGTTGGCCACTCTATTTGGTCACTAAGACATGATGATACAATTGCTGTTAAAAGTTCATCTTATTGTCCCTGTTTAGAACTACGTAAAAGAGGAAATTCATCATATGCACTTTTCAATTGAAAGTGACTTTAATTGATACACACTTCAATAAACTACACAGGCAAATAAAAGAACGTATAAGCTGTCGTTTTTACTTTCATACAAGTGCACCCTATCACAACTGTACATGAATTATTATACTTTGTTCTCCTATAAGTGTTTTCATGTCTAAGTGGTGAGAAATTGTATGCTACTTGAACATGTGAAAATGTAAAAGGAGAAAGGCTCTGATTTGTACAAAAGGCTTGTTTATACTCTTATTTTGTTGGTAGCTTAACTTTTGCACTTGCATTTTAATATTGTGCTGATTGCTTAATTGTAAACAAAAATAGCTTATCCCCTTAAAAGGTCCTTATAATCATATAAATACGTTATTTAAACAAAATTTTAAACGTGTTTCACATGAGAATATACTCCTCTTTTTACAGTTGAACAAGTGGATAAGAAACGAATATTTGAGTCGAAATTACAAATACTACTGATATAAAATACTAGTATCAGGGCTGACTATCCTTAGATTAAACAAACAAGGAGGACGCCTACCTTTGTCTAACTCACAGATGTAGTTGATTTTCTGTGCACAGTTGATATCGTTCAGGAAGCGCGGGCAGCATATCTCACATACATTTATCTAACTCACAGGTGTAGTTGATTTTCTGTGCACAGTTGATATCGTTCAGGAAGCGCGGGCAGCATATCTCACATACCTTTATCTAACTCACAGGTGTAGTTGATTTTCTGTGCACAGTTGATATCGTTCAGGAAGTGTGGGCAGCATATCTCACATACCTTTATCTAACTCACAGGTGTAGTTGATTTTCTGTGCACAGTTGATATCGTTCAGGAAGTGCGGGCAGCATATCTCACATACCTTTATCTAATTCACAGATGTAGTTGATTTTCTGTGCACAGTTGATATCGTTCAGGAAGTGCGGGCAGCATATCTCACATACCTTTATCTAATTCACAGGTGTAGTTGATTTTCTGTGCACAGTTGATATCGTTCAGGAAGCGCGGGCAGCATATCTCACATACCTTTATCTAACTCACAGGTGTAGTTGATTTTCTGTGCACAGTTGATATCGTTCAGGAAGTGCGGGCAGCATATCTCACATACCTTTATCTAATTCACAGATGTAGTTGATTTTCTGTGCACAGTTGATATCGTGTTCAGGAAGTGCTGGCAACATATCTCACATACCTTTATCTAATTCACAGATGTAGTTGATTTTCTGTGCACAGTTGATATCGTGTTCAGGAAGTGCTGGCAACATATCTCACATACCTTTATCTAACTCACAGGTGTAGTTGATTTTCTGTGCACAGTTGATATCGTTCAGGAAGTGTGGACAGCATATCTAACATACCTTTATCTAATTCACAGATGTAGTTGATTTTCTGTGCACAGTTGATATCGTTCAGGAAGTGTGGGCAGCATATCTCAGCACAAAACTCACTCTGCTGGTAATTGTTAGGTTCACCTTGGCCCCACCTCCTATAAACATACAATGATGTAATGATATAGACTTAACATTAAATACCAGCTGGAAGAGATATAATGATCCTGCTCTCTTAAAAACGACCACCGACCTGAAGGCATTTTAAGGCGAATTTCGACCTTCATTTGGATAAGAAATGATCTATCTTGATAATTCATTTAAAATGCCATAAGCGACCTGTAAATATTCTAAAATCGACTTCGTGACCTGAGAGGGTAAACCTTTGGTAGCCCCAGATAGAGCAGTCCCTATGTATGTAAAAGTGGCCCATTTTTCCCGGTGTGTACATAATTGCCACATGTTGTCTCCTCTTTTAGAAAAGTCCGAAGACAAAACCAGTTAAAACAAAAGACAACAACTTGAAATAAACGATGAAAATAAAACATACAAATAAGACAACATAATTGCAATACGTGCAAACTTTCGTCAGAACGAGGGTGAACTTGATAATTCATTTAAAATGCCATAAGCGACCTTTAAATATTCTAAAAACGACTACGTGACTTGAGAGGGTAAACTTTTGGTAGCCCCAGATAGAGCAGTCCCTATGTATGTAAAAGTGGCCCCTTTTTCCCGGTGTGTACATAATTGCCACATGTTGTCTCCTCTCTTAGAAAAACAAAGACATACAAATGTGAGAAGTCCGAAGACAAAACCAGTTAAAACAAAAAGACAACAACTTGAAATAAACGATGAAAATAAAACATACAAATAAGACATCATAATTGCAATACGTGCCAACTTTCGTCAGAACGAGGGTAAACTCAGGTGCTGTGGCTGCTTGTACCAACACACACTTCACGTCGCGTTAAAGAGTAAGAATGTGCTAGGTTTTATGGAAAACATTTTCGGCCTCTCCTTTTCAGACCTATATTTGGTTTGATTTAATACTACATAATCGTAATTTTCATAAATTAAACAGTTTTTATAACAAAAAATCATCCTCTTTTAGATCAACCCGACGATCCAATACATGTACTTATTCAACAACTAGTTTTTGTTCATGATGTCGTTAATTGTAAAAGAAAAACTTATCGCCCAAAACAACGCTCATAAAGAGAAACCCTGCTAAGGTTTGATACAGTCAAAAAAGAGTCATGCAGAGTATAATTCTGTTGAATAAAAAAAATCTACACCGAATATATATACAGCATGATACGACCGCAACATATGTTACCATATACATTAGAGGCACTATATGGATAGTCAAAAATTGTTTTGGACATATGCAGACCAAGGTGAACTCACAAAGAATTTTTGAAACATTCTGTGGAGGATTTTAAATGCATATTTGACATTTTGAAATATTCTTATCAACGCTAGGCAAACTATTAAAAATTGATGTTTTTGAGTAATTTTGACCCTTATTTTTTCAAAATCAGGAAGAGATATACCACCTTCTCACTTTTCTGTGGGTTTCACATCTCCGTCATATTTCAATTTCTTAGCGCGGCGCATGAACAACTGTCCATGCGTTGGTTAATTTTTCGGACATAAACGAAAAATACAACAAGAATGTGTAAATCGAATTGGCAACCCAAAAACTAATCAGAAATCTGTATTTCAATATATAAAAATGTTTGTATAACGAGTATTATAACACATTTGTTCAAATTTCACACTACTGTCTTTCTACAAAAAAGTTGTGGGAATTTTTTTTTTTATAAATCCTTAATCTGCCAGTGTATATTTTCGTCCTGTGAATTCCGTCGTGTCACTTATTCATTAATCGGTAAAACAAGTTTTGGTAACCATATCATACAAAAAAGAGTTGAAGATTTACAGAGATCCCTTTAAAACTTAAAATTTCGAAGATCTATACGTTTATCAAACCAAATGTAAGCTCAGTGTTACCTAACTGTCATGTATTTTTTCAAATGGTTTATCATATTAGGCTTTTTGGGCATTTTTTTTTCCCTTTCAATTGTCATGTAATACTCTCTGAACTAAGGGCATCTACTATAGTATATAATGGTAATCTCCGTTTGTGTAAAAAATGACATGTGTGTGATTCCAAGAGCTGTATCTGAAACAAAACTTGTGTAGCTTGTTTAAGTTATATCGAATGAAAAACAAACGCCTAGAATGTCTCTGTGAAATTCTATTTCGTATTATATTAATTGTAAAATACCACAGAGTGAGACACAGGGCTATTGCAACCATGAGTCTGAAATTGCTTACATAGTCGTTCAGCCATCAGGGTCTGTTCTTAGCGCAATATAACACCTGTAAGGTGTCACCAAATGGAATTTGTATTTCTATAGTGTAAAAAACGAGCTGAAGGTTTTATCAACCAACAACTTTTTTATCTGTAATTATAAGTTTTCATTCTTCAGGGGGGGGGGCATGAAAAACATTGTGTTTGACCTTCAAAAAGCCATCTGCCCTATAAGGGGTCATTTGGCTCTTTTAGATCCAATGTAGACTTTTCTATAGTTTTTGATCATGCATTGTGCAGAATCTAAGATCCATCGAAACTTTCCTATCAGTTATAGTTTCTGGGTTATAATCCATTTTAAGTGTTTTTACGCTATGTTCTATTTTTAGTCACAGCGAAAATGTTATAAGACGGATAAAAAAAATGGAAATCATTGTTTTTTCTATCTGTTATGGTTGCTGAGTCATAAGCCATTTTAAGTGATTTTACCCTATGTTCTATTTTTAGTAACAGCGGCCATGTATTTTATCGAATCATTTTAAAATGAGGATCGTTTGTTTAGTGGTTTCAGAGAAGAAGATTTTTGAAATTGTTAACGGACGACGGACGACAGACGACGGACGACGACGGACGCATAGTGATGGCATAAGCTCACATGGCCTTCGGTCAGGTGAGCTAAAAAAGTCAAGATTTACAGAGATCCCTTTAAAACTTAAAATTTCGAAGATCTATACGTTTATGAAACCAAATTTAAGCTCAGTGTTACCTAACTGTCATGTATTTTCTCAAATGGTTTATCATATTAGGTTTTTTGGGGCTCATTTTTTTTCTCTTACAATCTAATTGTCCAGTAATACTTTCTGAACTTCGGGCGTCTGCTATAGTATATATAATTGCCACGGAGAAATGGTAATCTCCGTTTATGCAAATAAATTACATGCGTGTCGTTCTATATCTGAAATAAAACTTTAGTTAACTAAATTTATATCAAATGAAAAACAAACGCCTAGAATGTCTCTGTGAAATTCTATTTTGTATTATATTAATTGTAAAATACCACGGAGTGAGACACAGGGCTATTGCAACCATGAGTCTGAAATCGCTTACATAGTCGCTCGGCCATCAGGGTCTGTTCTCAGCGCAATATAAAACCTGTCAGGTGTCATTTCGTTTGAAATGCCTGTACCAAGTCAGGACCATTGCGATCCACCAGTTCTCCGGTATGACCGATTCGTTTTTGTCATTTCTCTGGACTATGAGATTGATCATTCAAGTTCGGTAGTTTTGTTATTACCTTTATTGACAACATTGACCTAATGGAATGTGTAGTTCTATAGGGTTAAAAAAACGAGCTGAAGGTTTTATCAACCAACAACTTTTTTATCTGTAATTATAAGTTTTCATTCTTCAGGGGGGGGCATGAAAAACATTGTGTTTGACCTTCAAAAAGCCATCTGCCCTATAAGGGGTCATTTGGCTCTTTTAGATCCAATGTAGACTTTTCTATAGTTTTTGATCATGCATTGTGCAGAATCTAAGATCCATCGAAACTTTCCTATCAGTTATAGTTTCTGGGTTATAATCCATTGTAAGTGTTTTTACGCTATGTTCTATTTTTAGTCACAGCGAAAATGTTATAAAACGGAAAAAAAATGGAAATCATCTATGCAGAAGATTTTTCAAGAGTTTTTTGGAAGATTTTATACGAAAGTTCTCAATATAAACATATTTTCTTTAACTTCCTCGATCATATTTTGTCAATACCGAAAAATTTTGGTTTTTAACTTTATTTTATTTGGCACGCGTTAGTTCTCCTAATAAAGTAATGTTGACTTCTATTTCATTTGATTCATTGGTCAACGGACAATAACAAAGTTAATAAAGAAGGAATGTGTCCATGGGACACGGATGCCCTCGCTATGCCCCAAACAGGAAGTAGATGTCTGGCAGACCTGGAAGTCGCTTAGGACGAACAGTTTGTCATACTGAACCATCCTACCAAGTTTCAAATCATACCCATGTACAGTTTCTGAGAAAATTTTGACAGAAATTTTTAAGTTGATTTTTATATATCGGTCTAGTCCCAAACAGGAAGTAGATGTCCCACAGGTCTCAAAATCACAAAGGACGTATAGTTTGTCAAACTGAACAATCCTACAAAGTTTCAAATCATTTTCATTTACGGTTCCTGAGAAAAGCTTGACGAAAATTTTCAAAGTCATGTTCACATATTTTCACATCCGCCTTAGTCCTTAAAGGGTAAGTTCACGATTTTTGACATATTGTCTTAAATTGTTCAGAACAATGTTTTATAACAGTGTGCAAATTTTTTCTCTCATATCTTAACTTATAACAAAGATATTTGAGATTATTTATTTGAAATAGTCCCCTACTCTACATTAGGGGACTACTTCAGTTAATCAGAATTTCTACTGAGTAGCAAAAAATCATATAAGTTCAAACGTTTAAGTGATCATGTGGTATGTCCAATAACCAACAAAACAATTTAAATAATCAAAAGTCATCAAGATATTTTCAAATTACTTTCTATATAAAAAACTTTTCAAAAACGTTTTATTGATCTATTATCTTTTTTTTTAGATTGAACTTTATAATCAATTAATTAAAATTTAAATTCTATAATTCAAAAAAATATTATTTTCATTTATTATTAAGAAAGAAGTTGTGTATTTAAATGTAAGCCATCATATTTCATTGAAAATAATTGTATAATAAATATGTAAATTACATGTCATTCTTTTTCTAATCCCCCACTGGGTTTGCTAAAGTGTTAATTATTGTGAATTTATTGTCATTGTCTCTCAGCAGGTACCTGTGTAATGGTTAGGTAACCTTAAATGTAATTAGTCACGGCTGACTTGAGGGGAAATAAACAGGAAATTCTAATTATCAATACCTACAGGTGTCAAAACCTAATATACAAACATTCAGACAAAGTTTATGTACTAGATCATTTTATTTTCATTCTAGCATTTAAAACAATAAGGTGATTTATATGCAAGATTATCACAACACAACATGACTTAGATAATTAAAAATGACCTATTTAAATTGATTTTTATACCAAAAAAATCATTATTACTAATTAAAGAATAACTTAATTTAGTTAATTTTGATAAGGATTTATCTATCACTTATTTAAAATGCCATAACATAGATGCACACAAAAATATTATATATTGGCAATTCAATAATTAGGTAAATGGTGGGTCACTGTCAAAAAGAGACTTTTTGGTATTCAGATGTTTTCTGTAATTTAAAATGACAGAAACCAAGATAAAAAATAAAATTCCATTTTTGTCAGCTGATTGAATTGAATATAAAAGTTTAAATGTTATTGCATAATTAGATAATGCATTAGAAATCATATGACAAATTTTCATTTTTTTGTGAACTTTCCCTTTAACAGGAAGTAGATGTCCGAAAGGTCTCAAAATCGCTTAGGACGTATAGTTTGTCATACTAAACAATCCTACCAAGTTTCAAATCATTTCTGAGAAAAGCTTGACTGAAATTCGTACGGACGGACGTACGGACGGACATGAGTAAAACTTAATGGCCCCGACATGTCGTCGCGGGGGAATAAAAATAACACTTAAATCTCCCTACTGGTCAATGCTCCTTTGGAAAAAATGGTGTCCTTTATACTATAACTTTTCATCTGATCTTGATGCAAATAGACCAACTATTTTTTTTTCACCGCTCATTATAAAAATTTGTTCAGAGAGTCAGTTTTTGTTGAATTATTTGTCAAAAAGCACGTGTTGGTGATCGTAATTATTTATATTCTCTCTAAAACCATTGGTCAAAAGTTTGATGTAAACACTTTCCTTTAAAGGTAGATTGTTCGACCTGTTGAACATGGGTAGAAAAATATAAACGGTGAAAGATATATAAACTTAGCGTTGACACATTTAGCAAACAGGATTTATTAAGATAAGAAAATAAGACAATGAATAAAAAGAATCTAAATCGGATGAATAATAATTGTTCTAAAGCAGTTTCGATATTTACAAAAATCCTCTATATTTTTTTAACACTAGTAGAGGCCACATATCCTGAGTGCAAGATGAAGCTTCCAAAATGGTTAGTAGCATCATATTAAAGCTGTATAACAATTTGCCTTGATAAAGATGTCTTAGGCAAGCTACATATAAAATATGGTATTTTTTATCTTGGAGAAAAATATTTGTTACAGTGTATTATTCGTCAGTTTGGAAGATGATATTTTTAGTTATATAAAATTAATGCTTACACAGTCGTGTTGTCTAATTCGACACCACTTTGCCAGAACCATCGGGTATCGTTTATTTCTACTTCACGTTTCTGAAGGCTCATCCACCATTCCTTGTTGCCGCCTGTGCTGGTCTTCTGAATCTGTCTCAGTTCCTGTTTTATCCAACTCTGTAACAAAAGGTGAAACTAAATACTAGCAAGGCTAACCAATCTAAAAATGTTCTCTTAATAAAGGCGGTCATTACAAAATGGTCATGTTCACACTAACTTCAGGGGGTCATTACAAAATGTTCATGTTCACACTAACATCAGGGGTCATTACAAAATGTTCATGTTCACATTAACACCAGGGGGCCATCACAAAATGTCCATGTTCACACTAACATCAGGGGTCATTACAAAACGTTCATGTTCACACTAACATCAGGGGTCATTACAGAACGTTCATGTTCACACTAACATCAGAGGGTCATTACAAAAGTTTATGTTCACACTAACATCAGGGGGTCATCACAAAATGTTCGTGTTCACACTAACATCCGGTGGTCATCACAAATTATTCATGTCTACACTTACTTCAGGGGGTCAACTCATAATATGCATGTTCACACTTACTTCAGGGGGTCATTTGAAAATGTTCATGTTCACACTTATCTTAATGGGTGAACAACACTTTAGGTTAAGAATAGTGTACATGTAATCGAAGAAGACGTACTCTCAGACAAGAGTTAACACTAAAGTATGTCTCGCCTGCCGGCACCATCAGAAACAATTATTCTTTCTTACTTTCACTATATTTTGAATTTACATGGATTTTCAGTTTCTGAGATCAAATGATGTTTATAGAACTTAAACATTGCAAATACATGCAATAAAAATAATCAAAGTCACTCAACCAGAAAATCAAGGTCAAGGTCAAAAGATGGGGATGCAACTGTGCTAAGCTACTACTGGGGCATATGCATACCAAGTTTCATCAACCAAGGACCTATAGTTCTTGAGATATGGAGGTGCTTGCAAAACTTTTCCATTGCTATTATATGTATTGAAAATTGTCAAAGTCACTCAACCGGAAAATCAAGGTCAAGGTCAAAAGATGGGGATGCAACTGTGCTAAGCTATTACTGGGGCATATGCATACCAAGTTTCATCAACCCAGGACCTATAGTTCTTGAGATATGGAGGTGCTCGCAAAACTTTTCCATTGCTATTATTTGTATTGAAAATTGTCTAAGTCACTCAACCGGAAAATCAAGGTCAAGGTCAAAAGATGGGGATGCAACTGTGCTAAGCTATTACTGGGGCATATGCATACCAAGTTTCATCAACCCAGGACCTATAGTTCTTGAGATATGGAGGTGCTCATAAAACTTTTCCAAAAAGTTAACGCCGCCGTCGCCGCCGCCGGTAAAGTAACACCTATGTCCCGCTCTGCTTCGCAGGCGAGACAAAAACCTTTTGGGCCCCTTATTTCTAAACAAATCAAGGGGAATCCTCAAAATATATCCAATTCATCCTTTTATGAAACATTATTGTAAAGTTCAACAGCATTTTGGTGAACCAGAACCAAATGTATTGTGTAAACAAATCAAACGGTAGCATTTTTAACCTCTTTTTGGTCCCTAATTTCTAAACGAAAAAAAAGAGATCCCAAAAATCAATACCATACATTCATTTATGTCTTATGTCTTATGTACTATGGTAAGGAATTTCAAAGCAATCGGATAACTAGCACTAAAGTTTTTGTGCTAACACTTAAGTTAATAGACAACGACGACGACGACAACGACGACAGCATCATACCATAATACGTCCGCATTGTTTTGCGGTCGTATAAAAAAGTGACCAACCGTGACAAACAGTGAACCCGCTTAGAAACAAATCGGGTGGTTTAGTTTTTATAACGCACCATTTCAGTGTCATCCTCTATAGATATAAGTTCAGCTCTCATAGACTGGCAGGTGTACCTCGCTTCTTCCCAGTTCTTCAGGTGGTTCTGTGCAAACAGGTAACATTTCTGTCTCATAGGTCCTTCCACCCAGCCGTGGGGACATCTAGTCGCTGAAACTAAAAATAATGTACAGCATGCGTTAGTGTATGGCAGAGGAAACGACAGTGATTCTAAAAGTTGAACGCAGCGTGTAGTGGTCATACGCAATTGTCAACCATTGTGATTTAAGACCCAACATCCTTTTTCCATTGCGATGTTAGCCGAAATAGGATCTGGTAGTAAAACAAATCACAACTGAGAGTCTGAGGACAATTTGAAAATACTTTCTTGTATCAGCTCAAAAAGATCGCATGCGTAAACGTGATGGAATTTCAATTATACAAGAACATTAAAACAATTAATTCCTTACTATGCCCGGATAAAACAAAGTTAATGTATGATACTGTGGAAAAAGTAGACAATAATGGATGCCTGACCCCACAGCGAACTATGTCAAACAATATCGTTTTATAGTGCTATTGATATTATCACTTGCTCCTCATTTCCGGTGTTAAAATGTAAATGACATTGAACCCAATATGAAATCTGAACTTAGTTCCAAGTCTGTATGAAATCACAGTTAATTCAATACAAACGGAATTGTGCTGTAGAGTATACTCAAAATTTGAAACTGTGGAAACCAATCGTGTGTTCAAAATAATTGGTTATACATCAGACATTTTTTTTTTCTTCATCAAAATTTGAATACAAAATGACAATGATAATGTGTTCTGCTGGCTTCTTCGAAAGCTTATGGATTCTTTTCCTTTGTTAACATAAGTTCAATGGGGCATTCAAATATCAGAAAAAGATAAAATCTGGAAACATAAATATAAAAGACAAGGTGGATAAAAAGGGGGAACATCAATCATGTATGCAAAACTACTAATATGCACGATTTTCATAGCGTGCATGAACTTGGGTAGCAAAGATGCGTTTTTGAGACCAAACTCGCAAATTATGTCGAGAGATAGTCAATAAGTAAACCATGGGCCTTCTGTCTTAATAAAAGTATCAAGTATACAATAACCCACTATTCTTGGCGATTTTTTATAAACGAATTAAGGAATTCAGTGGCATAATTATGATCTACACATGTATGGTTAATTCTGCTGCAGAAAGCTTATTTGAAATTAAATAAAAACTAAAATAGTTCCAGATAAACAAAAAGTCAAACATAACTGTGACAAATGTACATTTTGTAAATATGTGTACTAATTAATTAAAATATAAGCAAGTTCAAAAACAACGTTTGGCTTGTATTATAATTTGTCACTTTTGACATCTTAAAACAACATGAAAGTTTATAATGTCACTCTCTATATAAATAATTCTTGTTTGTATGACGATCTAATACTTTGCTACAATAGAAATATAAGTAATCTGTAAAATTGTCGAAACCATTGAAATGTACTTTCGAACAGAATTTTATTTTCTTTTATATTTTCTCATATTATCTGTAGCAAAATTTTTAACTATCTTACCGTAAAAGAGTTTGAAAATAGCACAAAATAAAACTAAAAACACCTCCCTCCACATCTTAGACTAAACTCAAGAACAAACCGTTAACATAAGTAGTAAAATTGCCAGTTTATAAGTAAAATAATCCTCAAAAGGAAACGCGCACTTTGCAGTCAAATAATATAATCGTACGTTAATTAATTCGTACGGCCTCTTAGATTTACAATAACATTAATGTTAACTCTTATGAAATCTTATATCCGGAATTAGACATGTTCAAGTCACTGGTCAAAGATTTTGTACAACAAGAAGTCCCTGGGACTTTACATCCATAAAAGAATTAACATTTAGGCCCTTATCTTATAGTTGATAATTCTTAAAAAAAGCAAAGACATTGCCCATTAAACAACAACTTAAGAATATTTTACATACATGTAGCTTTTATACATGTCTACTAATTACAAAAAAAATGCACCATTTACCGGTATTTGGAATGCTTAACCAGTTAGCTAGAGAAATTCTTGAAAAGCCACCAAAGAGATAAGAAAACGCCAACATCGATAAGAAGAATATGTCTTAAAGACATAATACCACATCTCACAACAATGGGACGGACGGACGAACGGACGAACGGAAGAGAACACTATATGCCTCCTACTTCCGTAGAACTGGCTTAAAACAAGTATCCAGTATAAAACGCATAGAAGAACCAATGATGCGCTCTAATACAAAGAACAAAAGCGAAGGTATCAACAATATGGTTAGCAGGGGGTACACTAAGTCGTGCTAAGGATGCCCCACTCGGCCATTCGGAAAACAGGAAGGGGATGTCCTACTGACCTGGAAAGGGTAGGAGGCACGTTACAACACATCGTACTAAAGCTGTGTACGAAATTTAAAGTCAGTCCTTTTAGTTGAAGCTAAGAAATCTCTTACGAAAATTGTCCATTTTTGACCCTTAATGACGTCTTAGTCGACCTGGCAAGCAGAAATCGGATGTGCGACTGGCCTGGAAAGTGGAGACACAGTACAACTTATCATGCTTAAACTGTGTACCAAATCTGAAATCAATCCCTTCAGTAGAACAGATAAAGAGATTTGGAATAAGTGTTAGCAACACAACTAACGTTAAAGAAACAGCGATTTAAAAACCACAATGGAAAACACCCAGCAGTCTTCAACATGACCAGAGGTCCCTGCATTGGCCCAAGACTAAAAATACAACACATAAGATTCAAACAAATCCCTAGATTATCAACGAAAGACCAATTTCTGGACATAGAACAAAAATCAGATAGTTGACAGGGACAAACAAAAGCTTTGACAAAGATTCCTGACTTAGGACAGGCACATATAAAATGTGGAGGGGTTGAACTAGTTTTTTTTTGCCCAACCTTCCCCCTATTGTTAATATTGTACAAAGCACAAAAATAATACACTTTAGAAAATCAAATCGATAAAAGTTCAATTCACCAAGAGAGACCTGGACAAGATTACTATACGAGAACAACAAGACGTAAAGGAACTCTCTTGAGAACACTCGCAGTTACTGACAGTTAGCTAAGCCGAGAAATCTAACGGAAGTTTGTAGCGGACAGACAGACGGACAAGGTGATTGCAATATACCCCCCTCCGTAAGTGGGGTTACAATCAATAGTTAATATGCAAGAATATTAAAAGGAAGCAAAATTCAAAACTGAGGATAGCAAGAAAAATAAAAAGCTATGGCGCAGCAAGATTCGATCGCTACATGTTGAACCATGTACGTTGGAGTGTCAAATGCTTTGGACACATGCAGCCCATGATGGACTCACAAAGCACTTTGACACATTCATTCTGTGGTGGACTTTCTTTGCATATTTGATTTTATTATGTATACCAACTTTTAAGGACTCTAATAACTGGCGTTTTGGTCCCTTTGACACTTAATTTCTCAAAAACGGTAAGATATATTGCAAATTTGATTGCAAAAACTTAGGTTGGGATTTTCACAAGGTTTCCAATTGAAAAAGAATTTGAAAATTGGACCACAAATAAAAAAGTTGATTTTTGGGGTGTGGCCCAATTTTGACCCCCCTTTGCAAGGTTACGATCCAGCATATATCATAGCAATTGTCACATTTAGTTGACAGAATTTATAGAGGAATACATTAAATAAATGAATGATCAAAATCGGTAAAATAAACATTCTACAGAAGTTTTGTCAATAAACCCATTTTAGCCCCTTTTTCTGAAACAGTAGGGGCTACAGACCCCAAATTCAATACCAACCTTCCTTATCTGGTAACAAACATCATATGAAAATTTCATATCAATTGAAATAGGCGAGCGGCGGAAAGGGTCTTGACAAAAATTTAAATTACCCAAAAACCTCATGGGATATTTTTAACTATATTGATAGTTTAATATTTCAGCTTTAATAATGTCGATGTTTGCCATTTGAAATCTGGTCAGAACATGAAAAAATTAAAGGTCAAATGTCACTACCCAAAATCTAAAAGTTTGAGTCTGCAAACATTAAGGCAACTAAAATGTTACAACATGTGGTTAAAAGTTAGAAAATAAAGACTTAATATTACTTACATATATAAGTGAATATAAATTATCAACTTTTGGTCTCTTTGATGAAATTTATTACGCCATTTTTTCTATTTTTAGAAAAGGGTCAAATTATTATGATTTTTGTGTATAAAAGTTTGAATTGCAAAAAAAATAATTCACATTTTCACTTACTTTTTTCCTCTTTTTGTAAAACATTATCTTATCTTTTGTTCGTAACAAAAATAAATGGTTCAAATGTGTCCATTGACTCAAAAACACCACATTTGTGGATTATACCAGAATATTAGGTTTTTAATACAAGAGGCTCCCAGGAGCCTGAATCGCTCACCTGACATATGTGCCTGAAGTAAAGGTTATAAGGCAAAATCTATTTAACGTTGAAAGGGTCATAAGATTAATAAGGGGGTCATCTGACAATATGGTGGATCTAAAGGTGCTGATCACTTTTGTTCTCAATCAAAATCTAAAAATCTGTCACCCTTTTTGAGTTGTTTGCAAAAAAAATGCAGTTTAACCTAATGTTCTATTTTTAGCCACAGCCGCCATGTTTTACGACCAATCAAAAATCCCCACATCAGTTCTATACACCTAATGCTAATAAACAATAATACCAAGTTTGGTTCCATTTGGACTTAAAGTGTCAGAGGAGTTAACGTTTTCAATGTAATGAGGAAACGCTGTTAAAATGCTAAATTTTTACGTTCTAAGGGCAATAACTCCTAAAAGGAAAGGTCCTACAACGTTGACCCTATTACATATTTTGTAGATCTTGATGTGCTTAACAATATGCAATTTAAATTTCTCAAATATCTAGTATAGTTTTCAAGATATTGAGCTAAACAGGTGCAAAATTTGCAAAAAATCCACAAAAAGGGCAATAACTCCTACATGGGTTGTTGGATTTTCTTCAACATTTCAGAGCTGGTAGATCTTGAGGTGCTGATCACTTTTGTTCCCAATCAAACTTTTGAAATCTGTCACCGTTTTAGAGTTATTTGCAAAAAACTGCCATTTACCTCTATGTTCTATTTTTAGCCACAGCGGCCATGTTTTACGACCAATCAAAAATCCCCACATCAGTTCTATACACCTAATGCTAATAAACAACTATACCAAGTTTGGTTCCATTTGGACTTAAAGTGTCAGAGGAGTTAACGTTTTCAATGTAATAAGGAAATGCTGTTAAAATGCTAAATTTTGACGTTCTAAGGGCAATAACTCCTAAAAGGAAAGGTCCTACAACGTTGACCCTGTTACATATTTTGTAGATCTTGATGTGCTTAACAATATGCAATTTAAATTTCTCAAATATCTAGTATAGTTTTCAAGATATTGAGCTAAACAGGTGCAAAATTTGCAAAAAATCCACAAAAAGGGCAATAACTCCTACATGGGTCGTTGGATTTTCTTCAAAATTTCAGGGTAGGTAAATCTTGAAATGCTGATCACTTTTACCCTATGCCAGAATTTTGATATCTGTAGCCGTTTTTGAGTTATTTGCAAAAAATTGCATTTTACCCCTATGTTCTATTTTTAGCCATGGCGGCCATGTTTTACGACGAATCAAAAATCCCCACATCAGTTCTAAGCACCAAATGCTAATAAACAACCATACCAAGTTTGGTTGCAATTGGACTTATGGTGTCAGAGGAGTAAACGTTTTAAAAAGTTTACGGACGACGGACGACGGACGGACGACGGACGGACGACGGACGCCAAGTGATGACAATAGCTCACATGACACTTCGGGTCATGTGAGCTAAAAACGTGTACTGAGTTACCATTAAGATGTTTGAAACGGAATAGGAATCAAAAACCAACAAAAATATCTTGAATCCAGCAAGTTAAGTTGAGAACAATAACTTTGCACAGAAAAAAGAAAGAAAATCATCGAAAAATTAACTAAAAACACATAAGAGTTAAGTAGCGATTAGAGGTTTTAAAAACTTTTAAGTGTTATAACTTAATAACAAACCTTGGGAGATATTTTGGACTTAATAGAGAGATGAAAGTTTTGGCTTTCAGAACATATTAGTTTGACGCCTCTACAATGGTCAGAACATTGTGCAATTTGAGCTTGAAGATTAGAACTTTTTAAGCGATGACAATGACGGCTCCAGCAGATAAGCTGTTCCGGGAGCCCCTTAATGTCGGTTAGTGACAAAATGTAAAAAAAAATCTATAGATTTCAGGCAAAACTGTAATGAACATCTTCAACAAAAAGGCTTTACATAGAGCCCTCCCCCTTTTTTTGAAAATTTCTTGATTTGCTCCTGGATGCTTTCTTGCACAGTTTATACTTTTAGTTTCAAGTAGGTAGTTTAGTAACATAATTTCAAATATTTTCGCCAAAATAAACGGCATTAATTTATTATTTTTCTGCAATCGAATTTTTATTCAGTTCAACATAACAAACGCACCTCAAAAGTCAAGTACACCTTTCACAAATTTTTTTTTTGGTGCTTTTATCAAACATCGCAGGTTTAAAAATAAAAGCAAAGACCAAATAATAGATTTCTTGTGTTCACACAAACCCAAAAGTAGCACATATTCTTCATAATTACACCAAAAAATGAAAATTCTTACAATTACTAATCAATCATATTATAGTTAAAATGTAAATACGGGACACTCCGACAGTTTTCCGAGTCATCTGCAGTCAATTTTCTCAGAATCTTACATATTCAATTAAGTATAACTTTATTATCATTCGTCAGAAGTTTGCAGTTTTAACTGAAAATTAGCCTTACAACATTTTCTTGATCTAAGTATACAATTTGTTTGATTTTAATGACAATTAATTAAGCACAAGTTAAAATTAACGTGTATTTTTGCTACTTGTATTCGTGATTTTAAATTCGGTGAAAATTGTAGAAAACTATTATTGTTTTTGAAAATTTCAATTGCAAACAAAGAATTGGGCAAAATATTTCATGATGTGATTTAAATTTTTTTTTCGTGTGTGTTTTTTTAAGTAAAAAAATAATTTTAAAAATCAAGCCGTTAGAGATTTTCATAGGGTACATGTACAAAACAATTTTTTTTATATCTTCTGACCATATTCGACTTGTCAAACTTATATATCCATAAAATAGAATAATCTACCTTTTATTTGAGTTCAAGAAATCTCATGAGGTTTTTGGGTAATTTAAACTTTTTAATTAGACGACTTTTTCGATATCCGCCGCTCGCCTAAAAAACTACAACTTAAAAGTTATCGGACGTTCAAAGAAACCCTTTTAATTGGCGTTTTTGACCCCAAATTTCTCAAAACGGTAAGAGATAATTCAAATCTGATTGAAAACGCAGGCAGGGATTTTTAAAAGGATTCCAATGAAATTTTTTTTTTGAAAATCAGACCACAAATAAAAAAAGTTGATTTTTGGGGCGTGGCCAAACTTTGACCCCCTTAGCAATGTCACGCTACAAAGATACATAAAAACCGTTGTCACATTTAGTTGAAAGAATTTATTGGGGAATACAATAAAAAAGAATAATCAAAATCAGATAAAAAAAATATTCTACAGAAGTTTTGTCACAACAACCATTTAAGCCCCTTCGTCCACAAAGTCTTACAAAAAAGTTTACAGCCTGAAAAAGGGCCTAAGTTCACAGAGTCACTGGAGCGTGAAAATGTGGTCAGGGTCACACGGCATGGTGACAGCTGCGTAGACCATAACCTATACTGTCTGTATACAAAATATCAGATGCCTAGCTATTATACTTTTCAAGCAATTCATCGTCCACAAAAGTCTTACAAAAAAGTTTACAGCCTGAAAAAAGACCTAAGTTCTCAGAGTCACTGGAGCGTGAAAATGGGGTCAGGGTCACACGGCATGGTGACAGTTGCGTAGACCATAACCTGAACTGTCTGTATACCAAATATCAGATGCCTAGCTATTATACTTTTCAAGCCATTCATTGTCCACAAAAGTCTTACAAAAAAGTTTACAGCCTGAAAAAAGACCTAAGTTCACAGAGTCACTGGAGCGTGAAAATGGGGTCAGGGTCACACGGCATGGTGACAGTTGCGTAGACCATAACCTGAACTGTTTGTATACCAAAAATCAGATGCCTAGCTATAATACTTTTCAACCATTCATTTTCAACAAAAGTCTTACAAAAAAGTTTACGACGCTGCTGCCGCCGCCGGAAAGTAATACCTATGTCTCGCCTTCCGCGACTTTTCGTCGCAGGCGAGACAAAAATTCCGAAAACAAATAACTTTAATTTTTGTCAGATGTCCATAAATGCAAAAACATATAAATCCTGAACTTGTTGATTGTCAAGAACATGACGTCTCCCATTAATAGCAGAGCAGCATAACCTTGTGTTTGGAATATTTGTGTCATATACATGTCTCACAGGTTCCAGAATAATGAGTTAATTACAATACACAATAAGTAAACCCGAAAAGGTTAAGTTAACCATCACAAAATGTGCTTTTTCTTTGCACCTCAATTATTGTCTTTACTCAAGAATTTTACAGAAGACATCATGTGCTCGAAGACAAATATGGGTTTTTGCTCTTTAAGATCAGCTTTTCATCAGTGCAAGAATTAAATTGGAACCATGGCATTGAGATCATCAAGCGCTCCCACAGTTTGGTATAAATGATTGAAATGGACCAAGAACCAAAACTTCTGATCTTATTAACAGAGTCAAACTGATCAGAGAATTTTGTTTATAATTCTAAGATCCAAATATTCAGAGAAATTTTCAATACCATAAAATCAGTTTCAATTGACAATTTTCTTTTAATATTCAAATACCAAGTTGAGTCCATAGTGGTCTTAAATTTCTCCACTTTCAAACGATCTTATTTTTACCATCCTTCTTGAACCTCCATTCAGTAGTTCTAAAAATCATCTAATTGTTTATTTGACAATATGATAGGCATGAACTACACTCTCCCTATTCTTTTTTTTTTTTTGGGGGGGGGGGGGGGGGTATTTTTGTGTCAAATGCTTTAGTCTTGTTTTTTAGACTTATTGTCTCAATGTTACTTCTTAGCTTCTACGGTATCAATGCATATTTTCCTTGGCATAAAAACAAAACAAATCAGGAACAAAATTTATGATATTTATTTTTATTCCATTTTATAATTTTTATTTATTTTTTAGTCTTTTACATTAACAATATTGCACAGATCGTTAAGATCTCTCAATATTAACAAAGTGAACATATTTTCAATATAAATACACCTAGCAGAACCTCTGCATATTGTTTAAAGGCACGTTGTCAAAAGATTAAAGTGTCAACAAAAAATAACTTACAAATGAAATACTTATAAATTTATTTTTCTTTCCTTATTTTAGTTTCTTTCTCGGTGTTAGTTTTCTTTCATATGTTAGTTTTTTTAGTGCAAACAAAGATACTATCAACATAGAAAATGTTTTTTTTTTATCTTTTAACAAAAGACAGAATTATAGAAAACAAAATCAATTTACTTGCTGGGTTAATTTCTCAACTTTGAAAAGAAAGGTCCAATGGTTAAAATGCACACAATAATCTTCTGACATTTTTATCTGTTTTTTTTTTTCTTTTATATATTATGAACTGTTAACATGTTGATAAGCTATGAATATAAAATCAGTTGATTTATATATTACTCAATACCTTATTTTTAACAATCAAAACATTCTCTTAGGCTGTATAATAATTCTATGTGGATTGTTAAAAAATATTTTACTAAGTTTGTTTCCTTAAGGTAAAAACAAATGGATGCTAAAAAAATAAAAATAATTTACTTTTCTCTTTTTAACATAACATTTACACATCAGTAAACAAACACAATTTTTCTATAACAAATTATTTTTTATTTTGTAAACATTGTCAAACCGAAAAAAAAAGTATATGCAACTCAAAAATAAAGTTTTTAAAACATAAAATCACTATTTGAACAGACTGATTGTGTTTAACAATTTCTTGCTAAAACAATCGTACTTATCATAAAACTTTTATGTTAACAATTATTCCTACATACAGATGTATTTTCATTACGGCAGAATTCATATAATAAAATGGCAAAATTAAAACAAACAAAAAACATATATATGTATATTAACATAAAACAACAAGTCTTAAGAGAGAAAATAAACATATGTACCACAGTTTTTTTTTAATTTTTTGAGCAAGTCAAATCTGTTGTAAATTTCTTGTGAAAAATGGCTTTTACAAAATGATAAATAAACATAGGTAAAATCTATCATAAAGGTTTTATTTTACATTTTACTGATTTTTTTATACCTATATTTACATATCAATTTAAAAGAAAAAAAATAAAAAGCTACGCGGAGCGCAGCATGATACGACCGCAACAAGTTTAACCCTGTACATTGGAGGCTTAATATGGATAGTCAATTGCTCTGGTCACATGAAGCCCATGGTGGACTTACAAAGCTTTTTGACACATGCATCCTATGGTGGACTTAAAAATGCATTTTTGACACATATATATTTACATCAACATCTAATACAAAAAGCCTTATTTATATACATGTAATAACTACAACTTAATTTTAAGTATAAAACAATTTGCCTTGACAAACTTTTAAAATTGGTATTTTTGGCCCCTTTGACCCCTAATTTCTCGAAAACGGTAAGAGATATTGCACATCTGATTGAAAAACGCAGCCAGGGATTTTCACAAGGAGTCCAATGAAAAAAAGATTTTGAAAATCTGACCAAAAATAAAAAAGTTGATTTTATGGGCGTGGCCTGTCTTTAGCCCCCTGTAGCAATGTAATGGTGAAATAAATGTCAAAATCATTGACACGTTTAGTAGACAGAATTTTATGAGCACTTCAACAACAACAAAAATTTCAAAATAGAATGAATAATGAACATTCTACAACAGTTTTGTCAATACACCCGTTTTAGCCGCTTTGGCCCTTTTTTCTAAAACAGTAGGGGCCACTAACCCCAAATACAAAACCGACATTTCTTTAGTGGATATAATCATCATATTAAAACTTCATAACAATTGGCTGGCCCACTACAACTTAATATTGGTAAAAAACTATTTGCCTGGACAAACTTTTATAAATGGCGTTTTTGGCCCCTTTGACCCCTTAAATTTCTCGAAAACGGTATGAGATATTGCAAATCTGATTGAAAAATGCAGGCAGGGATTTTTACAAGGACTCCAATGAAAAAAAGATTTTGAAAATCGGACCACAAATAAAAAAGTCGATTTTTTGGGTGTGGCCCCTTTTTGACCCCTTATAGCAATGTAACGGTACAAGATACGTCAAAGGTGTTGTTACATTTTGTTGACAGAATTTATTGAGGAGTAAAATAAAACAAGAATGATCAAAATCGGATGAAAAATAAACATTCTACAGATGTTTTGTCAATACACCCGTTTTAGCCCCTTTTGGCCCTTTTTTCTAAAACGGTAGGGGCCAGAAACCCCAAATGCAATACTAACCTTCCTTTAGTGGTTATAAACATCATATCAAAATTTTATAACAATTGGTTAACTACAACTAAAGTTATCGCACGGAAACCAAAGTGTCTACAGACGACGACAACGACGACGACGACGACAACAACGACATCGACATAACATAATACTATCGCAAAAATTTGCGGTCGTATAAAAATAATTCATTTATTCACAAGTTCAAAAATCTTACATGAATGACTTAAAAAACTACAATGCTTTTAACATAAATTCTAACTTTTAGCTAAAACCCTCAATTCTTTTTTCAATTCAAATGCAATAATTTTACATTACTTCCTATCTAAAAATGAATAGAAGTCCATATAGGGTCAGAGTTTCAAGCCCTATATCTCATTGGTATTTGTCCTTGTGTAAGCCTGACACAAGTTTCTCTACATAGATTTATACAATATCACAATGTTTTAAAAACGTTTAGACAAACAAATTAAGATCATACACTGACAAAAAACATGGATTTCTGTTGTCATATAAAACTAGGAATTAACAAATGCATAACAAATTCAGTATAAAAATCACTTTTTTTCTCATGGAAATCAATGCACCAAATTACTGGCCTTCTTCTCGGAAGAAAAGGAACAAAATCTTTCATTCAAAGAAAATGTCATAAAACCATATCATGTATTTGTAAGTATACTTATAATTTTAAATTTTGGTTTATATCAATATGTGGAACTTTCATCGACGCCAGAATGCTAATTGCATGATATTTAAACAGAAGTTATAAAATGTACAAGCCAAATTCTCACAATTTATAATCTCTAGTATTTTATTTTGATTTATCAGTGGCAGATTCAGAGGGAGTGGTTTTATTAATTTAATTGAGAAATTAAAATTTTTCTGTATAAAATTGACCAAGCAACTTCAAATTTTCATCAAAATCTGACATTTTTAGCAATTACGCCCATCCCCTTTACAGGGACCTCTGAATCGGTCCCTGTTTATCACCAAACCCTATGACTCTTTAATCTAAGTCTAATTACTCCACAGTTTTAAAAAGATAAGAAATTATAGATCTTAAGAAGAGATAAGAGAAGGAAATCATGATAGAAAAACAAGCACCATTCTTTACACAATAAATTATGGCAATTATTAAAATATCACATAATTGGACGAAAACACAGACAAAACAGAATTACAATAATGTTTGATACATTTATATTGTGAATTAAGTCTTAAGGAAAATACAGCCAGTTTGTTTCGGGAAAAGTTTGGTTAACAAGCCAAAATCTCAAAGACAATATATGGACAGTTATAATGAAAAGACATTTTGCTTTTTTTTTAAATTTGACCTAAAAAATTCATGAGCTATGAAAATCTAGATTTAATTACGTTTTCTTAATGACAAAACTGAACATTATAAGACCAAACAACTGTGTATTGAAATAGTTAAAATCACATGTATGGGGATATTCAGTCTCGACTTTAATTGATAACAGTCTAAGTGCTGCCTTTGTATTTAAGATCATGAGAATTCATTTGGAATTTTATTAAGTACAATAATGATATTTATTTCTAAGATGTTTTATAGTGATAGTGATAAAAGTCCTGTTTTGATATAAATGAAAACTGTTTTCATCACCAACAAAAAGAAAAGAAAAAAAAATCAAATTAAAGTTATAGATTTAAATAATGAACCTATGTGATTCTGAGGCTTATTTGGCATGGATCTGACTAGACTTAGGAAATGATTAATGATGTATGTATCAGACGGGACCAAAATAAAAACAAAATGTTTATTTGCCTATAAAACTGTTCCCCAAAATAATCATGAAACCCTATTTATGATTTTTTGTTACATTTTTTAACTTAATGATTTGATTGCTACTCATTTTCGGAAAAATATACATGTATACCTAACGACTTTTTGTAATGACAACAGCCAGATAATTATACATACCCTCCTGATCATAGTAAGGTAGTGTGAAATTAAGACAAACAAAACTGCTTATAACTCTGGCCCAGAATTGTGAAGCATTCATTCAAACATGAAATAAAAACTCTGCATAGTGAGTTAGCCACAACCGTAACAGACAACATATTATAAAATGACAACAATCTCAATTTTACTCTCTCCTTCATACATATAAAACCACAGATAAAAACAGATATGTACACTACACTACAAGCATTTGATCCCATTATTGTCAGTTATAACATCTTCTCACTTGAATATAAAACAACTACTTCATCTACTAATTCACATTAAAGTACTAATACTTCGTATATAGGATCGTTTCCATACATATAAACATCACATATAAACAGTAAATATATACATCACTTTTGTACATGGTAAAATGAAGTGGCTGCATCCAGCAGCATTCACTAGGCGAGATCATATCATCATGATTATATGACATCTTAGCACTAATCAATTAAATATATACATCCACGTAAAAACACAACGTAAGTTGAGGGGGGGGGGGGATTACAGTACAATTGTTTCCCTGATTAGATTGCTCTGCAAGATTTTATTTTAAAACTTAAAAACAACTTGTATATATTCTTACCTTTGTATCTTTATTTGATTTTTTAGATAGAACATGAAGACCGGTCTCTCTTCACTTTTGACAGTTTTATAATGTAAAAATATGAATTCTTCCTCATTATTCTTTCTACTGACATGACTGGAACATAGTTTTGTTGCAATCTTAATATAAATTATTTTGAAAAAAAAAAGTCCCTTAACATGCTCAAGTTCAGAATAAGATCTTCTTTTTTGTGTAAATGTAATCTTGCAAAAAAAAAAATAGCACTTAAAAACAAAATAAAAATCCTGATATATCATTAATGCCACATTTCTAGATAGAATTCTAATTCTTAATTTTTACATTTTTCATAATATACTGAACACAATCAACTGAATACAGCCCGTCTTTAACACATATAATATTTTCTAATGTAAATGCACAATACTTTCTTTTCACATTTTAAAACATTTAGCAAAATGCATATCAAGCTTAGGCACATTTCAGATGCATCATTTATGGCATAAAAATAAACAACAATAAAACAACAAACTGTGTCACACACAGATTCAATACATTTACAAGCTTTCACACTTACCATTTATAGTATTAACTTAGTAACATTTAAACATATTCTATGTTACTGTGTTTGAAGGGGGTAAATGATTTTCAGTAGAGTTGCAGAGCAATACAGTTTTCTTACATTTATATTTTTCAAGATAACTCTATCTTGTTTATAATTTTTAGCTGGATTAGTTTCCATGGTTACCACATGATCTATGTACAATTATGAAAACGAGATTAAGGAATCATTATTACATTTTTTTTCTACTTTTACAAAGTATTTTTTTTTCTATATTTTCATTTTTTGTGGAAACAAATCTTTCATTTTTTTTCAAACATGACAAAAGATTTCCTAGCAACTGAGACTCTTTTTTTTTTTCATTTACAAAAACTAAGAATTCATTGCTTATTTTTATGATTTGTTTACAAAGTTGATGTACAATAAAAATATATAAATTTGGAGCTGAGAGTAAAATGTTAGCTTCCTAAATCAATACTCAGTACTTGACGCAACCAAACTAATGCATGTAATGAAAATCTCAAGTTATTAAAAATAACTGAAAAAGGTTTGAACAAATCTAATTCCAGATTTAAAAGATAGAATAAACTATGTAAAATTCTAAATTTCAGTATTGTGTCAAGTATAAATTTTTGACCTAGTACATATAAAATCTTGTGAAACAGGAAAATGTTTGGTCTACAAGCATGACGAGAAAAAGTCTATATATATATACAAAAGTCAGCCTCCATTAATGAACACACACACTCACACACAACCACACCAACTGTTTGACAGTACTATCTCTCTGCAGTGCCATTCATTTGAACATTGTCTCGTTTATAACTACTGTTGCTATAGTTTCCACTGTTTTTCCGTCTCTTGGAGAAGACCTTACTACCCTGTTGGTGATGATGACCGCGATAGTTTTTGTTATACCCGTGTCCATGGCCGTGCTGTTGACCACCCGACTTGCCATAATAGTCATAACTAGCACCACTAGAAACTGGACGGTTTCGATTCTGACTTCCTGAACGGTTTGATGAAACGCTACTAGAACTCCCGTCACGTTTATGATTAGGGTTCGATGAAACACTACTAGAACTGCCATCACGTTTATCGTGTTTATGATTAGGATTCTTGTTGTAGTCTCTACTGCGAACAAATTCTCTTGTGTTATGAAATGTGCCCTGTTTTGATGTAGGTTTACTGTGTGTAACAGTACTAGAAGTGGTTGCAACTTTCTTTACAGTTTCTTTATTTTGAGAATTGTCAGTCTCATTCTCCTATAAAATACAGAACAAAATACATGGAAATAACAAAATGTATATGTTAAATTGTCCATTGCATTATATATCAAAACTTTATGGTTATTTGATTGTGCACCAAAGTTTAGCTGGAGTATCTCATTGGTTTGATTATTTGTGTAATGTCTGTCCCAAATCGACTTTAATCTAAGCAATGTATCCTTATTTCTTAAAATCTAATGATTTAACATAATTAATCAATAAATAATTTGATCACAATCAACAAACTGACAGAATCACTGGTGAGACTAGATGTATAACAATTAGAAGCTGAACTAGAGAGAACTTACAGAATCACTGGTGAGACTAGATCTAGATGTAAAACAATTAGAAGCTGAACTAGAGGAAGTGTTATGTTGGATTTAGAATCAATATGTTTGATTTTTTTACATCAGTCGATAAATGCTTCTTAGCTAGCTGTCAGTAACTGCGAGTGTTCTCAAGGGAGTTCCTTTACGTTTCGTTGTTCTCGTATAGTACTCTTGTCTCTGGTTCTCTCTTGGTGAATTGAAGTTTTATCGATTTGATTTTTAAAGTGTGTTATTTTTGTGCTTTGTACAAGATAAACAATAGGGGGAAGGTTGGGCCCAAAAAACCAGTTTAACCCCGCCACATTTTATATGTGCCTGTCTTAAGCCAGGAATCCTTGTCAAAGCTTTTGTTTGTCCTTGTCTACTATCTGTTTTTGTTTTTTTTTTATGTCCAGAAATGGGTCTTTCTTCGATATTCTAGGGATTTGTTTGAATCTTATGTATTGTATTTATAGTCTTGGGCCAATGCAAGACGGCGAGCAGTGACCTTTGGTCATGTTGAAGACTGCTGGCTGTTTTCCATTGTGATGTTGTGTCGCGTACACATATTCCACATATCTTGATCGTCTATTGTATATAGAACTTACAGAATCACTGGTGAGACTAGATGTTGAACAATTAGAAGCTGAACTAGAGGAAGACTTGTATATAGAACTTACAGAATCGCTGGTGAGACTAGATGTTGAACAATTAGATGCTGAACTAGATGAAGACTTGTATATAGAACTTACAGAATCGCTGGTGAGACTAGATGTTGAACAATTAGAAGCTGAACTAGAGGAAGACTTGTATATAGAACTACTATCTGATTTGTCGTCTGCTAAACCTGTTACAACATCATCTGGGCTTGCCCTGGAAAATAGAAATCAGTAAAATATCATGTCAAATCTCTGCACGCGGGTAAACCTGTTCAAACATTATCTGGGATAGCCCTCGAAAATGGAAATATATAGAACTATCTAATATACATCATATACTTATGCACTAATAGCTTAAATGTTGAGATATCAAATAAAAAGAACAAGAGTTAACACTGAAGTATGTCTCGCCTGCCGGCACCATCAGAAACAATTATTCTTTCTTATGGCCACTATATTTTGAATTTACATGGATTTTCAGTTTCTGAGATCAAAAGATGTTTATAGAACTTAAACATTGCAAATATATGCAATAAAAATAATCAAAGTCACTCAACCCGAAAATCAAGGTCAAAAGATGGGGATGCAACTGTGGTAAGCTACTACTGGGGCATATGCATACCAAGTTTCATCAACCTAGGACCTATAGTTCTTGAGATATGGAGGTGCTCGCAAAACTTTTTCATTGCTATTATATGTATTGAAAATTGTCAAAGTCACTCAACCGGAAAATCAAGGTCAAGGTCAAAAGATGGGGATGCAACTGTGCTAAGCTACTACTGGGGCATATGCATACCAAGTTTCATCAACCCAGGACCTATAGTTCTTGAGATATGGAGGTGCTCATAAAACTTTTCCAAAAAGTTAACGCCGCCGTCGGTAAAGTAACACCTATGTCCCCCTCTGCTTCGCACGCGAGACAAAAATGATTTGCAAGATTCCTATGTCCTGTCTGCCTATATTTGATAAACTCCAACTCTTCCATTTTCTCAGACACTAGAAATATGAGAAAAAGCAAATTTTCTGTGTTAAAACCAGCAAGCATGCAGGTTTATTTCTTTTCTTCTCCTACATGTCCTAAAGATAATGTTTTAGTTTCAGACACAGCCAAAAGGGCAATTAAGGCACTTAAGATTGTCTCAAACTTTTAATGCTCAGTATATGTGTCATTTGCTTTATTATAAAAAAGTGTAAGAATCGAACACCAAACCTGTTAGAGTCTTGTTCTTTAGCTGGTATTTTGCCATTAGCTACGCTGGCGTAACTTCTGCTGGTGGGCTCAGGTAGTGTATTATCAGGGATGACTTGTCTGGGGAAATTCTTCTTGATCCAATCTCTATATTCTACCACTTCATCTGTCACTCGTACAATTCTACCTAATATACTACAAAATAAACAGGAAAATTACAAAATATCTACCATACCCCCTAAAATTAGAATATGGTCATAAGACAAAATGCCCCACCTCAGACATGTAAAAGTTACTTAAACCTGGGACAGACAAACAGGCCCAACCACTGCATTTTGTAGATGGGATATACATTTGTATATATATGAGATCTATAGGTTTGACAATTGTGTAGCCTGAATGCTCTTGATAAGTGTTCAATGTGTAAATGATTTCTTTACTGAGACCACTCATTCTTAAACTATATCAGAATGGCGGGCCCATGGAAGAAATATGTCCCCTGCGTCTTAAAATATTTGGTAAACAGTAAGTAGATTAGTTACAGCTATAAAATTGCTTTACAACATAAAGTACTGTACATGCTGTAGGAGGAAGCTACATGCCAAATATCAAGAGGATGTGTCATTGTTGGCCTGAAACCTAAGACGTAAATTTTAGTGATGCCGCAGGACACTGGACAATGCGAGACAGCAGACAGTGTCAAATTGACTCCTACATGTATATTCACTTTTCAA
This sequence comes from Arcuatula senhousia, assembly GCA_963971305.1. Lineage (NCBI taxonomy): Eukaryota > Metazoa > Mollusca > Bivalvia > Mytilida > Mytilidae > Arcuatula > Arcuatula senhousia. The sequence goes on along the minus strand of OZ020306.1, from coordinate 73,871,945 downwards.
CACGTTGCAGGCAACATAAAAATGATTTTTATTCCCAATCCATGGTATTGAACCCCAAGAAGTTAAAGGATTTCTCAATATCTTAGATCTATTTGCCAAATTGACTGACCTACTTTTAACGCTATTTATGGAATGATACCCCAGGGGGTATAATGTGTAAGCTTACATGTACCTAGGGTTGGGACGTACTTGATATGGAATGATCCCCAAGGGGGTAAATGTGTAAAGCTTACCTATGGTTGGGACGTCCATGATATGGAATGATACCCTGAGGGGTAATAGTATAACTAAGCACCAGATATGCATATTCAAAAGCATATTTCACTTGCATAGCACCATAAGAGCTGCGTCCAATATCATTTCCTGAAATAGACAGAAAGAGTCACTGCAGACATTGTACTATATTATTAACACCTATCAACCGACTGATAAAAGTTTTTGAGATTTTAAGGTCTTACACAAGCCATGTCTATTCATAATAAAGTAAAGGTTGTAGATGTTAGTTCATCTAACATCAAAGAACATTTGGAGGTATATTTTAATTCTTTCAACATGTTACATAACCAGTGTGTATAACTTTGAGACCTTAATGAAGTAAGCCATAAACTGTTACTTTGATCTGAAAATTCATTTTATCGCTTTATGTCACATCTACTCAAAATCCATTTTTTGCTGAGAGGCAAAAATTTTAAGTCGGCTTGTTTAACAGGGAATTAGATAGCTGAAAATGCATTTTAACCATGTAAGACCCCTGCCTGAATCTGCATACCAGATATCAAAGGTCTTGGACTAATAGTACCAGAGATATCTGTTATGAAAAGTGTGACGTATGCATGCACCCAGGGAAAGACAATAAAATGTTCTCACAATCAAAATCCTAATTTTTTTTAAGCTTGACAGCTTTTACCTTGAGTAAGAGGATCTTCTATACTGAGTAGTGCGGGTCTATACCCGGAGTCCATGTGTTTCTGTATCTCCTCCTTTGGGACATAACATCCACCGTTCTTGATGCGGATTCCAGCTTTCAGGTAGTTAAATGTCCTACCATACAGTTCAAAGTACTCAATCAACAACACTCCCAGATTAGCGGCCGGATCAGTGGCATCAATTCTAGGATGAAGCTGAAATATAAATCAATCATCTCAACTAGTTCTACATTTTACAAAAGACAAATAAATCTCCGCACACCTGTACTCCTCTCTGTATTGACTTGATGGTTTTCTCTACTTCTCTCTATTTCTCTCTGCTTTGACTTAACAATTTCTATAATGAATATATAAACAACAAAGGATCAGTGACTTCTATCCTTGGATAAAGCTGGGTCTTAGCATGCTTAAGCACAATACTTGATTTAACTGAATGAGTAAAAACCAACATTTATAACCTTATTCTGATCCCTAGAAATAGTCCCTATATAAACTCACCTGAGGAGAACTGACAGACATTTAGATTAACACTTGAATAAATGCTTAAATCACATCTCTGAGATGGCCCCTAAATTAACTCGACACTATATCCATATCTCCTTTACTTTACATTTTATTCACACATCTGAGATGGCCCCTATATTTACTCAATACTTCATTCACACATCTGAGATGGCCCCTATATTTACTCAATACTTCATTCACACATCTGAGATGGCCCCTATATTTACTCAAATTACTTCATTCAGATCTCTGAGATGGTCTCTTTACTCACCTGTAGGAAACTAATGGCCATGTAGATCAAACTGTATGAGCTTATTCCTCCAGTGAACACTTCATTCAGATCTCTTTGTAGCAGGAACTGTTTCAGAACTAATACTAGATACTTCAGGTTCGGAAAATCTTCCATGAATTTCTGCAAAAAAAATCAAAAAAATCATTCATTAACTTTATAGATTTGTATACACTATATTTCATTGTGGTAGACCAAAATAGGGAATAAACATTTCTAGTTAATGCAGTCAGGATAGGTTCATTATTTCCTGGCACAGCCTTGTGTTCATCAACCTGAATGAAAACCATAAAGTGGAACAAACTTGATAAACCTGGAAACTTTTGCACATGTATTGTAGATGTTTATATCTAATGATATATAACTAGAAAATTATTTCCTTTGATTTAAAAAAAATCAATTTTAAATGACAAGATTATCTGAATTTTTTCAGAAACTAAACTACTTTCACTTTCATATCCAAATATAGATCTGACATAGTGCAATGTACGTAAATTGTTAAATTGATCATCCCTGTTTGACCTATATTTAAAACATGTTGAATCCTGTCATTTACTGATTCTAAAGTGAACTAATGATTTGTTTATTTTCAGGTTATTTTTTGCTAACAATCTTCTTTTTACAGCAATCATATTTTAATCTTATACACATGATGTTTCTTACTTAATTTTTATTAAAAATTACTATGTACATTTATGACTACTTTGTATTCCAATGTTTTTGCCTTTCTTATATTCCAATTCTTGATTTATATTCATTTGCAGTCTGTTTTAAATACTCTTGAAATTGTCATGCATCAATGTGTCATAACAGGACAGAGATATTTCATGTAGCTACCCATCATGTTATACAACTCCATCCATGGAAAGGTACCTACTCAAATTTGTGTAGCCAGTGTTTGACCAAATGTCTTAACTTTTAACTATTGACACCTCCATACCTTTATTAACTTAGCACTTTCCACAGAGTTCTTCGTGTTGAAGCTGATATCCACTTTTATATCAGTCTGTTTATCTACCAGCTTTATAATGGGAACCTGAAAAATATCATTTAAAGTTCATCAACAATGTAAATAACATGACTTTAAAGCTGTCAATCAAATCTAGGGAATTTTTAATTACTTGGTATAAATTTTCTAGTTTCTTTCAATCACCTTATATTCAACTGAAAATATAGACATTTACTTTTTAAAATGCAAAATATATGTAAACTTACAGAAGCTTTGTCTAGCACTTTTAGATCTTTTCTGTTGGTTATTTCATTTTCTAACAATGCCTTCTCCAGGGTAAACAAAGGTAGATTGTCCCATTTACCAAACACTACCAAATCTATGTCACTGAAATATAAGACTTCTTCACTGAACATGCTGAATGAAAATTTTATCAGACTTCTTGAACATAGTTAGTTTTCTGTTTGTCATTAAGAAGCCTAAAACATTCTTATATAACTTTCTTTAAAGGTATCACAATACAACATTTTGTAAACTTTTAGTATGTTCTGTTTTTGTTGTTGTTGTTGTATTATCTTTTATATCTATAAATAGAGTTCATTTTGAATCTATTGACATGTTTGACAACAACATTCAATATCTGGTTTTGTAGTGCTAAGTTAAAACAATTGTGTGACAAATTTTTTTTCAATTTGCAAGTGAAATGTACAGAAATTGGTTATAGATGACATGTGGGAATTCATTTTTTTCTTTAATACATGTCATTTACATGTATCTTTTATTATCATACAAGGTTAAGATGTAATTACACGAAGCAATGAGTTTTATAGTGTTACATGAACAACTTCCAAATACTTCAAGATCAATCTAATATACCATGCTTATATATTTACTTTTAATCTTTACAAAGTACATGATAACATCAAGTTAAATATTAGATTCTCATACATGTGTACCTATATTGAAATCATTGCAGCCAGTCGAAGGCTTTAATTAAAAATATTTTACCAATTTTCATTAAAAATTCTATAAATTGAAAGAATTTTGTAAAAAAAAATCTCAATTTCTACTTATTATGACTATGTCATGAATGTAGAATCTACATATTAATTTGGTATGGCAAAAACAATTTTATGGTGAAATATTCATGATATTCATACCTTGTTGGTAAGTACAGCCCAGTCCTGAAACTTCCAAAAATCTCAACCTGAAAAACAATCAAGAATTTCTACATAAATTGATAGAGTCAACTAAGTAGGTAAAGATCAATAGGGAGGTTATCATAAGCAAGCATACGTGTGCCGGTACTTGTAGAATGGGAATCACCTACCTTAATGGTGTATTATGTCATCAATTTTTAAGGTCCAGTGAATTCTACACATAGCTGAAACAACAAAACTTATACAGTTTGTTTGCCCAATCCTTTAATTACACAACCAATTTGCATGATAGTCTTCCTTATTTGATTCATACTGTACTACAGACTTTATATAATTGATTTAAAGCCATGTCAACGATGTTTTGTTGCAAAATATCAATTGCAAGCTTAACTGTCATGAGCTTCTTACCCGTTCCAGTACACTTACCCATAGCTTCAGCTTAAACTAATGAAACATTGCATGTACATGTATGTCTATCTACAAGTACACGCACACGTAAGCTTGCTTAACCTCTCTAATGTTTCATAAGGCACAACAAATGTGCAAGTAGCACTCTAAAGATCAACCCAACGTTAAAGTACAACCAGTTGACTTTAGCTCTCTTTACTTATTTTACTACAACATGAAGATAGACATTATAATATTATTCCAGTTATAAATAAGATCGACAGAATCATTGAATACATGTACTTCTCTCTTCAAATGCTTATTCCATCAACCAGGTACTACTTACAAGTACTCTTTTGTACATGTCATGATTTGTACACACATGTACGTACTAGTGCACAATCAAACTTATCTCATTTTTTAAACTCACCCTTGCTTCAGGCCACAATTCATGGACTACATCTTTAATTCTTGATACAACTTCATTCCTCATGTTAGCTTCTTCTAATGTAGGTGACATATAATTGTAGAAGTCAATGATTTCTTGATGCAACCTGAAATGACAAATATAAATGACATTTTAACTTTAAATTTCACATCTGCAAGTACAAGAAAATATATACATATTATGTACATGAACATGTATGTAAATGTACTTCTCATTATACAAATATATACATATGAAGATCAACAGCTGCTGCTTACTAAATATAATTAATCATGTTAATGGTCCTTCTCATCAGCAATTTAACACCAACTTACATGTACATGTGAAACTAGAATGTGCTAATAATGTACAAATGTTCAATGTAATCATGGTAATAGGGTATATGTATAATGTAAAAATTTTATAACATCAACATAATCAATACATTTTAGAATACATGTACAGTTGTACAATGTACATGCATGTTTGAAATTTGAAAGCTACAATTAATAAATATTGTACATGTACTTACCTTAAAACTTGATTGCAAACAATTTTTTGTTTATTTCTAGGGAGTCTTTTGAGTTTTAAATAAAACATGTCTAATGAACAAGTCAGCTTAAACCATGTGTATAACTTCAGAAGTACACATATATGCACATGTATAAATGGAATATTTTCATATGTCATGCATCTGCTAATTAATTAATCAGTGTAGTTAAAATTTAATGTGAAAGATACTACTAATTGAATAACAATGTAATTAAATGACAGGAGTACATGTTATTATATAAGGAACTGATGATTACTCAATTTTGATACTGACAGATAAATTCCAGACATTGAAACAAATGGCCTTGAGAGTTCAATCATCATTTAACAATAATCTCAGTCTAAAATATTGTACTAGAAATCTTTCAGTCAAAATATTTGTATTTCAATTAATGAGATTATTTTGATACGAGTCATCTCTCAATAACCTAGAATTAAAATGTATGTTATCAGACAGTAAATGCATGACTTGTCAATGAAATTGTGTATTGATAACTTCATTTATACATTTCATGGGGGGGAATTGGGATGAAATTATATAATGTAGGACATTAATTCTTTTTACATCATACATGTCATATCCAAATAACTAAAAATTCTAAATACATAAAAAAAACTTTACACTTAATATTATTTTCAATTTTTCAAAAATAATATATACATGTACAAATAAATTTAAGATAAAATGGTTGTTGATTCCCCCTTCAAATGGCCTCTACACGGAGTGGAGAATTACACAACCACATGTCACTAATCAAGTTTCTCATGTTTCACAATAATGTTTTCGCCCACTCAGCCAATTTGTTGATTCATTCTACGCAAAAATATGTTTACAAGAAAAATATAATTCATACCCGACAACGTCCGGCGAATATCTTTTATCTTTTGGCTTCCAGGGAATCATTCCGTCCAGCATTTGATGCTTGTACGACGAATGATTCAGTCCATATGTGCTGGCACGATTGTCCCTCTTTCTTTTACTACTATTTTCGGCATTTTGAAGACTCAGCTGTCGATTAGTTGGTGCCTGCTTTTTAGCAAAATTGTTAGTTATGTCCAGCGGTATATAGTCTTTCTGCTTCTGGTCCATATTTGAATTTAAATTGTTATTCAAAGACATGTTCGACAAATTCACGCCTAACTGTGATTCTATAATGTAAGTCCATATATCATGTGCTATCCCTAAATGTTCTGGTTGATACCAAGCAATCCTTGGATCCATTAAAACTGTGTGTCACTAAAACTCAAAAGTTTTCGCAAGAATTGCTGACATTTAGCATGACCTGAATTTCATGTTCTTTAATGGAAGCCGACTTTCGAAATTATTGATTTGGGAGCACTGCGCATGACGGATATTGGTTGATATAATGAACGGAATTTTCCAGAAATATCAAAACGAAACAACAAATTGCTCATGGAAAATGTCCAGCAATAAACAAATGTTTGTCTTTGCTTCAGCGATTTTGGTTTATTTTTGTTATTGGTTTTTGTACACATTTGAGTTTAAGGACCGACCATTGAACTTGAAAAAGGGGCCTTTGGTTTTTAAAACATGAAATAATTAAACTATTTTAGTTTTAATTTTCTCAGCATAAACTGATCATAACTCCAGCTTGAATCTTCAGATTTGTTTTCTTAACCTCTGAATCCGAATAAATACGCATCGGAACCTCTGTTGCCTTAAATATTTTTTTTCATCAAAATTAGATTCAGAATATGTTTTTTTAGAAAAAAAAAATGCGCTTATCCAGTAATCTATCAACAGAAAAAGGGGGGTGATGTCCAAATTTATCGGGTACTTGTAGACGGACCCAGAAATTTTCGAACAGGGGAGGGATAATTCTTTTTGAAACATGTAAAAAGTTTGGAAATGAGGCAAACAATTTTGTTCGTGGTTATTCCGCAGCGATGATTGCTCGCATTTTCAATCCATTGAAATGTATTGTTAGTTCAAACATATTTACCGGTATCCTGGAATGGGAAACAAGCTTGATCTATCCAGCTACCATTTGGCGAGTGTGGCCTTTCTTCTTCTTCTTTCAATTAAGAGTCGGACTCATTATAGAGTGTTGATTGACTCTGGCTCATACAGACACCAAGACGCCATCTCTCAACAGTTCCAAAAACAAACAAAAAATTAAATGATTATGTACAGGATAAAACTATCTACATCTGGATCTGTTCTTGGCATTAGGCTGAGATGGTGTTGACCAAGGCCACTGGTAGAGTGGTAATACGGGCCTTGAAGTCGTCTAGTGTTGGTGCAGATGTGGTACTATCAGGCAGCATGTTCCATTCCCTGGTGGATCTAGGGAAGAATGATTGCTTGTACTGGTCTTTGTTGGTGCGTTGTTGCCTGAGTCTTTGTCCTCCTCTTGTCCGGCTATCTGCAGGTGTGTAGTAGCTAGCAGAGTTGATGTCTACAAGGCCGTTCTGTATCTTGTAGGTCATCGTTAATCTGTTCTTTACTCGTCTGGTTTTGAGTGGTTCCCAGTTGAGCTGCTGGAGAAGGTTTGTCACATGACCAGGTGTTATGTTAGTGTAGCTGTTGAAGACAAACCTTGCTGCTCTACGTTGGATCTTCTCAAGCTCTTGTTCCTGGTTACTTTGGTAAGGATCCCACACTGATGAGGCATATGCCAGTGAAGGTCTGACGATGCTGCAGTATGCACTGGCTTTCACAGATGGTTTGCATCGGCCTAGGTTGCGTCGCAGAAATCCGAGTGTCCTGGAAGTTTTGGCTGATGTTTCATGTACTTGGGTCTTCCATTGGAGGTCATGGCTGATGGTAATGCCAAGGTATTTTCCATGTGTTTCTGCATTTAATGTGTGTTCATGAAGTCTGTAATTATAGATGACTGGGTTTCGTTTGTTGGTAATGCGGATGACAATACATTTTTCAGGGTGGAATTTCATCTGCCATTGTTCTTCCCAGTTCTGTAGTGATTCTAGGTCTTGTTGTAATAGTTCTGCATCTTTCTTGTTGTGGATCTTTCTGTAAACCAAACAGTCGTCTGCAAATAATCTTGCATCGGATGATGTTGCTTCCGGAAGGTCGTTAATGTAGGCGAGGAACAGCAATGGTCCTAACACTGTACCCTGAGGGACTCCTGAAATGACATCAAGTGGGTTGGATTTGTGTCCTTCAAGCAAAACTGACTGAGTGCGGTTGCTGAGGAAGTCTTCTATCCATTTCAGGGTAACACCTCGAACTCCATAGTGGTTCAGCTTTTGGATAAGTCTCTGGTGAGGCACCTTGTCAAACGCTTTGGAGAAGTCTAATAGAATGATGTCGGTTTGTTCTCCACTGTCCATGTTCTTTCCTATGGCGTCAAGGGTAATGAGCAGTTGGGTCTCACAGGATCTCTTTGTCCTGAATCCATGCTGTTGGTCACACAAGATATTATGTTGTTCAAAGTGATCCATTATAGTACTGTGGACTATATGCTCAAGTAGTTTGCAGGATATAGAGGTGAGTGAGACAGGCCTGTAATTGGATGCCTTATGCTTTTCTCCTTTCTTAAATATAGGTACGACGTTTGCTGCACGCCATTCTTCAGGTATAGTTCCGGTGTCGAGGGATTTCTGGAAGATGATAGTGAGGTATGGTGTTAGTGCTTTGGCTGCTTCCTTCAGGATAAAGGCTGGGACTTCGTCTGGTCCAGTCGCTTTGAAGGGCCTAAGTCCTCGTAGTAGCTTGAAAACACCTGGTTCACTGACCTTAATGTTAGCCATGGATGGAGTAGAGCTTTGTCCCATGTCTGGAAGAGTTGTAGTGTCTTCTCTGGTGTATGCCGACTGGAATTGTAGCGGCCTCCATTGAGCCTACTCTTATCGAACTCGATCTACAAAGAGGTCTTTAACGTGCATGGGGTATTGCCTTTTCTGTCCCGTCCGAAGGACTAGCATCGTTCAACAGCAATAATTACACATAGTCCAAGGCTTATAACTTCTCCGGTGTGTCTTCTTAGTGTTCTTACCTTTTCTTTTCTTTTTGAACATCATTGACCACGGGGACTTGATCCTTTTTATCAATGTTTAGGGTCAGTTTGCCATAGATACGAGAAAACGTTAACACAATGGAAAGGTATACAACTTTTTTCGCATGGCACAATGGCTCTAACAAAATATTGAGAGAGAGAACGAATCCCCTTGGATTTTTCCAGTTCGGTTATATTTCTTTTTTATCTTGGAAGGCTCTATTGAGAAAAAATCACTCTTTAAGCATAAACCACTCTTAAGCGGGTTGTGTTCAGATCGATCGACTTCACATTGTTTTCATCATAATTATCAAAGTAAATTTATGCCCGTCGCAAAAAAAAAAACACGCTAAAATACACTGTAGATGACGTCAGGTATCACTGTAATGTGGCAACGCTCTTGAAAGGTCAAATTGCATGAATGGTGAACAAAGTACAAGAATGACCACTAAAAGTATATATGTCTCGCCTGTTTAGTCCACAGGCGTTTGGGTCCTGGATTTTCTTTTTTATTATCAAATAACGTGTATATAAAAATGTTCATCTTGTTTATATATATTTTTGGCAATATTGACGAGATAATTTTTTATGCACGTTATTTATAATAAAAAAAGAAAATCCTGGACCCAAACGCCTGTGCTTTAGTCATTAATAAAACATAAGAACACTAAGACAGATTACCACCAAGAAGAATGTGTGGACCAGCTAAAATATTTCTAGATATCAAGTTCACGAAAAACTCATACCGATTATTATATTTTCAAGTAATTCATTTTCAACAAAAGTTTTAAATGAAGTTTACAACGCCAGAAATATCAAAGTTCACAGGGTCATGACATTGAAGCGTGAGTATGTGGCCGGGTCATACGGCATGGGAAAAGTTGCGTAGACCTCAAACCTAAGTATCAAATATCAGAAGCCTCAATACTTTTCAACCAATTTATTTTCAAGTTTTACAGAAAAGTTAACGCCGCCGCCGCCGCCACCGGAAAGTAACATCCATGCCTCGCCTTCCGCGACTATTTGTCGCAGGCGAGACAAAAATGAACCAGGAAATTTCCTTCAGTATAGTGAGAAACATCAAATCAAAGTTTAAGCAATCGGAAAACTACAGCTTAAAAGTTATCAGTATCCACAGACAACAACGACAACAATAACGACGAAGACATCTTAAAAAATAATAATTTAAGGAAACAAAAAAAATGCTGTCTTATGAAATGATATGCAATTAGATTCCAAATTGCAAAAAGACCTTTCTAATGCATGTAATGACCGTTTATGAACTTAAATCAGAAATTTCTTGCATAATAATGTACGAAGCAATACCAATGTCCCAAAACTTTAGGAACTAAACTAAACTACAACTAAACACATAATCAGTGAGGAGGTTCCAAATTGTAATAAGACCTGTCTAATGACCTTTTAAGCTTAAACCAGTATGCTAATACATAATACTGTACATGCTTACACATGCTTCTTACTCTAAAACAATGGCAGCTATGCTTTTTTTCTAAGTCTACTTTTTCATTTAATGGCCTCTTGTTAGTGTGGGCTGTGTCGCGTACACATATTCTACATCTCAATATCTTCAATTTTTAGCATTATTTTAAAACTTGACAATGTAAAAATGGTTTTAAAAATAGATTGAAATTTATCAAGGAAGCAACAGCTGTTCTCGATCTGTTATAGATTTCTTAGATGTCATAATAGACCAAAAAGAGAAATTTAGCACAAGTTTTGACCTTTTCAAAAGAGGCAAACCTCATAATCTCAGTTTCATCTGACGGCGCTTATCTGACAACTTTGACACATCCAGAATCGAGCCTCAAAGTTGGAATGAAATTTTACTCTTATTTTCTGGTAAGTGGTTGTTGTTTTTTCCCAATCGAGAGAATGCCTGAATGGGGTAGTCGAATGTAGGCAATCGATTTTAATGACGCCAACTCGTTTGGTAGAAGATCGAAAGGGATACATGAATGGGGTAGTCGAATGTAGGCAAAGACAAATCATCATAAACACAAAAATAGGGCATCTAATGGCACATTAAATGATACACCGCCACGATATTTGAGGGGGTGGGGCATGGCCGGACCTTCAGACCCCCCTATGGTACCAAATGATTCGTCTTTTCCTAAGAGGTGATACTATATATGGTTATGGGTTGGGGATCTCAATGGTTTTCAGAATAATCAGTATTTCGTTTTAGGGGTGGGGAAAGGCCCCATGGTACCTACCAAATAATTCGTCTTAACATAAGAGTATTACAATTTATGGTATCATGGTAAGAATGGATTTTAACCAAATAAATTTAAATGTTGAGTTATCTAAAAATTAAAGTTTGAGTTATCTTTCTTAGATCAGAAAATTTCAACATGCAATGAAATTTAATTTTTCAAAGTTAGCCTTATGTATCTCAAAAAATATTTTTGGAACATCCTAAAAATTGAACTCAATCTTTATTTTGTTGTACATCAAAATGAGAGTAAACTCAGGTGTTCCAGAAGAACATATGTATGGAGTTCCTATGCTAGAGCACACTGTCACATTGCAAACACAACTACTGGGGAGCTAGCAATTTGGCTGTCAGAAGTGATGCTCTGTCATGGAAATCACAATGCCACAAGCTCAATGTCTGGATGACAAATCAGTTAGAGTAGGTAAACCCAATTAAGCTGGAGAGGAATCGGATGGAAAATTGCCATAACAAAGGGGAATTGAAGATTTGGCCACCAGATGTCTCATGGTGAAGAGTTTTAATAGAGATACTTTTTGTATACAGCTTGTTAATTTTTAGAAAAATACTATTCAGTTTACAGAATAAATTTACAATAGACAGACACAGTGACCAAATCCTAGATTGGCTTTTCATTTGGCAATACATCTACAGGTAAAACCGGTTGGCTGGCCATTAAAAGGTTACAAATTAAGGGATTTTCTTATTGTTTTATTTTGAGGTTGATTTTCCTGGCAGTCGTCTCCATCAGCTGTCAGATCTAGAGTATAAGTATTACTCAGCAGTTTAATTAAGCAAATAACTTCTTGATAAAAGTTGTGTCCTTTCTATGCTAGCTGGTCTTCATGATCTACATATAACTCAGCCAGCAACAGACCAATTTCATGCCAGGTGGTCTGAATATATGAGTCAGTCAGATCTATGTCTTGCTGATAGTTGGTCTTAACGATTTAACTCGGCGAGTAACAAGTTGAGTTCTTGCCAGGTGGTCTGTGTGTGTGAGTCAGTAAGATCTATTTCTTGCTGTGCTTGCCGATAGTTGGTCTGAGTTTCTGAATTAATAAGCATTTGAGTCTCCACATCATGAGTTTGAATAGAGTTTTGATTTGTCCATGTTTGTGTGTTACAATCAGAAAAGTTCAATAGACCAGTCTGAGTTTGGCTGTCCGAGTTAAAACTAAAGTTTGTCTGAGTCTGTTCATTGAAAAGTGTCTGAGTTTGGATATCGGAATTATATACGGTCTGGGTTTGATTATCAGAATTGAAGGTGAGTTGTCCAGTCTGTGTTTCTGTGCTCATATTTGTACATGTTTGGCACTCATTATCATTAAAACTTCCTGAGTCATGATAATAAGGACCACAGTTTGGAGAAGTTGCTGCTGACTTCCTATGTGAATTGCCCCTAACAGGTGTTTCTCCAACAGGAATCATTTCTAAAACTTCAGAAACTAGAAATTCCATCTGCTCCCCTTGAAAGTCATCTGATGTATTCCCAATAGTATCCACTGAATCACTTCCACATGCAGCTGTTACAGATGTCTTTTTCTGTTTTTCACAAATTGAAGTTTGAGTTCCTAAATTAAATGTAGAGTTTTTGTCTTTCCCTGTTTGAGTCTCCATAGTGTTGAAAGACAGCTGTGTATCCTGCATGCATTGATAATCCAGAGTTTGTGTCCCAGAAGAAAACAGCTCAATAAACTCAGGATAATCATCATAGGTTTGAGTTTCTATATTGGTTAATGGTAATACCTGATTAACTTCGGCTGTCGCTGAAAATGTCTGAGTGTCTGTAGACGATTTTTGTTTGGTTTGTGTCTCAACATTCATTAAGGATATGCCATGATTAATATTTCTTGTAGTTTGAGTTTCCATATGTGTAACTAATGATTCTAGTGAATCAAAATCAAAATTAACAGTTTGTGTGTAGATATCGTTGGCTTCTGTTTGTGGTTCTGGAGAATTTGCTAAGAGATCAAAATCAACCGTTTGAACATTAGAATCACAACAAAATGAATCCTTGCCAACGCATTTATGTATCTGATTTTTGTCTGTGTTTATACCAATTGAACTGGTTTCCATATATGAACTGTTATTTGTATTGTTCTGTGACAACAGGTAATCAGTGTTTATACCAACTGAACTGGTTTCCATGTATGGACTGGTATTTGTGTCACTTTGTGACAACAGGTAATCTTGGAACTCGCCTGTCTGAACACCAACGTTCTGTACAAAATCAAAATCAGTTATGGAAATAGATGTAGACATAGACGTTTTGCCATTTCTTTCAAAAGAGTTCTTTTGAGTAGAGGTGGAATTTGTCTGAAACTGGGTCCCTGTATCAATAACTGATTTACTAATCTTTTCACATCTCATTTCACTACTACAGTTTTTCTCTTGTCTTATCCCATTGTCAGAAGAAGAATACAGTTTCTTTTTACTTTTTCTTTTATGGTTTTTCGATTCTTTATCATTTCTTACCATTTGAATTTTTCTTTTCCCTTTGTCTATTGGTGTGACCTGGGTTCCTGTTGATGTGTATTCAACTGGTAAATCTGCACTGGCCATAGCTTGGCTCAATATACAAGCCCCAGTTTGTGTCTGTGCTATAGTTTTTGTCTTTTCCTGTGGAGGTACAGAAATCATTGTCTGAATTTCTGAACTCTGCATTACAACTGTTTTGGCCATATTTACAATTGGTTCTTTTGACTGACTAAGGGGGAGATAATCATGATCCATAAGATGGTTTACTGGTGCCCTGTTAATAAAGTTACCAGTTGACTGGTTTGGATAGATTGGGATTTTATTTCTCTTGGTTTCTATGAGTTTGATAGAATTTTCTGTGACAGGTAACAAGATAACGGGAATCCTTATGTTACTTGCTACTTCTTCCTGGTCTGGTTTTCTATTTCCCTGTTGGGTTGTCTTCTTATCAGTTTTCTTCCTAAAATGAAAAAAATAAATGAACTGTTAACACAAAGATATGTCTCGCCTGCCACAGCTGGACACAATTTATGTGTACTTTCAACCCCTGTTTTTTTTATTAACACAAAGCATGTGATTTTAAAAGTTTTGCTTTGTTTATCTCTTATAACTTTTGAACTTTTATATTAACAGTGGAGTGAAGCAATGAAATGTTACGATACAAGAATTTGGTTACTATACAGATTAGAACAGTTAAAGTTAAAAGCTTTTTACTTGCAATTACACCATTACAAGTTTCATTTTACTAAGTACAATAAATTATATTTCAAAGTCACTATGGCTGTTCCAGACAAAACTTGATGAAGTGTCAGGAGGCACTTTTTCTGGACCTAAAACAAAATTTTCATTGATTCTCCATTTAGATTGCATTGTAAATTTATCAGAAAATACCATCACCCATAGAATATTAATTAAAGAGCCTTCAGAAATCCAAAGGCAGACATATCTCGAACAGTCCTCTTTTGTTTCAACTTTCAAAATATTAAAGCTGATATATTTCTGTCCTAAAACCAGTCTTTTTTATGCTATGTTCTTGTTTATAACAACCTTCAATGACCAGAAATAATATTCCTTTGTTATGTTTTAATTCAATATTAAATTTTGTAATGTGATGTTTTTTTATGTGCTGTCCCTTTATTATGTACCCTTCAGACAGTGACTTTTTACACCTTTCCACCTGTCAATATTGGACAAGGGTTTTTACAAATACATATTTCCATATTGTAAAAAAATTGAGTAAATTATAGCATTAAAATGTTTTGTGAATTTTGTTTGCACAAATATTTTTTATAACTATTTAAAACAACAATGACCTTCTATGAAGTCTCTTTTGTAAACTGTGAATGCAAGTTTTGTGCCCACCATTGTCATCTCCCCCTTATGCATGCCCAAGGTGGGCAGGTATGCATGTTAGAGCTCACCAACTGTGAGGTATAAATATCACCTTACTTTTTAGCATACTCCTCTGGTATAGGATGCCTGTTCCTGACACAGTGTAAGACGAGGGCCTCGTGTGACAGGTAAACACACTGACAGGTGGGACAGGTGTACTTTATACCACACCTGCTCTCGTGCCGTCTCATATCCTTAGCCATACCAAAACCATGACCACATTTACTGCATTTGTACTTCTTCTCAGCATGGACTTTTAGGAAATGCTACAATACAATATATATGTTTTACCTTTATTAAGCTTTAAATAGACTAAAATCTCATGAACATCATACATGGTAAACATGGTAAATGTAACAGAATAAAAGAAAAATACAAGAAGCTAACTTTCAATAATTTCACAATTCATTCATTGCTCTCATTGGGCTTGAATCATATGCAGATTATTTTCAATCCATAGCCAATTGCAAAACAGCAAGAAGCAACTCCTGGTCACATTGTAGGCTGCTGGCTGTTTTCCATTGTAGACATTTAAATTATCATTCATATTGTAGGTTATGTCAAATACACTTATTCCACATCTCCTTATCTTATACATTTATTTCAAAATATATTTATGTCAATTTGTCTGATGGTATATACATAGTAATACTGTACAGTACAGGAACTAGACAGTGCAATGTGTATGAAGAAAGGTACTTGAATGCTACATGCACGTTTCAAGTGCACAAAATACGTCCAATTTTGTTACCTCTAACTTCTTTTTCTCTTTCTTGTGGCTTTAAAAATTGGCTTTTACTATATGTTTGCGGCAATAAGCAAAATCATGAGAAAAACAGACTAAATAGTATCACTGCATAATTTAAATAATTATAGTTTACTAATGTTTAGTAAATGTCTGTTATATACTTTGATCTACATTATTTGTGCTTTATACTGTATTTTTTTTGGTTCAACCACTAGGTGCAATATATAATGATAATTTCAAATCAATAAATAATCAATTTATTTATGATTTATATGTAAATGCACATGTCACAACATCAATAATTTAACATCAGCAATTCTAAGTCTAAAATTATAAATAGTTATTTTTCTTGGATCTTAAGTTAGGATTTTATTACAAGACTTCATGTATCTCATGTATCTTTAACACTGAATTTATTTCATTGATCCTGTTAATACCTGTTTTAATCCTGCCATATTCTTGAAATGTCTCTCTGTTAATAAATACCTGTTTTAATCCTACCATATTCTTGAAATGTCTCTCTGTTAATAAATACCTGTTTTAATCCTGCTGTATGTATTCTTGAAATGTCTCTCTGTTAATAAATACCTGTTTTAATCCTGCCATATTCTTGAAATGTCTCTCTGTTAATAAATACCTGTTTTAATCCTGCTGTATGTATTCTTGAAATGTCTCTCTGTTAATAAATACCTGTTTTAATCCTGCCGTATTCTTGAAATGTCTCTCTGTTAATATATACCTGTTTTAATCCTGCCGTATTCTTGAAATGTCTCTCTGTTAATAAATACCTGTTTTAATCCTGCCGTATTCTTGAAATGTCTCTCTGTTAATAAATACCTGTTTTAATCCTGTCGTATTCTTGAAATGTCTCTCTGTTAATAAATACCTGTTTTAATCCTGCCATATTCTTGAAATGTCTCTCTGTTAATAAATACCTGTTTTAATCCTGCCGTATTCTTGAAATGTCTCTCTGTTAATAAATACCTGTTTTAATCCTGCCATATTCTTGAAATGTCTCTCTGTTAATAAATACCTGTTTTAATCCTGCCATATTCTTGAAATGTCTCTGTTAATAAATACCTGTTTTAATCCTGCCATATTCTTGAAATGTCTCTCTGTAAATAAATACCTGTTTTAATCCTGCCGTATTCTTGAAATGTCTCTCTGTTAATAAATACCTGTTTTAATCCTGCTGTATGTATTCTTGAAATGTCTCTCTGTTAATAAATACCTGTTTTAATCTTGCCATATTCTTGAAATGTCTCTCTGTTAATAAATACCTGTTTTAATCCTGCCATATTCTTGAAATGTCTCTCTGTTAATAAATACCTGTTTTAATCCTGCTGTATGTATTCTTGAAATGTCTCTCTGTTAATAAATACCTGTTTTAATCCTGCCGTATTCTTGAAATGTCTCTCTGTTAATAAATACCTGTTTTAATCCTGCCATATTCTTGAAATGTCTCTCTGTTAATAAATACCTGTTTTAATCCTGCCATATTCTTGAAATGTCTCTCTGTTAATAAATACCTGTTTTAATCCTGCCATATTCTTGAAATGTCTCTCTGTTAATAAATACCTGTTTTAATCCTGCCATATTCTTGAAATGTCTCTCTGTTAATAAATACCTGTTTTAATCCTGCCGTATTCTTGAAATGTCTCTCTGTTAATAAATACCTGTTTTAATCCTGCCATATTCTTGAAATGCCTCTCTGTTAATATATACCTGTTTTAATCCTGCCGTATTCTTGAAATGTCTCTCTGTTAATAAATACCTGTTTTAATCCTGCCGTATTCTTGAAATGTCTCTCTGTTAATAAATACCTGTTTTAATCCTGCCGTATTCTTGAAATGTCTCTCTGTTAATAAATACCTGTTTTCATCCTGCCGTATTCTTGAAATGTCTCTCTGTTAATAAATACCTGTTTTAATCCTGCAGTATTCTTGAAATGCCTCTCTGTTAATAAATACCTGTTTTAATCCTGCCGTATTCTTGAAATGTCTCTCTGTTAATAAATACCTGTTTTAATCCTGCCGTATTCTTGAAATGTCTCTCTGTTAATAAATACCTGTTTTAATCCTGCCGTATTCTTGAAATGTCTCTCTGTTAATAAATACCTGTTTTAATCCTGCCGTATTCTTGAAATGTCTCTGTTAATAAATACCTGTTTTAATCCTGCCGTATTCTTGAAATGTCTCTGTTAATAAATACCTGTTTTAATCCTGCCATATTCTTGAAATGTCTCTCTGTTAATAAATACCTGTTTTAATCCTGCCATATTCTTGAAATGTCTCTGTTAATAAATACCTGTTTTAATCCTGCCATATTCTTGAAATGTCTCTCTGTTAATAAATACCTGTTTTAATCCTGCCATATTCTTGAAATGTCTCTCTGTTAATAAATACCTGTTTTAATCCTGCCATATTCTTGAAATGTCTCTCTGTTAATAAATACCTGTTTTAATCCTGCCATATTCTTGAAATGTCTCTCTGTTAATAAATACCTGTTTTAATCCTGCCGTATTCTTGAAATGTCTCTCTGTTAATAAATACCTGTTTTAATCCTGCCGTATTCTTGAAATGTCTCTCTGTTAATAAATACCTGTTTTAATCCTGCCATATTCTTGAAATGTCTCTCTGTTAATAAATACCTGTTTTAATCCTGCCGTATTCTTGAAATGTCTCTCTGTTAATAAATACCTGTTTTAATCCTGCCGTATTCTTGAAATGTCTCTCTGTTAATAAATACCTGTTTTAATCCTGCCGTATTCTTGAAATGTCTCTCTGTTAATAAATACCTGTTTTAATCCTGCCGTATTCTTGAAATGCCTCTCTGTTAATAAATACCTGTTTTAATCCTGCCGTATTCTTGAAATGTCTCTCTGTTAATAAATACCTGTTTTAATCCTGCCGTATTCTTGAAATGTCTCTCTGTTAATAAATACCTGTTTTAATCCTGCCGTATTCTTGAAATGTCTCTCTGTTAATAAATACCTGTTTTAATCCTGCCGTATTCTTGAAATGTCTCTGTTAATAAATACCTGTTTTAATCCTGCCATATTCTTGAAATGTCTCTCTGTTAATAAATACCTGTTTTAATCCTGCCGTATTCTTGAAATGTCTCTCTGTTAATAAATACCTGTTTTAATCCTGCCATATTCTTGAAATGTCTCTCTGTTAATAAATACCTGTTTTAATCCTGCCGTATTCTTGAAATGTCTCTCTGTTAATAAATACCTGTTTTAATCCTGCCATATTCTTGAAATGTCTCTCTGTTAATAAATACCTGTTTTAATCCTGCCATATTCTTGAAATGTCTCTCTGTTAATAAATACCTGTTTTAATCCTGCCGTATTCTTGAAATGTCTCTCTGTTAATAAATACCTGTTTTAATCCTGCCATATTCTTGAAATGTCTCTCTGTTAATAAATACCTGTTTTAATCCTGCCATATTCTTGAAATGTCTCTCTGTTAATAAATACCTGTTTTAATCCTGCCATATTCTTGAAATGTCTCTCTGTTAATAAATACCTGTTTTAATCCTGCCGTATTCTTGAAATGTCTCTCTGTTAATAAATACCTGTTTTAATCCTGCCATATTCTTGAAATGTCTCTCTGAATCTATGTTGTAGATACACTGTTTGACAGGACAATGATATTCTTTATAGACATCAGTGATCAACTTCTCCCTCTTCTCCAAAGCTTTATCACTGTCTGACTGAAAATTTTATAAAGAAATAAATTAGCTATAGGAATCCAATACACATGCTACATTAGCTTCTCCCTCTCCTTTAAAGCTTATCAAAGTCCAACTGCAGTAAAAAAAAATGAGATGGATATAGTGAGTAATTTAGATATCCAAAACATAAACTTCTATCTCTTCACAAAATTTTATTACATATTTGCTATAGGTAACCATGGTAACCAATGTAACCTATTGTAATGTAAATCAATAAAACCCTCTACATGTATGTACCCAATGCAACCAAACGTAACTAACCCTATGTATAGCCATTATGTTACCATGTCTGATCAATTTGGCACCATTCATTACAGTTGATATTCTTTTCATTGAAATATTTGGAAGCATTTCTGGTATATATAGGGTTACATATAATTGGCATAGTGTAACCCTGTGTTAAACCACTGACTATCTGGGGTTACATAATAAGAGCACCTGAATTTGTTACACATTTTAGGACATATCTATTCTTTGATCAAACACTGTTGTCTCCATGACCAGCATTAAGATTAAATTATGCATGCCACATGATTGTTTTAATTAGTTTTTTACTGTTTGTTGTCCTGACATGATCAATTCACAAACCTTTTAATGTCTCACAACTGTGTTGTGTATTGTGTTAATACCCTACTGTAAAATTGCAATGCAAGAGCCTCATGAGGTTTGGCATCATAACAGTTATTCTGAAGGTCCCTCAGACAACGGAAAAATCTGGTAAAATTTTGCTTGGTCAATTAAAATATTTTGACATGTACATGATTACAGGACATTAAGATTAAAAATACTGAATCACGGTCATAACAATACATGGGTTGCACATTGTTTCTGTACCGGATTTGACGAAGTCATCAGGGGTCACAGGGAGGAAAAACAACCTCATTCAACATGGTGCAAAGGGAACAGCAATTTATATCAACCATTCTTATGTTATTATTCAACATTATGAGTAAAAATCATTTGTCAGAAACTGACTTATAAATCCACAAACAACATTTCCAACCTATAAAAAATCTATCTTGAACGGTAACAGTGCTGCCAAGTCTCACGGATTTTGCGTGAGAATCACGCATTTTGATCTCAATTTGTTGGAAATTCCTTTGATCTTTGATTTTTTTACCAAATCTCACGCATTTTCGTGATGAAAACTTGGCAGCACTGTGGTAATAAAGTTTAAGAATTTAATTTCTTCGTCAATTAGCATGTTGGAACCAGTTTTTTTACCAGTTCCTCCTCTTTTGGCTAAAATAGTGACTGATCCGGCAAATGTGCAACCCGTGTATTAAACTGTTTCTTTTTTAATCCTGTACCATGTCAGGGCAATTCTGGTATATATATTTGCGTAGTTTTGTCCAAATAATTATGTCGTCATAGAGGCCCATTTTTTTTTTTTTGGGGGGGGGGGGGCGTTCAGGCTGTGGAGATCTGTCGATCTTAGAGTAAAAATTAACAAATGACAAAGTCTGCTCATGGCAAAACCTCAGAATTACCTCTGCAAGCCCATGGCTGCGGACTAAATGCATCTTCAGACAGCCAGAGGAGAATAGAACCTTATTACAGTTAGAAATAGGACATTGTATATCTGTTTTACATTCATTTAACAAATTTTCTTTGGGACATATTTTTACAGTTTGTTTTTCCATTTGTTGTTGTTAGGTTACTTCCCTTGAAAAAAAATTATGGAACATAGACGGACATTTTTCCGGGCTTGATTTCAGGTGCCCGGCGTATCAAAATTATTTTTCAACGAACTAGTATTGTAAGATTTTAGAATAACACATATGTTTGATATATTGCCGCATAGTTTTTTTTCTATTTCCATTTATACTGAGAATTTATTGTCTCAGATTTATATAATGATTATGATTTTTTCAGTATAAACGGCTATTAACCGAAGCTATATAAGTATGTCCCTTAAATTAATTACCTGTCTTACCTTTTATAATAAAATTTTACATTTATCATACTCATAATCGTCTTTAAGACACCTTTATTGTTTATTTTTTCATTCTTAAACTTATATACCCCTAAGACACAAAGAAGGGCATGCGAGTTGCAAGAAATCAAGTGGATTTTATTACCGGACCAAAGAAGGGGGAGGTTCAGCGCGCCTTTAAACCTGGTTTAACCCACCATTTCTTTTGAAATGCCTGAACACAGTCAGGACCATTGCAATCTTCAATTTTTCTTGTATGTCTTGTCTGATTTATTTCCAAGTTCGGTAACTTTGTTATTGATTTTATCTAGTCTAAGATCCTTAAAATTGGCCATAAAAATTCGATGCATAGATCATGTAGATGTATGGTTTCAATTATTATTCAGACTAGTAAAACTTACTATTATAAGGAGTGCTAATGCACCTGCTGTTCACCAGATAGTGGTGGAATATACGATGCGACAACAACAACAACATATAGCGTTCGGCTAATTATATTTTTTAACAGTTATAGATTTTGTTTCAAACTCATTTTTTTTTCATAATTTATCATAGTTACAAACTTCCTACAGTTAAATAGCAATGTTTTTGTCTCTGCTTAAATTTATAACATGCTAAGAATACATGCTCAGTGTTAAACCACTCACGGTACTACTTTAATGTGAATTATTTTTATTGTTAAACTAACTATATTTTTTTTCAGAACATTACCGTCCAGCCTTTTTATTTATTCAATTAAAGCACTGTCGGTCTTTACGTTTAATATTTCACCCCCCCCCCACACACACACAAGCATCAAATAGTCGCTCCCTAAAGCCTAAATGTTCTTAGAATTTGAGAATTTTTTTTCGGGCGACAAGTTAACTTTTCGTATGGGAAGATGGTGTACACAGTGATTTCGTTTTTTTTTTTACAAAGAATGAACTTCAGAACTCATTTTCAACAAATCTTTTGAGTTCTTTAAAATCCACATGTGTTTGATTCCAGTCCGATTACAAAGCTGGTTTAATTTATTATTTGATAATGCAATAAGAGGCTCCCAGGAACCTGCTATGAAGACTCTTGTAAAGCTAAATGAGCTGAATGTTTATACAAGAAAAAGCTTTTCTCTATATGCAAAAATTTTCATTCTATAAGCAAACAAGAGGCCGCCAGGAAACTGAATCGCTCACCTGACATATATATGTGCCTGAAGTAAAGGTTATATTAGGCAAAATATATTTGACATTGAAAGGGGCATAAGTTTAATAAGGGGGTCATCTTACAATATGGTTTAACTTAATGTAGTAATGAGTGTACAGAGTAATATTTTAGCAATTAAAACCTTTTAATAATTTTCTATCCTTCAACATTGTAAGAGGAATAACTTCTAAAATAAACAGTATTACAATCTTGACCTTATTTCATATTTTATAGATCATGATATGCTTAACAATATGGAAGTCACATTTCTTAAATATCTCATATATAGATTTTATGATATTGAGCTTAAAACATTTTGTAAGTGCACAATTCATAAACAATAAAATAAAAGGGCAACAACTCCTACATGGGTTGTTGGATCTTCTTCAAAATTTCATAGCTGGTAGATCTTGAGGTGCTGATCACTTTTGTTCTCAATCAAAATTTAAAAATCTGTCACCGTTTTTGATTGATTTGCAAAAAAAAACTGTGTTTCCCCTATGCTCTATTTTTTAGCCACAACGGAAATGTTTTACGACCAATCAAAAATCCCGACATCAGTTCTATACACCTAATGCAAATAAACAACTATACCAAGTTTGGTTCCAATTGGACTCAAAGTGTCAGAGGAGTATAACGTTTTCAATGTAATTAGGAAATGCTGTGAAAATTGTCAATTTTGACGTTCTAAGGACAATAACTCCTTAAAGGAAATGTCCTACAACGTTGACCCTATTACATATTTTGTAGATATTGATGTACTTATCATTATGCAATTGAAATTTCTCAAATATCTTATATACATTTGTAGTTTTGTAGATATTGAGCTTAATAGGTGCAAAACTAGCAAATAAAATCACAAAAGGGCAATAACTCCCACATGGATTGTTGGATCTTCTTCAAAATTACCGAGCTTGTAGATCTTGAGGTGCTGATCACTTTTGTTTTCAATTCAAAATTGTAAAATCTGTCACCGTTTTTGATTTATTTGCAATAAACTGTGATTTTCTCCTATGTTCTATTTTTAGCCACAGCATCCCGACATCAGTTCTATACACCTAGTGCAAATAAACAACTATACCAAGTTTGGTTCCAATTGGACTCAAAGTGTCAGAGGAGTAAGTTAACGTTTTCAATGTAATTAGGAAATGCTGTGAAAATTGTCAATTTTGACATTCTAAGGGCAATAACTCCTTAAAGGAAAAGTCCAACAACGTTGACCCTATTACATACTTTGTAAATATTGATGTGCTTATCAATATGCGATTTAAATTTCTCAAATATCTTGTATAGTTTTCAAGATACTGAGCTAAACAGGTGCAAAATTTGCAAAAAATCCAAAACCTTGACTTGGGAAGATGAAAATCCACAAAAAGGGCAATAACTCCTATATGGTTTCAAAAATTCAGGGTAGGTATATCTTGAGATGCTGATCACTATAACCCATGCCAGAATTTTGATATCTATAGCCGTTTTTGAGTTATTTGCAAAAAACTGCATTTTGACCCTATGTTCTATTTTTAGCCAATGTGGCCATGTTTTACAACAAATCAAAAATCCCCACATCAGTTCTAAGCACTGAATGTTAATGAACAACCCTAACAAGGTTGGTTGTGATTGGACTTATGGTGTTCGAGAGGAGTTAACATTTTAAAAGGTTTATGGACAATGGACGACGGAAGCCAAGTGATGAGAGCTCACATGACGCTTCGGGTAAGGTGATAAAAAAACATGAAAACACATTAATTTAGGGGCTGTTATCCCTATAAAGGGTCATCTGACGACTTCGACCTTATGAAGACTTTTTGTAGACCTAAATGAGCTGAACATGCATGTAAGCAAGAAACAGGTTTTCTCTATCTGCAATACTTTTCCTTCAACAGACCAAAAACATGAAAAACCCTAATTTTAGGGGCTGTAACCACTATAAGGAGTCATCTGACAACTTCAACCCTATAGAGGTTTTTGTAGAGCTAGATGAGCCCAACATTTAAGCAAGCTACAGCTTTTCTCTTTCTGCAATAGTTTTCATTCTATATGCCAAAAACATGAAAAACTCTTATGTTAGGGGCTGTAACCCTATAAGGGGTCATCTGACAACTTCAACCCTTAGAGTCGTTTGTAGAGCTAGATGAGCGAAACATTTAAGCAAGCAACAGCAACAGCGTTTCTCTATCTGCAAGTTTTCATTCTATAAGCCAAAAACATGAAAAAACGCTATTTTTCACCTTTAAGGGGCTGTAACCCCTATAAGGGATCATCTGACAACTTCAATCAAAGGAGACTTTCATAGAACTTTTGATGCTGAAACAGAAGGATGGCATCAGATTTCTTTTACACTTTTCAAGTAATTCATCCTCCACAAAAGTCTTAAAAAAAGTTTAATGCCTGAAAAAGACCTTAGTCCACAGAGTTACTGGAGCATGAAAATGGGGTCAGGATCACATGGCATGGTAACAGTTGCGTAGACCATAACCTCAACTGTCTTTATACCCAATATTAGATGCTTAACTATTATACTTTTCAAGCAATTTATCCTCCACAAAAGTCTTACAAAAATGTTTACCCCGTCGCTGCCGAAAAGTAATACCTATGTCTCGCCTTTCGCCACTATTTGTAGCAGGCAAGACAAAATCCACAATGGACAACCGCCAACAGCCTTCAATGAGGCCCTCCAAACACCCCCTCGATCGGCCACTTCAACATCTACATACTTCTATGACAATATCTTTCTGTGTGAATTTTCTTTTGCATAACATTGCAATAAATAAAAGAATACTTTAACTTTTATTAGTCATGGTTTCTTAATTAACCTGTTTATATAACAAATAATATCTCACATACAATATAATCATCAATATTCTTATTTTCAAAGTCATTTAATCAATCATGAAATTATTCAACAGTATGAACTATTCTTTAACAATATATGGCCTCAATATGGTCAGTGTAATATACCGGTAAGTTCAAAGTTCAAAATAACAATATGTAACATAATGTTCTCAGGATGAAAAAAAATGTTACTTCGAGATTTGCTTGTCTATAAAGATAACTCATTTCTCTTCCAGATATTTCTTAGAATATATTGTGGCGGGGTATAATTTTATGTCCCATTGGATGCCCTATCTTTTAGTATGTTTGACTAGTGAAGATTGGCTCAAATTACTTATTAAATATTTATGTTTTATGTTTTTGCTTTGAACCACATGTTAGTTATAATTTTATGTGACATATGTTAGTTGACTTGTAAGGAAATAAAATCTTAGAAGTCTGAAAAGGTGAACTAAACAAGTGTAACAAGAGAATGAAATATAGATATCAATCTCATGCAACTTTGTGACAATATATTTATGTATATCTTATATTAGAGAGAAATGAGTTATCTTTCTTAGACCAGAAAAATTCAGCATTATAAAATTTTGGAAATTTTTTAAAAGACAAAACCATATGTAATTTTTGGACCTTTATTTTATTGTTCTCAACAGCTGTGCAAAATATCATTAAATCCCTTGAATTGTTTTCAAGTTATCATCAGGAAATGTTCAGGAGACAGACAGACGGACAGACATGGAATGAAATTGAGGGTATAACATAATACCTCACCACTTCAGTGTGGCAGGACAAGAGAATAGAACAGCAACAATATACAATGTAACAAATAAAGGTTTTGATTGTCCACAACAGAGTATAATGGCAATAAAATGTAAAAATCAAAATTACCGATAAGAGAAAAATCATACTACGGGTATCTAGTCAAAGCAAGAAATCATTAACAGGTGTTTTTAGTATGAAGATACTGGTATGCATAAAATGCCTGAATCAAAAACAAACAAACAATATTTTTTTCTTAAATCAATCTTCAAATCCCAGACACAAATAGTAAAACATGAAATTCCATAAAGTTTTTTGGTGGTCTGTTTCATGCATTTTGATAATCATGTACAAATCAAGGTTTAAGGCTGGCAACTGATTTTACATAGGAATTTTAAAATGTTGTAAACAAAAAACAAAACATTAAAAAGACTAAAAACATGATACAAGTCATAATAAAGCTTATTGGATACATGTAGCTTCATACACAATTAAAAGGTTGGAAATGAAGATTGTATAATGAAAGACAATTTAGCTACATTGTAGCAAAAAACATAACAAAAACCAAGTTTTTCTCAAACATCTCCTTGCATAAATTTGTAAATAAAAATAAAAAGATCAATTACATTTAAGACTGGTCATCCAGTGATAAGCTTCCTTTTTAATGCATGTAAATTAATGAATCAGATTCTCCTCTGATAAGGTGTTGATAATCATTAACAAGTTAAAGCTATAGAGCAGGTAGGTGTATTTAAGATTTAAATTATAACATGCAAAAACTAATTATCTGACATCTTAAAATCAGATTTCTCTAACTGTTTTGCAAGATTATCTATTTCTTACATGGTTGGAAAATTTTGTGCATCCCACTCCACAAGTTTAGATATCAGATTTTAAGGAATCTGAGATGTCATAGTTAAATATTCAGCTTGTGGAATGATAATTTATGAGGGGGGTAGGAGGGGGTCTGATCCCGGAATCCCGAACTAATTTTTACAAAATCCCTTCATCCTGACTTAAAAATGAGAAAATCCCGAATCCTGGTATTGTTGATATAATTTTATCCCAGAATCCCGAACTTAAATTGTCCAAATCCCGGAATCCCGAGCTTAAATATGGCCAATCCCGGTGTCCCGAAAGAGGTCCTACCCCCCCTCATTTATAGATGATAAAGTAAAAAATATATTTAAGGCATATTTACATATTTTTCTTTGATAAAAAGTTGATTTCAAAATCAATCTCTTTTTAAAAAAAATATTTGCATTTCATTTTGTTAGCATTCAAGTAGAGTAACTGAACAACAAAGATATGTAACTTGATTTCTAGGGTTGCCGATAAATATATTTTGGTTTACTATCATGGTTGCCTGTGACAGTTAGAGAAAAAGGTTTCACAACTACATGAACTACAAGTTAAGAGATACAGATTTTTATTACACTCATTAAATATTCATGATATTTGTCAAAGTAAACTCTCAAATTATGCTGGTTTCCTAATTTGACAAAAAAATCTGTAGTTGTGAAAACTGTTTTAATGAACAGGAAAAACTATGGCAGCTCACAAATAATTTTTCCTGCTCTCAAATTATTAATCAGATCAAGATCTAAAATAGCAGGTGTACATCTTCATTATGTCACAAAGGTTATACAAAAGTTTCATGAAAATCTATCCAGGGATTGAAGAAGAGTTGCTTAGAAAAGATGGGTACCCCTTTATGATCTAATGGCTTAGTCCATGTAATGATATAGGAAACCCCAAAAATCAAATTTTAGAATAGCAGGTGCATATATAATTTTACATATCAAAGAGATTATAAAAAAGTTTTGTGAAAACTCAATAAGAGGTTTATGAGGAGGTGCAGATACACATTACTCCACTTTTCAAGCAGGGGGTATAAAAAGTAACAATGTTAAATCACATGAAACTCTTGGCTATATTCATTTATCAGTTTCATTGTCAGATTGAAATAAAAACAAGAATATGTTAAAAAAAACACAATGCCCCATCTAAGTAAAATAAAATGTATGGCGTTACCCATATAATACATCTTATAATTCATAACAGTATTTCAGTACTAAGTAGTCCACAATTTATCATAAATTACTATCTAAATCTTTACTCATTGAGTCTCTACATGAGCTCTGTCGACTTTGTCTGATTGGTGGCACTGTTCCATTATCAGCAGCATCACAAATACGGTGGACTAGAATATTGAAAGGTTCTGGTCTGTCGGCATATACATGGTGACCAGCACCTCGGACAACCTGGAAAACAAAATAAGAAATCATCCATAAAAACTTCAAAAAGATCTAGTGTTTTTTTTGGATCAGATTACTTCCTAACCCAGATCATCTTAGTAATAATTTGGCTCCCCAATTTGGTATTTTTGATTTTATTGTTCTTTGCTCTTCAACATCATATAGTGTTTGGCATTTTCAATATTTTTGGAAGAGCGCCTCTGATGAGTCTTGAATAGACGAAAGGCGAATCAAGCGTAGCAAAATTTAATGTCTGGAACTTTGTTGTCATTTCTATTTTGAACATCTGTGAAGGTTAGCAAAATGTAAGCAAAATCAAATAGTTTCAGAGGAAGTGTGTCCACCAAAAAGCCACAGAAGCGTGAATGGACAAACAAAGACCATTACTAGGTTCCTCCATTACTTTGCAACAGGACAAAAATATGGGGCTTTTACATCTTAATAATACTACAAATTAGGCAAGGTTCAAAGAATTGAACATTACCTGAACATCAACATAGCTATCATGTCGTAGATATTTAGCGTGATTCCCAGTATTACTGTCGACCCATGACCTTGAACCATATATAAAGGTGACTGGGATGTCGTTGTTGATTTCTGTAATTCTATGCATCATGGGTCTTTTGGCCCAACCAAAGGAGGTATTCATTGTTTTAAAAGCAGATTCACCACTGAAATGATAGAATAATTGCAATATTATGATTAACCTAATAATTTAAGAAAACATGTTAAACCTAGCAAAGATCATGAGGATTGAGCACAAGTGAATTAAACTTTTCAAAACCACATCTCTTTAAAATGATATAAAGCTAGCCTACCTCAGACATGTTGTCAGACTTTTTTTTCTCAAAAAATATATACTGTGGATTAATTTATTTTCATGGGTATCAATTTTCGTGGTTTGTTGAAAAAAGGATCAGTTCATGGATCTGATGTCTCCAACATACAGATCAATGTTAAATTTCCTATTTGTTGGGTATCAAATTTCATGGATGAAGGCTACCACGAAAACTGTTACCCCACGAATAATAATGAAACCGTGACATGTACAGTAATCATGCCAAAACTCTTTGTATTATACAATACTAACAAGTCAGATATAAGTACATGTAACATTCTTAAACAGTACTACATGTATATCGTTAAAGATTTCAGATCTGTAACATGTGTACCCCTTATACATGTAGTTATAGGGTTTTTGGCAATCACAAAATAATTAGGAATGGAAAGATGAACTCAGTGAAAACTATAAAGTTTCCAAATCCTTCATGGCACCCTAATTAAAACTTAAACAAACCTTGGTGTCTGTACATTACAGTGGTATATATAGTCAAATATAGTGTCATCTTCTTCAGATTCACCAAACTTTCTCTGTAAATCTGGACGGAATCGCCGTACTAGGTGAGGACCTAAATATATACCGTAACAAATCGCTTCAGAAGAATTCTTTAAGTCAAAAGTCATGTAAGAAATAACACCAGACAAAAACAGAAATGAAATGGTCTAAAGATCATGTATATATTTACTTCATACTGTATGTTGCTTATTTTTCGTAGTAAATGTAATGTGATTTCTGCACAATATATGTGTCCTGTGCCTGTAGTGTACTTGATTGCATGTTTTATGTCTACATGTAATTGCATTTGCATTTCTGCGACTGTTATACTTATGCCTACATGTATGTGCTACATTTTACTCTAAATATATGTCTTTGTGCTCTATCAGCATTAACTTTTATGTTACATAATGTATGCTGGTATGCATGACATTAGTTTTTGCGCTTTGTCTAGGAATATTGATAGGGGAAGGTTGGGCCCAAAAAACTAGTTTAACCCCGCAACATATTATATGTGCCTGTCATAAGCCAGGAATCTTTGACTTTCTTTGAAAGTCTTTGAAAAGCTTTCGTTTGTACTTGTCTTTTTGATGTTTTCTGTTCATTGTTTAAGAAGGGGGTCTATCTGTGACTATTTCAGGACTTGATTTGAATTATATGCATTTTATTTAGACCATGGGCCAATCGCAGAACCGCGAGCAATGCCAAATGGCCTCGTTGAAGACTGCCGGCGGTTGTCCATTGTGGTTTTTCTAAATTGCCGCTTAATTGTGGGCTGTGTCGCTTACACTTATTCCACATCTCATTATTTTCTATGAATCAAACTAATATAGAATTGATCGATTGTATTCTCCTTACCCCATGGCCCAGCCACTCTTAGTACAGCTAGAGGATTGAAAGGAGATATCACTGTTCCTATGACTCGTATCCATGTAGGTATCCTCTTCTCTGTGTCCGGGGGTTTGTCAGGAAACCCCCAGGGATCTGCTAAAACCAAGTGCTTCACTCTCTCTGGATATTTTATCGTATAAGATGAGGATACATAAGCACCAAGACTATGTCCTAATAAAACAAATTTGTCAATTCTCATCTGTTTTCTCCATTCTTCTAACGACTCTACAAATTCATCTTCAGCTTTTTCTGGAACTGTGCTAAATTTTGGTCGAGAACTTCGACCGAAACCAAGCAAGTCAAAAGCATAGAGAGTTCTATTAGAAGCCAGATTGTCAATATTTCTGGACCAAAGTCCTATACCCCCACCCATCCCATGGACCATGACTAGGGGCAGATTAGTTTGGTCCTTATTAACAACAATAGTCCACAGTCTGTTCCCTTTGGTTGGAAGATAAACATATTTTGTCTCATAGGCTAATTTGACAAATTCTGAAAAAGAAAAGAAATCATTTTTTCTCATAAATAATAATCATTAAACTACATGACCCATGATGTTATATGTGTAAGTTGATCAATTACAATCAGATCTAAAACACACAAATAAACCGTAGTTCAAGCCTCATCATATTTTCAGACTCTTATTTAAACAGGAATCTTGTCAAAGCTTAAGTTTGGTCCTTTCTGAACTGTCCTTGTTTAGATATTGGTGTCTTTGAATCCATCACATTTAATCTCATACATTTTATAACTGAATGTAATCTTTATGAACATTTGAGAAACAATCTATATTTAGAATTAGATAAATTATGTATAAACTTCAGAACTTTGAATAACTCTTCCAAATTTTTATGGATGTTGTCAAATGAAGATATAAATATTACAACTCTAATAGGAAATTATATACAAGAATGTTTTGAACTCAGAAGAATTTATTGTTAATTTAATATAAAACTGGTATGGCTCTGAACAGACTATATATATATTTGCAGACCTGTCAAGTGTCACGCAACTCGCGTGAGACTCACGCATCCAGTCAGCAATTTGGCGGCAAATTTCTTTGATCTTTTAATTTTTTCCTTTGATCTTTCAATTTTTTGTCGAATCTCACGCATGCAACTCATAAAAACTTGACAGCCCTGTATTTGTGTTGTCTTGACCCAATTATACATGTTAAATCATTGTATTAAATTATTATGCCCCTTGAGGGACCTTAATTGGAATAAACAATCTTATATCTTATATCATACATGAGCCAAATGTATGATAGCAAACAATGACAACTTATTTTTTTTCTTTCTATGTTGATGGCCACTTACAATACATTGTACATGTATTTACTTACAAATTAATTTAAACTTGCTCTTTTTATGGATTGTGTTGATTTTAGGTCATGTATATCATACATATATACATATATGTTACAATGTAGATTACATGTATAATTATTTGTAGTCCTGACTAGTCATGCTAGTCCATACCTCTTTTTCATCTTTATGTACATTTATATATATACAGTAAACATACTGATTTTCATTCAATGATTTACAATATATCTGAAAACTGTAAAAACAGTTATAAAGAACAATTTCCAAAAAGAATTTTAAGACAATCGTGGTAAGGTTTTGTAAACACCAATTTGAGGTTTGGGCTTAGATGTGAACCTTGTCGAATTCCCCTTTTGAGTGGAAGTTGTGGGTTCCAAATTGTAGATAAACCCTGGATTGTTTTTGAAACTGCTGATCTCCTGTATGAATGCGGAAATTAATAAACAAGAGGCTCCCAGGAGCCTGAATCGCTCACCTGACATATGTGCCTGAAGTAAAGGTTATAAGGCAAAATCGATTTAACGTTGAAAGGGTCATAAGATTAATAAGGGGGTCATCTGACAATATGGTGGATCTAAAGGTGCTGATCACTTTTGTTCTCAATCAAAATCTAAAAATCTGTCACCCATTTTGAGTTATTTGCAAAAAAATGCAGTTTAACCTAATGTTCTATTTTTAGCCACAGCGGCCATATTTTACAACCAATCAAAAATCCCCACAACAGTTCTATACACCTAATAATAATAAACAATAATACCAAGTTTGGTTCCCTTTGGACTTAAAGTGTCAGAGGAGTTAACATTTTCAATATAAGGAAATGCAGTTAAAATGCTCAATTTTGACGTTCCAAGGGCAATAACTCCTCAAAGGAAAGGTCCTACAACGTTGACCCTGTTACAAATTTTGTAGATCTTGATGCGCTTAACAATATGCAATTTAAATTTCTCAAATATCTTGTATAGTTTTCAAGATATTGAGCTAAACAGGTGCAAAATTTGCAAAAAATCCACAAAAAGGGCAATAACTCCTACATGGGTTGTTGGATTTTCTTCAAAATTTCAGAGCTGGTAGATCTTGAGGTGCTGATCACTTTTGTTTCCAATCAAAATTTTGAAATCTGTCACCGTTTTAGAGTTATTTGCAAAAAACTGCCATTTACCCCTATGTTCTATTTTTAGCCACAGCAGCCATGTTTTACAACCAATCAAAAATCCCCACATCAGTTTTATACACCTAATGCTAATAAACAACTATACCAAGTTTGGTTCCATTTGGACTTAAAGTGTAAGAGGAGTTAACGTTTTTTAATGTAATGAGGAAATGCTGTTAAAATGCTAAATTTTGACGTTCTAAGGGCAATAACTCCTAAAAGGAAAGGTCCTACAACGTTGACCCTGTACATATTTTGTAGATCTTGATGTGCTTAACAATATGCAATTTAAATTTCTCAAATATCTAGTATAGTTTTCAAGATATTGAGCTAAACAGGTGCAAAATTTGCAAAAAATCCACATAAAGGGCAATAACTCCTACATGGGTATTTGGATTTTCTTCAAAATTTCAGGATAGGTAGATCTTGAGGTGCTGATCACTTTTACCCTATGCCAGAATTTTGATATCTGTAGCCGTTTTTGAGTTATTTGCAAAAAACTGCATTTTACCCCTATGTTCTATTTTTAGCCATGGCGGCCATGTTTTACGACGAATCAAAAATCCCCACATCAGTTCTAAGCACCGAATGCTAATGAACAACCATACCAAGTTTGGTTGCAATTGGACTTATGGTGTCAGAGGAGTTAACGTTTTAAAAAGTTTACGGACGACGGATGGACGACGGACGCCAAGTGATGACAATAGCTCACATGACCCTTCGGGTCAGGTGAGCTAAAAAGTTATGGGCTACCACTCTCAGAGTGGTGTACCACTTCACAGTGTGCAGTGACAGTCACGGTATGTCTTTTTGTGTACTGTATATACATACTGTTAATATAATCATACATGACATACAATGTATGTATAAGAGTACTCACTGTTCAGTAGGCTTGTCTCGGCTTGTGCTAAGTGCATCATTGAAGAAGGGACCCAAGCTATCCAGGTTCTAGGATTAAACCAACTAAAACTATAATATAAAATACAACTAATAATAGCAATGATAGGTCCTGTATGTTATGGATTATTATGTACAGTCAAACATGTATATAAAGGACAGCCATGGAACAACAACATCATGCATGCAAGTGCCTTTTAGATAAAGGTTAATTGTGATTGTATTGTTTATAAAAGGGATATTTAAGGTACCCTAGCTTATATGCAGTGATTTGCTATATACATGTCTGTTGCCCTTTAAAGACAGGTTTGACTGTATTTATGATTTGAACTTGTCTTGGCCATCAGCAGCACAACAACCCAAACAATAGATACAATTTCAAAAATGCATAAAACCAAATGAAATTTTAATATTGGGTAACACATGTACCAAATACATGAATGATCAAGGACAAAACTACGATGAAGGGAGTTAAAACCTTTTAGATAATAGTTATAAACAAAGTGTAGACAGACAGACAGAAATTTTATTTTGAGTCGAATATAGCAATTAAAACAAAAGCTCCGGAGAGCTTTTATGTCGACTGAGTACACATGAAATATAATTTCATGAACAAGTACACCATATTTAACATGTTTAAGAAAAGGCACAGGATATGATTACAGCAAAACAGTAACAATAAGAAATTTTTATTGTTATGGCAAAGACGAAAACCGGGAATGGATGATGGGGCGGAGACCGAATCATTTACGACCGTAACAATAAGAATTTTCTTATCATTACAGCACATATTATTTCGGCAAATTTATTAATGACGATAATGCATAAGAGATTTACCAAAGATAAGATATTCTATGTTTTAAGTTCTTTGGAGCCGCTATTATTAATAATAATTAAATTAATTAATTAAAGAATAAAATTAATTAATCTCATCAGTAGTTGATAATGGAAAAAGTTCTCTTTACTCTTTGATGATTAAAACTTTTTTGTTGTAGGTATAGCGTCCCGACCAAAGAGAACTCCTCTTCTTCATTATAGATAATTAGTATTTTTTGCCCGCTTGTATTATTTGAATTAATAAAATGTTATGCCACTCTTTATTTCACAATATCGATTTGCCGTAACAATAAGAAAATTCTTATTGTTAAGGTCGTAAATGATTTGGTCTTCGTCCCGTCATCTGTTCCCGATTTTTGTCTTTGCCGTAACAATAGGAATTTCTTATTGTTACCTTTTGCTCCAATTTGCCATAAACGTATCCTGTGAATTTAGAAAAATAAAAAGCATACATGTACATCTCAACAAGCATGACAAGCCTTTTTGATCGAAATCTCTTCTGAATCTATTTAAAGTACATTGTATATCTTGCTGTCAAGTTAATTTCCCCACAGAATTATCAGAACCCTGATATTTGAAATGCCTGTACCAAGTCAGGACCTTTGCAATCTTCAATTTTTCTGGTATGTCTTCCTTGTTTTGTCTTGTCTTATGGACATTTGAGATTGGTTCGTTAATTTTGTTATTACCTTTTTTTAAACTCTTTAAGGGAACCTTTGTCAGTAATCATGGTTATAACAAGGGCACATGTACTAACACATGACCAAACATTCTGGTCAAACTTTTATCCTGTTTCTTAGGAAAAGGATTCTGAGTAAAATGTACCATGTTTTGTTAAACTTGGATTAAGCCCATACTTACACGAGTCCTGTAACATGATATGCTGCATCAAATATTGATAGCACAAACTTTAGCATTCTGTCATTTCTTTATTAGACACATATTTGACCCAATGACTTAGGTCATGATATCCTAACTCGATAAGTGGGTCAAATATAACAGTAAACCAGTGCAATGTTTTGGTTGTCTATTTTTAGAAGCATTGGGGTTGCATAAGGCAAACTATTGCGTTATTTGAAATCAAACAAAGTAATAAATCAAAGGAAAAATAAAAATGATTTTTTATGGTATTTCGAACGTAACTATAACAAAATCATTGTATCTATTTGCCTAAAATACCTGTTTGAAGGTTCCAAATTTTGGACTTCCTTCTCCATTCTTTGTCATATTCTAATATGAAGTTCCAAGACGGAAGCGGACACGATTTGGCATACTAGAAAAGATGCACTGATCTGCTGGAATGGACTCAACGTTTTTTAAAAAAAAAAAACATATCGATAATATTGATATGATCGGATTGTCAGTTTGATTTCCTGTCCATTATCTTAATTGTTCATATCACGGGCACTTGTTTCAGATAAGATATCCGTATTTTCTGAAAACTAGTGCCTGTGGTTGTGAATATTTACTTTGAAATAAGATTAATTTGCAAATCGATTTTTTCACAATTAGATTAAAATAATTATTTTATTATATCTTCATGTTTTTGCATATGATTTACAATTTAAGTACAAATGTGTAGTTATACCGTTGAATAAAATGTTAAGAAATAAATACTAAAAAAAATAATAAGAACAAAAACAAAAACAATCAAACAGATTCTTTTAGGTGAATTTAAACATTCACTTTCCAAAAAGTTGCATGAAAATATATAATGAAAAATATTATACAGGATCTGAGACAATAATTAAATCCGATATGATTTTCACAGACAGGATAGAATAATAAGATATAATGACCACGAAGAAGATTGCCAGTTACCGGCTTCTTCGTAAAGTATTGCAGTTGAGGCGCGGAAATGCCAGCCTATTGTACTATGGGCTCAATTTTCCTTCAACGTCCGGTAAACCTCGCGCGATTTCCCGCACTTTTTGCCTCTTTTTAACGCTTTTTTCTTTGAAAATTTCTGACGTCATTAAGCGCACACAGGACCCACAAGAAAAGCTACTTTGTTTTATTATCGAATAAGAATTTGTTTCGATTAATTGCCCAATAAACATTTGAAAACTTATTTTAGCTTGTAAAAAATTAAAGGATATGTTCAAACTTCGGGAGCGTCACAGGTTTAACCTGCATCATATTATTATAAATGTTGATATTTGGGGCAAATGAAACATTTACGAAAAGGTACAAATAAAGTAATTTGTGACGCAAATGAAATATACTTTTGGTTTAAAAGAAATTGTGAATGCACCGAATCCCATCTATCCAACTTTGATTTTGTTCACCTGTTAGGTTGTTTATCGAAGAGATCATCATAAGGTGCTTTGAAGAAATTATGGCAGAATTAAGAGACCATTGGCAGTAATTACTTGATTAATTTTATGAGACTGAAACGGAAAGTTTTATTTGTGATTTATCATTTCTTCAATTATAGATATTTTACAAAATAATTTCTAAAGTAAGAAAATGAAGAAAAA
Source organism: Arcuatula senhousia (assembly GCA_963971305.1). Classification (NCBI taxonomy): domain Eukaryota; kingdom Metazoa; phylum Mollusca; class Bivalvia; order Mytilida; family Mytilidae; genus Arcuatula; species Arcuatula senhousia. The sequence continues at coordinate 73,834,293 of OZ020306.1, read as the reverse complement.
AAATTTATATCACCAAAGTGTTGAATTTATATTATTATTATCGGACGAAGTCCGACTAAGTGTAGAATATAGGTCACATGACAAGTGTATTAATGTTGCAAACCGGATGTAGCATTTTGTGAATCAATCCCATAATCCCCCGAAGGCCAGCTTTAGTTGTGTTTTCTTTTCGCATAAGAAACTTAAAAGAAATTATGTTTTGGCGAAGCCAAAATATAATTTCTAAACCAATTGAATTTTCACACGATTTTTTTCCAAGTTTCTGTGCGAAATTGAAGCTTTATTCGAAACGTTGGTCAGTGACCTACAAAAAAACACCATAACAACGGATTCCAATATGGCGACGTGTTTACATGACGACAAACAATTAAATGACGTCACCTATAACAACATGACACCATGACAACGTAATTAAAAGAAGCAGAGGTACCAATGGGTATTCGAATGTCAAAAGTCCGAATGGACAGAGACAAAACCAGTAAACACCAACAAGAAAAGGAGAATGTTTACATGATGACGGACGAAAAATAAATATTTTTTTCTCTAATAATACATTATGTTAAATAAGATTGATGTTCAATCATCCTAACTATGATAAACAAAATTAAAAGGGTCTTACCTCAGTGTTTTTTAAATCATTATCTATATCAACAAGTATATTTAATCCTGCGGGAATATTCTTCAAACCATGTCGTTATTTTCTTCCAGGTTTCTAAATCAATCTTTAAATTGATGCCAATACAGAAAATGATAAATATTGACACAGAAAGCTTTCAAAACCTGGCAGAATAAAATGGTGCATTGTTCGTCTGCAGGAAACGCGAAATTCTCTGACAGGGAAATGACGTCACGGAACCTGTAAAGGGGTTTTATTTCGTCCCCGCCGAATGTTGTCCCTAAATATTTATATTTGCGCAAATAAATGAGGTTTCAATAATCATTGACGCAATGTATCTTTAACAAGAATGCAAATGTCATAATTTTCTTTTTTCTTGGGGGGCCTTGCACATAAGTACATTGTCAAAAATTCTTTGAATTTTCGAAGCTCGCTTGGATCTGAGAAAATCATAACGAAGAGAATCAAATCATCCTATTAAACATATGAAATGGCTGAAAATAACAGTGTCGTTCTTGTGAAGATTTAGGATCCTCTCGATTAAACTTTGGTGTTTCTACAGCAAATTCAAATGTAAAAGTATCTTTAGATAGCTGAATTTCTCGTACATTGTTTGATATCATTTTCGAAGCGTTTTATTTAATATGAGACAGGTAAAACCTGTTGCGCCCCCGAAGTTTCAATTAACTTATTATTTTTTCTTCGAAAATAAAAACAAACTAGCTTTTCTTGTGAGTTACGTGAGCGTTTAATGACGTCTAAAATTTTCAAAGAAAAAAAACGTTTGAAAGACGCCGAAAGTTCGGGAAAACAAGCGCGTGCTAAACCGGACGTTGAAGGAAAATTCAGCTCATAGTACAACTAAAATATTGACATTTCTACTATTATCGCTCCCTTCGGGAGCGTATTATTTTGTTTGTAATTTAATAAAATCTGAAGGATGGCGAAAAATAAAAAATCAAACACCACGCGAACAGACTGATATTTGTCACAATAAACAAATTTCCTTATCGAGAGTTATCGGCCAGCGGGCGTCCTGTTAAAACAGGAAATTGACCAATTTCAAACTGTTAATTAGTTGATCTGAATTCATCAAATTACCTTCAAATTTCACCTGAATATTCTCGACTCAATTTGCAATTAAACAGTACTAAATAAGATACTATAAGGTAAGATTTGATATGAAATGTTTTAGATTTCCAAGAGGTCTATTTCTAAGTTTGAATTTGGAATAGAATGTACGATTGACTTTAAACTGTTCCTTTCGAAAAATGTGTGATAAAAATGAAACGAGAAATAGTCTAAACAAAGCAGCAAAATATACTCTTTCCAACAATGTATATATTTCATATGTAAGATTCATTATGAAAAAGTTTACTCGCTTGTAATGCAAGTGCCTATTTCAACAGGCCGAATCTGAATTTACGAATTAGAGCGGAGACACTGTTATATTGGATTTATAGTGGAGACTAATCTCTGTAATTATTGTCTCAGCTTGGATTGAATAGGAAGGCATGGTTTTCATCATTGATATAATTCAAATTTTATTTCATTAGAGAAATCTATGAGCAATTAACTTCGTCCGATTTTAGGCTAAAGCCTACTCCATATTATGCTGCCTGTAAATACATATTAAGAACTTGGCTGAACTTGGCTGAAATAATAATAAATAAATATTAAATAATAAATAATATTAGCTTTGAATAGGTCACCATTTAGAAATGAAGCGGAACATCTCAATTGGGTCAATATCATGTTGAGTTTTCGTGGGCCATAGGAAAAGTATTTAGGAACTTTCACAGTAGAGTTACTGTTTTTCTTAAGTTCGTATTTGAATTTTTTAGCTGATTGCATGCGTCGAATGTTTATATCTAAGTCATTCCATAGTCTAATGGTAGCAGGGATAAAAGAATCTCTTGTTAAGGATAATCTGCAATAAGGAAGGATAATGTCTTCACCATTTCTAAGGGGATACGTAGAAATAGTTTGAACTTGCGGCGGGATAAGGTTTGTAAGATACGACGGGGCATTATGGTTAAGAATATTGTAAAACATATTAAGTTTTCGTTTTCTTCGTCTCTCTGCTAGTGGTTCCCAACCAACTTCACTGTAAATCAATTACATAAGGATACGTTCAAACTTCGGGAGCGTCACAGGTTTAACCTGCATCATATTATAAATTTATCATTTAACCAAAGAATCTGTCCGTTTTCTAAGACTCGAATAGAAGACGATCGAGTTTCATTTCATCATTCAAAGTAAGCCACTAGAAAAACCTAGAGAGGATTTTTTTAAAATCTCAGACTGAAGTTGTCCCATCTTTTACTAATATGCAACCCCTTGATAAATTTAAATTCATTTTTTTCTGTAACAGATTTTAGATCTGTGTAAATTATGTATATCTGGGGTTTAAAATATGTATAATCTCAATTTAATTGGAACTTAAGAATATTAATTTATGATTATTACGCTCCCGAAGGGAGCGATAATGGTAGAAATGTCAATATTCTAGTTGTACTATGGGCTCAATTTTCCTTCAACGTCCGGTAAACCACGCGCGGTTTCCCGAACTTTCTGCGTCTTTTTAACGCTTTTTTCTTTCAAAATTCCTGACGTCATTAAGCGCACACAGGACCCACAAGAAAAGCTACTTTGTTTTTATTTTCGAATAAGAATTTGTTTCAATTAATTGCCAAATAAACATTTGAAAACTTATTTTAGCTTGTAAAATATTTAAGGACACGTTCAAACTTCGGGAGCGTCACAGGTTGAACCTGCATCATATTAGCGAGCATCGCAGATGCGAGCCCTACGGCATTGTGCATGTTTTGAGATGTGCCAGAAATATACTGACGATAAAACCGGAACAGGTTTACTTTTACGGAGTGAATAAAATAATAGGCACGGAGCAAGTAAAACACTGTACTTTCTGGGCTTATAAAAAATACATCATAATCTGTTATGCAAAAATATAAAAATTGAAATTCAAAAACAGTGATAAAACAATAATTCATCCACTTGTTTATTTTTAAACACAGATTTTTATTTAAACACCATTCGGTCTTTTCCGCTGAAAAACGATTTTCCGGAAATTACCGAGCTAGCTTTTGGCAACATCGTTCCATTGACTAGTCATACCAAATGCATGATACTGACCAAGCTTTGTTAAATTCTAAGTAAGATAAATTAAGATAAAGAAATACATAAATTTACTGAATAAAATCTACTCATAATAATAAATAAAAGGTTCTTACCTAAAAATGAAAGAAGAGTCCCATCCTGTGGCTGTGGGGTTTCAGTGCACTTTCACTCACTTTCCTCAATCCTGCAAGTGCATATGATTTCGGTTTGGTGGGGTCAGACTTTGCTACTATTTAATTCCTTTTTTAAAAGGTCCATCTTTACGTTAAACTTAGCCGGTCAAGCACATGGATTTATTTTTAAAAGGTATATAGATTTTCGATGCTCGCTAAAAAGGCAGGGCCTTAATCATATTAAATAGTTATTTTACTTCATGTTCTGTATATTTGATCACATATAAATATACGTTTTTATCCTTAGTCAAAGGCTTTATACTGCCACATCTCCTCCACATGCATATATGTGTACATTTATGTTTTATTGTTTGTCAGTGTATTGTAACTGGTAATAATCCTTGTATTTTGGATTTATGAGTTTGTACTTTTTCCCTGTCTGTAGGAAACACGAAAGAGACGTCGAAATGGCCATACCACATTTTCTAGTATGCCTAAGGGGACATAACTATTTCTTAAATTTAGTGAATTGCGTAATTTTATATGTCCTGAATTTTGAACGTTCTACCTTTTTGAATGAGTCAAAATAATGTGGCCATTTCTTGGTGAAGAACATTCATTCCCTTTTACTTACTGACACAATGGAAAACAGAATAGGTTCAGAAGAAATAATGCAAATTGAAAAGTAAGAAACAAAATAGGAAGTGTCTGTGTAAGAGATAATTTCTTCCGGGTGTGATATTCAATAACCTGTGATATTTCTTCCAGGTCCATATTGGGTTTCAAGGGGACAATATTTTATAGATAATATTTCATAACAACTTGATTTGACATATTATTAAATAATATCCAGCTTTATTCCGTAAATATTGCATTTAATCTTGACTTAGGAAGATATTTCATGGGGGAATAAATAAACCGTTACATCTGCGCGTCCACGCCGCGTGGACGAATAGACTATACGGTATTTGCATTTCGGCATGTACATTTCGCATCTAATGTGAACTTTGAAATTTCCAGGTACAAATAATGACAAAGAATTCAATTTCATACTACAATGAATGGAAGTTCAGTAAATGAAAGTTCTAATTTATATAAACTTTAATAACGAGAACAAGTAGTCAAAATCCTTAGAAAAAGGAGAATATTCGGCAAAAAATAACAACAGAATGCAGAATTTCGGACATCCCAGCAACGTCCTAACAGAAAACAAAACAAAACCCAACAAAATGTTTTTTTTTCGTATGCACATTGACTCTTAAAATATATCAAATATTGATAGATACTGATTGTTCAAGCTATAGATTTTTAGTACCAACTTTTATCATTTGAATCCTGGCATAATATTGATAGATGTGTGAGCAACATGATTAGTTTTTGGTCAAAATGTGGATATCGTTAGTCCATTTTTATGAATTAAAAGTAAAAATAATTGTTGTTGAAACTCTTTTTTCCTATATGTCTTTGTTAATTTCCCGCCAAAAATGCAGTTAATAAATGCATTTATTTGAAAAACGAGGTCCGTGACCCCCATTTTTTATTTCATATATGGATATATATCACTAAGAACTATGAAACTACCAATTTTCATTAAAATCTGGATATATGCCATTTGGTATCGTCCCACCTTAACTTGAAAGGGGGGGGGTGGTTTTTTTTCCTAAAAAATATTCTGAAAATTATTTTTGATGAAAAAAATATTGTGGCAGCTGTGAGGGTAAGAAAAAAATATTCTGAAGAAGGATTTCTGCTATAAAAAATAATGCTGATAATGAAAAAAATATTCTGTCGTAACCCCTTTGAAAAATAAATATTTTGTCCGCACTCTGCGTGGAAAAAACATTTCTGTTCATAACAAAAAACCTAGCCCCCCCCCTTCAAGTTAAATGGTCTGTCCCTTATTTCAACTCGAGACAAGCAAAAGAAGCTACACGTCCTAATCCTAGATAACTATCTAGCTACATGTACATGTATCATAAGATTATTTTTTTATTTCTGTGGAGCCTCTTGTCAATCATAGGACCCTATATAGGGTACTAATGACAATGACCAATTTACATAACATTACAATGGAGAACTGTTGCAGTACATTTACAATGAGCATATAAGTGTAAATGTAAGTGAATCTTGACTTTATATGTTATATATTTTAGCACAAGCGGCCAGACGAGTTCACCAGAAGAAAACTGTCGATGTAGGTTGAGATGGAAGCCCACATCTAAAGCACATTTATCTGAAGTGGAGGATAAAATATTGAAAGGTTAATAAATAACTACAGACATCAACTTTTTAGTTTATTGGCTATAATTACATGCAAAAAAAATAAAACATTACAATAAGTTATTATTTTAGTCTGGAATTATTTTGGAGCTTGGAAAATAAGTTAAAATTTTATGAGTAAGACTAACCCTAACTAAGGGGGTTAGAGTCATGCTGGCATGGCTAATGTTTTGGGTTAGTATTCTAGCAATTATTTTGTAAACTAACCTACCCCCTTAGTACAGGTTAGTCAACTCACAAGCTTTGAAATTAATTTTTCCAAAGTCCAAAATAATTTCAAATTGAAATAATACCCTGTTCAGGGTAGGAAATTCGCTGAAAAAGTAACCAGCCCTGCATTGAAATTCTACCTGTTTTTGCTATATAACCAGTCAAATTTTCATGAATTTTAGCCAGCCCTGCCAAAAAGTTACCAGTCTAGGGCTGGCGGGCAGGCTGTTATTTCAAACTCTGCCCTGTTTTACCTAAAAGTTACAAAAAAAAACTATAATTGTGAGACACACAAGTCTTAAAACCAATTTATTGCACTTAAGTTTAACATGCTTGAGACAAGATTGAATAAACTTTTATCATGCTGATTAATTCATGATGAAAATCAGAATGTTAAATTTTTTTTAAAATTCATAAAGTAATGGAAGTTGGAGGGACAAAAACATCCAAAAGAGCAAAAAATTATATGCTTTCAAGTTTTGAGAAGTGAATACATGAGATTTTGAATTAAAAAAAAAATGACTATCAAAAAATTTAGAAATTAACCATGACTCATTAATCTATGAGACCAGACTAAGTGAGACTTTATATCCCTTCATGATATTTAAACCTTTAAATACAACATCAATAACAAACATGATTTTAAAATGAACAAATTTTTTTTTTTACAATTGTATTTCAGCATACATCAATGTACCTTATTCCACAAAAATGGTCCATCTGTCTCACCCAAAGCACCAACTCTGGACCTTGGTGTTGAATGAACACCACAGTGGGACTCCTCTAGTCATGGTCCATGGGATGGGCGGTGGTATTGGACTATGGGCCAAAAATCTGACAGAACTGGCCCATACCAGACCAGTCTATGCTTTTGACCAGCTTGGATTTGCTAGAAGTTCTAGACCAAAGTTCAGCTCAAAAGCTGATGTGGCTGAAAATCAATTTGTAGAAGCGATGGAAGAATGGAGGAAAATAATGAAACTGGAACGATTTATTCTACTGGGTCACAGCTTAGGGGGGTTTCTGGCCTCTGCCTATTCATTGAAATATCCTGAGAGGGTGTGTCACCTGATACCTGCAGATCCATGGGGGTTCCATGAGAAGCCCCCACAAACAGAAATCCCCACAAGATATAAGGTTATCCTTGGGATAGGAAGCCTGTTCTATCCACTATCATTTATGAGAGCATTAGGACCATTAGGTAAGACTATTTCTATCCTCTATCATCTATGAGAGCATTAGGACCATTAGATTAGTCCACTGATAATTCCACATTAATGAAATTTAATAGCAAAACTGAGAGAAAATAAAAAACAAGACAGACAGCTCAGAGAAATTGAAGATCACAATGGTCCTGACTTAGAACATTATATGCCTTTCAAAAAGACGTGGTTGGTTTAACCAGGTTTTATGTAAGTATACACATGTATAGTTTTAATCCATGGTATTTACATACTGATTTTGTCACATTTAACATTAAGAATTCATGTATATATTCAGGATGAAGTTGTACTGTATGAATGTTATAAAAAAATAAGTTATGTTAGCTGTACTAACACTAATGAAGTAGCGCTTCTTTTGGCCGGATTTCACTGAGTGAAATACAAATGACAACAAAGTTCCAGACAATAAATTTTGCTACGCCTGACGCGGATTTCGTCTATTCAAGACACATCAGATGCGCTCTACCAAAAATATTTAAAAAGCCAAACACTATATGATTATGAAGAGCATAGAACAGTAAAACCAAAAATACCAAATTGGGGAATCAAATTAATACTAAGATGATCAACCTATGTCTGGGGTAGGAAGAACCTTAGGGTTTACACAATTTTGAAATTTAAATGGATAATTTAAAGCTTTGATGTATTCTCCAACACAAAAGTGTTGATGCCTGAGCGGGGCAACCTGAAAATCAGGGTTATAAAATGGTGAATGTGGGGCAGCTGATGGCAGCCTGGCAGGGAACAAATGTTCAAAACAGTTTTCTCAGCAACAATATGTACAACAGCCACTTGATATTTGGTATACAGCATCAGGGTGGGGTCCTATAAAGTGGGATTTGATTTCAGGTCTGTTGCTCAACTACTTCCTGTTTAATGAAATCCAAGCATTTATGACTTTGACAGATTTTTAACATTTATTATTAAATAGCATTATGAGAGTCAAATATGAAAGTTTTTTTTAAACATCAAATTAACTTATATTGGTATGAGCTGACATTTTCTATTTTATTAGGTCCAGGGCTTGTTAAGAAGTTTAGATCTGACATTCAGAGTAAATTTGCTGATGTGATTACAGATGATACCATTTCACATTATATCTACCATTGTAATGCCAGAAATCCAAGGTCTGTATGATGGGGATGGTCAGGGGGTCCAGGGAAGGGAGGCAGGGGAAGGGGGAAACAGATGATACCATTTCACATTATATCTACCATTGTAATGCTAGAAATCTAAGGTCTGTATGAAGGAGATAGACAGGGGGTAGAGGGGGGTATGATACCATTTCACAAATACATGACTTATCTCACATTATATCTAACATCCAAGTCTGTTTAAAGTAGAAGATACAGTAATGAGATGTTGAATAAGTGTACACAACCTTGACAACACAACCTACTTAAATCAGCAGCAAATTAGAAATCCAGAATGGAAAATAGAAAGTATCCTTCAATGTGATATGACCAGAGGTAGCTGCTGGCCATTTAGCAATTGACCTCAGACCAAATTGAAGTATTATACATTTAGAATAAAATAACAAATCCTAAAATTATCAGCGAAGGACTGTCATAGTAATATTCACTTTTGATTTTCTTGGCTGATTTTGTTAAATGCAATATTACCTTTTCTCCTAAATATATTTCAGTGGAGAGGCCGCCTTTAAGGCTATTAGTTTAGGTCCATTTATCTGGGCCAACAATCCTATGATAAACAGATTGGGAAACTTGCCCTCAGAGTTACCAATGACGATACTGTATGGTGCTAATTCCTGGATGGATAAGACAGCAGGTTATAGACTTCAAGATATTAGAGAAAACAGCTATGTGGCAGTAGAGGTAAGCAATCACTCAAAAGGGGGTGGGGGTGGGTGGGGGTTTTTTGGTGCATGTTGACATGCCCTCAGAGGATACGGCAGTAGAGGCAAGAAATGGTGGTCCAGGATTATTAAAACTTTCACACATTTGTTTTATAAAAAAATGTGAATTTATAAAGAGGCCTATTGATTTTGGGTTCATAGAGTTTCAAAGGTCAAGGTGACAAGTTTAAAAAAACATTAAAATTTTAGACTTCGAGAATAAGTTTCTGAAGCATAACTTTTGAACACCCAATAAAACATACCGGTACATACATTAAAGCTAAGGAGGTAAGAAAGAAGGCTCTCACATATGAGGTCATAAGGTCAAAAGTCAAGGTCACAAGCTTAAAAAAATTTGAATGTCCAAGTGACATCTTTAGCTCACCTGACCCAAAGGGTCATGTGAGCTATTGTCATCACTTGGTGTCTGTCGTCTGACCGTAAACTTTTTAAAACGTTAAATCCTCTGACACCATAAGTCCAATTGAAACCAAACTTGGTATGGTCGTTCATTAGCATTCGGTGCTTAGAACTGATGTGGGGATTTTTGATTCATCATAAAACATGGCCGCCATGGCTAAAAATAGAACATAGTGGGTAAAATGCAGTTTTTTGCAAATAACTCAAAAACGGCTACAGATATCAAAATTCTGGCATAGGATAAAAGTAATCAGCACCTCAAGATCTACCTACCCTGAAATTTTGAAGAAAATTCAACAACCCACGTAGGAGTTATTGCCCTTTTTGTGGATTTTTTGCAAATTTTGCACCTGTTTAGCTCAATATCTTTAAAACTATACAAGATATTTGAGATATTTAAATTGCATATTGTTAAACACATCAAGATCTACAAAATATGTTATAGGGTCAACGTTGTAGGACCTTTCCTTTGAGGAGTTATTGCCCTTAGAACGTCAAAATTGAGCTTTTAAAAAGCATTTCCTCATTACATTGAAAACGTTAAATCCTCTGACACTTTAAGTCCAGTTGGAACCAAATTTTGTATTGTTGTTTATTAGCATTAAATGTATAGAACTGATGTGGGAATTTTTGATTGGTTGTAAAACATGGCCGCTGTGGCTAAAAATAGAACATTGGGTTAAACTGCATTAATTTGCTAATAACTCAAAAAGGGTGACAGATTTTTGAATTTTGATTGAGAACAAAAGTGATCAGCACCTTAAGATCCACCATATTGTCAGATGACCCCCTTATTAAACTGATGACCCTTTCAATGTCAAATAGATTTTGCCTAATAACCTTTACTTTAAGCTCATATGTCAGGTGAGTGATTCAGGCTCCTGGGAGCCTCTTGTTTTTGTCTCGCCTGCGAAGCAGAGCGGGACATAGGTGTTACTTTACCGGTGGCGGTGGCGGCGGCGGCGACGGCAGCATTAACTTTTTGGAAAAGTTTTATGAGCACCTCCATATCTCAAGAACTATAGGTCCTGGGTTGATGAAACTTGGTATGCATATGCCCCAGTAGTAGCTTAGCACAGTTGCATCCCCATCTTTTGACCTTGACCTTGATTTTCCGGTTGAATGACTTTGACAATTTTCAATACATATAATAGCAATGAAAAAGTTTTGCGAGCACCTCCATATCTCAAGAACTATAGGTCCTAGGTTGATGAAACATGGTATGCATATGCCCCAGTAGTAGCTTACCACAGTTGCATCCCCATCTTTTGACCTTGACCTTGATTTTTCGGCTGAGTGACTTTGACAATTTTCAATACATTTAATAGCAATGGAAAAGTTTTGCGAGCACATCCATATCTCAAGAATTATAGGTCCTAGGTTGATGAAACTTGGTATACATATGCCCCAGTAGTAGCTTAGCACAGTTGCATCCCCATCTTTTGACCTTGACCTTGATTTTACGGTTGAGTGACTTTGATTATTTTTATTGCATATATTTGCAATGTTTAAGTTCTATAAACATCTTTTGATCTCAGAAACTGAAAATCCATGTAAATTCAAAATATAATAGAAGTAAGAAAGAATAATTGTTTCTGATGGTGCCGGCAGGGAAGACATACTTTAGTGTTAACTCTTGTGTTAGAAAAGGTATTTTAATTTATTTGTGTATTCTCTAAATAAGTATACTGTAGAAGCAGAAATATTCGTGGGGGATTAAATTTTGTTTATTTCGTGGGTATGAAAAATCCATGAATTTAAAATATTTAGTTGAACAGTGCGTATAAAAATAAAAAATCCTCGAAAATTTGTCCCCATCAATTCAGTTTTGTGCTCTTAACCACGAAATTTATCCCAACGAAAATAAATGATTATACAGTATTTAAGATTAAGACATTCTTTATTCTCAAGTTTTTGAAGACCTCCAAAATATAGATAAATCTAATCCTCGCAAAAATATCTGCAAATCCCCAATCCAAACACCTACCAAACTTAGTACTATATGTATTGGCAATTTGCTGAAAGCAGAAGAGAAAAAGATCCAAGAGTCTTTAGCCAATATGCATGTCATTTCAGTGCCATGTCAATCATAAAATTATAGAGATACTGGTATTTTAATTTTTCAAAATTTAAAATTACTCTTTTGTAGAAAATACCTGAAGCAGGACATCATGTTTATGCTGACCAATCAGAAGCCTTCAATGCAGTTGTCATGGAGATCTGCCAAGCTGTTGATAAAGACAGTATTGTGTCACACCAGAGACTCAAAGATATTATTGACAGCTTTGATCTGAAACCAGAGGAATCTTAGACACTTAACCAAGCAAATTGTCTTTCACCTATATTTTTTTTAAGTAAAAGGGCATATAATGGTTCGGTCCATTTGTCTGTTGGTTGGTCCAATTCTTATGCTGGTTATCCTTCAGTTTAATCCTCTTGCTGCCAGATTAGAATTTTGAAAGAAGTCGCCAACGCCACAATGTTGTGACGTTACAATAGCGTTACGCCAAAATCTTTGATCAAATGTGACGTCTTCTTTTATTTTTGACTTTGCTACGGTTACAATACAAGAAAACACCTTTTATATTTCATTCCATATTGTTTATAAGTTATTATTTTGTCATAAAATGCCATTATTTTGTATTTTGAACATGTGTGTTAAATCATAACAAATGATTTAGTTGCATGTAATGTTTTGGTCCGATGGACATAAATGTGTGTGTGGCAGCGAATTGGTAGTGGACACATATGTCCCTTTGGCGGCGAGTCAGTAGTGGACACATATGTCCCTTTGGCAGCGAGTCAGTAGTATACACATATGTCCCTTTGGCGGCAAGAGGGTTAAAGTTACATTTCTATGTTGGATATCATCATGCAGGACATCATGTATTTTTGATATTTTTTTGTTTTTTTAAATTTATTTATTTATTTCTATTAGATCTGTAAGACGCATGAAGAACATGACATTATTTTCCTCATGATATTCATTCACATTGTTTTTGTTAATTTTAAAATAATTTAACATTGTTAATTCTGTAATGTTATAGAAATACTATCTGATTATTGTTTGTTGAGTACAAATTGCTGTGTTTTTGCCATGGTAGTAAACCAGTGTACTGTTTTCGACCACAGGTAAACCTGTCTAAATTGAATTTCTGTTGGATTGTCAGAATAGACAGGTGTTTGATATATACAGGTTATGAAACCAAGTGTCTGAGAATCCAGTATTGTTAAGGTTTATGACCTGGTTTTAAAAGAATATATCCAGGGTTTGTTTTGGAGAGGTTTCACTTGAAGTAATGATCTGACTACTTTACCTTGTCTCTCAGTGTGCTTCTGCTGAAATGACCGTTTTCCCAATGGACACATGAAATATTGGCAAGTGGCAAATTGTTAAAATGATATGGGGGAGATCTATAAGGGGGTTCAGAGGGTTGAAGGCTCCCTTTTGTCAGCAAAAAAAATGGTTGGAGATAAAGGAAATCATTTATGCTTACCAGAGAGCCTCCCATCTAGCTAGTTTATGACTTCCCCTTTTCAAAATTTTTACCACCACTAGAATAAGGTACTTTTACATGAAATTGTGTGTTATCATCTTGAAACTTTACACAAATTTTAGTAGGAAATGTACAAAACCAAATCACCATAAAATTGTATCTCCTTAACTTCATGGTTGATTGATTACAAAAAAGGTGTGTGTGTGTGTTATACTTAGGTTACCTGCGGGGTTCTTTATACACATATGCATAATAGTGTATTAACAAAGATAAACCTTGAAGTTCATAAAATATACCCCTCTTATCATATCCTGTAATTTATTATTCATGGTTTTGACAATCAATTGGTAGTTGTAGCTCTTTGCTTTTAATATTAACATTGTCTGTGATAATTTATTGTTTGAGGGTATGTTACACTGAAATATAATTAAGTTAATATATATTATGAAACAAGTTTGTATAAGGGACAAACTATTTAACTTGAATGGGAAGAGCACTTTGTTTTATTGTTCTGGTCACAATTGTTTTTAAGCATGCAGATCAAGTGTGAAAAAAATATTTATATTTTTAAGGCATAGCAACAAAGTATTTTTATTCATTATAGCTTTATTAATTATGAGAAATCCTTCTTCATAATATATTTTGTAAAAAAGCCCCCCCCCTTTCAAGTTCAATGGTCAGTCCCTAAAAATAAATATTGCTGATCAGTTGGTGCAGAGTAATATATATATATATATTTTGTGTCAGTAATGTTTGAGTAAATATTGTTTACATTTAAAAAATAAAATGTATTTCTTGACCTGTCAGAAACTATTTTGTGAAAGGCTGTGCTTTGATTTTTACTATAGATCTGTTTTAGATATAATTTTCTATTTATCTTGTTAATAAAGTTTTGAAATTGTATATATAGCTTTTATAGATGTTGGAGTTGTCCTGAAGTTTGTCTCAATGACATCCAGGTGATTTAGAGGTCAAGGTCATATTACAACTATTTAAAGGCCAGGTATTCTCTTCACTTTTCAAATATCAATACCCATGACAGAGGGTGTGGATGGAGTTAACAGAATAGAAAATAATGCCAAAAAAGTTAGTTTGTTATTCTTGTAGGTACTAAGTAATATCCAAATATAAAAACGTAAAACACAAGGGAAAAACAGTTACTACCTGAACAGGTTTTAGTAAAGCTAGAAATTTGAAATTCATTTTAAAATGGAGGCTTAACTTAAGGTCATATGCTATGGAAAGCCAACGGGGTCAAAATTCTTCATCCGTAAAATGTCAATTCGCAATTGTAACTTGTACATTTGTTATTCGTAACTTGTTGAATCGTATACTGTTTGTAGAATGTCTATTTGTATTTGGTTATTTGTAGATTTGTAAATTATTTATTTGTAAAAGTCAATTTGTAATTGTTAATTGCACATTTGTTATCCGTTAACTCGTTGATTTGTATACTCTTACTTTGTAAAATGTCAATTGGTAATTAGTAATATGTTGATATATAACTGCCTTATTTATAAAATGTCAAAGCCCAAATCGCAAAAGTCCAATATGTAACTTTTATATAGTTATGTACAATGTTGATAACTCATTAGTTGATCTATGAAATGTTATTTTTAGAATTTCGACTTGTAACTGCACAACTGATAAATGTGGAAACGTACAGTTTGAAATTTATACATTGGACCTTAATTGTCATTGTACAATCGACATTTTGCGAATCGACAAATTACATTTCTACAATGAACAAGTCGGGCGAATCGTTCATGCGTGTAATTGTCGACAGGGGGCGCTACCGTCAAGTACAGAAGCAAAGCATTGATAAACGCGGCAGCTGGGTACCTCATGGTAAAACAATAAGAGTGAATCGAGGGGTAACCCCACAGGCCCTTGGGGTATGGATACAGTTTTACCCCCTTTTTCTGTACAACCTCCCAGAAAAAAAAATTATTCTAAATACATATTGTTTTGTCTATTTTCATTCATTTCTGACCATAAAACGACTGGAAAAAATTAATGCCCTCTGTTCACTATCAAATCTAATATTTGCCCGACATATTTTGAAGGCTTAGGTTCTTGGGGCTAAAACCCAAAAGCAACAACATGCAAGCATGTTGCGTGTTGTTTGTTTCATTGTGTGTTAGTCTGCTTTGTTGGAGATTGTCAAAAGGGGGAAGGTTGGGCCCACTTACAAAACTAGTTTAACCCCGCCACATTTATTTGTGCCTGTCCTAAGCCAAAATCCTCTGACAAAGATTTTGTTTGTAGTTGTCTTCTTATGTATTTTTGTTCTATGTTTAAGAAGGGGTCTTTCTTTGACTATTTCAGGACTGTACTCGAATTGTTTGCATCATGTTGTGACCTTGGGCCAAGCGCAAGACGGGGAGCAGCGCCCGCGGGCTTTGTTGAAGGCTGCTGGCTGTTTTTATGCCCCCGCGACGACATGTCAGGGGGCATTAAGTTTTACTCATGTCCGTCCGTCCGTACGAAATTTCCGTCAAGCTTTTCTCAGGAACTGTACATGAGTATGATTTGAAACTTGGTAGGATGGTTTAGTATGACAAACTGTACGTCCTAAGCGATTGGTTAGACCTGTCGGACATCTACTTCCTGTTTGGGACTTGGGCGAATGTGAAAATATGTGAACATGACTTTCGTCAAGCTTTTCTCAGGAACTGTACATGAAAATGATTTGAAACTTGGTAGGATGGTTCAATATGACAAACTGTACGTCTTAAGCGATTTTCAGACCTGTCGGAAATCTACTTCCTGTTTTGGACTTAGGCGAATGTGAAAATATGTGAACATGACTATCAAAATTTCCGTCAAGCTTTTCTCAGGAACCGTACATGCAAATGATGTCTCGGACTCCATAGGATCGAGGTTGTCAGATGGCCCCTTATAGGGGTTATGGCGGCTTTAAAGTGAAAACTAGTAGGAGTTATGGCCCTTAAAAGATAAAAGATGGTGTTTATGGCCTATAGAATGAAAACTTTTGCTGAAAGAGAAATGCTATAATAGTTCCCATTGTGTGGTATTGCAGATGATTATATGGGCTAATTTAGACCAGGTGAGCGATTCAGGCTCCTGGGAGCCTCTTGTTGTATTTGTTATTATGTCCATTACATCTATATATGTCTACTACATATGCATTTCTTTTATTATGTCTTCCCCCACTGGTGGGGATACATATTGTTTTTGGCTTGTCTGTATGTTTCCACATTTATCAGTTGTGCAGTTACAAGTCGAAATTCTAAAAATAACATTTCATAGATCAACTAATGAGTTATCAACATTGTACATAACTATATAAAAGTTACATATTGGACTTTTGCGATTTGGGCTTTGGCATTTTATCAATAAGGCAGTTATATATCAACATATTACTAATTACCAATTGGCATTTTACAAATTAAGAGTATACAAATCAACGAGTTAACGAATAACAAATGTGCAATTAACAATTACAAATTGACTTTTACAAATGAATAATTTACAAATCTACAAATAACCAAATACAAATTGAAATTTTACAAGTTAAGTAAAAGTTTACAAACCAACAAGTTAACGAATAACAAATGTGCAATTAACAATTAAAAATTGACTTTTACAAAATAGATAATTTAAAAATCTACAAATAACCAAATACAAGATGACATTCTACAAATAAACAGTATACAAATCAACAAGTTACGAATAACAAATGTACAAGTTACAATTGCGAATTGACATTTTACGGATGAAGAATTTTGACCCCGTTGGCTTTCCATAAAAGTGAGATAAAAAGACTTAGCTTCTTTCATCTCCTCGTTCTTGATGAATTCTTCAAGAAATTCAGTCTCGTAAGAGTGTAAAAACAAGTCGACGAGGAGAGGGGCACAGTTTGTACCCATTGGGATGCCGATTTTACTGCTAAAGATTTCTTTTTCTCCAAACATGGATACTCTGTAGAAAGTTTTACTAGGTTAAGTTGCATTTTGCAAAAGTGACTTCAAGGATACATTGACGACGAACGTTAGCATGAGTTTAACATTTACAGAAAAATTTGTGTCACAAAAATTACAGAACATCCAGGGATTAAATAAATAAAACTGATTGTTTTGGACATCCCTGAGAACATCTTATATTTTTTTTTATTAGTTCCAACCTACGTCCTCTTCTGGATCTTCCAGAATGAGTTAGTCGATCTTATATATATATAGTATCTGAGAAATTTAAAACTCTTATTCATTATCTCAGATAATATATGGAAAAACAATCTAATATAACCTACATGTAAATAAATGTATGAATAAATAATCAAAGAAATACCGCACCCATGTCGTACTCATAGGATACCCAATTCGCTCAGAATTTAAGCTTGGTCGCTTTCTTAAGAATTAAAGCGTGTTTCGAGCTTGACACTTTGGGATTTTATGAAGGCTTAAACAGTTAAAGTTGGCTCATGGTCTAAATAAAATGCATATAATTCAAATCCAGTTCTGAAATAATCACAGATCGAGCCCCTTCGTTAAACTAGTTTTTTTTCCCCCAACCTTAATTCTTCCTATCAATATTCCATGACAAAGCACAAAAACTGAACACAATCAAAGTTCAATTCCACTAGAGAGAACCTTAGACAAAAGACAACAAAAACAACGAACGGACGGTATTATTTTCTCAGTATCACGTTATCAATATCTCTGCCTAAAACACTTAATTCAAATTAAACCAAAATATCTAATTCATATCCTTTGCGTTATAAATTTTGAAGCCATTTTTTTTTCATTTCCAATGGATTGTTTTTAAACTTGTGAGCTTTATGAAAAAAAAAACAGTACCATAAAATTCAGGGTGTGATATTCCTTTCACTATCAGAAAACGACGTGTACAATTAAAATTTTTCAATAAAAGATCGATTCTTGTGGAAGTATTTAGAAAAATGATCTTACTAACCTTGCTTTAATAATTTTTTAGGTATAAAACGGTTTTTATTATTAAAATCAGAAACACCACTGCAGATCCGAGCATATCCTACTAATTGTGAAATGTAAACCCCGTATGAGGCGCTAGTGGAACATCTTCAAGAAAAGGGAAAGTTATAATAGGAAAGATACTCTTTCCGTAAATTGCGATTCATAAAAATCGTTACTAAAAAAATATTTACCAAATGAGTTTGAAACTCTAGAACAGATGTAATTACTCTTAGATTTATAAATATTCAAATTCTCATCAGTTCAAAACTTTATTCCTTACCGCCGACATCCGTACCCCTGCCCCTTAGGTCTGAAACACAACCAGTTTGTTTCCTGTCTAAGATTACTTGAAATTCCTGTTTCAGATTACTTCTGAGAATCCGTAACTGTTACTTGTATATGTATAGATATTTCTTTAGAGAAAACGGAGACAATCTAACCTTTTGTATAAAAATGAGGACAGTTTCAGATAATTACTTTTTTTCAGATTTTAAAAATAAAATATTTACTTATTAAACTAATAACCATAAACCTACCAAAAGACCCTTTTCTAAATTATATTCAAGTACATTGTGTCAATTTGTCCCTAATTAGGCCACGATACCTGTATGTATTAATACATTTTTAGAATAATTTTTAAAAAGTTCACTTTTCAAAAAATTGCAGTTTTTTCACCAAAATCGAAACCTACCCTTTCAAAGACTTGTATCGAAGTTAGAATATACATGACCCATGGTTGCAAGTTTAACTTGTTCACCTTGTAATCATTTTTTTTTTTAATATTGGGGAGAAGTTCATTCCATAAGCCTGCCTTGGACAAAACTGAAAGTTCAAAAACAAGCATTTTGGTCATTTTGGGCAATTTGAAAAATGCCAATATTGCCCCTTAGGGTCCTTGGTAGTAGATAGCAGAAATTATATTTTCGAAATGTCATTTGCAATTGAAACTCGACAAAGGCATGTTTTAAGGGATTCGCATTCCATGCTCATATTTTGATAATCAGAAGACATTGGGGAAACATAAACCTTAGAATAGTTGAAGTTTGGTTTCCAATAAAGCTGATTTGGCAAAGAAATGCAGTTATACTGATTAAGGGCTGTATGCTGAATTTTTCAGAAAACAAACTGAGTATTTTGCCAAATGAAGTCTTAGGTGAAGTTATCGTAAGCATTAGTAAAAAAAAAAATAAATAAAATAACGCTTTAGTTCTTGAAACCTGATACCGTTTTTTAGCTCACCTGACCCGAAGGGTCAAGTGAGCTATTGTCATCGCCATGCGTCTGTCGTCCGTCCGTCGTCCGTCGTCTGTCGTCCGTCGTCTGTCCGTTACTTTTTAGCCCTTAGGGTGTCCTGCACCAAACTTGTGTTTCGATTTTTGATCCGTTAAAAAACATGGCCGCCGTTACTAAAAATAGACTAGGGGGGTCAGACTACTGTTTTTGGCTTATAAATCAAAAAGTATAAGAGATAGAGGAAATATGAGTCCACGCTACTGATTCAGCATTAAAAGCTCTACAAAAGTCTCCATTTGGTCAAAGTTGTCAGATGACCCCTTATAGGGGTTACGGCCCCTTAAAGGTGAAAAATAGCATTTTTTCATGTTTTTGGCCTACAGAATGAAAACTATTGCAGATAGAGATTAGCTGTTGCTTGCTTAAATGTTCAGCTCATTTAACTCTACAAAAGTCTCCATAGAGTCGAAGTTGTCAGATGACCCCTTATAGGGGTTACGGCCCCTTAAAGGTGAAAAATAGCCATTTTTCATGTTTTTGGCCTACAGAATGAAAACTATTGCAGATAGAGATTAGCTGTTGCTTGCTTAAATGTTCAGCTCATTTAGCTCTACAAAAGTCTCCATAGGGTCGAAGTTGTCAGATGACTCCTTATAGGGGTTATGGCCCCTTATAGGTGAAAAATGGTGTTTTTGGCCTATAGAATGAAAACTATTGCAGGTAGAGAAAAGCTGTTGCTTGCTTAAATGTTCAGCTCATTTAGCTCTACAAAAGTATAGGGTCAACATCAAGACCAGGTGAGCGATTCAGGCTCCTGGGAGCCTCTTGTTTTTTATCATGAACTTTTCCCAAATTATTATTGTGTTTTACAATTATAGAGAAGTTTGAATTGTACATCTATAATTTATGGACTGGACCACATATTTTCTTTTCTTTAATCTTGGTTGTAAAAACTTTGTTTCACCATTTATATCTATCCAATATTAAGCCTCATGTCTGATCACAATGGAGTAACAGTTGCATTTTTAACATTTTTGGCCGGATTTCATAGAGTGAAAAATCCAAGTCAAAAAAAAAAGACCCCCCCAAAAAAAAATCCAGCAAAATGGTTACCAATCAGAGTTATATCAACCACAATTATTTCAATAATTTCTTAGCCTGGCATTGGTCATAGTACAGTAGTTATACCTCCGAGTTAAGCAGGGTATATTAAAGTTCCTGTTGATGTTACGTAAAGTGTCTGTCGGTCTGTTCTAACTAATATTTTACCAAATCATATTTCATTGCAATTTGGCACAATGTTTGACAAATTTTGTTATGTGATTTTGAAAGTAATTCATAATAATAAGCATGCTTGGAATATGGTAAATCATTTATATCAAATTACCATTAATTTTTATTACAGATTCATTTCTAAGATCTAGAAACTCAACAGATCATGAAGCTACTGCCATGATGAAAGCCCAGTTTATGAGCCTCTGGGACGGAGTCATTACTGACCCTAATTGTCAGATTATGATAATAGGGGCTACAAACAGACCCCAGGATCTAGACGCTGCTATACTGAGACGACTTCCATGCCAGTTTAGAATAAGTATACCTGTAAGTTTTTATACCCTGCAGCATGAAGTGATGTGGTTAATATGATCCAATTAAGCTCTCCTTTGTTTGGTGTCTGTTCATTATTCTGAGGATTTCTGTGGAATCATTTATTTTCGTTGGTTCCAATTTTCGTGGTTTGGTGAAGATTTATAAGTTTGTGGATTCTGAAATTTGTGGTTCTAAAGTCTGCAGTATACAGATCTAAATTTTCTTTTCATGCAGTATCGAATTTGTGGGTCAATGCCACCCATGAAAACCACGAAAATTGATACCCCACAAATAATAATGAAACCACAGTAGCTGAAAACATTATAAGGGATTAGAATAAAACTTTGCTCACCTACTCAGTACATAAAAGTTAAAGGTCAACGTCCACAGTAGCCAAAACATCATCATGCAACTTTTGCACATAATACAAAAAGGAGCTTTGTGTCTCTTGATTAACTTATTAACTTGGTATTTTTTCATTTGGATTATTATTCATTATTTATTTTGCTCTGTTTCTGCAAATTTTGATTTATAATTTAGATTTTATATAAAAGCTTTATTTTCTTTTAGGTTAAAGAACAAAGGAAGCATATATTAAGGATAATTTTAGAGGAAGAAGAGGTAAACAACAAAATAATGTGATGCTTAATTACAGTAAAAACTGTTTACCCACAACACTGGAAACACTGTAGCTAAAATTCACTTAAAATGGAGATAGATTCTATACAGAAAAAAAACAAAATACAATTAAAAGAATGTTCAGTTACCTCCTTTCCTTAAACTGACTGCCCTGCATAGCCAATGTTTGTCTAACGCATATGTTGAACCTTAATATAAAAAATCACAAGCATAGTGGCTCCCGCAGGGTTAAAAACGACCTGCGACCTGAGGGCTTTTTAAGGGCGACTTCTGACCTACACTTCATTAAATCGACCTATGCCACAAAACCACTTGCGACATCCGCCAAAATATGCCTTTTAAAAGCGCCCTTGAGACCTCAGCCCCATTTTAAAAGCGACCTTGCGACCTGAGGGGGGTACCCTGCGGGACCCCCAGCATACAAGCAGCAATAGGATATTAAACATCTTATTCATACCAAAGCCTGAAACCAAAACAAAATTCAATACCTTTAACTTGTCTTGACATGTTCAGACGGCACAGAGTCTTCATACCAGAACAAATTGCAGCTCGAGATTTGTACATCACAGAATGATGCTACCATAAAGATATTTTTTTTAGATTGGTGAGCTAGATTTTAACAAGTTAGGAAATCTAACAGAAGGCTTTTCTGGCAGTGATTTGAAGGAGGCCTGCAGGGAAGCAGCATTCTACAGAGTACATGAAGTATTTGAGAGTCACAGAAACTTGGTTGGATATGATATAATGTAAGGACTACTTTTATTACTCAGGTTATGTTAATGCCCCTGATGACATGTCTGGGCAATTAACTTTTACTCATGTCTGTCTGTAAGAAATTTTTGACAAGCTATTCTCAGAAACATCTCATGGTAACATTTGAAATTTGGCAGGGTTGTTTGACAGCACAAATTGTATGTTCTTGGTAATGTTCTGTCAGACTTTAAGTTTTTCTATGGGGCCCGATGTAAAGACATCAGTGTCCCATTGAGACACATTTCTCCTTTATTTCTGTTTAATGACTGTACAGGTAAAATGTGTGAACACTTTGAAACACAAGGTTTGGAATAAAAAATTAATATTCTATTGCATGTAAATTAATTTTTTAGCTCACCTGGACCGAAGGTCCATGTGAGCTATTACCATCACTTGGCGTCCGTCGTCGTCGTCTGTCGTCTGTCGTGGTCGTCATCGTCTGTCGTCGTCGTCTGTTAACAATTTTTCAAAAATCTTCTCCTCTGAAACTACTGAACAGAATTTAATGAAACTTCGTATGAATGATCCTTAGGGTGTCAGAGTTCGCGAAATGTATCGGACCTGTCAGACCTGACTGGTAAAATTTACGCAGGTCCGGCATTTTAAACATACTTACTGGACCCATGTCTGGTAGATTTTAGTAATTTTTAGCTCACCTGGACCAAAGGTCCATGTGAGCTATTGCCATCACTTGGCGTCCGTCGTCGTCGTCGTCGTCGTCGTTGTCCGTTAACAATTTTTCAAAAATCTTCTCCTCTGAAACTACTGAACAGAATTCAATGAAACTTGGTATGATTGATCCTTAGGGTGTCCTGCACCAAACTTGTGTTCCGATTTTTGATCCTCGAAAAAACATGGCAACCGTTACTAAAAATAGACCAGGGGGGTCAGACTACTGTTTTTGGCTTGTAAATCAAAAAGTATAAGAGATAGATGAAATCTGATGCCACGCTACTGCTTCAGCATCAAAAGCTCTACAAATGTCTCCATTGAGTCGAAGTTCTCAGATGACCCCTTATAGGAGTTATGGCCCCTTAAAGGTGAAAAATAGCATTTTTTCATGTTTTTTGGCTTCTGAAATGAAAACTATAACAGATAGAGAAAAGCTGTTGCTTGCTTAAATGTTCAGCTCAATTAGCTATACAAAAGTGTCCATAGAGTCCAAGTTGTCAGATGACCCCTTATAGGGGTTACAGCCCCTTAAAGACAAAACATAGTGTTTTTGGCCTATAGAATGAAAACTATAGCAGATAGAGAAAAGCTGTTGCTTGCTTAAATGTTCAGCTCAATTAGCTCTACAAAAGTGTCCGTAGAGTGGAAGTTGTCAGATGACCCTTTATAGGGGTTACAGCCCCTTAAAGGCCAAAAATAGTGTTTTTGGCCTGTAGAAAGAAAACTATTGCAGATAGAGAAAAGCTGTTGCTCGCTTAAATGTTCAACTCATTTAGCTCTACAAATGTGTCCATAGAGTTGAAGTTGTAAGATGACCCCTTATAGGGGTTACAGCCCCTTAAATGTGAAAAATAGTGTTTTTGGCCTATAGAATGAAAACTATAGCAGATAGAGAAAAGCTGTTGCTTGCTTAAATGTTCAGCTCAATTAGCTCTACAAAAGTGTCCATAGAGTCGAAGTTGTCAGATGACCCCTTATAGGGGTTACAGCCCCTTAAAGACAAAACATAGTGTTTTTGGCCTGTAGAATGAAAACTTTTGCAGATAGAGAAAAGCTGTTGCTTGCTTAAATGTTCAGCTCAATTAGCTCTACAAAAGTGTCCAAAGAGTGGAAGTTGTCAGATGACCCTTTATAGGGGTTACAGCCCCTTAAAGGCCAAAAATAGTGTTTTTGGCCTGTAGAATGAAAACTATTGCAGATAGAGAAAAGCTGTTGCTTGCTTAAATGTTCAACTCATTTAGCTCTACAAATGTGTCCATAGAGTTGAAGTTGTAAGATGACCCCTTATAGGGGTTACAGTCCCTTAAATGTGAAAAATAGTGTTTTTGGCCTATAGAATGAAAACTATAGCAGATAGAGAAAAGCTGTTGCTTGCTTTAATGTTCAGCTCAATTGGCTCTACAAAAGTGTCCTTAGAGTCGAAGTTATCAGATGACCCTTATAGGGGTTACATCCCCTTAAAGGTGAAATTTAGTGTTTTTGGTCTGTAGAATGAAAACTATCGCAGACAGAGAAAAGCTGTTGCTTGCATAAATTTTCCACTTATTTAGCTCTACAAAAGTCTCCATTGGGTCAAAGTTGTCAGGTGACCCCTTATAGGGGTTACAGCCCCTTAAAGGCAAAAAATAGTGATTTTGGCCTATAGAATGAAAACTATTGCGGATAGAGAAAAGCTGTTGCTTGCTTCAATGTTCAGCTCATTTAGCTCAACAAAAGCATTTATAGGGTTGAAGTTTTCAGATGACCCCTTATAGGGATTGCAGCCCCTTAATTAACATAGACATAGACATAGACATAGACATATTTTATTTAGATCCAATCATGGAGCCCCGTGAGAGGCAGTACAATTATTCATAACAAAATAAAATGAATGAAATAAAATATATAAATTTATGATTTAACTGATTAGTCTTCAATAACAATAAAAGAAAAAACACATTTGATAGCTATAGATAAACTAGCCTCTGCCTGGAATAGAATTTTTGTTGGAGGAGACAGCTCTTCTAATATGAAAATAATGTATTATATTATATATATATAACCATGATAACTAGTATTATATATTATCATAGATATTGATTATATATTTAATGACATTCATGATATTTAATTAGCACAAGATAATAAAGAATCTCTTTTCATAAATAGCTCTTTTAACATTTCAAATAGTTTAAGAATGATATCTCTATCTTCATTACTCATAAGCCAAATAAATTTGTTAGTTGAAGATAAGTTACTGAAATTATTGCACTTGTTATAAAAATATGATAAAAATTTATTTCGAACACAATTAAGAGAATTACAGTCTATGAGAAAATGAATTTCATCTTCAACATTAATATTACACAGATCACAAATTCTGTTGTTACTTTCAAGATTAGTATAGCGCCCTGTTTCTATTTTTTAATTTATGGGCACTTAATCTAAATTTCATGTTTTCATGTTTTTGGCTTATATAATGATAACTAAAGCAGAAAAAGAAAATTGGTTGCTTGCTTTAATGTTCAGTTCATTAAGCTCTCAATAAAGATCTCTATAGAGTCAGAGTTGTCAGACAGCCCTTAAAATAACATGTTTCACATTTTTGGCCTACAGAATGAAAACTATAGCTGAAAGAGAAAAAGCTGTTGCTTGCTTAAATGTTCAGTTTATTTAGCTTTACAAAGTTCTTCATAGGGTTGACATCAAGACTAGGTGAGCGATTCAGGCTCCTGGGAGCCTCTTGTTCAAAAATCTTCTCCTCTGAAACCACTGAATGGAATTTTTCAAAACTTGGTCCAAGTATTAATTAGGGCATGATGTTAAAAAATTGTGTTCGGCTTTATGATATGTTAACAAACATGGCCGCTGTTACTAAATATAGAACATAGGGAAAAATCACATTCAAAGACTTATTACTTGAAAACTAGAACAGATAAAAAAATCTGAAGGATCTTAGGCTCTTCAGAATCAAAAGCTCTACAAAAGTCTTCATTGGGTGGAAGTTGTCAGATGACCCCTAATAGGGGTTATGGCCCTTATAAGGTAAAAAATGGCGTTTTTTTCATGTTTTCGCCCTATAGAATGAAAACTATTGCAAATAGAGAAAAGCTGTTGCATGCTAAAATGTTCAGCTCATTAAGCTCTACAAAAGTCTCCATTAGGTCGAAGTTGTATGATGACCCCTTATAGGGGTTATGGCCTGTTTTAGGTAAAAAATAGCGTTTTTATTCATGTTTTTGCCCTATACAATGAAAACTATTGCAGATAGAGAAAAGCTATTGATTGCTTAAATGTTAAGCTCATTTAGCTCTACTAAAGTCTTCATAAGGTCGAAGTTGTCAAATGACCACTTATAGGGCTTACAGCCCCTTAAAGGTAAAAAAAAAATAGTGTTTTTATACGACCGCAAAAAAATTGCGGACGTATAATGGTATGATGCTGTCGTCGTCGTCGTCTGCATCGTTGTCCAGAACTTTAGTGTTCCAACAATAACTTAACTTCTAGTTATCCGATTGCTATGAAATTTGACAATGATGTTCCCTACCATTAAAAAATGGATGGGATTGATTTTGGGGGTTCCCCCTTTTTCGTTTAGAAATTAGGGGCCAAAAAGGGGCCAAAATTGCTACTTTTTTGTTTGTTGACACAATAACTTTAGTTCTAGTTATCCCATTGCTTTGTAATTTGGCAATAATGTTCCTTACCATAAAAGGATGAATGGGATTGATTTTGGGGTCCCCCCGTTTTTTCGTTTCAAAATAAGGGGACCAAAGGGGCAATAAATTTAAATTTTGTATTTTTTCCACTATAACTTTAATCCTAGTTGGCCTATTACTGTGGAATTTGTAAAGAATGTTTCTTACAATAAAAGATTGATCCTGATGAATTTTTTCACCACCACCCTTTTTCCTGTTATGTAATTTAAGGTCAAAATGGGCCAAAATCGAAACTTTTTTATTTGTGGTCTTTTTCCCCCTATTACGTTATTAGGGGACAAAATCGAAAAAAACATTTGTGACACGATTTTGAACATTTTTTGGGGGCATGTTTTTGGGACCCCCCCTTTTTCCACTATAACGTTCATTGTAATTAGGGGCCAAAAGGGACCAAAATGGATACTTTTTTTTGTGGTTCCATTTTGAAAATTTATTTTGCATGTTTTTGTCAAATAGCGAATACAGAATTGTGACCCCTATTTTCTCACCTACTATTGATGAGGGGCCAAAATTGAAACTTTTTTACTCGTTCAAACCTCACCCTAAAAATTTCAGTAACTAAAACTCATCAATCCACAATAGGCTTTTAAAATGTGAGTGGAAAGTCCATCATAAGCTGCATGTGTCAAAAACCTGTGTAAGTCCAACATGGGATGCTTGCTTAAATGTTCAGCTCATTTAGCTCTACAAAAGTCTCCAAAAGGTCAAAGTTGTCAGATGACCACTTATAGGCTTAACAGCCCCTTAAACGTGAAAAATAGTGGTTTGGCCCATAGAATGAAAACTTTTGCAGATAGAGAAAAGCTGTTGCTTGCTTAAATGTTCAGCTAATTTAGCTCTACTAAAGTCTTCATAGGGTTGACATCAAGACCAGGTGAGCGATTCGGGCTCCTGGGAATCTTATATACTTTGCTTACCGAAATTGTATTGTATTAATAGAATAAATTAAGTGTTTGCCGTTCGATCCTCATCAGGGGTGAAAATTTCATGAACCAATTTTCCGACTCTCTAGACACCATTTGCGAGGATGGTCTCAAGGAACGATGCTAGTCCTTCGGAAGGAACGAAAAAGGTTGACCCGTGTTTGTGGAGAGCAATACCCCATGCACGTTTAAGACCCCGTTGTAGAGTTCGATAAGAGTAGGCTCAATGGGGGCCGCTGCAAAGGCCACACTCGCAAACTGCTAGCTGGAGAGGGATTCACATAAGCATTAAGCTTGTTTCCCAATCCAGGATCTGTTTAAGCTGATTAAGTGTTAAAAATGACAAAATAGCCTGTGAGACTATTTTGCCAAATAGCAACCGCCTTTATAATTATTAATAATTTGAAAAAAACAACCGGGGTCGTTCAAATTATATAATACTATAATACTTTGTTGGCAAAAACACATCTGGTTAAGGCCCAATATAATATCTATGAATACAGTGTTATTTCCCTTTGATAATGACCCTTTCCTCCTAAAAAAAAAAAAAAAAATATCAGTCGTTTTTTGTTCTTATCAATTACATGTCTAAATTACTCTGTAATGTGCTGTTTTTACTTTTTCTTTGTGTTATGTTCTAAATGGGCCCTTTAATTTGGAAATAAATATATTTGATTTGATTTGATTGAATACAGATATAAAGATATAAAGATTCGATATATAATTTAGCGGTTTTAGTGTGTTTTTTTTTTTTTAACTTGAATGAAGAAATAGCTAGTATGTTTATATTTCAATCTTTTATTTGAAAATAATTTACGCATGAAAATGATATCAAAGAAGAAGAGAAGGAATATAGAAAGGATAATAAATGTTTACAAATTTTTCAGTAATAATGTAATATTTGAAGAAGACAAAAAAAAAAGACCAAGGAGAAACATTTTTTTTCAGGACTGTTCAAGTATATTTTCAGGGTTTTAGTACCATTCCGGAAGTAAACTGGAACTACCGTAAAAGTAAACCAGTAAATCAACACATGGGGAAAAAGTTCTGAAGTTTTATTTTAGTTATTTTTCCACAAATCGTTCATCTTACTTTGTTAAAATGATTCTTCATTGTAATGGGGAAATCAAAACAAAAGCGTTTTAGAGCAAAGCAGCCTAATCCAACTGGGCTGCCAAGTGTGAAAGACTTTGATAAAGAAATCGAACTCAGTGGTGAACTAACTTCTGTTCTCGAACCAATTATAGAGCAGGTAAACTGTCTAAGTTTAACTTGACTAATATTATTTTTGGATTCATAAATATTGACCAAATGAGACTAACTTTTCAATAGTCTTTCAGTTTTTTTTGTGAAAAAAAAACAACAAAAAAAAACGTTGACCTCCATTATTGCTCCCATTCTTCACATGTTCTTGTTGACTTCTTTTTTCCTCCTCTTGACCATCGGCATATCCAGAATTTCTGGAATGGATCAAATGTGCAACCTGTGTATGGAATAAATGCTTAAACAAGGATGACTGAATTACTTTAGGCCAATACAAAAATATCCTAATTTCTCATCCCGTTCAGCCACGATTTTTTTCAGGCGCCTCAAACAATCTTATTCTGATTTTTTTTGCAAATTATGTTCTTTTTTGGTCAATTTATGTTAAAAAGAATGAACAATTTATTAAAACTGATAAAAAAAAACCAAAATTTGCAGCCTTGTCGCCTATTTGAAAAAAAAATGTGATCCAAATATATTTATTATTATGGAATGTATTGTAATCGGTGATGATATACTAAAACAGTTTTAAGTCTTTTATCTCAATTTGTGAATTTTGTACATTTTGTCAGAGTTCGCGAAACTTAGAGTATTGTTGTCAGACATAGGTCCATCAAAATGGAATCTTTGGTCGGACCTAAATTTTTTTTACTGGTCCTGTCTATTACAACTATCTAAAAAATTACTATAATCTACCAGACATGGGTCCAGTAAGTATGTTTAAAATGCCGGACTAGTTTAAATTTTACCAGTCAGGTCTGACAGGTCCGACACATTTCGCGAACTCTGTTTTGTACTTCAAAATAGATCAAACGTTTGTTTTTGTCAGACATTCAATGAAACATGTACATTTATATTTGTATTCTTTCAGTTATCCAGTATCAACGAAGAAACACGAGAGTGTGGCTGTGCATCCATAGCTAACCTTGTAGCCGTACCAGAAAACATTAAAACTCTGCTTCAGAAAGACTGTATCAAAATCTTAGCTCCACTATTTGTAGATCCTAGTCCCCAAGTCAGTGTGAAGGCCTTAGGTGCTGTAAGGTTTGTATTATTGTAGACCCTAGTCCCCAAGCTCATAGGAATTTACATGTATGCACTTTTGGTAGTTCCAGGGTTCTGACTACCACTGATTGTTTAATGAATATACACAAGACAAACTATTCCAAGTCAATAAGAATATTTCAGAATGATTTTATCAAACTGTGTTTTTTAAGTAACTTACCCCATTTTCATGATAGCATAGCTTCAATTCAGGAAGAGGAACCAGCTAAAATAGTATTCAAAAGCAATTTTAAGTTCAGACATAATTGGCAGAATATAGACACAATGTATGTAAGATGATCATGAAAAAAAAATCAATGACAATGGAAAATTCATTAAAATATATACTTACTTCAGGCACTTGTTTTGTGAAATTATACTCTACTTACTTTGTTTTTATGGAAGAAGCAGAGGTACCAATGGGGCATCCAAATGTCAAAGCCCAAAAGGGCAGAGACAAATACCAGTAAACACAAACAAGGACAGGAGTCACCATGGTCACAGGACAAAAAAAACAGACAATATATATAATATGTAAACACAAAAACTACTGACCTAGTTGTAATGAGAGTGAACTCAGGTGCTCTGGAAGAGTAAGCGGTTGATTCCTGCTAAAGCACACCCATCATGCTGACAATTTCCAATTCATTGTGTCAAATACGGTAAAGGAAGACAAAACAAAGCCTTGTGGCAAACCAGTATCTGCACTCAACTGAGAGATAACTTAAGTAGAGTATAGGTTTATTTTCAGAAAACAAATACCTGTGCATCAACCTGAGTGAAGCATCTTACACTTTCTAGCTTTAAACTTGTACTTTTAGGAACATCACAGTAGACGGAGGTCCTACTGTCTGTGAACTGCTGATTAAGTGATTGAGATACTATTTTATATTTTAGGAACATCACAGTAGACGGAGGTCCTACTGCCTGTGAACTGCTGATTAAGAAAGATGTCTTGACTCCACTAATATCTCTTTTAAACAAGGTTAGTACTTGGATTTTATGTTTATGTATCAAGCATTTACATACCAGTACTTTCTTTAATTTGTTAATTTTAATGGACTTTTGGAGATACTTGATTTCACTAAGGGAAAAAAATGGATATGTTGGAATGAGAAGAGCTGGGGCTTTGAAAAAATTGTGAAACATTTTTCTCAGCAGCTTCTAATTAGAGCATTTTGAAAGTTGGTATGCATCACGTCAGGGTCCCATATTTTGATGTTTGATTTCATGTCTATCGCTGCTCACCTAATTTGGGTAAAATGAATCTGTCTGGATAATTTTCAGTTTCATATTTCCTCATTTACCACATCATTGTATAATATAATTGCATGTATTGAATGAATATGTTCGAAAATTAAATGATTGAACATCAGCCATGTCAGAACTGAAGAAAAAGTGCCACTAAAATTTGATTGGATCGTTTCAGTTTGGGGTAGGCTGGAATCCTGAAGAAGTATCAGTTAAAAAACTCAAGGATATCAAGATAGAAATATTCACAGAGGCTACACATATACTCTGGAATTTATGGTAAGAAATATTCACAGAGGCTACACATATACTCTGGAATTTAGGGTAAGAAATATTCACAGAGGCTACACATATACACTGGAATTTATGGTAAGAAATATTCACAGAAGCTTCACATATACTCTGGAATTTATGGTAAGAAATATTCACTGAGGCTACACATATACTCTGGAATTTATGGTAAGAAATATTCACAGAAGCATCACATATACTCTGGAATTTATGGTAAGAAATAATAACAGAGGCTACACATATATTCTGGAATTTAGGGTAAGAAATATTCACAGAGGCTACACATATACTCTGGAATTTATGGTTAGAAATATTCACATAGGCTATATATATACTCTGGAATTTAGGGTAAGAAATATCCACTTAAGTTACACATAGATGTGTACGTTTTGCTCCAGGTTATGAATACGATTTATTTTCTTAATGATGAAAAATCAAATTGCAGTTGTTTGTTTATTCTAAAATTTGGTACACCAATTCATAAGACTATTTATAACACAATTTGAAGTAAATCCTATACATATCATTTACAAATGTATTTTATATCAACCGTCCACGAACTTTACGGACAGCCCTCGTACAATAAGCTAACATATCTTAACAAAAAGCATGAAAAAGAATTTGCGATGGTTGGGTGATTTGAATCAAAATTTGAAGATATATAGTTGTTACTGATATATATTTCTTGCCTTTATTAAACACTTTGATTAACATGAATAAGGATGATGGAATTAATACCCTCTGAAACTTCTCACTATATTTATACTACATTGTATTAAATTATTTATTCATTATACATGTTTATATGTAACTTTATGTTTTGTAGTGAATCTTCTGGAGAGGCTGTCAATGTGTTCAATAGAGAAAATTTAATCACCATCTTATGGCCATGTTTACAATATAAAGTCTATGGCTATGACCTTGCTATCACTGTCGGTATGTGAAATTAGGTTAACTTTAAGAATATATAAATGTTAAATGAACATGTTATATTAAACACATTATATTCATGTCAAAATATGTGACATTAAATATTAAACTTTAAGATCAGATTAACAATCCAAACTTGATTTACACTCAGTTAAGATTAATTGCTAAATCAATATTAATTAAATGTAAACATTGTTTTTTAAGATTTTTGTCATTTTCAGCTCAGTGTCTGTATTCAGTGACAGAGGACAACAATGAGCTCATTGAGAAATGCCGCCAGCTTGATAAAATCTGTCTGCTGGGAATCATTGCAGACGACACATTGTCTTCCCAGCATTCATTGCTCAAAACGCTAACTGTTGGTAAGGGTTTTAGAACTTTAAGCCCACCTGATCCAAAGGGTCGTGTGAGCTATTGCCTTAAATTGATTTCTGTCCAAAAACCTTTTCAAATGTTAACTCATCTGACACTCTCAAGTTCAATTGCAACCAAACTTGGAACAGTTTTGATCATTAGCATGTGTGGTACATATTTATCATTTAAGATTTTTGATTCATAAAAAAATTATGACAGCCGTTGCAAACAACACCATTGCTTCACAGCATGCATTGCTAAAGAGACCTCGTTATTTGCAAGATGAAGAAGATTGAATTTTATTTTTATTTGGTCTCTACTTGCTTAATGACAATAACACCCAAGCTTAGAGGCCTGTTTATATTCAACACAATTTGTAGTAAAAATGTAGCTGTAATAATTTGGTAATTTTTTAAAGCCTAACAATTAAACATATCAGAAGTTAAAAAAATTTATAAAAAAAAGCCAACCCCAGAATCAATGGTTATCACTTTTATATGGTACTCTACTTAATTCACTGGGTTAGTTCATGGGTCAATAATTTTAGACTTGTTCATTAGATTAGGCTAAACCTAACCTTGTGAATAAAATAGAGTAGTTGCACTTATAAATGTTGCTTTGTTTATTTGAAGGTATCCTGACCAACATCAATGATCAGTCTTCCACCAATCATCTGGGCGTGGCCATGCAGACCCTGGCACAAGTCTTAATGGTGGATGCAGTAGAAGTCCTCAAACACGACCTCCGGGAGGGTCAGCAGGTATGAACAAAAATTTAATTATTTAATTCTTAAAATTCCATAGGGAATACAAGTATCCAATTGTAGAAATTAACCATTTATTAATTGAAAATTTAATTGATGTTGTATATATATGGATTGTTTTAGAATAAATGTTTCACATGTGGAACTTGAAAACCATTTATTTGATATTCGATTTTTCTTTTGCTCAGGATAAAGAACAACAGCATTGAATAGAAACTATAACATAATTTCTAATTTTCACTTTTTTTATGTCAAGAATTTAAAATGAATTATGTCCCTTACTCATATATTGAAGAAAAAGTTTGTATTAGGTTTTACAGATGTCAACATTTCTGTAACACTTTTTGTAATTTTTTGATATTGCATAGCCCTAAATTGAACCGTTTTTGTAGAACATTTTCAAAGTTAACATAATGGAACTAAAATATCACTTTCTCGGCTTTTTTTAAATTCAGAAGTAAATACTTGTATACAAGAATTAATTCTTTTTTACATGATAATAATCTGAATGTTAAGGAGGTACCCCACTTTGGCAAATTCATGCAAATTTGCAAAAATATGTACTTTAGTCAAATAAATTTAATTGCAAAACCCTAAGTAAATTGACCCATATGTTTCATAGAAAAAGTTTCATTGAACATAATGAAGTTTCAACATTACATTTTTTTATACCCCCCCAAAAGTGGGGGTATACAGTATAGTAGTCCTTCCGTCCGTCCTGCCGTTACACTTCAGGGTGCCCATCTCTTATCTGCAACTCCTCCTAAACCCCTTGGTGGATTTTCATGAAACTTACACACAATCTTCGTGACATAATGTAGATGTGCACCTACTATTTTAAAATTTGATCAGAATGATTTTTGGAGTTTCCCATAGCGAAACATGGACTTAGCCATTTGACTACATGGGGGTACCCATCTCTTATCCTCAACTCCTCCTAAACCCCTTGATGGATTTTCATGAAACCTACACACAATCTTTGTGACATAATGTAGATGTGCATCTCCTATTCTAAATTTTATCTGATTAATTTTTTTGGGGGTGGGGGGGCAAGGGTCTGGAAATTTTTTGAGCTAATTTCAGTCATTTTTGTCAGACTATAAATGTTACAATTACCCCCTCCCCCTTTTTTCCTTGGCCTCCCTGGAAATCCACCTTTTAAATCCATAAAAGCAGTGTTTGTTTGTGCATTACATTCAAGACGTTGAACTTAATATCAAGATCACGTTTTAATTTCAGGTCAAGGCTCTTTATAATTAAAAATTTCTTTGTTTTCATTATAAACAAAACACGTTTCATGTAAAAATTGAAAGTGAAAGTGAAAGTAGAATCGCCGGATGTAGATAAATTGGGACCACTTTATTGTTCTGTTTACAAAATAAACATATGTACGAGAAAAGTTACTTTAATTATGAAATTAGTAACAATTATTGATTGTATTAATATCAAACAATCTATACAGTGAATGAATGTTTGCAAAATAAATATTTTCTCCGCACATGCGTAATAAAACACCATTAAATGTAAACAATATTTGGTGTGCACATGTTTTGATAAATACTGGATATAATGAGAAATTATTTCTAAATAAACAAAATGGGCATCTCAGGACAGATTGATAACATGAGTTGACTCATTTAATTAAAACCATAGGTAAATACAGTGGCCATGGTCAGACAGGTGTGACCGATTATCTAATTAGCGTAACCCTATGGCTATGTTTACCTGTTTGACACCTGCTGGAGGTGTTAATTATGAGATTAATGACCACAAGACCGGATGCTCAGGAAGATAATTAAACAATTATATGACCGATAAGTCAAAAAATGCTTGTAATAAAATTTTAAAATGTCCGATTGGGAGAATTTTTATTCGGTCATTTAGGACAAAATTTCGGTCATGTCCGGCAAATATGACCGTTTCCAGACCCTTGGTGGGGGGTATTTTTTTGTGAGCTGCGGCTCACAGTTTTTCTAGTGATCATTGAATAAATCACCTCACCTCACCTATCTTCTTCATCCCCGGTGGGACATAAGGCCATAACCAGTTCCCTCAATTTCCCTCTGTCCTGTGCTATATGCTGGGCTTTTCCTATACTGTATCCCTGGTCCTGTAATTCAGTTTGGATGGTTCTCCTCCAGGTGGTCCGAGGTCTGCCAGGTTTTCTCTTGCCAGGTGGTGTCCAAATTACAGGTACCTAATTTACTACTATAGGGATGCGGTCCTGTGTCATCCTAAGCACATGTCCCAGCCATCTGAAGTGTCATCTTTTCAGCTCTGTTGCAATGGAATGGCAGTTACATTTTCTTTAGCAGGTCTTCATTTCTTATCTTTTGTGGCCAGAATATTCCCATTATCTGTCTTAAACATTTATTTGAATAAATGAGACTGACTAAAATGTTCAAATGATATTAAAGAGTTATTTCCCTTAGGTGCTCTGTATCCCCTTAAATATACAATGACATATTACAGAATTAATTTTTGACCAGAATCACAGAGTAAAAAATCAGGATTATAAGATTATGAGTTTTAGACAGGCGCCAGGCAGGCAAAGAAAATAATAGGTATAAGTTTTCTCAGCAACTTCTTATAACAGCCCCTGATATTTGTTATACAGCATTACCATGAGGATTTCATGTCTGTCACTCACATACTTCCTGTTTAACAAAATCCAGTCATTTTTGACATTGACCGATTTTGTTTATATTTTGACAGGGTTCAGCTAATGGTGATGGGAACCCAGAATCAAAGCAGCAGGTTTGTTATTACCAGGGTCGTTGTAAAGTTGAAAGGATCTGTGTAAAAAAAAGGATTAAACACGAGTGAATTGATGCTTACACATTCCTGTTCCCTTAACATTATTAAACAATACAATCATGTATGAAAAATAAGATAAAATAATGTGAATTATGAAATAGAGAACAAAATTAAATGTTCTTATTGAACCTCCGTAAACAAAAATTGGTGGGTATATACATGTAGGAATCACCCTGTCTGTCTGTCCGTCTGTTCACATTTCTCATAAGCGCAACTGCTCCTAAAAGGCATAATGGATATTGATAAAACTTTACATGGAGGAACTGAAGTACATCATATAGTGATGTGCATCAAGATATTACTTTGCACTTGAATATCACAGAAAGGAGATAATTGGAGTTTTTTGGGGCAATATAGAGTCTTATATCAAACCAAAAAGTTGCAGTTGTAAGAAAAAAACCTGTTAACATTATACATAAATGTTGAGAATTATAATAGATTTGAATTTGAAATATTAACGTTGCATATTTTGTTTGAGTAAGAAAGTAAAATTTTGTCATCTTTTTCATAAACTATGCTGAGTATTAAATTAAGCTTTTGTAAGTACATGTAGTTAATTGATATGAAGAATCTTTCTTTTTTTAAGGCTGAGAAAAATTCAGAAAATATCATTAGCTTATTAAAAGCTCAACAGACAGCATTAGAAATAGTCACCAACATATCTTGTGAAGATGGTAAGTCTAGAGATAGTCACCAACATATCTTGTGAAGATGGTAAGTCTAGAGATAGTCACCAACATATCTTGTGAAGATGATAAGTCTAGAGATAGTCACCAACATATCTTGTGAAGATGGTAAGTCTAGAGATAGTCACCAACATATCTTGTGAAGATGATAAGTCTAGAGATAGTCACCAACATATCTTGTGAAGATGATAAGTCTAGAGATAGTCACCAACATATCTTGTGAAGATGATAAGTCTAGAGATGGTCACCAACATATCTTGTGAAGATGGTAAGTTTAGAGATAGTCACCAACATATCTTGTGAAGATGATAAGTCTAGAGATAGTCACCAACATATCTTGTGAAGATGGTAAGTCTAGAGATAGTCACCAACATATCTTGTGAAGATGGTAAGTCTAGAGATAGTCACCAACATATCTTGTGAAGATGGTAAGTCTAGAGATAGTCACCAACATATCTTGTGAAGATGATAAGTCTAGAGATAGTCACCAACATATCTTGTGAAGATGGTAAGTCTAGAGATAGTCACCAACATATCTTGTGAAGATGGTAAGTCTAGAGATAGTCACCAATATATCTTGTGAAGATGGTAAGTCTAGAAATAGTCACCAACATATCTTGTGAAGATGGTAAGTCTAGAAATAGTCACCAACATATCTTGTGAAGATGGTAAGTCTAGAGATAGTCACCAACATATCTTGTGAAGATGGTAAGTCTAGAGATAGTCACCAACATATCTTGTGAAGATGGTAAGTCTAGAGATAGTCACCAACATATCTTGTGAGGATGGTAAGTCTAGAGATAGTCACCAACATATCTTGTGAAGATGGTAAGTCTAGAGATAGTCACCAACATATCTTGTGAAGATGGTAAGTCTAGAGATAGTCACCAACATATCTTGTGAAGATGGTAAGTCTAGAGATAGTCACCAACATATCTTGTGAAGATGGTAAGTCTAGAGATAGTCACCAACATATCTTGTGAAGATGGTAAGTCTAGAGATAGTCACCAACATATCTTGTGAAGATGGTAAGTCTAGAGATAGTCACCAACATATCTTGTGAAGATGATAAGTCTAGAGATAGTCACCAACATATCTTTTGAAGATGGTAAGTCTAGAGATAGTCACCAACATATCTTTTGAAGATGGTAAGTCTAGAGATAGTCACCAACATATCTTGTGAAGATGGTAAGTCTAGAGATAGTCACCAACATATCTTTTGAAGATGATAAGTCTAGAGATAGTCACCAACATATCTTGTGAAGATGATAAGTCTAGAGATAGTCACCAACATATCTTGTGAAGATGGTAAGTCTAGAGATAGTCACCAATTTGTGAAGATGATAAGTCTAGAGATGGTCACCAACATATCTTTTGAAGATGGTAAGTCTAGAGATAGTCACCAACATATCTTTTGAAGATGGTAAGTCTGGAGATAGTCACCAACATATCTTGTGCAGATGGTAAGTCTAGAGATGGTCACCAACATATCTTTTGAAGATGGTAAGTCTGGAGATAGTCACCAACATATCTTGTGAAGATGGTAAGTCTACAGATAGTCACCAACATATCTTGTGAAGATGGTAAGTCTAGAGATAGTCACCAACATATCTTGTGAAGATGGTAAGTCTAGAGATAGTCACCAACATATCTTGTGAAGATGATAAGTCTACAGATAGTCACCAACATATCTTGTGAAGATGGTAAGTCTAGAGATAGTCACCAACATATCTTGTGCAGATGGTAAGTCTAGAAATAGTCACCAACATATCTTGTGCAGATGGTAAGTCTAGAGATAGTCACCAATATTTCTTGTGAAGATGGTAAGTCTAGAGACAGTCACCAACATTTCTTGTGAAGATGGTAAGTCTAGAGATAGTCACCAAAATTTCTTGTGAAGATGGTAAGTCTAGAGATAGTCACCAACATATCTTGTGAAGATGGTAAGTTTAGAAATAGTCACCAACATATCTTGTTGAAGATGGTAAGTTTAGAGATAGTCACCAACATATCTTGTGAAGATGGTAAGTCTAGAGATAGTCACCAACATATCTTGTGAAGATGGTAAGTTTAGAGATGGTCACCAACATATCTTGTGAAGATGGTAAGTCTAGAGATA
Source organism: Arcuatula senhousia (assembly GCA_963971305.1). NCBI lineage: Eukaryota > Metazoa > Mollusca > Bivalvia > Mytilida > Mytilidae > Arcuatula > Arcuatula senhousia. The sequence continues at coordinate 73,794,957 of OZ020306.1, read as the reverse complement.
GTCACCAACATATCTTGTGAAGATGGTAAGTCTAGAGATAGTCACCAACATATCTTGTGAAGATGGTAAGTCTACAGATAGTCACCAACATATCTTGTGAAGATGGTAAGTCTACAGATAGTCACCAACATATCTTGTTAGGATGGTAAGTCTACAGATAGTCACCAACATATCTTGTGAAGATGGTAAGTCTAGAGATAGGCACCAACATATCTTGTGAAGATGGTAAGTCTAGAGATAGTCACCAACATATCTTGTGAAGATGATAAGTCTAGAGATAGGCACCGACATATCTTGTGAAGATGGTAAGTCTAGAGATAGTCACCAACATATCTTGTGAAGATGATAAGTCTAGAGATAGTCACCAACATATCTTGTGAAGATGGTAAGTCTAGAGATAGTCATCAACTTGTGAAGATGGTAAGTCTAGAGATAGTCACCAACATATCTTGTGAAGATGGTAAGTCTAGAGATAGTCACCAACATATCTTTTGAAGATGGTAAGTCTAGAGATAGTCACCAACATATCTTGTGAAGATGGTAAGTCTAGAGATAGTCACCAACATATCTTGTGAAGATGGTAAGTCTAGAGATAGTCACCAACATATCTTGTGCAGATGGTTAGTCTAGAGATAGTCACCAACATATCTTGTGAAGATGGTAAGTCTAGAGATAGTCACCAACATATCTTGTGAAGATGGTAAGTCTAGAGATTGTCACCAACATATCTTGTGAAGATGGTAAGTCTAGAGATAGTCACCAACATATCTTGTGAAGATGGTAAGTCTAGAGATAGTCACCAACATTTCTTGTGAAGATGGTAAGTCTAGAGATAGTCACCAACATATCTTGTGAAGATGGTAAGTTGAACATGGTACTGTATTGCAATCACTTTGTCCGTCTGTCTGTCTGCCCGTCCGTTACAAACTTTGGTTACATATTCTCAGCTTCTACTGAATGGATTGATTTCAAATTTGGACAAAGCTTCAGCATGATAAGTTGTACTGTGTCTCCCCTTTCCAGGTCAGTCGGGTATCAATTAACAATTTATGTGTTTTTTGGGTGTCCATTAACTATGAATATAAGAATTTCACAAAGTATTTTTTTTACACTGATTACATTTCACATTATTTGCAAACTGCTAAATAAAAAATCCAACTAAATGAGACCATGAAAATTGATTCCCACGATTATAAATGAACCTTTAGTAATCCAGGGCAGGGCTGGCTGAAATCCTTGAAAAATCTTGCTTAAAGTAAAAGGTAGGAGAATTTCAATGCAATGCTGGGCTTCTTTTCACACCATTTTATTATACCCCCCTCTTCAAAAGTGGGGGGTATATAGTGATAGGGGTGTCCGTCCTTCTGTCCTTCCGTCCTTCCGTCCGTCCTTCCGTTACACTTCAGGGTACCCATCTCTTATCCGCAACTCCTCCTAAACCCCTTGGTGGATTTTCATGAAACTTACACACAATTGTTGTGACATAATGTAGATGTGCACCTACTATTTTAAAATTTGATCAGAATGATTTTTGGGGTTTCCCATAGCAAAACATGGATTTAGCCATTCGCCTACATGGGGGTACTCATCTCTTATCCGCAACTCCTCCTAAACCCCTTGGTGGATTTTCATGAAACTTACACACAATTGTTGTGATATAATGTAGATGTGCACCTACTATTTTAAAATTTGATCAGAATGATTTTTGGGGTTTCCCATAGCAAAACATGGACTTAGCCATTCGCCTACAGGGGGTACCCATCTCTTATCCGCAACTCCTCCTAAACCCCTTGATGGATTTTCATGAAACTTACACACAATTGTTGTGACATAATGTAGATATGCACTTATTATTTTAAAATTTGCGTCCGTCCTTCCGTCCTTCCGTTACACTTCAGGGTACCCATCTCTTATCCGCAACTCCTCCTAAACCCCTTGGTGGATTTTCATGAAACTTACACACAATTGTTGTGACATAATGATGATGTGCACCTACTATTTTAAAATTTGATCAGAATGATTTTTGGGGTTTCCCATAGCAAAACATGGACTTAGCCATTCGCCTACAGGGGGGTACCCATCTCTTATCCGCAACTCCTCCTAAACCCCTTGATGGATTTTCATGAAACTTACACACAATTGTTGTGACATAATGTAGATATGCACTTATTATTTTAAAATTTGATCAGAATGGTTTTTTGGGGTTTCCCAGAGCAAAACATGGACTTAGCCATTCGACTACAGGGGGGTACCCATCTCTTATCAGCAACTCCTCCTAAACCTCTTGATGGATTTTCATGAAACTTACACACAATCTTTGTGACATAATGTAGATGTGCACCTACTATTTTAAAATTTGATCAGAATGATTTTTGGGGTTTCCTATAGCAAAACATGGACTTAGCCATTGACTACATGGGGGTACCCATCTCTTATCCGCAACTCCTCCTAAACCCCTTGATGGATTTTCATGAAACTTACACACAATTGTTGTGACAAAATGTAGATGTGCATCTACTATTTTAAAATGTTATCAGAATGATTTTTGGGGTTTCCCATAGCAAAACATGGACTTAGCCATTTGACTACATGGGGGTACCCATCTCTTATCCACAACTCATCCTAAACCTCTTGATGGATTGTCATGAATCTTTAACACAATCTTTGTAACATAATATAGATGTGCACCTACTATTTGAGAGTTTGATCAGAATGATTTTGGGGTTTCCCATAGCAATACATGGACTCAGCCATTCGACTACATGGGGGTGTCTATCTCTTTTCTGCAACTCCTCCAAAACCCCTTGATGGATTTTCATGAAACCTTCACACAATATTTGTGACATAATGTAGATGTGCATCTCCCATTTTATTTTGTGTTGTCAACGGTTCGTCTGGTAAGTCTTTTAATGTAAACCACTTGTGTCAAAACAGGTAATGGAACACCAACCTAAGGTTTAACTGGTGCAAACTGAATAATGGAAATCGCCTCAGTTTCAGCCAACATTCCACCTTTGTATAGGTTCCTGGTTTAAAATTATCACTTTCTTTAAATGACTTGCAAGTAATCATTATTTTCCAAGTTCTTATTCCATAAAATTGAAAAATTGTCTTAAGGCTGGTTTAGGAGTTTCTGTCTCTTCAAAGTATATTGATGAAGTATGCATGGCACAAAATCACAATTTATGTACATGTAACATGTGTATGAAAACACAAGTTTGACTAGCTTTTCTTTGAAATGAGGATTTGACCAATTAACCATCTATTACCTGTAAAGTGCTTGAATCAAAGATGTCTTTGTAACTATATTGAAGATTTTTAGAAAAATTAGTCTGAAATCTTCTGAATCAGTTGTAAGTTTTTTTGTAACTTTAATGCGTTAGTTTAATTTTTAGCCAATTAAAATCTTTTAAAATCACACTTTGAGAATTTTATACCCCGAACTTTTGGGAACCTCATTAGAATGTTATGTTATTTGTTTTCCCAGATGAATGGGAGGAATTGGACACAAGTGAGTCAAGCTCTGATGATATGGCAGTGGATGTAGATATGGAGCAGTCGTGTATGGCTACAGTAAGTCATTTATATACGACGGAAGCGAAGCTCACTATTGTAGAGAGTCTGCCATCACATCGAAGGTTTCTGGGTGATTTCCATTGAGGGCTATTCCAGAAAAAAATATCACCCGGGGGCAGAACGCGGCCGTAAAAAAAAAGCCTCGGTCGGGGGTCTAAATGCCTTTTGAAAGTTGTTGGTAGGGGGGGGAATTATCTATTGAAATGTATTGGTGGGGGGGGGTGTAACGGAAGCGGTTATGTTTCGCGATTTTATCGTTGGTCGTCATTTTTCTCCGTTTTACGTCTTGCTTCGCGATTTTTTGAAGTAATGTGTGAGTTTTCTCTCGTTTTCGTCAATCAGCAAACCTCGGCTGGTTCCGCTGCTCTCCGGTACAAGCCACCCGAGGAGTTCCGATTGCTCGTTTCGTAGCGGATCGCATTCGTAGTAAATAGCGAAACGAATTTCAATATATTTTTTATTTATTTAGCAAAGAACGAATATAAGCTTATCATTTCTTTTCTGTAACAATATATTCCAGCAATTAATCGATCATTAGTATTTTGAAAAGGATTTCTGTAAAACTTTTAAAAATTAAAAGAAATTCGTTTTGCGCGAAATTTATATTTATCAAAATGGCGTCCGCCTGGGGTAGGCAGCATGTCATAGAATTTTTAAAAATAAATGGATTTGCAGACTATTGCGAGAAATTTATTGGTAAGTAAGAACCCTTGTGATGTTATTTCAACTGAGTATCAACAAGAATGGATGAACATGATTATGTTTGCTGCAATACTGCTAAAACTAACCAAGCATTGTTGACAGCGATTTTTCGTTGGCCATTTTTTACAATACGACTCCACTTCAAACGCTTGTATTTTTTAAATAAATCATTGCCCAATTATAAAACACTTAAAAAAGACAGATAAAGGTTTTAATTTTCACACCATATCATTTTTATGTTTAAATTATTCAATTTTGACCATTTTCGAGTCATTTGAAGTTGGCCATTTTGGGAGAAATTTTGCCCTCACAATAAAGTAATAGCGTCGTGACCTCCCTTCCTGCAGATAAACGCCTATGTTTTTCCCAGATAAGTTCAATTGTATCTATTTGAAGAATACTTTATGAACTTTACAGGGATGATTCTACTATATATTTTAGGGCCACTAAACGGCCCGAAAAACCATATAGGGCAACCAACGATTGGTGAGTTTATTTAGGTTATTGAATTAATGCAAGTCCTTCCCGTTATTAAACTGTCTTGTAAAAGCAGACAGTATAACTCATAGTAAAGCTTTTAAACCAATTTATTTGATTTTTTTTTTAGAGAACCGCATGTTCATGTCGATCTTTGTTTAGCCTGGCTGATTCTGTCTCGTAAAAGCAGACAGTTTTTTAAGCAATTTCACATTAATGGAAATAATGGTTATGAAACATTTGAAAGTATGTGCTAGCCACCCCCCCCCCCCCCCCCCCCCAGCTGCTTGCTATCTTATGTTCAGGTTTTTCAATTTCTGCAGGTTTATGAGAATTGTGTCACATACACTTATTCCACTGTGGCACATCTCATTATCTTCTAAGGAAACACAAAACATGTAAAATACAAAACATATACAGGAAACATCAGAGTATACAGAACATTAACATATGGAGTTATAAATTTGTAACACAATGACATACATGTAACTATGAAGACTGATTTATCCATGATGAGGGTGTAATATGGAGAACAAAAAAAAAACCATTTTATTAACACAAAAAAAACACTGTTTCATTTATGATTAGGAAATGCAGTTTTAGGTGATACAACACGTATAATAGGCACAATCATGTATATATAACACAAGTATGAAAAAATTCAGAAATTTGGCCTGAGAACCAATAACTTTGTATGGCCAGACAATGTATAGAAATATATTCAATGCATCGGTATTGAGTTAATGGTGTGTGACATTGTGCATGAGGAATAAATATATATATACATGTATATAGGTAATGGCATAATTTATAAATGCATGCAGATGTTGGTGCACATACTGAATAAGCAAACATGTACAAAAAATTACTCTACATTATTCTATAGTAAAAGACAAAAAGCACATGCAAAAACGTGTAGTTATACAGACAATTCATGAATACCAGCATTGAATTCATGAATGTGTTCCTGAAAGCGGAAATTCATAAATGTGATGTTCCAATTGCAGTTCATGAATTTATATTCATTAAATGTTCATGAATAATTTGCATGAGTACATGAATTATAGCAAATTCAGTGGGTTTTTCTCTTCATTTTACCCCAAAACATCATATTACATTAAACAAAACAATATATGACAATATGATTATAAATTTATAATCATAAGGGTATTTGGACAGTGTATTTTGTTTAACATTAAATTTATCAATCATAAGTCTTGGGTTCCTGTAGAAATTAAAACTGAGTCTCAGTTTAAGTGTCGGACAAGTACAGATGATTCTGAAATGGGAGTTCAATTTATACTTAGTATGCTGCAATCTGAAATAAAAGCATTAATAAGATTTAGTAGTTATATTACTATATACGAGTAGGTTTTTACATAGTATTTATGGAGGCACAACGGAGGGAAATATTTAGAAGGTACAACAGCAGACTTGATCTACATCCCCCATTCATCGTGTTCATTGAACCCTTTTTTTGTGCTGCATACAAAACATATGGTTACTGTGACAGAGGAAACGGCAAAACAGACTATTTTTAATAAAATTCTAAATTTAGAAAAAAAAATCTGTTGGAGGGGGGGGGTCATAGGTAACCAATGAAAAAAAATGTAATCTGTTGGTAGGGGGTCAGGCAAAGATATGAAATTCATAGGTTGGGGGGGTACATTTTAATAAAAATCTATTGGTGGTACCCCTAAAATTCATGAGCGTTCTGCCCCCAGGAGATATTTTTTTCTGGAATAGCCCTGAAGATATCTTATATTGTTTTATATATATGCAGGTTGTATTGTATACATGCCTGTCATTTTGAAAATAAAAAGGTATCTTAATGTATATATTCAATGGCTGTTCCAGAATTAAATGTGTGGGGAGGTCAGGAGGCACTTTTTTCTTTACCCTACCATCCATCAAAAAATAATTAATTTTTATCATTGTTTCTTCACAAAATATTTCTAAAACACCCACCACCCACCATATATGTAATAGAAATTCCTCCAGACACCCCCCCACACGATTAGTTCTGGAACAGCCCTAAGGAATAGATCATTGGTAAAGATACAAAATAAGGTTGAAAAATTCAAAACTCGTTTTTGAGAGAATTAGCGTTCAAAGTTTGGCAGGAAAAGGCTTTTTCTGACTTTTTCATAGGTTGCATTTGACTTGTGTTAGTTCAAAAACCTATGAAGAAGTAACAAGAAAATTATTGAACTTTGTTAACCCTTAGCCTGCTACGCGCGACAATTGTCGTTCTGATTATTCAAACTGGCATTGCTACGCGCGACTATCGTCATTTCTCGGACCCACGTGTTTATCGTAGTTTCTAAGCAACAAAGGGAAATCCTTATCGGAAATGACGTATGTTAATTCTTTTAACGGGTTGTGATTGGATAAAATTTCAATTATTTTCGGGTTTCTCAGGTGTTTTTACTGTTTATCATGAAAAATAAAAAGTAAATAAATGTGATTGAAAAATGTCTCAAAATGGCGGATGTAAATTAGAGTGATGACGAAGAAGTCATCAATTTTATGAACGGTTGTGATGTCAAAGAGGGTTTTTACAGGATTTAAATCTGAAGATGTGATGATTAACAATCGAAAATTATTTGTAACTTTATCCTTGAGTGATTTTTTGCCAAATACTGGCAGGGATTTTCCAGACGATGTTCAATTTTTTTTTAGCTCACCTGGACCAAAGGTCCATGTGAGCTATTGCCATCACTTGGCGTCCGTCGTCGTCGTCCTCGTCGTCGTCGTCGTCCGTTAACAATTTTTCAAAAATCTTCTCCTCTGAAACTACTGAACAGAATTGAATGAAACTTGGTATGATTGATCCTTAGGGTGTCCTGCACCAAACTTGTGTTTCGATTTTTGATCTGTCAAAAAACATGGCCGCCGTTACTAAAAATAGACTAGGGGGGTCAGACTACTGTTTTTGGCTTATAAATCAAAAAGTATAAGAGATAGAGGAAATCTGAGGCCACGCTACTGATTCAGCATCAAAAGCTCTACAAAAGTCTCCATTTGGTCAAAGTTGTCAGATGACCCCTTATAGGGGTTACGGCCCCTTAAAGGTGAAAAATAGCATTTTTTCATGTTTTTGGCCTACAGAATGAAAACTATTGCAGATAAAGATTAGCTGTTGCTTGCTTAAATGTTTAGCTCATTTAGCTCTACAAAAGTCTCCATAGGGTCGAAGTTGTCAGATAACCCCTTATAGGGGTTACGGCCCTTGAAAAATAGCGTTTTTTCATGTTTTTGTCCTACAGAATGGAAACTATTGCACATAGAGATTAGCTGTTGCTTGCTTAAATGTTCAGCTCATTTAGCTCTACAAAATTCTCCATAGGGTCCAAGTTGTCAGATGACCCCTTATAGGGGTTACGGCCCCTGAAAAATAGAGATTTTTCATGTTTTTGTCCTACAGAATGAAAACTATTGCAGATAGAGATTAGCTGTTGCTTGCTTAAATGTTCAGCTCATTTAGCTCTACAAAATTCTCCATAGGGTCCAAGTTGTCAGATGACCCCTTATAGGGGTTACGGCCCCTGAAAAATAGCGATTTTTCATGTTTTTGGCCTACAGAATGAAAACTATTGCAGATAGAGATTAGCTGTTGCTTGCTTAAATGTTCAGCTCATTTAGCTCTACAAAATTCTCCATAGGGTCAAAGTTGTCAGATGACCCCTTATAGGGGTTACGGCCCCTGAAAAAAACGATTTTTCATGTTTTTGGCCTACAGAATGAAAAGTATTGCAGATAGAGATTAGCTGATGCTTGCTTAAATGTTCAGCTCATTTAGCTCTACAAAAGTCTCCATAGGGTCGAAGTTGTCAGATGACTCCTTATAGGGGTTATGGCCCCTTATAGGTGAAAAATGGTGTTTTTGGCCTATAGAATGAAAACTATTGCAGGTAGAGAAAAGCTGTTGCTTGCTTAAATGTTCAGCTCATTTAGCTCTACAAAAGTATAGGGTCAACATCAAGACCAGGTGAGCAATTCAGGCTCCTGGGAGCCTCTTGTCTCGAAATAATTTGATCTCTCTGAGATGACTGATGTTTTCAATGCCCTGTTCAGCCGTGAAACAAAAGATGTTCGGCAGAAAGGACGACCGTTGGACTGATTAAAACGATATATGATAAATATTTTAGTCAATGAAGCAGACAGGACGCTTTTTCTCGTAAAAAATTCTGAAAAATGTTGGACTGAAAAAACTACGTAGGTCTTTCTGGGATTGACTTTTGCTATGGGACTACTGGAAAAAGAATGTTTTCAGCAATATTGGTCAATGTTTGAAGTAGTGGACACCCATATTTCCTAATTAGAAGAGATGTGACATAATTTTATTGGTCCTAATGTGTTTAGACTGCAGTTTTGCTCTATGATCCTCTGTGCATGCCAAAATGCTTTGATTGGATAACACCATGTACAATTACAGGGCAGTTTTTTTACCTGATGTTGAAAATGAACAACCTGAATCAGATTGAACAAATATATAGTCATAACATGTGTTATTATGATGTTTCAACTAAAAAGTTATTATTTTTTCGACCAGTTTTACCATTTTCACAGTTAACGAGTTTTTGACATACCTGTGCCTTACCTGTAGATATACCTGGGATTTTTATGAACTTTTTTAGCATAAAATTTTTTTCTGAAGATTAATAATGGCTAAAGTAACATTGTTACAAATTTTTATTCTTGTTCAATGGTTTAAACCATTAAATTATAAAACCTTATATATTTTCACCTTTATTTGCACCTGTACAGGTAAAACTTGCTCGTAAACACCAACATACAAGAAAAATGAAAACTAGAGAATCCAACAATACACATACATATAACTTTTATTGGTCTATGATAAAAAATAACAGAGATATGATCAATTGAATCAAGTAACACATTTAGTCAATTATGATATTTTTTATTCAGCATTACATAATAAAACAATAGAAATTATGTTGGCAGCTGAAGGGTTAATTCATTCTTAATGACCCAACTAACCTATAAGAAACTGAAAATAACGGGTTACTAGGCCCCAAAAATGTCCCCGTCTAATGGTAAAGTCCTGAAGACTCCAAAAATCTGACAGAAATCTAAAAAATTTAGCAGCGATCATCCTTAAACATGTTAAATTCATTTCTTCAGAAGTTGTTTTAAATCTTAATAGTTTCCAGTATGCATCTCAATGACTCTGTATATATATTATTTCTGTATATTGGATTATTTCTCATATGTACCATAAAAAATTATAACCGTATTGAAAGATTGAACTGGGGTTTCTTCTTCACAGGACACAGACTTGTCAAAAGATGTACAGAAGGCTATATCATCTAATCATATATTCAATAAGGTAAGTGACTCATCTGTGATAACATCTAGTAAATATCCAAGTATTGAGGTTCATTTATAAGATATAAGGAATATAGGGCATTTCGTTTTTGAGATGGATTTTATCACGGCAAGTATCAGTCGAGCCCAGTATGGCAAGCTTGATACGTAAAGCCGTGATAAAATCCATCTCAAAAACAAAATGTCTTATATTTCTTTTATCAGCAATACCGATTTATTCATGACTAACTTCTTATTTCCTAATAATTTCATTTTATGGAAAATCTATTTTAGCGTAGGTGGTGATGCAGCAATTTCATGAATGACGTTCCAGTATTTCCATTCATAAATTGATGCGAAAGAACATACAGACGACATTTATGCATTGCAAGGTCAAGCGCCTCCTTAGAAGTGACCTGTTATTTTTTGTATCACAGCCAGTACATGATACAAGTTATCTCAACCAGCAAACATCAAAGGAAAATGCAGAAATTTGCTGATAAATTAAGTTCCTCTAACTGTTGGGCAACATAATCCATGTCTCAAGTGATGAAATTAACATGCGTAACTGACTTCACAAAACATGATATACCTAGACAACCCAATTTACAGCTGATATCACATTACTTCTTTCCTTCATCACTTTGAGGCATGACGTAAATTTTATACCCATGGCTTATGACCATGCCAATTATCCTATTAAAAAAATATCAGTGATGAGGATTGTGTCTTTTTACCATTTCTTTCAAAATTTCAATGGGACATTTTTTAACATTCTTGTAAATTTTTCAGATTTCTATAGGACATTTCAAATTTTAATGAGTAAAATGACCCATGAGGGTGTCACAGCCCTTTTGGTACGTGGTATTCAATGCTTTTTAAAGGGAATTCGGTACCCGAAGGTTTGGTACGCGATGTTCCGAATTTTTAGGCTTTTGGTACGCGTATGCCTTGATCTTTAGAGTATTCGGTATTCCAGTCTTTATAACGCTATTCTGTCCTTTTTTAGCTCACCTGGACCAAAGGTCCATGTGAGCTATTGCCATCACTTGGCGTCTGTCGTCGTCGTCGTCGTCGTCGTCCGATAACAATTTTTCAAAAATCTTCTCCTCTGAAACTACTGAACAGAATTCAATGAAACTTGGTATGACTGATCCTTAGGGTGTCCTGCACCAAACTTGTGTTTGGATTTTTGATCTGTCAAAAAACATGGCCACCGTTACTAAAAATAGACCAGGGGGTCATACTACTGTTTTTGGCCTGTAAATAAAAAAGTATAAGAGATAGATGAAATCTGATGCCACGCTGCTGCTTCAGCATCAAAAGCTCTACTAAAGTCTCCATTGAGTCCAAGTCGTCAGATGACCCCTTATAGGAGTTACGGCCCCTTAAAGGTGAAAAATAGCATTTTTTCATGTTTTGGGCTTCTAAAATGAAAACTATTACAGATAGAGAAAAGCTGTTGCTTGCTTAAATTTTCAGCTCAATTAGCTCTACAAAAGTTTTTATAGGGTCGAAGTTGTCAGATGACCCCTTACAGGGGTTACAGCCCCTTAAAGGCGAAAAATAGTGTTTTTAGCCTGTAGAATGAAAACTATTGCAGTTAGAGAAAAGCTGTTGCTCGCTTAAATGTTCAACTCATTTAGCTCTACAAAAGTCTTCTTAGGGTCAAAGTTGTCAGATGACCCCTTATAGGGGTTACAGCCCCTTAAAGGCAAAAAAATCGCGTTTTTGGCCTATAGAATAAAAACTATTGCAGATAGAGAAAAGCTGTTGCTTGCTTAAATGTTTAGCTCAATAAGCTCTACAAAAGACATTCTAGGGTCGAAGTTGTCAGATGACCCCTTATAGGGGTTACAGTCCTTTAAAGGCGAAAAATAGTGTTTTTGGCCTGTAGAATGAAAACTATTGCAGTTAGAGAAAAACTTTTGCTTGCTTAAATGTTCAACTCATTTAGCTCTACAAAAGTCTTCATAGGGTTAAAGTTGTCAGATGACCCCTTATAGGGGTTACAGCCCCTTAAAGGCAAAAAATTGTGTTTTTGGCATATAGAATGAAAACTATTGCAGATAGAGAAAAGCTGTTGCTTGCTTAAAAGTTCAGCTCATTAAACTCTACAAAAATCTTCATAGGGTCGAAGTTGTCAGATGACCCCTTATAGGGGTTACAGCCCCTTAAAGGCAAAAAATAGTGTTTTTGGCCTATAGAATGAAAACTGCTTAAATGTTCAACTCATTTTACTCTACAAAAGTCTTTATAGGGTTGAAGTTGTCAGATGACTCCTTACAGGGATTACAGCCCCTAAATTAACATGTTTTCATGTTTTGGCTTATATAATGAAAACTATAGAAGAAAAAGAAATTTGCTTGCTTTATAAAAAATCTTATCTATTGCAGGTGCTACAAAAGATTGAGCCAGTAGATATAACACCCTTAATAAAGGATGTCAAGAATCAGTCTGATATTCTGAAAAAGTGAGTGTCTTCTTACTTTAATGAAGTATGAATTCAGGAGTGACAACAAACTGTTAAATGAATTTTGATGAAACTTTACATCAACAAAATACATCATATTGAGATGTGCATAAAGATATTTAATTACTCTGGAATGTCATTCAATTTAGAAAATTGGATTTGCGTTTTAATACAAGGGGGTATTTGTTTGCTTTGTTGGCTTAAAGTATTCTGTGTAAACATCCATCATGTCCATATTACTTGCACATAATTTCAGAATACTGTAAAAGGGGAAATTTTCGCGAGGGGTTTATTTTTGCTAATTTCGGGATCATAACAAATTCGCAAAAATATCTCCTCACAAAGATTTCATTCAGAAGGTTCCATTATTCCATGATCTAATAAAACGCAAAATTTAAACCACGCGAGGTTATCCCCTTTCACAGTAATTATTTGTTGGTTTGCTTAAATGTGAATCTTCTGATTTTTTAAAGAAGAATGACTCACTACCTTTCAAACTATAAAACATAATGATCTGAAGCTTCATGAATTCCTTTATGGATTTCAATATTATAATTTTATGCTAACAAGTCAAATATTTTTTGAAAAGTTTTTAACATAATAGGGGAGGGGGGGGCTCCTCATTGAGGGTATCTGTTATTCAAGTAATAATTAAGTTTTTGCTTTGGTAATCATTAATTGTTGACTGAAAATCATGTCATTAATTACCTTAAAAATGCCCCAGTAATCAAGTAATCTAGAAAACCATGAAGATTCTCATATGGGTCCAACTTGAATATCTCGGTGTTCTAGTATTATTTGATCAAGACTAGTTCTTTGCATTCTGAAAAGAATTTCATAGTCCACAAATATCAGCTGGCCATTTAATTTTGGTCGTTTCCTGTTTCAGCTTTGAACAGCTCCAGATTTATGGTTTACTATGCTGTAATAACCTCGTCAGCTCATTAGATGCTGAATGTCTGGGTGGACTTGAAAATCTACACAATGTTTGGACCGGCCTAGTTAAACTGTCATCAGCTGATTCAGGTGAATTTTTCAAATAACGAGCTTATATTTGTTGTTTCACTCATAATTATACCCCCACTCGTAAGAGAGGGGGCTATATTGCAATCACCTTGTCCGTCCGTCCGTCCGTCTGTCCGTCCGGTTCAATTTCTCTGCTTCTACTATATGGATTGGTTTCAAATTTGGTACACAGCTTCAGCATGATTTATACTATGCCTACCCTTTCCAGGTCAGTCCATCGTCTACTTCCTGTTTTCCAAGCCCACTTAGACTTTTTTAGGGGAAAAAAAATTTGAAATGTGAAATTTTTCGTAACAGATTTCTCGGCTTCTACTGTATGGATTGGTTTCAAATTTGGTACACAGCTTCAGCATGATGAGTTATACTGTGCCTCCCCTTTCCAGGTCAGTCCATCATCTACTTCCTGTTTTTCGAGCCGACTTAGACTTTTAAGGGTAAAAAATTTGAAAAGTGAAATTTTTCGTAACAGATTTCTCAGCTTCTACTGGATGGATTGGTTTCAAATTTGGTACACAGCTTCAGCATGATTAGTTATACCGTGCCTCCCCTTTCCAGGTCAGTCCATCATCTACTTCCTGTTTTCCGAGCTGACTTAGACTTTTTATGGGTAAAAAATAGACAATTTTTCGTAACAGATTTTTCGGCTTCTAGAGAAGGGATCGATTTCAAATTTGGTATACAGCTTTAGCATGATGAGTTGTAACGTGCCTCCCCTTTCCAGGTCAGTCAGTCATCTACTTCCTGTTTTCTGAATGGCCGAGTGGGGGTATGCTTAGCACGACTTAGTGCAACCCCTTGTTAAGTATTGAAAGCTAGCAAAGCTGAATTATGTCGTTGGTTGGCTTGTGTACAAAGAGTTTAAATTTATGTGTGAAAATAAAATTCACCTTTAAAGTTTAACAATAACCAAATGTAATTTTCAAAGTTACAAAATATATTTTAATGTTTTAATTTTGGGAAAGTTTCTTGTTTGAAAATATGCTTAAAATAATTATCTAAAAATTTGTCATGCATTGCAATAAAAGCTGTTGTGGTATTTCTGTCCAAATCTTTTTGTAATGAATTCAAATAATTTGTTTAAATTTTTCAGTAAAGTGCAATCTAAGTATGTTAGAGGCTGTAACTAGCTGTATGAGAGCTATTGTACAGAAACTGGCTGATCTAGAGTCACCAAAGGTAGAAATTTCAAACTATTAATGATAATGTGGGATCTTTTATTTTTGTGGGTACCAAATTTGTCTATTGCTGAAAAAATGCAATTTGGTAAGTTCCTTAATTCATGGTTGTGAAGTAAGCAATATGGAAAGCATCATCAAAGTTCCTTTTTGTGGGTAACCAAGTTTTGTGGATCAGTCCCACCCATGAAAACCACAAAAATTGTTATCTTATGAAAAATGATTAAACCACAAAGTTACAAGAAGAATACCATGGAGCACCAATGGTACTCTGAAATACTGTATGTTAAAAAAACAGACAATATTTTATAAAAGGATATGGAGTAAATGAACATGAGACCATAAGGCACAGGTAATCTCAAACTGCAATTTATTTTTATGAGCTGTATGGCTATTTCGGAATTTAATTCCTGATCAGCAGCACTAGAACCCAAATATAGGAAATCCATAATTCAAAAAGTGATGAAAATGCATAAAAGAAAACATAATCCGAATAGTCAGTAATATCAAATATACTGTGGATTCATTTATTTTTGTGGGTATCAATTTTTGTGGTTTGATGAAAAAGGATCAGTTTGTGGATTCTTAAATTCGTGGTTCTAATGTTTGCAGCATTTAGGTTAATGTTCATTTTTCTTTTGTTGGGTATCAAATTTGTGGTTTAAGCCGAACCACAACCACGAGTTTATAACACTACAAATAATTATGAAACCACAGTATCTAATTACAAACTACCATGTATGGAGTAGACATGAAAGACAAGACAAAAGGAGAAATGAACAACACCTGTCATGTTGCTTATGATGCATTAAGTTGTAAATAAAACTAATAATAAAACAAGCTTTCTGAGAGTATTGCAAAACAATACATAGTCCCCTACCGGCCTCATATTTTAGTCACTTTTTGTAGTACAGTGTAACAATTTGTCAAACAAATGAATACCTAAACTTAATCAGTTTATGATCTACAAGGATTTTTTTACATTGAAAAAGTGTAGAAAATAAAATTGCAATGGATTTTCAAACTTCAAAGGGCCTTAACTCCCATTAAATTTGTGGACCGGCACAAAACTCAATCATAATCTCCAACTCATCATGGTAAAATCACATACCAAAAATCAGTTCATTATCTATAAGCGTTTAGAAAAAAAAGTGTGGAAAACTGATATTTTAGTGAATTTTCAAAGTTCAAAGGGCCATAACTCCCATAAAAATTTGTGGACTGGCACGAAACTCAAACTTGGTCTGTAACTCATCATGGTAAACTCGCATACCAAAAATCAGTTCACAATCTATAAGCAATTACAAAAAAAGTGAGGAAAACTGAAATTTTTGTGAATTTTCAAAGTTCAAAGGGCCATAACTCCCATAAAAATTTGTGGACCAGCACGAAACTCAAACTTGGTCTGTAACTCATCATGGTAAACTCACATACCAAAAATCTGTTCATTATCTATTAGCATTTAGAAAAAAAGTGTGGAAAACTGAGGCGTGACAGAAGGACAGACATTTTCGCTGGTAGGGGACTAATAACTGGATGTGGAGGTTGGATTTCAATGTCCAAGAGAAAAGACAAAACAAGGAAGACATACCAATACAGGTGCCCAATTTTTTTTGGTTCTTTAATTTGGTTTGCTTTCAAAACTTATTTCAAAGGGAAACAACTCTATTACTAAAAATTAAAATATTTTTCAGTTGTTGGAGATGACCTCACAGGACTTACAGTATTTATATGAAGTAGAACAACAGTGTCCTCAGTCAGAGGTCAAGGTCAACGTGGTCAGGATTGTGGCAACTATTGGATGTGTATTCGCTAAGATACCACAGCCACATCCATTCTTGAAGGTTTGTTTGATAACATATCACACTTTAGTTATATCTTCACTCATAAGAGGGGGCTATATTGCAATCACCTGTCCTTCCCTCTGTCCATAGGAATTTCCTTCAAGCTTTTCTCAGAAACTGACATAAGATTGATTTGAAACTTGGCAGGATGGTTTAGTATGACAACCTGTAAGTCTTTAGTGACTTTCAGACCTGTCAGTTTTACACTTCCAGTATAAGACTGGGTCGATATGAAACTTGACATGAAAATTTCTGTCATTCTTTTCAAAGAAATTGTACATGAGAATAATTTTGCAAGTTAGTTCAGTATGACAGATTGTTTGCTGAAGTGACTTTCAGACTTGTCAAACTTATACTTCCTGTTTGGGGTCTTACGGAGTGCATCTGTGTCCCATGGACATATGAGAACTATTGTTTCCAGAAATTATCTTTGTGGGCAGCAGGCCCGCTCATATTTAAATCTGACAAAAACTGTAGTCATTTTAACAATTTTAAGCCAATTTTGCTACATTTTATAGTTCTATCATTTTGTGCACATGCATTCTCTCCATATGTCAAATTTTCATTAAAGTTTTGCCTGTTTAAAAAAATATAACTTCTGAATCACAAAATCACACTGTTATAATTCAATATTCCAATCTTGGAAAATTTGTCCAATTTAGGGAGCTAATTTGTGCTCTTACCTATCTTGTCCTTTATTACAGGATGTAGGATTGTTTTTATTGGAAGTTTGTTGTAAAGAGAACGACCTCAGAGTTATAGCTGAGTCCTTAGACTCTATCTTTGACGTTTTTGGTGAGGACCATTTAGATCCCATAGTCAAAGACATACAGATGGTCCAAAGATTAAAAGCATTACTGCCTAACTTAAAGTCACAGGTGAGAAGTACAGATGGTCCAAAGGTTAAAAGCATTACTGCCTAACTTGAAATCACAGGTGAGAAATATAGATGGTCCAAAGATTAAAAACATCACAGCCTAACTTAAAATCACAGGTGAGAAATATAGATGGTCCAAAGATTAAAAACATCACAGCCTAACTTAAAATCACAGGTGAGAAATACAGATGGTCCAAAGGTTAAAAGCATTACTGCCTAACTTAAAATCACAGGTGAGAAATACAGATGGTCCAAAGATTAAAAGCATTACTGCCTAACTTAAAATCACAGGTGAGAAATACAGATGGTCCAAAGATTAAAAGCATTACTGCCTAACTTGAAATCACAGGTGAGAAATATAGATGGTCCAAAGATTAAAAGCATTACTGCCTAACTTAAAGTCACAGGTGAGAAGTACAGATGGTCCAAAGGTTAAAAGCATTACTGCCTAACTTGAAATCACAGGTGAGAAATATAGATGGTCCAAAGGTTAAAAGCATGACTGCCTAACTTAGAATCACAGGTATGAAATACACATGGTCCAAAGGTTAAAAGCTTTACTGACTGATTTAAAATCACAGGTAAGAATACAGATGGTCCAAAGATTAAAAGCATTACTGCCTTACTTAAAATCACAGGTGAGAAATATAGATGGTCCAAAGGTTAAAAGCATGACTGCCTAACTTAAAATCACAGGTGAGAAATATAGATGGTCCAAAGGTTAAAAGCATGACTGCCTAACTTAAAATCACAGGTATGAAATACACATGGTCCAAAGATTAAAAGCATTACTGCCTAACTTAAATTCACAGGTGAGCAATACACATGATCCAAGGGTTAAAAGCATTACTGCCTAACTTAAAATCACAGGTGAGCAAAACATATGGTCCAAAGATTAAAAGCATTACTGCCTAACTTAAAATCACAGGTGAGCAAAACATATGGTCCAAAGGTTAAAAGCATTACTGCCTAACTTAAAGTCACAGGTGAGAAATATAGATGGTCCAAAGGTTAAAAACATGACTGCCTAACTTAAAATCACAGGTATGAAATACACATGGTCCAAAGATTAAAAGCTTTACTGACTGATTTAAAATCACAGGTAAGAATACAGATGGTCCAAAGGTTAAAAGCATTACTGCCTTACTTAAAATCACAGGTGAGAAATATAGATGGTCCAAAGGTTAAAAGCATGACTGCCTAACTTAAAATCACAGGTATGAAATACACATGGTCCAAAGATTAAAAGCTTTACTGACTGATTTAAAATCACAGGTAAGAATACAGATGGTCCAAAGGTTAAAAGCATTACTGCCTTACTTAAAATCACAGGTGAGAAATATAGATGGTCCAAAGGTTAAAAGCATGACTGCCTAACTTAAAATCACAGGTATGAAATACACATGGTCCAAAGATTAAAAGCTTTACTGACTGATTTAAAATCACAGGTAAGAATACAGATGGTCCAAAGGTTAAAAGCATTACTGCCTTACTTAAAATCACAGGTGAGAAATATAGATGGTCCAAAGATTAAAAGCACTACTGCCTAACTTAAAATCACAGGTGAGAAGTACAGATGGTCCAAAGATTAAAAGCATTACTGCCTAACTTAAAATCACAGGTAAGCAATACAGATGGTCCAAAGGTTAAAAGCATTACTGCCTTACTTAAAATCACAGGTGAGAAATATAGATGGTCCAAAGGTTAAAAGCATGACTGCCTAACTTAAAATCACAGGTATGAAATACACATGGTCCAAAGATTAAAAGCTTTACTGACTGATTTAAAATCACAGGTAAGAATACAGATGGTCCAAAGGTTAAAAGCATTACTGCCTTACTTAAAATCACAGGTGAGAAATATAGATGGTCCAAAGATTAAAAGCACTACTGCCTAACTTAAAATCACAGGTGAGAAGTACAGATGGTCCAAAGATTAAAAGCATTACTGCCTAACTTAAAATCACAGGTAAGCAATACAGATGGTCCAAAGATTAAAAGCATTACTGCCTAACTTAAAATCACAGGTAAGCAATTCAGATGGTCCAAAGATTAAAAGCACTACTGCCTAACTTAAAATCACAGGTAAGCAAAACAGATGGTCCAAAGATCCAGAGATGACTGCATAACTTAAAATCACATATATGGTATATAAATGTAACATTGCTGTTTAACTTGCATGTTAGACCCCTAAAAAAATCTCAAGCGCAACTCCTCCTAAACCACTGAATGGATTTTGATGAAACTTTACCTGAAAGAAGTACGGGCACATCATATGGAGATGTGCATTTCATTGTGCTCAGTTATAGCAAGCAGCAAGTTCCCCCGAAAAAATTGGCCTAATGCTGATATTGATTCTTTTTCGTCCGGATATGCTTCTCACAATTTCACGTGCACACAGGTTCGATGTGAATTTGAAAATAATTACCAATTTTGCTAATCACCTTCCAAAAATTTTCTGTGTAAAGATAGAAAAAGGAGATAAATATTCTGCTGACCATGAGTTACTTCATTTTTTAGCTCACCTGGACCAAAGGTCCATGTGAGCTTTTACCATCACTTGGCGTCCGTCGTCTGTCTTCGTCTGTAAACAATTTTTCAAACGTTAACTTGTCCGACACCATATGTCCAATTGCAACCAAACTTGGTATAGTTGTTTAGTGGCATTATGTGTACAAAACTATTGTTCGGATTTTTGGCCGGATTTCACGGAGTGAAAAATCCGGGTTATAAAATGGTGAATGTCGGGCGGGCGGGCGGGCGGGCGGCGTGCGGGCGGGGAAGAAATTTTCGTAACAGTTTTCTCAGCAACTATTTATCATAGCCACTTGATATTTGGTATACAGTATCAGGGTGAGGTCCCATAAAGTGGGATGCGATTTCAGGTCTGTTCCTCATCTACTTCCTGTTTACCGACTTAGTTAATTTTTGACCATAATGTCCAATAGTAGAAAATTTTTGTAACAGTTTTCTTAGCAACTACTAATCACAGCCTCTTGATATTTGGTATGCAGCATCAACATGGGCTCCCATAATGTAACATGTGATTTCAGGTCTGTCGCTCACCTACTTCTTGTTAAACGAAATCCGGTCATTTCTGTCTTTGACCCATTTTTGATTCGTAAAAAAACATGGCCGCCATGGCTAAAAATAGAACAGGGGGGTCAAATACAGTTTTTTGCAAATAACTCAAAAACGGTAACAGATATCAAAATTCTGATGGGAGATAAAAGTGATTAGCATCTCAAGATCTACGTGCTCTGAAATTTTCAAGAAGATCCAACAAACGACATAGGAGTTATTGCCCTTTTTCTGGATTTTTTCAAAATTTTTCACTTATTTAGCCCTATATCTTGAAAACTATACAAGATGTTTCAAAAATTCAAATTGCATATGATTAAGCACATCAAGATCTACAATTCATGTAATTAGGTCAAAGCTGTAGAACTATTTCTTTTAGGAGTTATGTCCCTTAAAGCGTCAATATTCACCATTGTTCATTACTTTTCCCCTGACTTGTCTGAAACGGTAAGACCAACTGCATCTTAACATGGCACACTGTTTGATAGCTTATATGCTACAAATCTATCGTTCATATTTTTGATTCATAAAAAAACATGGCCACCATGGCTAAAAATAGAACATAGGGACAAATTTCATTTTTTTGCTAATAACTCAAAACTGGTTTCAGATATCAAAATTGTGCAAGAATCAAAAGTGATCAGCATATTAAGATCTACCTGTCCTGAAATTTCGGAAAAGATCTGACTGCTGATGTGGGAGTTATTGTTCTTTTTCCTCATTTTTGCCAAATTTGCACTTATTAAGCCCAATATCTTGAAAACTAACCAAGATATTTCATAAATTTAAATCGCATATGGTTATACACAATAATATCTACAAATTAATATATGTATCTGTGTAGTTCAGGTGAGCGATTCAGGCTCTTGGGAGCCTCTTGTTAAGTAAAACAAATTTTATTCATTTATTACATTTTCTTTTTTACACTCATTCGCACCAAATACCTTGTCCTAAACTGAACGTTCTAGAAAATGAACTGATTAAAATAAAAATAAATACGATCAAAACAGTGCATCAAAAGTGTCCACGTCTTTTCGGGAATGGAGTCCTCTTGATCTTATATTGTCAATTCTAAACGATTTTATTCCTTAATTGAGGCGTGGAACTCCGTCATATGAGGGCCAACAAGAGGATCCATCTTTGATGCTTGAGTGGTATAACTTAGGGGGGGGGCTTCTTCAACTCAAAAAGTATGTAAAAATCAATTAAGCTGTTCATTGACATCTTAGATTTTTGCCGTGCTCGCATTTAGGCAATGCCTATCTTATATTAATTCAGGAGAGATAGTTGAATTTCTAGGTTTTTATATACGACTGAAAAAAATTTGTGATCGTATAATGTATTGGTGATGTTGTCTTTGTCATGGAGGGACATTTGGTTTCTGTGCGATAACTTAAGTATACTTGATATTGACTGATTTTGATGAATGGTATTGTATTTTGGGTTTATGGTCCCTTCCAACTATCAACTTTTGTGGTCCAATTTCCAAAATCTTTTATCATTATAATACTTGTAAAAATCACTGGATGCCTTTTTCAATCAGATTTGCAATATCTTTTACCGATTTTGAGAAATTAGGGGTCTAAAGGGTCAAAAACATAAATTATAAGTGATTGTCTGGACCAATGGTTTTACAATAATTTTAGTTGTTTAGTGGCCAACCCACTAAAGGATAGTTAGGTTTGTGGACCCTACCTTTTCAGAAAAAAGGGGCCAAAGGGGCACTTTGTAACAAAAATGCTTTAGAAGGTTTATTTTTCATTCACTTTTGATTATTCTTTTTTCATTATATTCCTCAATAAATTCTGTCAACTATATTTGTCAGTGGCTTTTTAAATATCTTGCATCGATACAAGTTATGAAAGGGGGTCAAACTAAATGCACTACGCAAAAAAAATCAACATTTTTATTTGTACAGTTGTCAAATTTTAAAAATCTTTTCAAACTTTTCCCTGCCTGCATTTCCAATCAGATTTAGATTTGAAATATCTCTTACCATTGTTTAAATTTTTTGAGAAACTAGGGAATGGAGCAAAAAATGTTAATTACAAGAGTGCATATGTCAAATATGCATTTTTATACCCTACATAACGAAGTTGTGAAGGGTATAATGTTTTTGACTGGTCCATCTGTCTGTCTGTGATAAAAAATTTCCTTAACAGATTTCTCAGCAACTATCAATCTTCGGCTTTTGATATTTGGTATGTAGCTTCATTAAGGGGTTCCATATGGTGGGCTACATTTTCAGGTCTGTAGATCATCTATTTCCTGTTTAATTAGCTGACTTGCTAAGACAATTAATTATAACTCTGTCTTTAGCTCACCTGGACCGAAGGTCCATGTGAGCTATTACCATCACTTGGCGTCCGTCGTCGTCCGC
Source organism: Arcuatula senhousia (assembly GCA_963971305.1). Taxonomy (NCBI): domain Eukaryota; kingdom Metazoa; phylum Mollusca; class Bivalvia; order Mytilida; family Mytilidae; genus Arcuatula; species Arcuatula senhousia. The sequence goes on along the minus strand of OZ020306.1, from coordinate 73,772,016 downwards.
GTCGTCTTTGTCGTCGTCGTCGTCGTCCGTGAACAATTTTTAAAAAATCTTCTTCTCTAAAACTGCTGAACAGAATTTCTTCAAACTTGATATGATTGATCCTTAGGGTGTCCTGCACAAAAATTGTGTTCGGTATTTTGATCCGTCAAAAAACATGGCCGCCGTTGCTAAAAATAGACCAGGGGGGTCAGACTACTGTTTTTGGCTTGTAAATCAAAAAGTATAAGAGATAGATGAAATCTGATGCCACGCTACTGCTTCAGCATCAAAAGCTCTACAAAAGTCTCCATTGAGTCGAAGTTGTCAGATGACCCCTTATGGGAGTTACGGCCCCTTAAAGGTGAAAAATAGCATTTTTTCATGTTTTTGGCCTATAGAATGAAAACTATTGCAGATAGAGAGAAGCTGTTGCTTGCTTAAGGCCCCCTCACACTTAACCGAATTGCATAAAATAAGGGTTGCGATGACCGGCGAATAGTAGTTTTTAGCTCACCTGGACCGAAGGTCCATGTGAGCTATTGCCATCACTTGGCGTCCGTCGTCGTCTGTCGTCGTCTGTCGTCGTCTGTTAACAATTTTCAAAAATCTTCTCCTCTGAAACTACTGAACAGAATTTAATGAAACTTGGTATGAATGATCCTTAGGGTGTCCTGCACCAAACTTGTGTTTCGATTTTTGATCCACCAAAAAACATGGCCACTGTTACTAAAAATAGACCAGGGGGGTCAGACTACTGTTTTTGGCTTGTAAATCAAAAAGTATAAGAGATAGATGAAATCTGATGCCACCCTACTGCTTCAGCATCAAATGTTCTAGGAAAGTCTCCATTTGGTCGAAGTTGTCAGATGATCCTTTATAGGAGTTATGGCCCCTTACATGTGAAAAATATCATTTTTTCATGATTTTGGCTTATAGAATGAAAACTATTGCAGATAGAGAAAAGCTGTTGCTTGCTTAAATGTTCAGCTCATTAAGCTCTACAAAAGTCTTCATAGGGTCAAAGTTGTCAGATGACCCCTTATAGGGGTTACAGCCCCTTAAAGGTGAAAAATAGTTTTTTTGGCCTATAGAATGAAAACTATTGCAGATAGAGAAAAGCTGTTGCTTGCGTAAATGTTCAGCTCATTTAGCTCTACAAAAGTCTTCATAGGGTCAAAGTTGTCAGATGACCCCTTATAGGGGTTACAGCCCCTTTAAGGCGAAAAATAGTGTTTTTGGACTATAGAATGAAAACTATTGCAGATAGAGAAAAGCTGTTGCTTGCTTAAATGTTCAGCTCATTAAGCTCTACAAAAGTCTTCATAGGGTCAAAGTTGTCAGATGACCCCTTATAGGGGTTGCAGCCCCTTAAAGGTGAAAAATAGTTTTTTTGGCCTATAGAATGAAAACTATTGCAGATAGAGAAAAGCTGTTGCTTGCGTAAATGTTCAGCTCATTTAGCTCTACAAAAGTCTTCATAGGGTCAAAGTTGTCAGATGACCCCTTATAGGGGTTACAGCCCCTTTAAGGCGAAAAATAGTGTTTTTGGACTATAGAATGAAAACTATTGCAGATAGAGAAAAGCTGTTGCTTGCTTAAATGTTCAGCTCATTAAGCTCTAAAAAAGTCTTCATAGGGTCAAAGTTGTCAGATGACCCATTATAGGGGTTACAGCCCCTTTAAGGCGAAAAATAGTGTTTTTGGCCTATAGAATGAAAACTATTGCAGATAGAGAAAAGCTGTTGCTTGCTTAAATGTTCAGCTCATTAAGCTCTACAAAAGTCTTCATAGGGTCAAAGTTGTCAGATGACCCCTTATAGGGGTTACAGCCCCTTAAAGGTGAAAAATAGTTTTTTTGGCCTATAGAATGAAAACTATTGCAGATAGAGAAAAGCTGTTGCTTGCGTAAATGTTCAGCTCATTAAGCTCTACAAAAGTCTTCATAGGGTCGAAAATGTCAGATGACCCCTTATAGGGGTTACAGCCCCTTAAAGGCAAAAAAATAGTGTTTTTGGCCTAAAAATGAAAACTATTGCAGATAGAGAAAAGCTGTTGCTTGCTTAAATGTTCAGCTCATCTAGCTCTACAAAAGTCTTCATAGGGTCGAAATTGTCAGATGAACCCTTACAGGGGTACTGCCCTTAAATTTACGTGTTTTCATGTTTTTGGCTTATATAATGAAAACTATAGCAGATAATGAAAAGTGGTTGCTTGCTTAAATGTTCAGTTCATTAAGCTCTTAACAAAAGTCTCTATAGAGTCAAATTGTTCAGACGGCCCTTAATATAAATAACAGATGGCCCTTAATATAAATAACATTTTGCACATTTTTGGCCTACAGAATGAAAACTATCGCTGAAAGAGAAAAGCTGTTGATTGCTTAAATGTTCAGCTTATTTAGCTCTACAAAGTTCTTTATAGGGTTGACATCAAGACCAGGTGAGCGATTCAGGCTCCTGGGAGCCTCTTGTTTAAAAATAGTTTGTAATCGTAATTGATAGTAAACCATAGTTACCCTTCGTTTTCGGTTTCGTAACCCTTCGGAAGCCTTCGGAACTAACAGTTGCGATTCTTCAAATTCGTCGGTTAATTTTGAACATGTTCAAAATTTCCCGACGAATTTAAAATTCGTTTATCATCTGTTTGAAATCGCGCCTCTTATTTAATGTACGGTAATTGTTCGTTTATCATTCTTTTATCATTTGTCATGCATCGTCCTTCATCGCACCATTCTGATCCCGACGAATCAGTACGATGATAAAATATGAATAGCGTATAGAAACGAAGACTTGCGTTGGAAAACGTAAATTTGCTTAGAGTCTTATTGCGAAGGGTAACGAAGATAAGCGTTAACTAAATTTGAATAACGAGACAGAAACGAACGCAAGACTATGATATACTATAACTAACTATGGATAGCTAATAGATTCATACATGAGCGAATTGCCAGGCCAATATTGGTTAAATAAAGAAATAAGTCCTGAATCACATGTAAAATTTCAGATCTCTACGCCTTATAGTTTTAAGTTGAAGTGTTCACAAGACGTTGTGGACGGACAAACAGAGATGGACGGACGAACAAAGTTAAAAGAAAAGGGGTTGCTCATCTTTGATCCGGGGCCCTAATAACTTTTATTGAGGGTCATCATGGGGTTCTTGATTATGTGATTACTTGACCATTTTTAGGGTGATTATTTAATTACAAGGATCATTTTTGAGTGATTATTTGATTACCATATCCCCTTCTTTTTGATTATTTGATTACCATTTCGTTGTAAAATTTTGTGAAAATAACATTTTTCAGTAAATATTTAATGATTACCAGTGCAAATAAAAAGCTACGCCGAGCGCAGCATGATATGACCACAACAAGTTGAACCCTGTACGTTAGAGGCCCAATATGGATAGTCCATTGCTTTGGTCACATGAAGCCCATGGTGGACTCACAAAGCTTTTTGACACATGCATCTTGTGGTGGACTTAAAAATGCATTTTTGACACATATATATTTACATCATCTAATACAAAAAGCCTTATTTATATACATGTATTAATTGACATATTTTTGGCCCTTTGACCCCTAATTTATCAAAAACGGTAAAAGATAAATCTGATTACAAAATAAGGCAGGGATTTTCACAAGGAATCCAATGAAAAAAGGATTTTAAAAATCGTACCAAAAATAAAAAAAAGTGGATTTTAAGGGCGGCCTGTCTTTAGCCCCCCCCTGAAGCAATGTAATGGTGAAATACATTTAAATAATCATTGACACATTTGGTAGATAGAATTTTATGAGCACTTCAACAAAAAAAGAATTTTCAAAATTGGATGAATAAGAAACATTCTACAATTATTAACAATTATTAACAATACACCCGTTTTTGCCCCTTTTGGCCCTTTTATTCTAAAACAGTAGAGGCCAACAAATTCTAAATACAAGACCATCATTCCTTTAGTGGATATAATCATTATATTAAAACTTCATAACAATTTACTGGACCATTACGACTAAATTTTTGGTATAAAACTATTTGCCTTGACAAACTTTTAAAAATGGCGTTTTTGCTTCTTTTGACCCCTAATTTCTTAAAAACGGTAAGAGATATTGCAAATCTGATTAAAAAATGCAGGCAGGGATTTTCACAAGGATTCCAATGAAAAAAAAAAAGATTTTGAAAATCGGACCACAAATAACAAAGTCATTTTTTGGGGTGTGGCCCCTTTTTGACCCCAAGTAGCAATGTAACAGTGCAACATATATCAAAACCATTGAAACAATTTGTTGACAGAATCTAATGATGAATTCAATAAAAAAAAAGAACTTTCAAAATCGAATGAATAATAAACATATACAACAGTGTTGTCAATACACCCGTTTCAGCCCTTTTTGGTCCTTTTTTCTAAACGGTACGAAGGGGCCACAATCCCCAAATACAATACCAACCTTCCTTTAGCTGTAACAAACATCATATCAAAATTTCATAACATTCGGTCAACATTTACTCAAGTTATGGCACGGAAACCAAAGTGTCCACAGACGACGACGACAACGACAACAACAACAACGACGACGACGACGACGACATCGCCATAACATAATACGATTGCAAAAATTTGCGGTCATATAAAACTAATGATTATTTGATTCCCAGGTACACCCCTTCCATGATGACCCTCATTATTATACGCTGCTGTCTTGGGTTTTGGCAGTAAAAATGTTATAACCTTTTATTTAAATTGTGTAAAGCCCCTATTTTCCCTACGCTTTGAAGTCCAATATCATAATATTAGCAGTGTCATCAACACTGGCTGTATCATCTTCCTGCTGCAAGATAGGTGGTGGCGTTGGAGACTTTGGAGATGCAGGAGGGGATTGTGGCTGTTGCATAATTTCCTGATGCGCCCGATATTTTCGTTCGCCTTCGTTTCGAATCGCACGCCATAGTAAACAGTCGTTCATTATCTGTTCGTGTTATCGGGTCATATCAACTCTTCGCTCATCTTCGGCTATAATTTACTCAACGTAGCCATCCGAAAAATCGTGACCCATCGTAAGTCATATTCATTCTCAGCTAACTGTTCGTTGATCATAGTTAACAATAGTTAATAATCGGATGATTCGGAGGAAATTTTTATATGAATTCGTTCAATTCGCACCTATTTTGTCAATTTTCCCATTCGTTACCCTTCGTCGCACCTTTTTCGGTTAAGTGTGAGGCGGCTTTTAAATGTTCAGCTCATTTAACTCTACAAAAGTCTCCATAAGGTCAAAGTTGTCAGATGACTCCTTATAGGGGTTATGGCCCCTTAAAGGCAAAAAGTAGAGTTTTTGGCCTATAGAATGAAAACTTTTGCAGATAGAGAAAAGCTGTTGCTTGCTTAAATGTTCAGCTGGTTTAGCTCTACACTAGCCTCCATAGGGTCGAAGTGGTCAGATGACCCCTTATAGGGGTTACGGCCCCTTAAAGGCAAAAAATAGTGTTTTTGGCCTATAGAATGAAAACTATTGCAGATAGAGAAAAGCTGTTGCTTGCTTAAATGTTCAGCTCATTTAGCTCTACAAAAGTCTCCATAGGGTCGAAGTTGTCAGATGACCCCTTTAAGGGGTTACAGCCCCTTAAAGGCAAAAAATAGTGTTTTTTGGCCTATGGAATGAAAACTATTGCAGATAGAGAAAAGTTGTTGCTTGCTTAAATGTTCAGCTCATTTAGCTCTACAAAAGTTTCCATAGGGTCAAATTTGCCAAATAACCCCTTATAGTGGTTACGGCCCCTTAAAGGCAAAAAATAGTGTTTTTGGCCTAAAGAAAGAAAACTTTTGCAGATAGAGAAAAGATGTTGCTTGCTTAAATGTTCAGCTTAATTAGCTCTACAAAAGTCATTTTAGGGTCGAAGTTGTCAGATGACTCCTTTAAGGGGTTATGGCCCTTTAAAGGTGAAAAATAGTGTTTTTTGCTTTGGAATGAAAACTATTGCAGATAGAGAAAAGCTTTTTATTGCTTAAACATTCAGCTCATTTAGCTATACAAAAGTCTTCAAAGGGTTGACATTAAGACCAGGTGAGCGATTCAGGCTCCTGGGAGCCTCTTGTTTTTTATTCCTAACTCTAAAAAGATAATCTCTGTCCATAATGTGGACGAGTGGGGAATGTGAGTGTGCTCACTAAGGTTATTTCATTCATTTAAAGTTAACCAAAGAATGCATGTGTCAAAAACATGTGACCAAAGCATTTGACAATCCATATTGGGCCTCCAATGTACAGGGTTCAACTTGTTGCAGTGGTATCATGCTGTGCTTGGTGTAGCTTTTAATATGAACATATTTAGTCCAATATAAAGCAGGGGGTATCCTTTAGTGATTAAGCTCACAGTATTCCAGGTTTCCACTGATCAGTTTTATGTGATTAATCTGTCATGTGCACAGTTATTTTCATGTTCAAGTAGGTTACTTGTTCTCAAAATATAAGCAAAACTGAGTTTAGAGGAAGGCTTTTACAAAGTACTAATGTTAAAACATGGACAAGTTCAGCTATTTTTTTACATGCGTGAAAGTTTATAAAGTAACAATTTTAATAAATATGAATTTCATTTAATCGTTTTCCCCCTTTAATATATAACATGTATTGTCTGATTTCTATGCCTTAAATTTTGACCCAAACCTTAAGGTTAACTACAATCATATAATAATAATAATATACATATTTATCATGGACCAAAAATCCCATTGAAGACGTGTGCTAAGTCATTCCACATTCTTATCACACTCAACCAATTCTCTCTTTCCTTTAATCTTGTCCTTATCAACAAATTGTCAGCTTTATACAATCTCAAGTGATTTCAATCCACAATATATCTAGTCATGTTTGCTTTTCTTATCTCATTCAAAATTAAGCTTAGCCTTTCAGGTGCTTTATTAGACATAAAATGTGTATTGGTTTGGAAGTCAATAAAATTATTGGGTAAAATCTTGACCAATGACAAGGTTAAAAGCTTGAACATTTTTGGGCTAAGAGGTTCAACATTTTAATTTTTATAGCCACCCTGGTATTCTAAAATGGATATGTAGGGGTCACTAAGGGTCACCTTATATAATTGTAACAGAAGTCTTGTAACATTTCACTCACATTGTGATTGAAATACATCCCATAACGATCTAATGACAGAAATCAGGGAGACTGTATTTGATTACATTTATTTTATTTATCGATCTGGGTTTTGTTACAAACTAAATGCATGATTCAGTAGGTTTCTTGATTTCTAACTGACAATTTACTATATACTAAACAACATAAAAACGCAACACTTCCATTCATTTCCTTTGACTAAGTATTATAGATAATATTTCTTAAAGCGGTCAGATTTCAGCACAGCATGTGTGGGGTCCTTAACCTAATTCTCTGCAAAATTAAAAAAATTCTGATTTTTCGTTTTAAAATTAAAAAAAAAGAAGAGTTTTTTAACCCAAAAATGAAAAACTCACCAATTTCTAGAAAATTTTATGCTCATCCAAAGTTTGTCCAGAAAATAAGGGACAAAGCTTAAATTTCACAAAATCTGTCAAAACTTTTTAGAAACATGCATTTTTGAATTGATCAATCTTAGACTTTGTATTTTTCGACTTCTTTATCAAGAGTTCATGCCATAACCTCTCTGGTGCCAAGAAAGAATTAATAGAATTTTAGAAATTTTAAAAGAATCCTGGAAGGAAAAAAGTGGTGGGTTATTTGTGTTGCTGAGTACATGATATGAATCTTTGTATGTACCAAGCAAGTGTTTTAGAGTGCTTGGTTATAATAATTAAGCTCCTGTAAATGAAAGTATTAATACACAGGCAACATACATCTTTTTGGCTGGAAGCTTGCACTGAATTTCTAGAGTCTTGCATTGTAGATCTGGGAGCTCTATAGTTTCTACTTTGTCTGTCTGTCTGTCACACAATTTTTCTTGAACTCTAAGAGCTCCAAAGCTATTGACAATACAGTTATGAAATTTTACTAAATGATTAAGTATCATTTGAGGATTTGCATAGTTAAATTTTATGTAAATTATTAAACTATTTTTGGGAAAATCTTAAAAATATGTGTGTTTTGTAGGTACAGGGTAGAAAGAAACAGCTAGGAGAACACTACCCAGTGATATCAACAGCGAGGATTAATCTTGTTAGATTTATCAAGTACAAGTCACCATGAAAGATATATTTTATAAATTATATTTAAATTAAAGAAGTTTTGTTTTTTAGCCCTTTAAGGGTGGGGTAGAAATCTCTGTCTGTCTGTCTGCATATTTTGTACACACAACTTCACATAAAATGTTTGATGGATTTTGATGAAACTTTACATATACATGAAGGAAAATACAATCATATGAAGCTATGCATGAAGAAATTGCATTGCTGTAGAAATCATTCAAGGGAGATTACTGAGCTTAATTTTTTTCCAATACAGATTTCAATATGAAGCAGGGTGTATCACTTTGTGTGCTTACAAACATTAATGTTCCTTGGAATAGTTTCCTCAGTGATGTTGTTTGTCAATCCATCTATATTGGGGTGAGTGGGTCTTCCCATCTATTGGGGAGGGTGGGTCTACCCAACAGATATAATTTACCATGGACATTAGGGACGGACCATTTAACTTGAAAGGGGGGGGCTTGGTTTTTTCTTTAGGTCAGAAAATTTTTTACTTTAAACTTTGCACATTTCATTTATAGGTTGTCATCTACCAAGATTGCATAAATGGTGGCCAATTCATTCAATATTTGGCAGAAAAAAAACAAGGTGGTAAAACTTCAGTTTTTGTCTGCCTGCAACTTCTTCTCTGAATTTGATGATTTTTGAGGCCAAAAAACCTCTTTGTCAGACTTTTGTGGAAAATGAATGAAGTGAAAAGTATAATGGCTAGGCATATGATATCTGGTATGCAGACACCTGGAGTTATGGCCTTTGCAACTGACACCATGTCCTGTGACCTTGACACACTTTTCATGGTTCATTGACTGTGTGGACTTAGATGATTTTTGGGACAATTAAAACTTTTGTGGAAAATAAAATAAGTGAAAAGTATTATATTATAGTTAGGCATATATGATATTTGGCATACAGACCCTTGGGATAATGGTATACACAACTGATGTCACCATGCAATGTGACCTTGACCCCATTTTAGGTTGAATGACTTTGTGAATGTCAGTCTTTTTTCATTGTTTCTCAATAACTATGGTATCTAAAACACTTCAGACAGTCTAGAAAGTCTTTGTGATGGTTAAATAGTATTCTGTCACATGACCTTGATTATAACTTTCCTGAAGGCCCAGCTAGACCTTCAATGAGTTCCGTGATGGTGCTGACAGGTTTAGTGTCAACTCTTGTTAAAACAAATATCAATAAATATGAAAGAAAATCTAATGCAAAATTTTTTTGACAAGAAAAGCTCTAGTAATAGATGTACTTTCCATGCAGTCAAAGTTGTGTGAAAATTTAAACAAGTTATTGCCCCTTGTCAATATTGTCCATGTTTGCACTTTATCTTTAAAAACTGTAGTGATCAACATGATAGTTATAACATGTGTAACTGCTTTTACAAAGATATGATTAAATTGAAACTTCTATTGGCTCACATTATCGTTTGTTTGTTCCATACAAAATTGCACCATTAATTGAGCCAACCAGTCAACATGACCATATTGGCTAAAAGTAAAACCATTAAGGGAAATTGCAATTTTTATATGACGCAATGGCGATGTCGTGGTCTGTAGGCACTTCGGTTTCCATGCTATAACCTTAGTTGTGGCTGTAACAAATTGGTAATTTTTTAAAATGATGTTTGTTTCCAATAAAAGAAGGTTGGTATTGCAATTTGGTCTTCTTACCCCTACCATTTCAGAAAACTGGCCAAAAAACTGGGGCTAAAATGGGTGTATTGACAAAACGTCTGTAGGCTGTTAAATTTTCATCCGATTTTGATTGTATTCCTCAATAAATTATGTCCACAAAATGTAACAAAGGATTTGATGTAGCTTGCACTGTTACATTATTATGAGGGGTCAAAAAGGGGCCAAACCCAAAAAATCAACTTTGTTATTTTTGGTCTGATTTTCAAAATCTTTTTTCCATTGATTTCCTTGTAAAAATCCCTGTATGCATTTCCATCAGATTTGCAATATCTCCTTTTCGAGAATTTAGGGGTCAAAGGGGTCAAAAACTCATGTTATAAGAGTTTGTCTCTGAAAATGGTTTTATTAAAAAAAATCTGTAGTAGTGGTCTACCCAATTGTTTCATTGTTTTAAAATGACGTTTCTAACCATAAGAGAAAGTTTTCTCATAGCCTCTACTAGCACTCTTGATTTCCTAAACTAATAAAGTAGATTGATATTGTGATAGAAGCAAAGGTGTACCAAATGGGTAATCAGTATCATAAAACCGTAAAGAAAAAGACAAAACCGACAGACAAAAAATTATCACAACAAAACAAACCACATAACATCATAAAACACACACACACACATAACAACAAAACCGCATTTAGCAACGCGAACTCAAGTCGAAACGAGAGTTAACTCAGGTGCTTTGGAAGAGTAAGCAGTTCCTGCTTGCTATAGCACACCCGTCACGTTGCCAAATATTGATTTAGTGTTGGTCAAATCCGGAAAGAATGACATTACAAAAGTCTATGTCAAACCAACATCTGTGCTCATCTGAGAGATAGAAATCCCGTATTTGTATACAAGCACACGATGTCTTCCGTAAAATTTCTTGAGTGATGACAACATCCTTGGAGCAACGTACCCCTGTGTTAACAATTTGCTTGTCAGCCGTGTTGCTCTATCAAGGAAGTCGTTGCACTCCCCACATGCTCTAGAATAACGAATCAATTGTGATACGTCAACTCCATATGCTGGAGCGGACGGAATGTTGCTACACAGAAAGGGAAAGATAACTATTGGAAAGTTGAAGCCATCACGTTTGTCATAGAGCTTTGTACAAAGCCTTCCTTGTGTGTCAATTACGAGAAATAGATCCAAAATATGAAGCGGACCTCCTAGAATCTGTAGTGTCCTTTATCTCAAGTTCCTTCGGATATATGAGATGTAAATAGTCACCAAATCGAGGATTGTTTAGTGAAAGGACATCATCAATATAACGAAATGTGAGATTGAAGGATAAAGCAAGTTTGCGGTCCTTTTTGTCTAGAAGTCCGCTTCATATGAATGAAGAAACAAATCGGCAAGCAATGGTGCACAATTTGTGCCCATTGGGATACCTATTGTCTGCTGAAAAACACGTCCACCTAACTGTTCAAATATGTTGTCGATTAGAAAGTTGAGCATTTCTATTATTTGATCTTCTGTAAATTAGTTTTTCTTGCTAGACTCTTGGATGACAAAGTAAGTCATTTTATAACCGACTACCAAATACTTGTACCTGCGTTTTCCGTTCTTTTTGATAAAGCTACGTTTAATCAGCTGTGCCAAACGAGATTTTAATTGTGAATGTGGAATTGAAGTATATAATGTAGAGAAATCAAACGTTTTAATGCTATTACATGATGAAAATGACTTAAAATGGAGATTTTCCATCAGTTCTTTAGAATTTTTGAGAATCCACATTTGATTGACGCCATTTCTAGAGTAACAACAATCGAAATACTTTTGAAGGCTTGATTTAATTGCCGTCAATATTAATGTTAACAAAACTGAAAGAGGCTTAGTTGTACATTTGGATGATACTTTTTGATTTGCCCAAACTCTGCTCTAAATGTTTGTAAGTTTGCCCCTCCCCAAACTCTCAAAAGTTGCAATTTCCCTTTACCTGTAGAAAATATGGTCATGAATAGTTAATTAAAGATTGAAGGAGAAATAAAATCTAGAGATTGGGAGGGGGGCTACCTGCTCCAATGTTCTGGTCTACCTTGTCAGTTAACTTGTTACTTCCTTCATGTATACAACTACATCATTACCATGATTACATTCTGGATATCTTATAAGGTTTTACTATTCCCTAAACTAATTGACAACCATAAAATGGACTTTTCATCAGGGCTGTCCAATATCAAGGACAGGACAAGATACAGTGGTTGCTGTGTGATTTATCTTGGTATCTGGGTCATGGCTGGATTTCACTTTCTAATGTCATTGAGGACAAGTTGGAGATCTCTTACTTAGGGGCTGGGTAGGCGCTGGTTTTGATACCACACTATAAATCACTTGTCAAATACTCAGATGAAATAGATCTATAAAGTCCCGCTTTGTCCTTTACGAAAATAGAACTTGCTTAACCTTATTTTATTACGTTTGTCAGTTGCCTGCCCAGGGTCGGCAGTTTCCTCTTGGTATTCCAAATTCAATAAGGTAACACGATTCTTTATTTATGTATCAATATCAATTAATATTATTGTATTTGGAGAAAATCTCTCATATTCTCATAAAACTTTTACACATCTTTAAGCTATGCAAGCAAGATGGAAGGTTAGATAAAGGTCAAGGTCTCGAGTACTTCTATACTTAGCAAGAAGTCTAAGTTTGACAATGGGTTCCAACAGCAATCTCAGTTTTCCCAAGTTTTAACAAGAAATTATTATGAATCTTGTTTCATTTCACCTACAAAGATTGCACAGATGGAGATGAAATGTCAAGGTCAAACACATTTTGTTTTGCCAAAAGGGGGTATAGGTGGTCCTTCTTGTACAACGGTCTGTAATACCGTCTACTGAGAACTGATGAAATAGATTACAATTTTCAAGTCACTGTGAGCAAATGGTGAGGCTTAATTACTTTCTCCAAAACGAATTTCTTTATAGGAATTTAAGGAAATAACTGAATATGAGATGCTTTTATAATGACCTTAAGCCACCAATATTGAAGTATAAGATAATCTATGTTGGTAAACTCTAGCTTCAAGTAGTCAGAAACAAAAGAATTCAAGTGGTTGAATCTTCTCTCTGTAATGACCCCGATATCTAAATATTTACACAAGACAATGATAACACAATTATTTGGCCAATTTACTTCTTGTTGTGCCGGGAATCTTTCATTCTCCAAAAACATCCGACTAGAACGGTTTCATAACCCTGTCAACTGATCCAATTAATTCATTTACCGTCTCTGTTAATAAAAACATCCGACTAAACAAATAGTTCATTTTGAACAAGTTTCGTAACATCGTCCTGCTAGGAAGTTGTGGTACTTTACTTAAAAAAGGTGTACATAAAAAATGTAAAATTCTAAACATTGAGTTAGGGAACGACCACTTAACCTGAAAGGGGGGCTCTTTTTTTCAAAAAAAAATTATTGAAAAATGATTTTTGATGTACTAATTACTTATCACAGCGACTTTCAAACTTGGTATTATATGAGGTCCTATATTTCTAGTGATTTTAGGGCTGTCAAAAATCTACTTCCTGTTTTCCAACTTGGTAAATTTTTCACATTAATGGCCAATGCTTGATTTTTTTTAACAATTTTCTCATCTCACGTCTGACACAAAAATTCCTAATATCAGGTTATGTTGCTCCTCGATTGCTGTCTTCATTCAAGAACTTTTATGCTTGGCAAATATGGGATTTCTATCTCTCAGATGAGTGCAGATGTTGGTTTGTCGTAGGGTTTTATTTTGCTTCCTTTACCGGATATGACGCACTGAATTGACTATTGGCAGCTCGACAGATGTGCTATAGCAAAAAGAAACTGTTTACTTTTCCGGTGCACCTGAGTTCACTCTCGTTACGACTTTAGTTCGTGTTGTTGATTTATGTTCTGATGATTTTTAGTGTTTTTCTTTTGTTTTGTGTTTTTTCATGCTGTTCTCGTTCATGTTTACTGGTTTTGTCGTTGCTCTTTCGAACATTTGAAACTCAAACTCGAACTCGAATGCCCCAATGGTGCCTCTTTGCTTGTCGCAGCATCTATAAATCCCAGAATTTGTTTTTATTTGGTATGGAACCTAAGTGTAAAAAAACTAAGGACTGATAAACATCTACTATTGTGAAGCGAGCCAATGGCTCACAGATTTCTTGTTTACAAAGGAAAAAGGCCTGAAAATTTGATAACACTTGGTCGTTTATGCTTTAAGTACAGCGTTTTTTTTATTCCATTGCAAATGATCCATACTGTAATGTGTAATGATATACAAGTTTTTCAAAATTTAAAAGTAGACCAGTCACAAAAAACCCAACCACACAATTGCAATGGTGCAATGGCATTACATAAGACCACTTCGCAGGTACAATGACGTATATGTATACTGAAATAAGAACTTCCATTCATAAAACGTCCAAGTTGTCATATCTTCTATACAGTGTCCTTGATAAGACTACTAAACAAGGAATGTATATCGCCCACAGTGGCACATGTTATAGTTCCATACCATCCCATAAGAAAGTTCTTAGTATGCATGTACACGATGCATATAAGAAAAAAATTATATTTATCATCATGGCTAATAAGTTCGATTGATAAAATTCGTTTAAACAAAATGATTTTGTATCAAACAAAAATTTGATGAAAACAATTTGACAGAAATACTAGTACATATATTTATCTAAATTTTCCCATGACCATTTGATTCACAAAAGCGAAGGTGAAGGGCATCTTTGGATATTTCGTCTCAATAATATTTCAAGAAAACTGCGTCTATCAGCATATTTCCTTAAGAAAGAGTACACTGTCTATGTTCACTAATGTTTTGCAACGAGCAGGAACCGTTAACCATTCCGGAGCACCTGAGATCCATCACCGTTTTAAAGGTTGGCGCTTCAGTAGTTGTGTTGAATGTTTCTTTAAAGGGCTACTGTATTTGATGTCTTGTGGTTTTCCTTTGTTTTAGATCCATCGCTATTTAAATGCCTTTGGTACTTTTTGCATCTTTTAATTAAAATTATATATTAACCGTGCGATTTTTGTCGTGTATAACTAACATATCTTTAAAATTACAGAGTATAGGGAAAAGACCATTTACGTTCGTCTTTGAATGAATAAAGCAGAGGTTTATATTGCCAAAAGTCCAAATCGGCACAGGCGAGAGAAACATGAAGAAACAAACGGCATAAATCACATGTGAACTCAGGTGCTCCGGAAGAGTAATTCAGTGAACAGTTCTTTTTGCTTTATGTTGATAGAATATGTTACGTATAAGTCGGGCTCTGTCTGTACAGAGATCAAGTTGAACTCTACATGCTCTATGTTTTTGCGCTTTTTCAAATTAAATAAAAGAAATGGAAAGTATAAAACAGAGGGAAAGTCTATTTCCAAATCACAGGTTGTCTTTATTCAATTCTTATGACGACTTTCGTCTATTTAAGGCTCTATAGGTCTACAAAGGTTGAACATTACGTCAAAGTCCTCAATCGAGACACGCAATTATCATAACCTTTGTATGGAAGCCCCGACGGGCCACGAACAAAAAAAATATTTAACTTGTGCAAACGAGTTTTAAACATAAGCGCACGAGTCTTTTATCTTTTGCGCAGGAGTTTGTAACTTGTGCACACGAGTTTCTATCTCGTGCGCACGAATTTCAAACTTTTGCGCACGAGTTTGAAACTTGAGTGCACGACTTTGTGTCAACAAGTAAACATTTCCTAGGAATCACTTGAGCGAGCAAGTTTGTAACTAGTGCGCTCCATTTGAAAACTCGCGCGCACAAGTTAAATATTTTTTTGTTCGTGGCACGTCGGGGCTTCCTTACCTTTATTATAGAACATTCGTACTACTACATCAAAACCTACAAACAACCAAAAATCAAGAAAACAAACAAACAACATGTTAAAAACATAAAATTATGTAACCAGATTAAAGGTTTTAAAAAACGCAATTAAGAATTGACTCAAATACATGAAAAACAAACATTTGTTTTTTAAAGCCAGAATGGGAATTGTTCATAATGCACATTGCATAATCTTCGAACATCTAAAAAACTGGATTGAATTTTATATATAACGTTTTACCTTTGTTATCGTGCATTCGTCATCGACAAAAAATAGAAAAAAATGTTAAATTATATATATATATATTTTATGATAGACGTATTCAATGTCTGAAAAAAATTCAATCTCTTTATAAATCCCGTTTGTAAGCCACAATGTGGAATAATGTACCGTAATGGTAGAATCTAAACACAATGAGGTGATAAGACCATGCCCTATATCCAGATGGCCAATCATACCGGAAGTACCTGGTTACCGAGGTATTCTCACCTTTTACATATATAAACTGACCAATAGACCTCGCCACTTAGTTGTCTCATTCTGTTCGAACCTCCATCATGCGCGAAACCATGTTTTCGGTTTTATGCGCAATTGTTGGATTACAAATTGCTTCGGCTGCAGTAACGACAAAAGCACCGACCAGTAAGTTATTAGTTTTATGGGGGTTTTGGAATTCCGAGTAAAAAAAAAAGTATAAAGCATTTGTTTCTATAAATGTTAAAATGAATTAATCAAAGACAAAAAAAAAAAAAATAAATAAAAAAAAAATTTGTATAAAACAGAAAAAAACCAAACTAAGATGAAATAACTTTTACAGTTTACAGAAATAAGTTTAAAAACGCAAATAATACGTTCAGTTTTTTGTGTTTTTTTTCAAAAGGAAAATTACAACAATAAAATTGAATTGAAAAAAGAAATCATTGATTTTTAAGATGACGTATATCAATTTTCTAGACTCGCATTTGTGCACTCCAAATTCAAACGATGCATGAACTGCATCTTATAAATACCGGTCTTATAATTGTACCCGACATACATTATACTTACACTATACAAAGACCTTTATTTGGTGCTTTAACTGAAAGTTTCAAAAAGTGTAAAGACTTTTAGGACCAATGATGAAAGAGGTTGGGAGATATCAATTGAGCATTCGTCAAATGTTCGAAAGGACAAAGACAAAATTACTCAACACAAACGATAACAGCACGAAGAAACAAACAACACAGAAACAAACAACACAACAACTTAGCAATCATAATCTCAAATTTTAGTCGTTACGAAGAAAACTCGGGTGCTCCGGAAAGATAAACATTCCTGCTTATTACAACACTCGCGTTGTGTTTTTAACATTGAATTCGTCAACAATGGAAATTTCACATAACTTTTGTTCTATACGTCCTCATATTTTTAAAAGGCATTACATCATCGAAGTAATCAGTTTATTTTTTACGAACATATGTTGAAATATTACAAAAAAGCCATGATAGATAAGAAATATATTATATTGCCACGCGGGTGGTAATTTTCATATAACACCCCGGCTCGCGCCTAGCAATTTTACATTCTTTATAATCAGTTTTATGGCTGATATCATATCTCGTGCAAAGTGCTTAATTTTACTAACACTAATTAATGAATATACTAACACACAAACGCTTAAACAAATAAAATGTGCTAAATTTATTTCAAAGAGCAACATTCTATCTATATATCATTTATTCTGCATGCATTGGAAAGCAAGTTTTATGCTTCTGTTAATGCCTCTCCAACTGGCAGTTTTCGAGTAAGGCCTCTTTACCCCCCCCCCTCCCCCTTTCCGATGGAGATTATTCTTATCGAATTCTCTACAAAAGGGTCTTTTGCATGGGATGTTGCTCTCTTCCCGTTCGAACAACTTGCAGTGTTCCTTGATATCGCCTTCGCCCTCGAGAATGGTGCAAATGTGGTCTATGGAATTATCACCCCTGACGAACATCCGATCAAGAACCTAATAAGGGGAGATTCAATATCGAAAATGTGCAGTAAGAGGAAAGTATTGAAAGAAACGGATATCAACTAACATTAAGAGGAGAACGCTTTCATTTTCGTAATGTAAATGTATAAGAAAGAGAAAAACGGAAAACCCGGACTTTTTATAACAATATAAAGCCCATACAGTGTGTGACAAAACCTTTAAATCTAGGTTATCAAAGCATTTGAACCTTAGGTCTCGATAAGAACCTTAAGTTGTAACATCACAATCTGTCTTTGATCATTTTAATCTGGTGACATAACAATGCACATATCATTGCTGGTGCTGGCTTATGCGGCCTTTGGGGTGGCCAATGCCGCTGTAACTCAGCCACCAATTTGTAAGTTTAAATCTTTTAAGCTGTAAAATATCAGATTTCTTAACTTAAGCATGTTTAATCGACTGTGATTGACTGAAGAAACGCATTTTATGCCCAAACTATAAAAATAGGATGTACAGGTTTGGATTAATCCATCCGATCGTGCAGTCAGGTTTACTTAAAAGGCTTAAGTTAAATTTCCATGAAGGATTGATGAAGTTAGAGTGCCATTCTATTGGATGGATAATCTTGTTGTAATATAGAATCGCCTTACATCATATATCAGCATTTATTTAAACAATCACATATTTCAATAACCACGCCCAAGCACTTGCTTTCTTCACTAACACCCTGCTTATTACTACTTTTCCTACAGCGACGCGGATGTGTGCCCTAGAATATTGTATGGGGTAACCATTTCATCGCGCAAGGCGTCAGACCAAAATACGGAAAACCTAACCGCAAACCATAATGGCGCACGTAGTGGGGAAAAGGCCATGTTCCTT
The DNA here is from genome assembly GCA_963971305.1 of Arcuatula senhousia. NCBI lineage: Eukaryota > Metazoa > Mollusca > Bivalvia > Mytilida > Mytilidae > Arcuatula > Arcuatula senhousia. The sequence goes on along the minus strand of OZ020306.1, from coordinate 73,753,504 downwards.
GCACTGATTCAGGTCCCATGCAATTCATGTAAGATCCTTTTAAAGTAAGTTAAATCTCCCGATCTTACCAACCCCGGCCACTATCTAAGTGGGAGTCCCACTGGTTTTGTATTGCATCAATTGCTTCCTCATCTAGACATCCTCAGTTTATCAATTGATCCTTTATTTTTATTTCCCTAGAAAATCCGTAATCGTGATGGTTAGGCATAAACAAAATATAACTAACAAGCTAACTAACTAACCAACTTTGATACTCTTTTCTATTTCCAGCTTGCGGAACAAACCCTGCAGACATTCATTTTCTATTGGATTCGTCGGGTAGTGTCGGATCAGCTAACTTTCAAAAACAAAAAGACTTCGTAGCAAGATTTGCACAATCTTTTACAATAGGACCAAACAATGTTCAAATTGGTGTGACGACGTTTTCAACAACGGTGCATCCCCAGTTTTTCATGAAAGCTCATCGAGACCAGGCTGGCCTTGTGTCGGCCATTAAAGCTGTCCCGTACCAGACCGGTAATACTCACACGGGGGAAGCTCTTCACTGGGTAGACCAGAATGCCTTCACCACAGCAGCAGGTCATCGAAGCGGGGTCGTGAAAATATTGATCGTTATGACAGACGGACAATCGGGCAATCCACCTCTTACTGCAACCGAGGCTGACAAACTCCATAAAGATGGCGTCAAGGTGTTCGCTATCGGTATCGGAAGCGGCATCAGAACGGCAGAACTTGAAAAAATTGCCAACGACCACGCCCATGTGTTTACCGTTCAAAACTTTGATGCTCTGAACACGTTACAGGCGGAACTGAAGAAGACAGCATGCAAAGGTAGACTTTGAATTATACATTGAAAACAATAAATGAATGAATGAATGAATGAATGAATGAATGAATGAATGTGTTCCAGCTGGTATATCTGTTTTCGAATATATTGTCATTTTAATTTTCTTATCTATCCAAATTGATTAAAATCTAGACCTTTATTATTTCTTTATTTAACAATGACACCAATTTTTATTGATAAAAAAAACGACCGAAAGTAAATCAAACAATTTGTTCATAAGCAAAAATGTTTACGTTGTACGCATTAAAAATCGTTTTTGACTGATAAAGTATATAGTTGCACAGTTATAAAAGTTAAACGTCATTTTGACCAAAACGTGTTAATAATAATGAATCAACTCCTATAAATCTGACTTTGAACTATCGACAATTTTCTGGTATTTGAATACGTCAACCAATCTTATTTATTGCATGAAAAAATACTTTAAATATCCTTAGCATCAACAACAACCAAAAAAAAAACTGTATTACCCATACCTTTTTTTTTTAAAAAAAAGTTAGTATAATCTTTAAGTTTAAAAAAATCATAGTTCATTATAGTTTAGGTGTGAACTAGCTTACGCGAACGTAAACTATGACAAAAAACTTCTTTCCTCAGATATTTCCTTTCTATGGCCACTGTGAGTCGCGTTTCATATGTTTTAGTTTTCAAAACAAAAACAAAAAAGGAAAGTTACGGTCTCAATATATTATCGTTGATCTCTCAAAACGTTAAATACATTGAATTTCAAATGTTTTGTGAAGTAAATAAAATAAAGTATTTTTACACGATTTTTTATGCTTAAAATAATCCGATATAAACAAACATAACCATATAAATGAGTCGGTACTGACTGCAGCAAATTAACCATGTTAACGACTGATCATACGACAATAATCCACTTTTCAATTTGCAAACGTTACAACTTTTATTCCTTATCGACAGGAGACTCGTATTTTCATCGGTTATAAATGTGTTTTGTATTATGCCTCCAAAGGTCATACTGCTCAGACCGTATAGATACAGTCTCAGTTACTATAGAAACCATTCATTCGTTTTTCTTGTAACTCCTTTTGTTGTTTTTGTATTAGTGAGTTTGTTCAATGTTCTAACGTTGTGTTGATCCCGGGTATTGATACACTGTTGTTATGATAAGTTTTATATTTTATTGTGCTTGTTTATCAAACTGCATTATTATGTCATAACAAATAAAAAAAAAGAAATTAAACAATTTGATGTACTGCTAAATCATATATTTTGTTTTATCTACGGTCTTTTGACTTTGTTTTATATCGAACTTTTATTCATACAATTCAAAGTGTTTATGGCCCGATTATGGCTGAAATATCGCCACCGGGACAACAAGCAGATAACAATCAATCAATAAATCTCTACAGTTGACGGCGGTTGGTCTGCATATGGTCAATGGAGCGCCTGCTCAAAGTCATGCGGCGGCGGAACTCACCACAGAGACAGAACATGTACAAATCCCAAACCTGCCAATGGAGGAAAAGATTGCGCCGGAAGTGCAAGAGAAAATAAGGCCTGTAACACAAACACTTGTCCGACCACGCCACCCCCGACGACTACGACGGTACCACCACCACCTACTACCACGGAAAAATGTACGTATAAAACTGCCATAGTTCTACCATATAAGATAATTTCACTTACCATAACTATTTATCAAGTTAACCGCTGTTTCTTTTTTTTTTGTTAACAGAAAAATTAATCTCTTTGTTTTCAAAGTAGTAAAAGCAAATAATAAAAGTTATGTTTTGTCAAAAATTCATGTCAAATTGCATTAATATAAACAATTCTAAACGTCTCATGAAGGCTGATTATTTTCAATAGCAAATTACAACTGTAAGCTTGTATTTGTGTTATGGTTGCAGCTTGTGTCGTCACGATCATGCACAGAGTGGACTTGTCCATTTGTCCACCCGAATGGCGCGAGCTGATCCCCACATACTTCCCATATTATTAGTCTATGGGCAAATTGCAGAACGATGAGCAGCGCCTACTGGCCTTGTTGAAGGCTGCTGGTGATTGTCCCTTGTTTTTTTTATTAACGCTTGTTATGTGGGCTATGTCGCGTACACTCATTCCACATCTATTTATTTTCTATTGTTGACTTGCTCCAGCGGATATTCATTTCTTGTTTTACAATTTCAGCTTGTGGACTTGTCCCAGCCGATATTCATTTCTTGCTCGATGCTTCCGGTAGTGTTGGATCATCCAATTTCGATAAACAGAAAAATTTCGTCGCCAAATTTGCCGAATCCTTTACCATTGGTCCACAAAATGTACAGATTGGTGTGACAACTTTCTCTTCAACTGTCCACAACCAGTTCTTTATGAATAAGTACAATACCAAAGCCCCACTAGTAACTGCCATTAAAGGAATGCCTTACCAATCTGGTGGTACCAATACGGACCAAGCTCTCACTTATGTTGACTCTAATGCTTTTACCAAACCTCATGGCGACCGTGACCACGTGGTCAACATTCTCATTGTTATGACCGACGGCCAATCAGCAAACCCGATAAAAACAGCGGCAGAAGCTGCAAAACTCCACGGACACAATATAAAAGTCTTTGCTATTGGTATTGGTGCAGGTATTAAACGCCCAGAGCTAGAATCCATTGCTACGGATGCACAACATGTCTTTACTGTACAGAACTTCGATGCCTTGAACACACTACAAGCAGAGCTGAAGAAGACTGCATGTAAAGGTCTGTTGTTTTACTGATAGTTGAAAGTTGTATTGATAAATACTACTATGTTTTTTGTTATTAGTTTAACACAGAAGGGATACGGACAGAATCTCTTTGTATTGTATAAGGTGCATTGGCAAAGATATTTTATGCATTTAGATAAGGCTTGGTTAGCAACGGACATCCATTCCATTTTTTGAAATTCTTTTATCTCTACTTTACTTTCTAACTTTCTTATTTTATTCTGGGTTTTCAACTTTTTGCTTTAAGATTGCTGGCATAAATATTTTAAATCGTTTTTTTAACTGCTGCCTTTCAAAAATCCATATATAATATACTAGTAATATTGTCGTTTTCAGTTGACGGCGGATGGAGCAAATACGGGTCATTCAGCCCTTGCACCAAATCATGTGGTGGCGGTACTCACTTTAGGGAAAGAACATGCTCCAACCCTCCACCGGCAAATGGTGGCAAGAACTGCGTCGGATCTGGTAGAGATTCACAGCCTTGCAATACACGAGCTTGCCCAACCCTTCCCCCACCCACGACTAGACCCCCAACAACTGTCGCTGCCACCACCCTTGCTAAGAGTAAGTATTATATACATATACGTTTTCGCAACCACTCTTCATTAAAGTCGAATAAAATGGCTCATATTTTTCCTTCTAAGTTAAACCACACTTATGATAAAAAAATAGGTATAGTTATAAGAGTTACCCTGGCCTAAGTTCGTGGTTTTTAAACTATATTAGACAATACTGGTCCATGCAGACATTTCTTACTCATTCTTAATATCTTTTTGTATGCTGTTGAGTTGCCCTTAAAATCATTGTTTTTGAATTAACAGATACATAGTTGCCCAATTTTTCGTGGTTTGATGAAAATGGATCGGTTCGTGGATTTTTAATTTGTGATGCAGAAGTCTGCAGCATACAGATCAATGTCAATTTTTTCGTTGTATATCAAGGCAATCCACAGAATCCTAAAATTGATTCCCCACGAATAGTTATAGAACCACAGTATCTGTCGTAGGCTGTGGAGTTGCCACTGCCGTTAACGATTTTATCTCATTCTAAATATCTTTTTGTAGGCTGTGGAGTTGCCCCTGCCGATATTGTATTTATCCTTGATTCATCTGGTAGTGTGGGAAATCCAGATTTTAACAAAATGTTAGACTTTGTCAAACAGATGGCCAACGGTTTCGACATTTCTCCAACAACAACACGTCTTGGAATCGTTACCTTCAGTTCTAAACCACATTTAGAATTCCACTTGAACAAGTACTCTGACAAGACCGGCGTTATTCAAGGAATTTCAAACATTCAATATATATCTGGAGGAACAAACACAGCTGATGCAATTAAATATGCTCGACAGACAAGTTTCCTTCCCGCAAACGGTGCAAGAAACAACGCAGCAAAGATTGCCATTATCGTCACAGACGGAAAATCTCAGTCTCCCCCAGCCACCGCCGCCGAGGCACAGAAAATGAGGGACCAAGGAATTACTGTCTTCTCCGTTGGAGTCGGAACTGGCCCAAACAAGCCTGAACTTAATTCCATGGCAACCGACCCTGACAACACTCACGTGTTCGTCGTGAACAATTTCGATGCTCTTAAACAAATTAAGGGCACTCTTGCTCAAAAAGCATGTGAAGGTAATACATGTATACTTAATTTCATGTTTTTATAAACATTAAAAAAAAAATATTTGTTTTTGGGAAAATGCTTAAAATGGGATTAAGACATTTTCAATTACATCCATTTGTCAATAGAAAATATCGTTAATATATTTAAAAAGAAACAAAATAATCAATAAAATAATAATGAAAATATGGATTGACGGACTTTAAAATTTTTTTTATTCACTGTTATATTTATGATTTTAAATGTTTATTTTATGTTTACTAACTCCATTGTATTTTTTTCATGTTTTTAGTCAAAGCTACACCTCCACCGCCACCCAAAAGTAAGTAATATATTGTATGTCTACTTGTATCTATTACGGCCCTATAAATATTTGATGTATAAGAATCTAACCATGTATACATTAGGCTTTTACTCAATAATAACATATTTTCTCAGGAACTATTGTATTTATGATCCTTAAGAAAGGACAATAGACATTTATAAAATTGTTTTGAAATGATTAAGGGTCAGTAGCCTTCACCGAAGAATAGTGATCGTCATTCCCGGCTTATTGTGGTGCTGAGGCTGATATCATGTTATCGCTTAACCCTCTCCAATAGATTGTGAGAATTAGTCCGACATTCTCCTTTTGTTTAAACCTCATTATAGAATTATGTCCAACATCGTATTTTTTGTTTGATTAACTCTCTTTGTGATATTGTTACGCTATTGCCAATGTCGTCTTTTTGCTTAACCCTCTTTGTAAAATTGTTGCATCAAAGCAAACATTGTCTGTTTGCTTAATTCTATTCTAAGGTTGTGACACTTAGGTTGTGAGCTTAATGCCCTCTGTTAAATTGTGTCGCTTAGGCCGAATCGTCTAGTTGCTTGACCCTCTTTGTTATATTGAAAGGCCTAGGCCGACGTCGCTTTACCTTATATTATAGATTGTGGCGCTAGGTCCGACATTATCTTTTTTTTAAAGATATCGCCTTTTATACTAACTCTCTTTGTTTGATCGTGAGACTAAGGCCGACATCGTTTTTTTGCTTAAACCTCTTTGTAAGATTATGTCGTCTTGTTTGTCTAACCCTCTTTGTTAGATTGTGAGCCTAAGTCCGACATCATCTTTTTGCTTAACCCTCTTTGCTTGATTGTGAGCCTAAGTCCGAGATCGTCTTTTTGCTTAACCCTCTTTGCTTGATTGTGAGCCTAAGTCCGAGATCGTCTTTTTGCTTAACCCTCTTTGCTAGATTGTGAGACTAAGTCCGACATCGTCTTTTTGCTTAAACCTCTTTGTAAAATTGTGAGCCTAAGTCCGACGTCGTCTTTTTGCTTAACCCTCTTAGCTAGATTGTGAGACTAAATCCGACATCGTCTTTTAGCTTTACCCTTTTTGCTAGAATGTGAGACTAAGACCGACATCGTCTTTTTGCTTAAACCTCTTTATAAGATTATGCCGTCTTGTTTGCTTAACCCTCTTTGTTAGATAGTTGCGATAAGACCGATCACGTCTTTTTTGCTTAATGCTTGTTGTTAGAGTTTTGCACTTATGTCGAAGTTGTCTTTTTGCTTAATCATCTTTATAAAATAGTGGCGCTTATATAGGCCGACATCGTACTTTGCTTGATACTACTTTTGAGGGTGTAGCGTTAAAGCTGACATCGTAACTTGCTCGATTATCTTATAAGATTGTGGCGATTAGGGCGATACTGTCTTTTGATTTTTTTTTACAGTGAAGTGTTAAGACAACGTGATTTGTCGGAATTAAAAGATTGTTGTGACATGGTCGTTTTATAATTTCGATTTTGGTATGTTTTTTTTTCTAGATTGTGGTGCTAAGGCTGACATCGTCTTTTTGCTTGATTCCTCTGGTAGTGTCGGAAATCCAGATTTTAACAAAATGTTGAAATTCGTTTCCAATGTCGCTGATAAATTTGACATCGGCCCGAACGACATTCAGATTGGTGTGGATACATTCCAGTCCTCAGTGAAGACCGAGTTTAACATGAATAAATACCTAGACAAGAATGCTCTAAAGACGGCCATTGGAAACATCGCCTACCACTCTGGTGGTACCAACACGGGACCTGCTATAAAATACATGGCCACTAACAGCTTTACAACTGCCGCAGGTAAATCTTTTTGTATATAAAAACAAATGACCAACTTTCCATTTAACTTTAGAATAGTCCCTTTTAAATTTCATAGGCTTAAAAATTTGGGAGCTCATATAATGGTTTTTGTGTTATCAATTCCCTATTTTGTTGCTTTTTTATGCAAATGCATCTCTTTTTAGAGTTTAATAGTATCTGATGAACCTAATCTTTATAGAACCACACGTTCGTACACGATAAGTTTTCGTCCTTACAATACTGTGAATTCATTTTTGTTGGTACAAATTTTCGTGGTTTTATAAAAAGGGCCAATTCTTGGTTCTGAAGTATACAGCATACAGACCAATGCTATACCGTGTATATCTTTTTCATGGTGCCTCAAATTCAATGGGTCAAGACCACGCACGAAAACCACGAAAATTTATACCCAACGAATTTAAATGACACCACGATATCACATTATTATATCTTCTACTAGGACATAGAGCTAATGTACCTAAAATTGCCATCGTTATCACGGACGGAAACTCAGCCAACAGAGCCAACACACTTGCTGAAGCCAAAAAGGCACGCGATGCTGGCATTCAAGTTATTGCTATTGGTGTTGGTCATGGAATCAACAAAGCAGAACTGGAAGGAATTGCCAGTCAACCAAAGAGCCAATACGTGTACACTGCTGAAAACTTTGACGTTCTGACAACTCTTCAAGGTTCTTTATCATCGAAGACTTGTGAAGGTATTACCGTTTCTATAGACTTTATTTCAAACTTTATCAGTTCTAAGCTGCACAAAATAAAAAAAGAAATAACAAAAAATAAATAAAGAGCGTAAAACACCAACTCACTCACTCACTCACTATAAATTCATGATTTTTTTTATAACGATCCAACGAGACATTGAAAATGACAGATTTACTTTATTTCATGGTGTTAGAAAGAGTATGTGGCATCACCCGAAAATACCAAAACAGTAGAATTTAAGGAATCGCACAGCAAAACAAGAAAACACAAACAAATACCATGTACTCGACAAGGCGTAGTTTAATTTGTTGTAGGTACAAATCAAAATTTAATACCACACTATACTAAGAATTAAAAGTTTATTTGTAAAAAATAATAATAGGTAAGTGATGTAAACGCATTCATGCTTGTAAAACTTTTCTACACTGCTTTAATTTATATGAAATCATACCGGTTCTGTACTTTATTAAAAAGTCTTCATTTTATGTTTTGTAGCTTCCACTCCACAGAATGCAACTAACAAAAGTAAGACATAAAATGATAGTTTGCAGTTTTTGCATCTTCAAATATTTATGCTTAATATTTACATCTACAATACATTCTAAGGAAATAATGAAAATAAAACAACTATAATCTGTAACAAAACATGACTTGGCGTATCAAATGTGTGAAAATTTTAAAGATAGGAAGTTCTGCCACATTATCAAAATCTTAACAAATTTCAAAGAATTGAGGTTAATGGTTACGCTTCTAGTAGAATGGTTGATATTTGACATATTTTCCTTTTAACTACACATAGAAACAAGATATACGAAATAAGGTAAAGCAGCGTATAGATATGAAATTTTAAAATCATTTTATCTTGCATGTTAAAAGATTACTTTTGTTGTGTTCTCTTTTCATTTTCTTTCCGTTAATGTTGTTCCTTATATTAAACATGAACTACCCCCAAATTACCTTCCACATAAATTTATGTTGATAAATTTGATATCAACAATAATGAAATTACCAAATGAAAGGCCATTGTTGATGTTTGGCTTTAATATAGTAAAATGAATAACGGAAAGAACGGATCAAATGAACCCATGAATTAAATCTATTATAACTTGCTATTCCATAATTTTATATCGTAAATCTCTAATTTTTTCATGTACAAGGTATTTCTTAACATACATATAATGGTAACGTTGCTGATATTCGTTAATTTGATTTAATCTACAGACTGTTGAACCGTTGCCGATATTTTTTACTTGTAAATCTGATTTAATCTACAGATTGCGGAACCGTTGCTGATATTGTTTTCACCCTTGATACCTCTGGCAGCGTCGGTAAGGCCAACTTTGACAAGATGCTTCAGTTTGTTAAGACCATGGTTAAAGGATTTAACGTCGGACAGAACAACATCCGTATCGGTATACAGACATTCAGCAACAGAGCTGAGGTCCAATTCAACTTGAATAAATACACCAACAAGCAGGATGTAATGAATGCTATCGATCATATCCCCTACAAAAGCGGAGGAACCAACACGGGTACAGCTCTAAATACCATGTACAGTAAAATGTTCACCCAAGCCAATGGTGACAGACCGGGCATTCCCAACATTGGAATTGTCCTGACTGACGGCAGATCCAATAACCCACCAAACACCAACAACGAAGCAGCAAAACTTCACAAACAAAACATTGACGTGTTTGCTGTTGGTATTGGAAGGTATTTACCTATAATATTTTGTATTTTTGCTGTATTTTTTATTTCGTCCATATATATAAACTTCTACTTTGGTCAGTGTGCTGGATAAGATAACTGTAAATTTGAGCCATGTAGATTTTCGTTTTTATTTGATATCTCTTTCTTTGATGTTCTTAATGTTTGTTTTCCAATCATCTCTTTTCATGATTTTAAGTTTTGTACAGCTATGCATGGAAGTCTTGATATTGGATTCCTAAGTTACATAAAATCCAGTTCTATAGTTCTATTGTAGCGAAGAAGACAAGAATAAATTAGATTTTGATTCCTAAACTGCATAAAAACACATTTTATTCTAAACAAGCGGAGTTTTTAAGAATGAGTTCTTATATTAAATGAAAACAAATCTATTCTCTAGCGGAGTAGATAAAAACGAGTTAAACACCATTGCCAGTGACCCAGATAATACTCACGTTATGACCGTAGATAACTTTGACAAGCTTCAACAGATCACCGCAGGGTTCCAGGCTAGGACGTGTCAAGGTGAGCTTTTATGGCTGAAAGGAAAAAAAAGTTAGTTATTAAGGTATGACAGTCAAATTGACAAGAAAATAAAGAACGATTAAATTTTATTCGGCCAATAATATGTTTATTAATTGTTAGCAATTTTGAATAGATATTATTGACCAGAATTATTTAAGTTTTTGCTTTTTATTCTTATAATTTCTAGTAGAAAGTTCAACCTGCTTATTGAAATATAAATGTATTTGATAAGAAGCAAGGAAGTACTAAAATGTATTTGAACATAGTGACTTGGGACATAAGCGACAAGGCGATCATAAAATGAAAGACACAAACTAATGAAAACTATATTTCAAAAAAGAACCAAATTGGGATAAGCAACGTAAACTCAATCGAAACGAAAAATAGCTATTTGTTTAGAATTTAGATTTACCGGTTGAAGAATCATGTCCAATGATAATAAGAATAAATAAAAAAAAAATATTTAAAAAAATATATATAGACAGTTAATTATTGATATTATTTTACACCGCAAAACATAAAGACAATTTTAATGTCATTTGTCTAAAATGCTTGTATATAAATTTTGTTTTTACACAAGGCAGTAATATGAATTATTTTCTTAGCAGCAAACCTTTAATTTTCTTTTTTAGTTATACCTCCAACTCCACCAGCATTCATTCCAACGAGTAAGTATTGCGTATGAGTCACAATATCAAAAATCAAATTTGATACTTTTCTGAAATTTCCATAAAGGAAATAATTTTTACATTGTCTTTGAAAATCTCTTTTGTAAACAAGGACGAAACAAACTAAGCCTTTCTACATTTGACAAAAAAAAAATCGAAAAAATTTGATGTCTGACTGATAAAAGTTATTTTTCTTACATTCTTACACATTGTTTCTTTAATAACAGGAAATCCTATTCCAAACCCACTCCTCGATCCATGTCAGGATAAACTTAGTAACTGCCAGCAGTATGGCAAAGGATCATGTTCTGGTGGATACGAGAAATGGGCCAGAGAAAACTGTGAAAGATATTGTGGATATTGTAATTGTAAGTAAAAGATTGATAACAAATCTGTATTCATGTATGGTGTCAGTATGACAACAATTATTAAGCAAGATAGCAAATCTGTTTACATATGCACAGTTGTCAAAGCAGCCAAAATAGTCCAATTAAAAAACCTACAAAAGTACTTATTACTAGTAAGTCTTTGATTAGCACGTACAACATAACTGAATTTCTTTTTAGCTACAATACCAACACAACCCCCACCCTGTGAAGACAATCCGAATATAACTTGTTCAACCTACCAAGCTAATGCCTGCATACAGTACGGACAATGGGCTCACGACAACTGCCGAAAATACTGCGGATTTTGTGGTAATAAACAATGTATTAAGAACAATTATTTTGGTCACTGTGATGGATCACATTAAAGTTAATATGGACTATGCAGTTATTTTTTTCATTCAATTCATTTTCACTTTATTTGATAATATTAATTTTTATATAAATATGGTAGAATCATCCTTTATTTTAGAATTTGATATTTTGTACAGCTCTATATGGACAGTTCAGCACACACATGAAATAAATCAAAAGAGTACTTAATGAAGTTCATAACTTTTCAAACTTAACTAGTAATTTATCCCATCAAAAATCATTTGAAAATGATCATGCAATTTTTTATTAAATAGCTAATCATTTTTAAAATGACATGGTAATTCGTAGAAATTCTTTCAATTTGTCCTATTTACTTGTATAATGAGGTAAAAAAGTACACAAAATCTAAGATTGAAATCTTCTTCTTCTTTGATGTTCAAGATGAAAAGTCTTTGTAATGTTTTATATAATATACACATAAGCATATCTTTATGTATTACCTTACTGCATTGAAAATCTTGCCATAACATTATTAAAAGATACAAAATGTGAGATAAATGTATGCAACACAAGGTATATAATACAATATGTCATGACCACTGGCTGATTATAAAGCTTTACACTTTACCATATGACACACACATGGCTATTTGTCCTAAATTGCATAAAAAATAAAAATGATTCAATGATTTAAGTTGTTCATTAGTAAATAAAGGTAATAACAAAACTACCGAACTTGAATGATCAATCTCATAGTCCAGAGAAAATTATTCTCTATACAAGTATTGACTATTTAAATTTTGAATGTCATCTTAATATTGTCATGTATTTTTGCTATTCCCTTTATAGGAACTAATGCAAAGGGTGTGACAGGCTTTTGTAAGTATAATCAATATTTTTAAGCTAAAGATAGAAAGAAAACAACAAAAGATAAACAGTTAAAGAAGGGACATTTAAGAAAAAAAATCCCTCAAATTTACTTCAGAAAGAGGACCTAACTACCATAAACACGACCTTAAAACATTACACAATAAGAACAAATATGTGAAGACAATGTATGGTTTTGAAATACATGATATTTCAAGCTAAAGAATTACTAGCACAGAACACCTTATAACAAAGTAAGGTGCAAGTTCTTGTAAATGGATATACTCGTACATTTAGTTTTAATCAATCATATTCTATCTATAGTCTCTGTGCTGTTTATCTTACAGTTTTGACCGTTTTTGAAACTATTGACTAAAAGAAGAAATATCATTATATAAATATTAATTTCTGTAATACGGTAATACAATGAAACTCAATGGCAATGTTTCATATGGTAAAACAGTCATTGAACAAAAAAACCTAAAAAAGCTAGATTAGATAATTTAACCCGTTTAAATACCGTTTCTCACTCACCAATCTAAAATGCAAAACTTGTTTGGTGTAAAAAATGAGTGTAACAAAAGACAAATGTTTTAACGATCGTGTTTTCTGTATGAATATTTTGAGCTTGTTTAAAATTTTTTTAGACGGAACTTGTTCATACAATGGAAAGACTTATCAACAAGGACAGAAATGGGATGATGGTTGTAATTATGAATGCACATGTGACGATGCCAGTCGTGGATTATACAGTTGTTACAACAAGTACGGATTATAGTAATCTATCAACATAACAAATAAAGCTAGCATTAGGGGTATCATTTATTCTTAATTTAACATAAAGCCTGGTAGTTTAAAAGATTCTTTCAGATTTAAGCATTGACAGTTACGGTTGTTTCTATTCCAAAATAGCTTTTTGCAGTTTTGTCCATATTGTCTTGCAAAGTAAAACAGACAAAAATTAGAAGAAATGCTATTACAATAGGTTATTCTTAACTGATGGCAGTCCGAATAGAAGAATGCAATGCATGTTATAAAATCCACTGCAATTCTGTTTAGATTAAATGTAGTTTATTTTTTTATTTTTTTAACATTAAAGAAAATTTTGCTTAAATGAATTCTATAAAATATGTTAATCAAGTTGAAGCGTGTAAGAATCACTTAGTTTTTTTAATGATGGCAAGGTGTTAATTATTATTCAAAACTGCATACATTTTAAATGAACCATACAATGCAATTTTGAAGATAATAGTTCTATTAAACTTGTTTTAATTGTTTGTTTTTGTTATGTTTTATAAGCAAAACAACATAGAGATCTTAGTTATCAATTCTTATCGATATTGATTGGCATTTTAATCTCTCATACGTATGAAACGGAATGTATAAATATATTAATATGAAGTGTTGTTGTATTTTGATAAATCTTTTTTTTCATAGATGTCCAGCTTATTATAATCTTCCCCCACAATGTACTCTAACAAGGATTCCAGGCAAGTGCTGTATGGAGCCTGTTTGTAACTTCAATCCAACCTTCCAGACAACCACAGGTCAAAACGTAGCTAATGTAAATGGAATCAGTAAGTTTAATGAATACCAGTTGAGCACTCTAGGGAAAAATCTTGAATGCTAGTTGTGTTTTCAGGCAGTATAATGTTCAAAGTTGAGTGCTGGTTATATACTTAAGAATAGAATTGTTTTAAGGTTGTACAGTCAGACTTGATTATTAAAGTTGTAAACTAGTTTTATGATGAAACTTGTTCTTTTTCCGGTTAAATATTATGTGAATGCTTAAATTTGTAAATGTTGTGAGTTAAGCACTAGATGAATGCTATTTTATTGTTATTTTGTTTAAACCAATTGAATGTCTTGTTAAGAAGAATAGATTAGGGGCAGTCATTATAAAGATTGTTACCTCAATATAAAGAAGCAAATTTTATTTAAGCTTCGAATCATTTTGTTATTTTGTGAGAAAAAGTACGATTTGTATGTTATTCATACACAGGCAATTGTGGTTAATGTTGATTTAACGTTAAAAATTAACGTTAAATTAGTGTTAATCGAGCTTCGATTGTTAATTCATGTTAAAGTTTACCTTTTGACGTCACATAATTCAACAGGAAAATAAGCGTTAAAAAGTTTAACACTAAATAAGTGTTAATTTTAACACTAAATTAACGTTAAAAATTTTAACGTTAAGCTAACGTTAATTTAATGTTAAATAAGTGCTACATTAACATTAAATTTATGTTAATCGAGCTTAACGTTAATTTAACGTTTAGACAAATTGCCTGTGTAATACATGACCTCTATATTAATTGATAAGGATGATAATTATCGTTTTGAACTTTATAGAATGATTTATATATTTATTTATAATTTTCTCATTTTGAAATTGATCAAATTGATCAAATGTGTCTTTTTATCTTATAAGGAAAGCAATTTAGTTGAATTTTATCATGGTGGTTATCCTTAAAAAATGATTCTGCTTATTCCTAAAAAATATGTTTATTCTGAGAGACTAAACTATCTACATTATTATAAAAGAAAGTTTGAAGTATCCTAAAACACAATGATGCTTTATATCTTTCCTCATGTTAAACTGATATTCTGATGTAAAAGCAGGCTAGTTTGTACATGTATTTTAATTTATAACTATGAGACCATTGTGCATAGTTATGTTTTATATGTAACACACACATTACTATGTATAATGCTCTCCTGTTCTGGTTTAATACCCAACCAGTGTTGAACTAGTATTTAACCAATGCTCAACTATTATCAAATCAAAATTGAGTGCTCGACTTATGCTTAACCTTAGGAGTAATCAAATAGTTTTCAACTAAATATGCAAATTATTTCCATTTAAGGAAGTTGAATGCTAGCTCATTCGCATGGAAAAAAATAACTAATGCTCAACTAACGATTATTTTGCATTGAACTAATGTTCAATTGAACACTCCAGTTGAATTCAAAAAGGCCTATTAGTTTGGATATTGAGAACAGTTTTGTTTTCTGAAAAACAATTATTATTATTTAATAGCGAGATGTAAAAGTCATTTTAAAGAGAAACACGTCGTTAAAACGACAAAAATCGTGTTTATGAGAACTAAAGTCGTTATAACGAGTAATAAATTCATAATTATGAGAAATAGATTCGTTACTTTGCAAGCTGAGAGTCATAATAACGAGACACAAAAGTCGTAATAACGAAAATCAAAAGTCATTTTAACGAGAAAGTGTCTTGATAGTGGAATGGTTAAATCGTTAGAACGAGAAACATGTCGTTTTTTTTTTTCGAGAAAGATGTTGTTTTAATGAGAGTTAAATTAAAGTCGTTAAAACAATTTTATTTTGTGATATTACGACATTCTTTTTTCGTATTAACGACTCTTTTCTCTTTCTAATGACTGGTTTCTCGATATAAAAAAAAAATGTTTCTCATTATGACAACTATAGTTTCTAGTTATTGTGACTTTTATTTTCGTTATTTCGACTTTTATTTCACGTTTTTTCGACTTTTATTTCTTTTTATTTCGACTTTTTTTCATTTGTCGTTATGACGACATTTTTCTAGCTATAACGACATGTTTCTTGTTAAAACGATCTTTTTCTTCCTTTAAACGAATTTTGTTTATCGTTTCTCGTTATAAATACTTTGATTTTAGTTTGATTTCTCGTTATTACCACTTTTCTATCTTATTTCTTGTAATGAGTTCTATATTTCTTCTCATAATGGCTTTATTTCCCGTTAATAAAACTTTTCATTATTTGTAAAATCGACTATTTTTTCGTTATTTCTACTTGTTCCTCATTATTACGAACTTCATATATTGATATAACGAGACAATGTTTCGTTTTTTTTAAAAAAAGGTCTTTCATACATAAGCTTTCTACACTTCTTAAAAATGTAATGCACAAAAGTAGTACATGTGGTATAAAGAACATTGTTTACAGACAAATGCGTGTATGGTGGAAACAGCTATTTCCAGAGTCAGACCTGGCAAGTGGGATGTGAATATGAATGTATATGTGATGATGCTGGTGCTGGTCTTTGGTCATGCCAGTCAAGGTAATACAAATGTGATGAAAACATGTCAAGGTTTTGAAATTTCTGAAAAAAAAAAGTTATTTGGCACCGTTATATCTAACAACTAGATTTAACTTTACTAATTTCTAAAGGGAAACATTACAAATCCAGTGTAAAGTTCGTGTTTGATGGAACTTTTGATAATTTTTGAATATTTTGTCAAAATCAATATTCAGTAAACATTCTTTTAGCCGATCGACCTTCTAAAAACTGGATGCCCCTTGAAACTTGCCAAATTAAACCGTCTCTGCAAAGTCTTTTTTTTTGGTATGTATAAAAAATACTGGCGTAATTATTATGTAAACAATCAATTTCATTATGATCTACAGAAAATGTATTTGAAATGGTAAAATACATTATAATGGACAAAAAAACCTAACATCCCTCTAAACTTATCGTATATGCTCTTAATGGCAACTGGTTTAGATAAGATTCACTATAAACAGGACATGTCCTTTACAGGTTTTAGAAATAATTATGTATTTTTACTATAGTTACTTAAGGGATAGAAATAAATGTAGATTGTCATTATACGTTTTTTATGTATATTTAAGTTTTTTGGCATATTTATGTATTTGTGTTTGTTAGTGCTGTTCTTGTTCATGTCTACCGGTGTTGACGTTGCCCTTCCGGGCTTTTGATACACGAATGCCCCATTGGTGCCTCTTTGCTTCTTTCTTCCGTTGATATATTACGTTAGATTTAAACTGCTCTTTCACAACATCTAACCCTTGTATGTTTCAAAACTTTTGTCAGATGTCCAACTTATGCAAACCTACCTTCCATCTGCCATCTGGAATCACAGCCAGGTGAATGCTGTAAGACACCTAAATGTGAATATAACCAACAATTCGGATCATTCAGTGGTAACGGCATGGTCTCTGGAAAAGGTTCCGGTAGGTCAACATTTTGATATTGCATATTATTCTGTATATAAGATGTAGGTGTCATGACACAAGAAAACACATAATATTTCATAGAAATATAAGATCAAATAATATTCCGTACCAACAACACGAAAAATAGAGTTACTTGATTATGCTGAATACAAATATTTTGAGTTGAATTATTATTTTAGCAGTTTCAATATAACTTTAAATAAGACGTAGGTGCAATGACACAAGAAAAACACAAAATATTCCATAGAAATATAAGAGATCAAATAATGTTCCGTACCAAAAACACGAAAAATGGAGTAACTTGATTATGCTTTATACAAATATTTTGAGTTAAATTATTTAAGCAGTATCATTTTAACTTTAAATAATTCCATCCATTCGTATATAAGGAATACAGTTTTGAACTCAAATTGTTTGTCATCTTAATCATTTGTTTATTATCAGCTTATGGTTTCTATTGAATAGGTCCAGTTAAACCAACTGATCCACCATGTGTAAACAAGCTTAACAACTGTGTTCAGTACGGAAATGATATATGTACTAATCCAGACTATGCTGGATGGGCAAGAGATAACTGCAGAGCCTACTGTAAACTTTGTCGTAAGTATTAAAATACAACAACAACAACAAAAAACCGGTATAAGAACGGTTAATTTGGTTATGCTATAAATTGATCATGGAGTTACATCTTGTAAGCAGCATTTGAATCAAATCATTTGAAGGTCAAAAACCACAAAAAAAGAATTGAATGAAAAGTACTCAAAACAAAAAGTTCGCGTCGGACAGATACATTCTATTTATTTAAAGACTCAATATATTTTGAACAAAACTGTGTTCTGTACACAATTTAGACATTTTTACGCTTAATACACTGTCTCATTTAATGTTAAAGTGAGCTTTTTAGACCAAGCCTTGGTTATTTATTATGAATGTGCAGAAATGGTGATAAACATAAAGGACCCATGGTATACCTTTAATTATTGATTCAAATAAATAGCTAAGAAGTATATGTTATCTAAACTATTGTTTTGTACAGACCAACCTGGACCAACTGATGTTTGTATATACAAGGGCCAGTCCTACAAGCAAGGTCAAACGTGGTTTGATGGCTGTGACCTGGAATGTAAATGTGAAGATTCAATTTATGGATATTACAGATGCAACAAACGGTAACTTGCATACTCAATATCAAGACTTGTTAATATTAAATAGGAAATTTTGGTGCCAGAAAACATAGTTTAACCCCCCGCCCGGATTTATTTTGAAATTCCACTACCAAAAACATACGTGAGTCTTAATTTTTCCTGAGTATTTTGCATTTTTCGTCTTTTGTCTAAAACACGTGAGGTAGATCCTCGAAGTTCGATAGTGCTGCTTAAACCTTAATTGTAGTCTTTCCACGTTAATACTGTGTACAACATAATTTCGTTGCTATTTATTTTCGCGATTATATGTGACCACAATCAAATAGCTATCAAAAATGAATTATTTGCGACGATTTATTGATTGTTCGCAAACATAAATTGCATGCGAAAATAAGTTGGTTTACAGTAACCCGTTTTTAGTGCTAGAGTAGACACAATAGTGCCACTAAGGGTCATACTTGCAAACTGCAAACTGAAAAGGTATTTACATAAGTACCCAATCCAGGATATAATGATAAAATTCAACTTAGACTCGTTTTAGCTTCTGTTTCTATGTCAAACGTTAGTGCGAATTTTCATTATTTGTTTGTTTGTTGTTGTTTTCGTCTGCATCGACCGATTTATTAACCATTTAAGACCTCTGACATTTGATTGATCCTTTTTTGCTTCTCAAGTTCATTACATGAACGAATGCTAACCCAACTGGTCGTTAAAGGTACATACATGTATAATAAAAGCAATCTTGCAAATTTGAATTTTACTAGTGAACTACTTAAAATAATCTTTTTCCATTTAATCTTGTTCACTTTAACAGCCAGTGAAATCGTTTTTATCATTAATTCAAATCATCAATTATAATAACAATTTAATAATTGATAAATCAATAAAGAATTTCATTATTTTATGGAAAAAACATTACTATGTATTTTTTCAGTTGTCCAGATTATGTTAACTTACCTCTGAATTGTCGCGAAGTGCAGGTACAAGGAGATTGTTGTAAGAAAGTAGAGTGCACAGGAACACAAGGCACATTTGTGGGATCATCTTTGACACCAGGTCTTCTTGGAAGCCAGCCTATTCCAACACTACAATCTACTCCATCTCCTATTCCAGGTCAACCTACTCCAGGCCCTAACCAAATTCCTCAGCTTGTTCCAAGCAAGATTGGTTCGTACACTATTAGTCATTTGCGCATCAAATATTTCTAAAAGGGGGGCACTGTCTGACTAAAGAGGCAGGCACTTTGGCAATGCTTCAATGATATTTTACATTTCCAACCAACATTTTCTGCCAAAAGTGGGGGGTGACCGACTTCGTCCCCTTCTGGATCCGCCACATCCATTTTATTGCGATTAATAATATAAATCATTATTGTAAAATGCTTTTGATTTGAAAAGAGCAAACCCTTACCCTATGCAGAGAGCTATAATAAAAAAATAAAAATTCTTTTAATTCATATTGTCATTAGATCAATTGCTTTTTTGTGTAGGTCCGTAGGTAAACTTACAAAACAACATTTCGAAGTGATAACATGATTTTGTCCGCCTGATGGATGTTAGGTAAATGAATGGGTCTCTTTACTTCATTTATGTTTCTTGTTTTTTGATGGATGTTATGTTATCTGTTTCCTCTATATCATTTTATTGTTTCTTTATTATTTCTCGCCATATAGATAACATGAAAATGGTTCTCTTAACACCATGTTTATGTTCTATCTATTTTTTCTTTGCCGCATGAATATTATGAAAATTATTCTCTCTACCCCATCATAATGTTTTCTTTGTTTTTTCCCGCCAGATGGATGTTATGTGAATGGTTCTCTTTACCAACAAGGCCAGAGATGGGTGGTAGGCTGTGACTTGGTCTGCAGATGTGACGATGCCAAAAATGGACGCTACAGATGTGATCCAAAGTATATACAAAACAAATTGTATTGTAAAAAACCTTGATTCAGTTTTAGAACATTACCAATTAGAAACATCATATTATGTAACTATCAATGTATTTGTGTTGCATATGAAAGTTTGGGGCAGTCAAGATGTTAGAATATGGCCTATATAAGGACTTAACTTGGTAATTTAAAATGTCTTTTGATTCTAATTCACTAAGTAATATCACTAACAGCTACATGCTGATATCTATATATTATCATTTCAGATGGACTTTATACATTCTTTTCATACCTCAGTATTACTCCTTTTTATAGATGCCCAGAATTCCAAGGTCTACCTGCATCCTGCACCCTCGGAGAAGACCCCAATGACAGATGTTGCCGTATACCAACCTGTCCAAAGAATGTAAACGGACAAACTGTAATTGTTCCAGTACCCCAGTACGGCCCAGGGTTCTCAGGATATGGCAAAGCGACTTATACCCCAGGACCAACAAACTCTGGAACTGGACCCATGACAGGAACTGGTTCACAGACATCATTTACTAATACTAATACTGGACCAACAGTATCTGGAGGAAGAGGTAAGTTGTCAATGTTGTCAGTACTCTTTACTCCTCTCTTTCTCTCTGTGTTACAGGCGTTACTTTTGACTTCATTTGCTTCTTTTTTGTAGATGCCTGCGTTTACAAAGGACAAGTACATAAGCAGGGAACGACTTGGGATGATGGATGTGATTATAGGTGTACTTGTGTTGATGGTACTACGGGAAGATATCAGTGCACTGACAGGTATGTATAGAGTGAAATCATATTGTAGAAATAAAGAGGATTAAAGAGAAGGAATGAGAGATAACTGCGAATTGGTAAATATCAATGTTGATATATCAGTTAAGTGAGAGGAATATATAGAGAGAAATAGAGTAAAGTCGATAGTACCATTTAGTAAAATCAGAGAGAACTTAAGTGAAGTAGAGAGAACTGTTAAACCAATAAAACAGAGACTTTGAAAGATGATAATGACAGAAATATGATTATTTCCCGTGCTTCAGTTGTATGCTCTTATATATTTTCGATTACTGGAATATGTGTTGGAAAGACACAGTACACATATTTCCAAAATTTGACAACGTTTGACTATTTCTTTAGAATTTGATACGTTTATCTGTTTGGTCATTGTTGTAATATTTTTTGGCTTCTGTTTTTGTTTTATCAAATCTAATATTCTACCGGTTTTCCAAGTTCTTTACTCCTAGCATGTCTGATGGAGGTTAATCCAGAAAAGCGCTTCACATGCAGTAAAATTTTGCTTTCGCACATTTATTAAAATCATTTCAATATGTGGATCGTGTCTTTCTGGCACATATTCCATATTCTTTCGGTTTTAATATTAAATTTATCTTTTAACAATTGTTAAAGATGTCAAAACAATAAATATAGACCTATCACAGACATTGCTTTTATATTTAGATGCAAAATAATTGACATTGATTTAGGTAGCCTCAGAAACAATTTAAATTTAAATTAGTCACAACTAATGAGCATCACCTAATGTTTAGGATTGCCAAACTAAAGAAAGCTCGGGCCACCTAAAAATAAAATAATAACTTATATTTTTATATCATTTATTCACATGCAGACTTGTCGCTTTGTATGTTGCTACCGCTCCCTTAGATCGCAATGGAAGAGGGAGATTTGGCGCGCCATAAAACCTGGTTTAACCCACCATTTAATTTGAAATGCCTGTACCAGGTCAGGAGCATTGCGGTCTATAACAATTCTGGTGTTTCTTCCATGTTTTGTCTTTTCTCTTGGACATTGAGATTGATCCTCCAAGTTCGGTAATTTTGTTGTTACCTTTATTTGAATAATTTCTAGCTTATTATATTAAATACGAAAGAATATGGAATACTTGCTTTAGACTGTATTTGGCTCTTCATTGTGTCTAGAAATAAAAGTTTTTAAACATTCTAGCGGTACAAATTTTCTCTTAACAAATGTTTTAGATGTCCAAACTTTATGAATATCCCAACACAATGTAGACTTGTATCTGACCCAGCAGATCAATGTTGTAAAAAGATTCTCTGTAATTTTAACCAAACCATCACAACACCAGCTCCATTCTTCGTGAGAACTACACCAGCATCAGGCGGTGGTAAGCTATGCTACTTAGGACTGAATTATAACCATAACCCAAACCCTAACCCTAACGCCTAACCCTAACCCCAACCCTAACCCTAGCCCTAACCATAACAACACTAGCTCCATTCTTTGTGAGAACTACACCAGTATCAGGTGGTGGTAAGCTTTTTAGGAGGGAATTTAATTTGATTTGGAAGAGTAAAATTTGGAGCTATACTATCTGTTTCAATCGATCAGTTGTTTTGAACATTAACCAAGTCACAACCATTGCGAACGTCAGTTCCTATTGTATGTCTTGTTTTGTCTTTTTCTAAACCAACTTCATCATTTTGGTGTTAAAATATCATTATTGGTGAATTTTAGTCTCATCTTAGAGACTTAAAGGTCAGACTCGAAGCATCAATTATGAAAGAAACTTCAGTAACAAAAATTCTAATGTAAGACATCATCAGCAGAAATACATCATAATGCATGAAATTTCTTTCAAGGGTAGGATTTCATTTTGTTTGATTGCTTGTATGATTTTTCATTTTCATACATGATTCTGGATTGTCTTAAAAGAAAAAAATCGACTGTCAAATGTTTTGTTCATATAAAGGTTCTTTTCACTTAAACACACTACTCTTAATGGAGTACAAGTAAAAAATCCTAAAAATTTGCATTCATGTGCTGTCTTGTTATTCATTAAGTCAGAATGTTTAAAGCCATGTAATGAACAAAGTTGTTTATCTTGTATTTAAATTCATTGTTTACGTTGTAAATTTATAGTTTATACTTTGGATCTTACCTTGTATTTGATTTCTTTTCTTATATTTGCAGATTATTGTGTATATAAGGGCTCCTACTACAGACAGGGAGAGAGTTGGGAAGATGGTTGTAGCTTAAGGTGTAGATGTGAAGATGCTGTGAACAAATACTATCAGTGTTCAGATAGGTATTTCGATTAATAGTTTTAAAACTAGAATTCTGCATTTACAGATGGTTCCAGTCCTAACCTGTATGAATAGTGAACTAGAAAAAGTTCACTTTGGGCACTTTTCTGGTCTGCTTTTAGTGGAACGTGGTCAGCTTCAAAGTTCACTTTTAATGCGAACCAGGTCCTAGGTCCGGTTTGACAGGACAGGTCTGGTCCGCTTTTAGTGAACGAGCACTCTCGTCAGGTTCACTCAGGGCAGACCTGACCACTGGTCTGGTATTGATCCGCATTGGACAGCTTTGGTCAGGTCAAGTTAATGGAAAATAATATTTATATATTGACAAGTGTTAACAATAAATGAAAATCTACGATATGTTAAACATGTAAAATTAATGTAGAATTACATAATCTAGTAATAAAGGTCAACAGTAAAGTTCAGGATTAATATAATTTTAGTTTGACGTGGTTTTGTCTTAAATATATACTTTTTTAGTTTTATTGTTTTATTGTTATTTCAAAATAAAACTATTTGTGAACGTTATCAATTCAAAATAAAAAAAAATCAAGTTTTTATGTTTTTGTTTATATTCAATAAAACAAAATAAACCTTACATGACTACGTTATCAAAACGGCGTTTTTATTACAAGAAAAAAAACCTCCAACATTACATGTTTGTAGGTGTACTTAAACTAAAAGAGGATAAATAATTTAATGAATTATAACAAATATTTAAATTAAATAAATAAACAAAATAAATATTTTTAAGTGAAATTATTATAATTTTGATATAAAATTCATATCATTTTTATTTTTTGTTTGATTTCAAGTAAACATTTGTTTATAAGATGAAAATAATGAAAAGAATATGCAAACTGCAAAATTTTATTTGAATTGACAACCAATTAATTTATATGAAGTCCTGGTCACTCTTTAAAAAGCTGTCCAAAGCGGACCTGTCCTGTGGTCAGGTCAGCTCTGGATAGCTTTCGGTCTGCTTCTAGCTGACCAAACCGGATGAAAGGTCAGGTTTGGGCTGACCTTACCCGTGGTCATGACGGCTCTGGTCCATTTTATAGCTATAGCTATATCTAACCAGAAAAGCGGACCAACAGTCTGCTGTAAGTTCACTTTTGTACAGGTTAGGACTGGACCCATCTGTATAATGGTGCTCTTTATAATGTAATTTATTAGGGTTTTCCACAGTCGTCTTAGTGTCTCTGGTGAGCTTGAATACACTAAATATTCACCAGACGCAGGTTACAATTATAGGCCTGGACATTCGTCTTTTTAAAGATATTCAATTTATTTGCTTTTAATACAAAATGTAAATATTATGCAGTTTTTTTTAAAAGTAAGTTAAGATTAAAATTGTACTGATGTTAAGTGGCAAAGATGCTTAAGTAAAAACCTGACAAATACTAACTGAATACTGTTTAAATTGACTTTATAATGAATTGTCTTTTTGGGGGAAATGATCTCAGAATTATTTTTTTTTCACTATAACGAAAGTGAATACCGAAAAAATATATAAATGAGCTCTTTTACTTGATAGATGTGGAAAATTCGAAAACATACCTCTTGGATGTCAATACGTACCCGACCCTAAAGACCCATCATGTTGTCGTGTCCCTCAGTGCAGTATTACTGGAACCACAGGTTCGGGAACTAGTGGATTTAATCCTTCTGGATTTACAGGAAGTTTCACCGGCTATGGAAAACCACCATCTCTTACCGGAAGTGGATCAACTATTACTCAAACTGGATATTCGAGTAAGAATAGAATACTGGGTCGCAACCTTCTGCAATACAAATTCGTATTGTTTATGTGCATTAATACAGCATGAAATATTCTTGGAAATTTCTATAAAATTCTACTTTTGGGGGTCAGAATCATTTTCAAATAGTATCATCTTATATTTCATCAAATGTTACCAATTTAGTCTAGATTTAACGTTATCTATATACAGGGCATGGACGTAACAGAGGAGATTAATGCGACTTTGATACTCTTTTTGGACGATATTACATTCTATCTTAGTTAATGTTTAGTTTTAGATGCATGTATATATAAAGGACAGATCCGCAAACAGAGAGAAATGTTGATGAATTTACATCACACAAAATATATAACCTTACTTTCTTTCAGATGCTTGCATATACAAGGGACAAATTCACCAGCAAGGAGATACATGGCATGATGGCTGTGACTATGATTGTGAATGTATTGATGCTAAGTCAGGCCAGTACAGATGTACTGATAGGTATAAGCATTGAATGCTTAAAAACTACTTTATGAAAACCAGTTGAAGTCGTTTAGATATTTATACTGGTGCCACAGTTTAATAAAGTGAAACGACACATGTTTTGATATTACAGTTTTCATTCAAATTTCGAATCTATTTTCGTTTTATCTATCAGAATGTAGTGGAGTTAAATGAAGGGTTAATGATCAATGACAGTGAGTCTCGACATCAAGACAAATGAATGAGAAAATAAATGTTTCTTTTTTAGCATACACACACTTACATCTGGGTTTAAACAGAAATCTTTACTCTTACAATGTCATACTTTTACTTTCTCAGATGTCCAAGATACGGTTCTTTACCTCCCAACTGCCGCCTGGTTCCTGATGTTCAGGACAGATGTTGTCAAAAACCTGCGTGCAGTCCCTCAACTGGTCAATCGACTTGTGTTGATAAGTTATCAACATGTAGCCAATATGGACAGTATGCTTGTGCTAAACCATACGACGGATGGGCAAAGGACAATTGTGCTAAATATTGTGGCTTCTGTGGATCGTCAGGTAAAGTTTGAAATTTTAGACTAAAATCTGCCTTTTCATTTGAACAGTTTTTTCTTTCTAGTTTAAATTTGAGTTTACTTTGCTGATTGCTATGTAGTTGTTGTGTAAGTTTTACGTTGTGTGGTTTGTTCTAGTGTCTTTTCATATGATTTTATAATAGCATTTTTTTGGTTTGCAACTTTTGGAATGTTCGATTTGCAGTAATTTCTCCTTTAAAGCAATAAAAAAAATTAACCAATCAGCCAGATAAAATGCAGAGTTTTAGAGAAAGAACACTGACTTGCAGCTGTATATTCATTTATTTAAAACTGGTTTCAATTTTCATTATAATGTAAAATATGACGTTGTGTATTGAGCACTGCAATGCATCACAAAGCAAAGTTTATTAACATAAGGATACACCAATGCTGCAATTAAGGCTTGCAAACTATGTGCATTATTATATATGATTTACATCAGTTATATACACTAATATAAATGATGTACTAGGTTATGAATGCATTAATATATATGACGTACCACAGTTATATGGACCTTTATATGAAATGAAGTACAACAACTATATGTATTTATAAAAAAGTGATGTAAGTGTGTATACACCATTTTGTTGTAGGCC
The DNA here is from genome assembly GCA_963971305.1 of Arcuatula senhousia. Taxonomy (NCBI): domain Eukaryota; kingdom Metazoa; phylum Mollusca; class Bivalvia; order Mytilida; family Mytilidae; genus Arcuatula; species Arcuatula senhousia. The sequence continues at coordinate 73,726,508 of OZ020306.1, read as the reverse complement.
CTGTCACAACACCAGCTTCAACAGGACCTTGCGTTGATAAAATTCCAAACTGCAAAGATTATACCACAAGTGTGTGTTCTGGTCAATACCAGAGCTGGGCCAATTACAACTGTCCCGTATTCTGTAACATGTGTGGTAAGTAAAGTGGTTATTAATTCAAAAGAATTGTATTTTATGTTTATCACAATATTTTTTATTCTTAGTTAAATCATACATGAATACAAAATACTTAACTCAAAAACTTTTAAAGTAATGTCATCAAAATATTTTAGCAAGACAAAATGAATTTGTGATGTGACCATGGTTTGTAAGAAAAAATAAAAGTAAAGTTATTATATTAAATGTGAACCATTAATATACAAGTTCAATAATTATACATTTTTGTTTTTTTTTATTTTTAGGCGGAACAGGTAGGATACTTATTTTTTAAAATCATATATGAAATTAGTTTACAGGACAAGAAAAAAATATGCATGTCAGTTTCCAATTTTCTTTCAATGGCTTTTTATTGTGTTTATTAAGTTTTGATTGTTTTTGATGCTTAAGTTTGATATTCAACACTCCACAATACAGCAGTAAATTTGACATTAACATAGTGGTAACTTAACAATACATGTATCAAAAATGGTAAATTAGTATTTATTTAGCTGAGCAGCACTTTTATATGTAGAGTTTAAAAAAATCGTCTTCGTATACGATGCAATTTGATTGCCAACATAATAACCGGTCAGCTTATTGACATAAGCAAGGTGTATAGTTACACAATTTATCGAGCTAATTACGAATGATTTTATAAGTTACATTTGCAAGTGTCTTAGGTTTTCATTTTTCTAAGATGGAAATGTCTTGTTCGTCTTTTCCACTTTGAGATTGATCATTCCCGTTCAGTATTTTTGTTTTTCTCGTTTTTGATAAATGAAAAAAGCAAAGGTGTACCAAATGGGTCATCAACTATCTTAATCCGATCGGAAGATTTAAAATTATCAAACAATCAAACGCACATATCAGCCAAACCACTATCACGTAAACTCAAATCGAAGCGACAATGAATTCACACGCTCTTGAAGTAGCTTTTACTTGATATAGCACACCTGGCACATTGACAGCGATCGATTTAGTGTTTGTCTAATCCGGAACAGCTGACAATACTTAAAGTCTATGTCAATCAACGTCCAACTCATCTGTAGAATAAAAGTCCCGTTTTTGTCTACAGTGTCCTCCGTAGAGTTTCTTGAATGAGGAAAACAACCGGGAAGCTACGAAATAGATTTTCAATTGCAAATTGCAAATTGCAGAACCGCGAGCAGTGCCTACTGGCCTCGTTGAAGGCTGCTTGCGGTTCTCCATTGTGGCTTTTCTGAATTGCCGTTTGACTATGGGCTGTGTCGCGTACCCTTATGTTCATTTACACAAGGTCGCAATACTCATTTATGTCTAGTTGAATTTCTTATATTTCGATAAAGTGTGCTTTCCTCAGTGCTGTCCAAATGTTTTGTTATTTTAAAACTTTGTTACATGATTTTGAAAATCGAGATTGAGACCCATTCTGCTTTTCAACGGTTTGGAAAAAGGTTTCTTGACTTTTTTAGACACTTACCCTAACTATAACCCTAACCCATACCTGAATATTATGTATCTGATGTGATCTTACTGTTTTTAGCTCACCTGATCCGAAGGGTCATGTGAGCTATTGTTATCGTGAAGCGTCCGTCGTCCGTCCGTTAACTTTTCTTCAAACATCTTCTTCTCTAAAACCACCAATGGAATTGCTTTGAAACTTTGCACAATTGATCTTTAGGATGTCCTCTACCAAGTTTGTGAAATTTGTGAATTTCAGACCATAGTTTTTAGCTTATAGTTCAAAATTGACCATTTTCACAGTTTATGGACTTTTTTGAAAACTGTAAGTGCTAGAGGAAAAGTTAACATTGCAAAATTGTTCAGCTCATTGAGATCTCTACAAAAATTATTTCATGGTCAAAATTGTCAGATCAACCGTTTAAGAGTTACCCCCCTTTAACTGATTTTTCTATCAATTTTAACTGATTTTTATAAATCTTCTTCTCTGAAACCGCTGGCGGGATTGCTTTGAAACTTTTTACACTTGATCTTTAGGATGTCCTCTACCAAGTTTGTGAAATTTGTGAACGTCGACCAACCAACATGGCCGCCGTTACTAAAAAGAGAACAAGGGGGGGGGGGGGGGCAGACCATAGTTTGTAGCTTATAGCTCAAAAAGTATAAGAGATAGAAAAAATCCGAAGCAACTTTCTTTCTTCAGCATCGAAAGCTCTACAAAACTCTCCATTGATCCAAAGGTGTGGGACGACTCCTTATAGGAGTTATCTCCCCTTAATCATCAAAATTGACCATTTTCACAGTTTTTGGACTTTATCTTAAAAGCCATAAGAGTTAGAGGAATAGTTAACATTGCAAAATTGTTCAGGTCATCTTTTTAAGTGTTTTCAATCAATTTTAACTTAATATGTCTGTTTGTTCTGTTTTTTTTTTCAAATGGAAAGCTTTGTTACTTTGTATTCTACCTTTACGAAATGATCCGCCTGGTTCAGACACGTAAACCAGGCGTAACTTGCTTTTACGTGTGGATAGACAAACCAGGCGTCAAAAGACACGTAAACCAGGCGGAAAACAGACACGTAATATAAAAATGAGATAGACCAGCTGGTCGAAAATTCAGGCGTAATATGCAACTGAGTAATTTACGCCTTACAAAAAAAGGGCGTAAAATGAGACAATAACCCGGCGTAATATTTGACCTTATTCTAAATACATAAATGTTTGTGCTACAAAACTGTAAAATTTGGTTACACAAAATGTGCCATGTGTATTCATTTATTCATAGATCATGTAATGCAATATTGTGTTTTAATCACTTTGAGAATTCAAAAAAATAAGATAATGCTTTTTAATTAATTGTTTATATGAAACTTATGATACAACCTAATATGACCATCAAAATATTTCAAGTAATTTAAAGACATGCATTATTTTTAATTACTTTAATTTATGAAAATGATAAAATAACTATTCTTTTTTCAACTAAAAGAACTAAACTTGAATTTACAAGTTTTCAATAATAATAAATTTCAATTCTGAATATAATATAAAAAAAATCATATGCTCAGGTTGTGTCTCATTATTATAACTGCATTTTATATTTAAAATATGTTTTAAACAGTATAAAATATTAATCTCCCAAAAACATCCTCAGCATGCCTTTTATAATTACCTTTATAAATCGAGAAACATAATTCCTAAAAACAAACTTTTAGCACCATCAGATCAAGACAAAAGCTCCTTTAAGAATCTTCTTGTAAGTTTACATTAATGTTCAAGTCAAAAGTTACGCCTGAACAGGACTAAAACCAGCTGGCCAAGCATTTTACGCCTGTTTTTTCAACACGTAATCCTGCTACTGACAGACCCGGTTTACGTGTCCTGCTCATTTACGCCTCATTTTGTGGCGTAATCTTGGTTTACGCCTGAAAACCAACTGGTTTCCGTGTCAAAATCAGCTGGTTTACGCCTTAACATTTCGTACGGGTTGGTCTTAAAAGGGTTTTCTATCATAACTAGTTTCTTTAATATTACTTACCAAGTACATGTAGACCATGTTGCACACTAGGTAAGAGGCTTTAGCATAAGAGATCAGGTGAGCGATTCAGGCTCCCAGCTAGTTAACATATTTGAGCTCAAATTGTTTATTTGTAAGCGCAACACGTTTGTACCTTTTGAAAGGGAACTTGTCAAATTTGCTGATGAAATAAACTAAAACAAAAACAAGACCCTACCAATCAACCTGGTTTGCAAATATGTCGCATTGTAAAATGTGAACTTTCTAGTACGACAATTTTGTTTATTTAATGGCAATATCCAAATTTTGACATGCTAGTGTTGCTAAATGTCACGTGACTCAAATTAAGATAGGATAAATCCTATCTGTCTTCCACTCATCCGGTTTTCGGAAGTATTCGAAAAATCTGCACATGCACAAAAAAACCGAACGGAAATAATAGCACAGCGACCCTTCATATCTCGTCCAATTTGTCCGTATTTTGCTTCATCTATGCGAGCTTTTAAGGCCGCCCTTTTTCAAATAGATGATGTGAGCTTAAATTTTCAGGAACTGGTACAATGACTGGTACAGGTGGAACGGGAACCATGACTGGCACGGGAGGAACTGGTACAATGACAGGAACAGGAGGAACTGGTACCATGACAGGTACAGGAGGAACGGGAACCATGACAGGAACCGGAAATAGTTAGTTTATATTTGTTTGAGGTCGAAAGTGCAAATCCGTGTGTTTATGGTTCCTTTTTCGGCGTGAGTTCAATGATTCAATGATAATGTTCTCTATGCCAATGAAAAGTGAATGCAAAATAGTAAAGCAAGCAATAAAAAAATATCATTTGCTACTCGCAACATCTGTTTTGAAAAATTTTCAGTTTTTAAGTAAGTTGATAATTTGATTGTTATTTACAGTGTATTGCATCAAGATGTTCTTTTTTCAGCCGGAACATGCAGTGATGCTCTTCCAAATTGTGCAGAATATACGAGAACCTCGTGTCAAGAGCCTTACTTAAACTGGGCCAAACAAAACTGTGCTAAGTTCTGTGGATTCTGTGGTATGTAACATATTTAATTACTAATTAGTGTGTAAGTTCTCTCTATTTCTCTTTAGTTTTTTTTTCTGTTTTGACTGAATGGTTCATTTTATCTTTCTTTGTCATCTGTTAGTCTAAACTAACTTCTAGGTGTGTGAGTGTGTGATAAACTTAAATATTGAATAATTGCAACCTAATTAGATTTCCCCAATAATAAACTCTTGGTTTGACATAATTGGTTTATCACATCTGACAAAAAAATTGCTCTCACAGGGTTAGATTGCTCCTTGATTGCTGTCTTCCCTCAAGAAATTTTACGGAAGACATCAGGCGCTTATAGACAAATAAGTGGTCTTCGATCTTATGATTTTATGATACTGATTACCCCTTTGGTACACCTTTGCCTCTTAGAAAAATGCAAATGTTGGTTTGTCATAAGGTTATGTTTTTTATTCCTTTACCGGATTGGACACACTGAATTGACTGTTGACAGCGCGATGGGTATACTGCATATTCTTCCGGAGAACTTGGGTTCTCTCTCGTTCAACAATAGTTTGCGTCGTTTAATGATAATCAGTAGTTTTTGTGTTGCCTTGTTTTACATGTTGTCTGTGTTATCGTAATGTTCTCTTTGGTGTTAACTGGTTTTGTCTCTGCCCCTTTTGACTTCTTTTTTCGTTTGCCATTTTATCAGATAAGAAGTTTTGAGCTCGCCTACCCAGTGCACAAAAGATATTTTCTCATTGTTTTTCTTGACACAATCTCTAAATGTATTGTGAGAAAGCTTCAAAGCGACAGCAATGGGACATTCTAGTGTCAAAAGTCCAAACGGGAGCAAAGGGGCATTATAGTGTCAAAAGTCCAAACGGAAACTGGGGCCTTCTAGTGTCAAAAGTCCAAAAGGGAGCAATGGGGCATTCTAGTGTTAAAAGGGCAACAACAAACTGGTAAACACAAACAAGAACAGCACGAAGAAATAGATATTAAACATAAAAAAAAAACCAAAATAATTCACTCTAAGAAAAATGAAAATTGTTAGATATTTTAGAATTGATAATGTTTTAATTTGATTTATAATCGTGGATTTAAATAGGCAAGATGAGATCTTACTCATATCTAGGTAACGAAATTTTGAGATGGTTGATATCAAATGAAAACACGCACCAAGATTTTCTTGAGTATCATTCAATGAAGATATTCCCCCAAATAACTCAATTTTGGAGATGGGTGGTTTCCTATCGTGAGCTCAGTGACTTTATTCCCAGTTTTAGTTCAAGAATAAGCTATGGAATTGATACGAACAGAATTTACAAAAAGACATTCAAAGATTTTTATGCTAAATAGATGATTTATGATTTGTTTTGTCTAAAATTGAGCTTAGAATCAGATGTTTAGGAATGAGTCTAAAGTTTTCTGTCTCAATTGAGCAATAAACGTTTATTTTAAATATCCAAAACAAAATGGAATGTCAAAAGAATTGAATATAAGAATATAAACTTAATTTTGTTACCACTTAAAGTTTACTTACTAAGATATATTTTCATTAATCGTTGCTGATATTTTCCAGGTCCTACAGGAACCATGACCGGAACTGGAACGAATGGTGGAACAATGACGGGCACAGGAACGAATGGTGGAACGATGACGGGCACAGGAACGAATGGTGGAACAATGACGGGCACAGGTATCTCTCTTGCTGTCTCTGGTTTTGTTTGTTTTCAATTGACGGTTCGCTCTGTTTCTCTCTGTTTTGACTTGACGGTTCTGACTTTTCTCTTGACAGAGTAAATAATGACAGACAACAGACCAAATGCAGGACACATGACTGGCACAGATTGAAACTAAATTATGACATCATCTTTGCTTAAAAAGGATTTATGGTTCTACCACTATGGAAAATGTCATTTTATGGTACATATCTATATAGAAATGTCATTTTCTGGAACGTGTTACCATATTTAAAAAATATATTCTGATGAATAGTCTCATTTCTAGAAAGTATGACTATAAATGAATAAATTTTATATCTGATAGGTATTCATCAATATGATGCCTTTTCTGGAATTTTCCGCATAAATGTCATTTCTGGTATTTTTCCGTATGAATGTCATTTCAGAAGATATACATTTATTGTATGTGTCATTTCTTGTATGTATCCAGAGATGAAATGTCATTTTTAAAATGTATCAATATAATGCCTCAATTGGAGCATGATCAATAAATATACGATATTTATCATTCCTAGTACGTATCTATAGAAATATGTCATTTCTGTAACGTAATGTCATTTCTTGATTGTATCCATATAGATATCTGGTAATATGTTAAAGAAATTGTGTCATTTCTGGTACGTTCAACTTTTTACAGGTACTGGTGGTGGTTTTGTAACAGCTTTACCAGGACAGTCCTTCACAGGAACTGGTACGTTGTGATGACGTCAGTATGACATATGTTGAGTTGACATCAGTAATGAAAATATGATGTCAACGTCAGAAGTGGCGTATATTACGTCTACATTAGCATTGACGGTTTAATGTATACATATTTAAACAATTGCTCACAAGACATTTTCTTCTGTAACAGGATCAGTTTTTATCCATAAAGCTGATGTATTTTAAAACAACAACAACGTATTTTTTCATTTACAAGATAATATCTGTAGAACTTTGTGAGTGTGTTTGTGTATGTGTGTTTAACACCATTTTCGGCGCAACTGGGTCATAAAGGGTGGCCAGATTTAATGGCGGAGGAAACTGGAATGCCCAGATGAAACCACCATCCTTGGGGAGGTTATTGACAAACATAATCATGTTCAGGTGGGATATGACACTCTGAAATTAGATTAATTCATAGTTAAAGTATAAAAGACAAAATTGTAAGTTTATGGATTTTTATCTAAAAAAATCTTAAACAACAAACACAAAATGTTACAATAGTATGGTATTTATAACAATAGCAAGTCTGACATAGGAAAACAGAAAAAATCTTTTCCAAGAAAATGAAACATTAAAAGATAGAAGACCGTAAGCATTTATTACAAGCCTGAAAGCTTTTATTTTACAGGAGGTGGATGTTACTATAAGGGTCAACTTTACAGCAGTGGACAACAATGGACTGACGGATGTGATTATAATTGTACATGTTCTGATGGATCAAAGGGACTCTACACATGCAGAGCACTGTAAGTACATGTTCTGGTGGATCAAAGAAACTCTACACATGCAGAGCACTGTAAGTACATGTTCTGGTGGATCAAAGGCACTCTACACATGCAGAGATCTGTAAGTACATGTTCTGGTGGATCAAAGGGACTCAACACATGCAGGGGACTGTAAGTACATGTTCTGTGTATCAAATGGACTCTACAAATGCAGAGCACTGTAAGTTCTGTCTACACATGCAGAGCACTGCAAGCTCTGTATATACATGTAAAGCATTGTAAGTTCTGTTCGCTAATTAAGTTAAAACTTTCATATTCCAAAACTAAGTTCAATCATGACAACTTGACAATTAATCTAGATTAATCATGTTGATACAAAATTTGCAAAGTTAGGAAGCTAGAAAAAATGTCAGCTTGAAAGAAAACATCATCCATTAAAAATATAAAATATTACTTCAGTCTCTGATATCATTTCGTTACACTTTATTCAATTTCAGCTGTGGTACATACACAAACCTTCCACAAGGCTGCACACTACAAAAGGCTCAAGGTGAATGCTGTGCCAAACCCGTATGTCAAGGTGGAACTGGTACCGGTACAGGGATAGGTACCAGTGGAACAGGAACCATTTCCGGTAAGTTTGTCTCGAGAACTTGTAAGAAGCATAGAATTAAAATGTCATAAAAAATAGAAAGAGAAAGAGAGTCTGTATGTCAAGGTGGAACTGGTACGGGTACAGGGATAGGTACAAGTGGAACAGGAACAATTTTCGGCAAGTCTGTCCATAGAAATAGTGAGAAAATAGAAAAAAAAACGTAAAATATAAAAAAAAACCAGTGAGATATCAATAAGGTAATAATGTCAATACGGTAGAGCGTGGCACTTGGGGCCAAAATTGATTTGTCAATAGATTTTCTTAAAATTGGCATAAATGTCCAAAATGATGTACTCTTTTATAATTTGATTCAAAATTCATGGGCTTTTTCCCTACTTTTCAAGTTATATCAAGTTAAAGTATCACTATTTTACTATGTATTATATAGGAAAAACCATAAAAAACACACAAACATGTTCCATTACTTTTTTTCCTGTCAATAGATTTCCCTCATTTTTTTACATTTTATAGATCTTTCAACATTTCATCATCTTTTATCAATTTAAAGAGGGGTTTCTTGCTTTGATTTTTACGTACAAGCAAAGATAGGAGCCAAAAACGATGAATTTTCATGTTTTTTTCAAATTACCTCCCTTGACCATACTAAGAATTTATACTGCTTTTAGAATACAAATTTTAATCAAAATAGTAAAATGTGCCTATACTAGGTATACAGATTCTAAAAACACAAACTTCTCAAAATATTTTGCAAATTTCATTTTATTTTTGGCAAGTCACATGACCACTGTCCTTCTCCACCTTAAATAGATAAATAAAAAGATGGCCAAGTACCGAAATTGATACCGATTGAACATGAATTATTTTTGGTTAGTATATTCAAGTAAATTGGCAGAAGAAATTCAAGTATATGTAACTACTAATGATGGAGGAGTCGTTTTCATGGGCTCTGACACAGTAAAAAGATAAATATTAAAACACCAACCGAACATTAATGGCCAAAGCTTTATGAACATAGTTTAATAACTATTGCCTCGATTTTTTCACTAATTCACAGGACAAGGAACAGGATGCTTGTTCCAGAAAACAAACCAATTGTATCAACAAGGTCAGACCTGGGATGATGGCTGCACATATAAATGTACATGTACTGATGCTAGTAAAGGCTTTTATACATGCCAGGAAAAGTAAGTAATTATATTGGAGCTGAGTGGTTTTTAACAAGCCCAACCATTGTCCCTTTGATTTTAATATTCATACTGATTTAAAAAATATATATAGTAACGTCCATTCTTATTTAACTGAATTCACAACCGTTTTGCGTTGTGTTTTACTACCGGTCCATAAGAACGCAATGGAAGAGGGAGGTTTGGCGCGCTATAAAACCTGGTTTAACCCAATATTTCATTTGAAATGCCTGTACCAAGCCAGGGCCATTGCGATCTATTACTATTCCGGTGTGTTTTCCATGTTTTGCCTTTTTGGACATTGAGATTGATGCTCCAAGTTCGGTAATTTTGTTATTACCTTTATATGTATGTTATTAATTTAGGTGTGTGAAATGGAACTTACCAAGTGTGTGTAAGTTGAAACGATATCTCTGTATGTTATATTTGTAGGTGTATGAAATGGAACTTATCAAATGTGTATAAGATATCTATGTATGTTGTATTTTTAGGTGTGTGAAATGGAACTACCAAGTGTGTGTAAGTTGAAACGATATATCTGTATGTTATATTTTTAGGTGTGTGAAATGGAACTTAACAAGTGTGTGTAAGTTGAAACGATATATCTGTATGTTATATTTTTAGGTGTGTGAAATGGAACTTAACAAGTGTGTGTAAGTTGAAACGATATCTCTGTATGTTATATTTTTAGGTGTGTGAAATGGAACTTAACAAGTGTGTGTAAGTTGAAACGATATATCTGTATGTTATATTTTTAGGTGTGTGAAATGGAACTTACCAAGTGTATGTAAGTTGAATCCACCAGCGCCGAATAAATGTTGTCAAACTCCAAACTGTCCTTCCTACGTAGTCATCAATTATCCACCAGGATATAAGGAGGAATAGAGCATGACAAAAACAATGATATATGTCTTCCTTTGTATAAAATTAATGATATTTGTTGAAATAAATTGTTTTATGTAATGTCAGGTTTTGTTGATAAGTATATATTAAAACCACCATTTATTTCGAAATGCTTGATTCAATTCTGATACTGAGAACTGTAACTGAAAAAAAAATAGCATAAAGTTCAGTGAGGGAATATAAGAAAAACAACTTAAGCCTTTAATATCAAAATGTGACCAGCCATCATTCATTTATCTATCTATAGACGATAAAGAGATGTGGAATAAGTGCACGTGACGCAATCAACATTTAAGAAACGGCAATTTAAAAAATCACAATGGAAACAGCCAGCAATCTTCAACATGACCAGAGGTCACTGGTCTTTTTACTAGTGTAGATCTTTGTTTTTTTCTCCAATGAATAGTCATTTTGGTAAATGACTCCCCTTAATGTTTGATGATTTCAGTTGTATTGTATATTGAACTTGAGTTTACTTTTAACAACGTAATATGTAGGTGATGTTTTGTTTTAATGTTAGTGAGGCCACCTGACCCCAAAATGACATATTTAAAATGTAAATTTTTTTAATAAAATTAAATTAGTATAAGGAGTATACTTTATCTTGTTTAAACATATTGGACCCCCTTTCCAGGCTCAGGGTTTTCCCAAATTACTATATATTATAGAGGGAAGGCCAAATAATAAGCATAAAGTCTTGTCACAGAAAAAAAATCTACGTATTTAAATTTTATTCTTATTTGCTAAAATTAATGAAATACGATATATTTTGAAATAAAACAATAAAAACTGGGGGTCACCAGCTTATTTTTCTGTCTACAATACAAATCTTTTTAATTTTGGGTCATTTTCCAAGTGAATTATCTCCCTTGTTTTATTTATGGACTATATTTATGAAGAAATGGATGTTTAATTTGTGTTAAAATTAATTCATTTTTATTAAGTTTTATCAAATGAAACTTTTTAACATAAGTTTCAAGGTGTTTGTGACATTTTGCATTTGTTTATTGGATTTTTAGCTGTTTTTGGTCACGTGACAGGTGTCCTCCCTAACATTAACGTCTCGTAAATTCAATAAAAAATGAACAATTTAAACAAGACACATTTAAAAAGAGTATGCTAGGGTGTCTTAGACTAAAAATCTACATCATATTTTAGAACATTTTGTAAAAAGAAGATTTGTCACACAACGGACCAAGTTCTTAATTTCTTAATGGGTTTCATATGTGTCACATTTAAAGGCTAAATTTTGCCACGAAATGTTTGCATTCCAGTGGGCCAAGTTGGGCCTCTCTCCTTGTTTTTATCCTCCTACGAAAATGAATATTCTCAGTAACCCCAAAAAGAACAAGAGGATGAAAGAAGAAAGATCCTTTAATCTCACTTTCAGATATATTGCTAATGTCCTCTCTCAAAGTGTGTCCTGTTTGTCAACAATACTTGGCTTGGTAGATAAATTCTTCCAATTCACCTTCCTAATTACAGGATTAAAAAAAGACCAAACCTACTTTCTTCACATCATTCTTGAATTTGCATCCCGCATTGGACTCGGGATAGGGAATTGATATTAGCATGATTAGAACAAAAACACAATTAAGAAAAACGCGCGAAATCGTAAAAATACCGGATCATCTTATTGCCATAGAATAGAGGGTTTCCAATTTGTATGTGTTTCTTTGCCTTTTTCGTCTCCTCTTCTTGCACGTATGAGATTGGTCATCCAACTTCAGAGTTTTGTTATAACCTTTATTTACTATATATCAATAAAGATAATAATACAATATCTAAAACATTTGTATGTACGATCTGGTTCTTGGATCATAAATCTAGCAAACAGAAATGAATAACTTTAGTTTTGGTTTAACACGTTGTTACGCTTACATATTAACTATTGTTTATTAATTAATTTTACTTTGCTGTATGTTTACAATTTTTGTTGTTTTCAGTGCATTTTTATGCTGTGTTATATGTTTTTGTGGCCTAAAATTGTGTTGCATATATCTATTGTTAGTTTTTGTTCTTTTCTGACTCGAATTCCCTTTCACATCTATGTCTCTGAGCAAGGACAATTTTCAGAAAACAACATGAGAAGAAAGGCGGAAGTCCGGTTTCCTAATACTCCCACAAAATTTGATAAGGACAAATGATATAACATATATAGATAACTGTTCATATACATGGATCCTCTTTAATGAAGAACACACATTTCTATTATGATCAAAAGTAAGCACTTATAACCGCTCTATATATTTTACATTTTGAACTAAATTACTGGAAATGACTTGATTATTTTTAATTTAGAAATATCTTTGTCATAATGTACATCAATATTTGCTTTGTGTTTTTTGGCATGTTTGATTTAACATAAAATATCGAATACATTAAATTGACATTCTATGTACGACGATCAATACCATTAAATTGCCATTCTATGTACGACCATCAATACTTTTCAGTAAATACTCCATTTTAGGATCCAATGTTTTAATTTTCAATTTACAATTTTCTTCTAACCTGTAATTTAATGCTATAAATATCTTAATACACGAATCATCTGGACAAATTAAACTGTTTAACCATGTACTTCAAATACTATCACGAAAAATATCGTGTACGAACTAACATACGGAAACGTCTATGTGCCATCATTTGCGTTGTTCGACTGTTAATAACACGTAAAAACTTCACGAGTTCTTTCGGTTATTTAATACTTTTACGTGTTCGATTTCACGCAGTATCGTGTAATATACAAATTCTAAGAGTCTAATATTACCTATTAGGTTTTTTACATTCCACGAAAAGATCACTTGACTTTGGTTGATCCGAACATTTAACGAGATCAACTTCATGTATCCATCATTTAACAGCTTTATTTACGAGAAGTCTAACTTTCGTTCCCGTGCAAGCTACAGAAACCAGTATTATTGACGATCATGTCATAGCAACCACAGCACTTCGAGCAGCCCCTACATACAATAAATTACCTACTATGTACTGGATACCTAAATTACACAAAAACCCATATAAATCCCGTTTTATTTCTGCATCAAGTAAATGTTCCTTAACCAATATTTCTAAAGTCTTGTCTCTTGCTTTAACTACAATGAAAGAATTTATCATCCGATACAGTGATAAAAGTTTCGAAAATAGTGGAATAAATCATTTTTGGAGTGTTAAAAATTCCCTTGATGTTTTAGATAAACTTCGGGCATTTGAAAATACTTTTCAATCCGTAGACAGCTATGACTTTTCCACTTTATATACTAATCTACCTCACAATCTTATCAAAAAATATTTGAATATTTAATTAAATGGTGCTTTGACAAATCTAAAAGTGACTACATCTGTTCTAAAGTGTCACAAGTATTTAGTAAATCGTTTTTTAGTAACGAAACCCACAAAGGTTATGTTAATTGGACCGACATAGAAGTTATTACTGCATTAAACTTTCTTTTAGATAATATTTACATCCGGTTCGGTAAACAAATATATCGCCAAGTCATTGGTATTCCAATGGGAACCAATTGTGCTCCACTTATAGCTGATCTGTTTTTATATTGTTACGAATCACAGTTTATGGCCAAGCTACAAAAAGACCCAAACAAAAACCACCTTATCGAAACTTTTAACAATACATATAGGTACTTAGATGACATACTTGCTCTAAACAACCCCACATTCTCAAATTTTATAAATGATATATATCCTAAAGAATTAACCCTAAATAAAGCAAACTCAACCGACAGTAGATGTCCATTTCTAGATTTGGACTTAAGCATTATCAATGGTAGATTACACACTAAATTATATGATAAACGGGATGACTTTTCATTGCTAAGAGTTAATTTTCCGTTTCTTGAAGGAGACGTACCATTAGCTCCAGCTTACGGGGTATACATTTCACAATTAGTCAGGTATGCTCATATTTGCAGTGATGTGTCTGATTTTAATGATAAAAACCGTTTTATTACAGAAAAATTGCTAAAACAAGGTTACCGTTACCACAAGTTGGTCAAATCTTTTGCAAAATTTGCACATAAATATGGGCATTTCATCGAAAAATGTGATTGTACACGTAGATTTCTGATTGTTAAAGGAATATCTCATCCTGACTTTTATAGCAATGTAGTTTATAAAGCACAAAAATTCAAAAACAACCTTATGGAAATTAAAAACTGGCTTTAAAACCCTTTGAAAAAAGGATACGAATTCAATGTTTTAGTAAAATCTTTGCATTTGGTATGTTTTGGCAGACATATTGATAGCTTGATAGTAACTTTAAAACGTTAAATTTTCACTTTATCCACTGTATTATTTATAAGCACCACAGCGATCAAGTATGTCGGTTCTGTATGGTGATGCAACTCTTAATCATTCATTGTTTTGACGTGGGGTGTCGGATTTAGAACTGATGTATTTGATTCTTTTACATCAATCGATAAATGTTTCTTAGCTAGTTGTCAGTAACTTCGAGTGTTCTCAAGAGAGTTCCTCCTTGTCTTGTTGTTTTCGTACAGTATTTTGTCTTAGGTTCTCTCTTGTTGAATTGAACTTTTGTCGATTGAGTTTTACAGTGTGTTTTATATGTAGCTTTGTGCAAGCTTATCAATAGGGGGAAGGTTGGATCCAAAAAAACTAGTTTAACCCCGCCACATTTTATATGTGCCTGTCCTAAGCCAGAAACTTTGCCAAAGCCTTTGTGTGTGCAAGAAACACTATATTGACTGTTTGACAGCTGAATTGGGGGTTGGTTGTACCAGCAATAGTACCACATCCACGGCTACAACACTGTCTAAGGAGGAAATCATTGACAATCACAAATCTGTCATTTCCTCCTTCGGCCTTTCTGTTTGTGGCAGTAATGATGACATTCCATCCCTGTATTGGATTCCTAAATTACATAAAAATCCATACAAACAGCGCTTCATTGCAGGGTCATCCAAATGTACAACTAAGCCTCTTTCAGTTCTGTTAACTTCAATATTTACGGCAATAAAATCCGGCCTCCAGAAATATTACGATTGTTGTTATTCTAGAAATGGTGTCAATCAAATGTGGATCCTGAAGAATTCGAAAGAACTGATGGAGATTCTTAACTCTAAATCAGTTTCATCTTGTAACAGCATCAAAACATTTGATTTCTCCACACTTTACACTTCTATTCCACATGAACAACTGAAATCGCGATTGACACAGCTGATTAAACGCAGCTTTTTCAAAAAGAATGGAAAACGCAGATACAAATTTGACGTAGCAAAATTTATTGTCTGGAACTTTGTTGTCATTTGAATTTCGAACACACGTGAAGGTTAGCACTGCTGGTGGAGTGTAAATTCCCCGAGGTTAGCCCGCTCCGGCACCAACACTTTTTGAGTTGGAGAATACATCAAAGCTTTAAATTATCCGTCTAAATTTCAAAATTGTCTAAACCCTAAGGTTCTTCCTACCCCAGACATAGGTTGATTATCTTAGTAATAATTTGGTTCCCCAGTTTGGTATTTTTGGTTATACTGTTCTATGCTCTTCATATTTATACTGTGTTTGGCATTTTCAATATTTTTGGTAGAGCGCCTCTGATGAGTCTTAAATAGACGAAACGCGCGTCAGGCGTAGCAAAATTTATTGTCTGGAACTTTGTTGTCATTTGTATTTCGAACACACGTGAAGGTTAGCACTGCTGGTGGAGTGTAAATTCCCCGAGGTTAGCCCGCTCCGGCACCAACACTTTTTGAGTTGGAGAATACATCAAAGCTTTAAATTATCCGTCTAAATTTCAAAATTGTCTAAACCCTAAGGTTCTTCCTACCCCAGACATAGGTTGATTATCTTAGTAATAATTTGGTTCCCCAGTTTGGTATTTTTGGTTATACTGTTCTATGCTCTTCATATTTATACTGTGTTTGGCATTTTCAATATTTTTGGTAGAGCGCCTCTGATGAGTCTTAAATAGACGAAACGCGCGTCAGGCGTAGCAAAATTTATTGTCTGGAACTTTGTTGTCATTTGTATTTCGAACACACGTGAAGGTTAGCACTGCTGGTGGAGTGTAAATTCCCCGAGGTTAGCCCGCTCCGGCACCAACACTTTTTGAGTTGGAGAATACATCAAAGCTTTAAATTATCCGTCTAAATTTCAAAATTGTCTAAACCCTAAGGTTCTTCCTACCCCAGACATAGGTTGATTATCTTAGTAATAATTTGGTTCCCCAGTTTGGTATTTTTGGTTATACTGTTCTATGCTCTTCATATTTATACTGTGTTTGGCATTTTCAATATTTTTGGTAGAGCGCCTCTGATGAGTCTTAAATAGACGAAACGCGCGTCAGGCGTAGCAAAATTTATTGTCTGGAACTTTGTTGTCATTTGTATTTCGAACACACGTGAAGGTTAGCACTGCTGGTGGAGTGTAAATTCCCCGAGGTTAGCCCGCTCCGGCACCAACACTTTTTGAGTTGGAGAATACAACAAAGCTTTAAATTATCCGTCTAAATTTCAAAATTGTCTAAACCCTAAGGTTCTTCCTACCCCAGACATAGGTTGATTATCTTAGGAATAATTTGGTTCCCCAGTTTGGTATTTTTGGTTATACTGTTCTATGCTCTTCATATTTATACTGTGTTTGGCATTTTCAATATTTTTGGTAGAGCGCCTCTGATGAGTCTTAAATAGACGAAACGCGCGTCAGGCGTAGCAAAATTTATTGTCTGGAACTTTGTTGTCATTTGTATTTCGAACACACGTGAAGGTTAGCACTGCTGGTGGAGTGTAAATTCCCCGAGGTTAGCCCGCTCCGGCACCAACACTTTTTGAGTTGGAGAATACATCAAAGCTTTAAATTATCCGTCTAAATTTCAAAATTGTCTAAACCCTAAGGTTCTTCCTACCCCAGACATAGGTTGATTATCTTAGTAATAATTTGGTTCCCCAGTTTGGTATTTTTGGTTATACTGTTCTATGCTCTTCATATTTATACTGTGTTTGGCATTTTCAATATTTTTGGTAGAGCGCCTCTGATGAGTCTTAAATAGACGAAACGCGCGTCAGGCGTAGCAAAATTTATTGTCTGGAACTTTGTTGTCATTTGTATTTCGAACACACGTGAAGGTTAGCACTGCTGGTGGAGTGTAAATTCCCCGAGGTTAGCCCGCTCCGGCACCAACACTTTTTGAGTTGGAGAATACATCAAAGCTTTAAATTATCCGTCTAAATTTCAAAATTGTCTAAACCCTAAGGTTCTTCCTACCCCAGACATAGGTTGATTATCTTAGTAATAATTTGGTTCCCCAGTTTGGTATTTTTGGTTATACTGTTCTATGCTCTTCATATTTATACTGTGTTTGGCATTTTCAATATTTTGGGTAGAGCGCCTCTGATGAGTCTTAAATAGACGAAACGCGCGTCAGGCGTAGCAAAATTTATTGTCTGGAACTTTGTTGTCATTTGTATTTCTTGTAGTCGATTATACCAAGACTTACTTTGTCATCAATGAGTCTAAGAAAAAGAACAAATTAACAGAAGACCAAATAATCGACATCCTCAACTTTCTTATTGACAACATATTTGTTCAGTTTGGTGGACGTGTTTTTCAGCAAACAATAGGGATTCCAATGGGCACTAATTGTGCACCTTTGCTTGCTGATTTGTTTCTTCATTCATATGAAGCAGACTTCTTACAATCTCTTCTAGACAAAAAAGACCGTAAACTAGCTCTCTCTTTCAACCTAACGTTCCGTTATATTGATGATGTCCTTTCATTAAACAATTCTCGATTTGGTGACTTTCTCCATCTCATATATCCCCAGGAGCTTGAGATAAAGGACACAACGGATTCTAGGAAGTCTGCTTCATATTTAGATCTACATCTAGAAATTGACTCACAAGGAAGACTTTCAACAAGGCTCTATGACAAACGTGATGACTTCAACTTTCCAATCGTCAACTTTCCCTTCTTGTGTAGCAACATTCCGTCCGCTCCAGCTTATGGAGTTTACGTATCTCAATTGATTCGTTACTCCAGAGCGTGCGGGACTTACATCGATTTCCTTGGCAGAGCGACACGTCTGACGCAAAAATTGCTCACACAGGGTTATGTTGCTCCTCGGTTGCTGTCTTCACTCAAGAAATTTCACGGAAGACATCATGCACTTATAGACAAATATGGGATTTCGATCTCTCAGATGAGTGCAGATGTTGGTTTGTCATAGGGTGTTGTTTTGTCTTCCTTTACCGGATTTGACACGCTGAATGGACTATTGGCAACGCGACGGGTGTGCTATAGCAAGCAGGAACTGCTTACTCTTCCGGAGCACCTGAGTTCACTCTTGTTTCGAATGGAGTTCGCGTTGTTGATTGATATTCAGTTATTTTGTGTTTCCATGTTTTACATGTTGTCTGTTTTTGTCCCGTTCTAAATCTTGTTGGTGTTTACTGGTTTTGTCTCTGCCCTTTCGGACTTTTGATATTCGGATACCCCATTGGTACTTCTGCTTCTTTTTGTCCTTGTCATTCTATGTTAACTGTTTTATGTCAAGAATTGAGTCTTTCGTTGATGATTTAGGGATTGGTTTTGATACTTTTGTATTGTATTATAAGTCTTGGGCCAATGCAAGACGGTAAGCAGTGACCTATGGTCATGTTGAAGACTGCTTGCTGTTGTCCGTTGTGATTTTTTGAATTGCTGTTTGTTTATGTTTGTTGTGTCGCGTACACTTATTCAACATCTCAATATCGTATAACTCATGTTTTTTTATTCCTTTCAATAAAAATGTATAAGAAAATATATTTCGGAACAATTTCACGCTTTTATTGAAAGGAATAAGTGACCATGAGTTAAATTTCTCGTAAAAAAAATCCCAGTAAAATGATGAACACATGAACTTGATCTCGTAAAACTTTCTGAACGGCCAAAGTCAAGTGAGCTTTCCATGGAATTTAAAAAGAATACGTAATAGAAAACATGTTACTATTAGAAATCGAGCACGTAATATTTATTTTAAAATTTTTAAGTGTCGAAATAAAAAAAATGGGTTTCTTTCCTTATAAGGCTTGCATTTTAGAATTGTTTGAGTAACTGATTTTCTGATTATACTTTTGGTACCAAACAGCTAGTTTTTCTGTTTCAAATACCGCTGATGAGAGGTTGCTTCCTGAATTGTGGATCAAAGATCCTCGATGTTAATCATTTTCCCGATCTCCTGACTTTTCTGACACGAATTACCAATATATTGTATTATTCTATATCATCGGAATTTCAGATTGTCTAAAGTCAAAATTGTTTGAAATACCAGGATTATTATTTATGGCCCTAAAGTGGGGGCCAAAATATATAAGAACAGATCAGCAATTAATGGAGCACAATATGTTCCCGTAGGCATGATAGGGATACCAATGATTTGGCGATAAATTTGTTTTCCGAAACGAATATAAATGTTGTCAAAAGATAATTAAGAGCAGTTATCATTTCTGCATCAGCCCAATTAACGTAACCTTTAGGTGTCTCGTTGCTTAAAAACGATTCACTAAATAAGTTAGAAATTTTAGAGCAGATAAAGTCACTTTAAGGTTTATCGAAACACCATTTAACCAAATTTTCAATTTATTTTGGATATGATAATGAGGAAGGTTAGTGTACAAAGTCATTCAGTTGTTCAGTTTGGTGGACGTGTTTTCAGCAAACAATAGTGATCTTAATAAGCATTAATTGTGAACCTTTGCTTGCTGATTTGGTTCTTTATTTATATGAAAAATATCCCCCAAACCCCCATTTTACGCCTGAAAAGAGCTAAGTAAAGCGTTTTCCATGAAACTCTACACACACACAAAAAAAAAAAAAAAAAAACATCGAAAAGATGACTTAAAAACGAAAGTCATATAAACATTAAATCTCTTGACAAAAAACATCGAACTATGAAAAGAAACTCACAAAAAATTGCCACCTAAGAAAATGAGGATAGAGGACACAACATATTCCAGGAATTTGCTTATATTTTGATCTACATCTCGTAATAGACTCTTGGAATACTTTCAATATAGCTCTATGACACAAGCCATGACTTTCAATCGTCAACTTTCCCTTCTTGTGTAGCAAAATGTTGTTCGCTCTAGCTTACGTATCACACTTAATTCGTTATTCCATAGCTTGTAAGACCTACACCATTTAATTGGAAGAACGTGACTTCTGAAACAAAAATGGCTTACTCAAGGTTAAGCTGTCTACACTCAAGAAATTTTACGAAAGGCATCATGCGCTCATTGACAAATATGGGATTTCTATCTCTCAGATAAATGCAGATGTTAGTTTGTCATAGTCTTTTTGCGCTGTCTTTCTTTAACGGACTGGACACACTACACGAACAATTTGCAGTGCGACTAGTGTGTTATAGCAAACAGGAATTACTTAGTCTTCTGGAGTACCCGATTTCACTCTCATTTATAATTGAATTTGCGTTGTTGATTTCTGTTCAGCTTAATTTGGTTTTTTTTAACTTTTTTGTGCTGATCTTGTTCATGTTCACTGGTTTTGTCGTTGCCCTTTCGATCTTTTGATCCTCGAATGCTCCATCTATGCTTCATCCCAAGGGACCCATAAAGGTGAAAGAAGTGAATACCTTTAATACACTAGAGGGATGTTTCACGCCATAAAACACGTTTAAACCCATCATTTTCTGTGAAATGCCTGTACCAAGAGAAGACCATTTGGACCATAAATTGCATTGTTTTTGTTGTATTGTTATATGCTCTTTATATTCATATACTGTTTGGCCTTTTGTACTTTTAGTTGAGTGCCACTGATAAATCTTTAACAGACAAACGCGCGTCAGGTGTAGCAAAATTCATTGTATTGAGCTTTGTTGTGAGTTCGTTTATTTCTATCATCCGTAATAGTCAGCACTGTTGGTGGAGTTTTAATTCCCTGAGGTTAGTCCGCTCTCATCAACCCTTTTGTGTTAACGTGTGAATCAAAACTTAAAACTACTGTGGACTCATTTATTTTCGTTGGTTTACATTTTCGTGGTTTGATGAGAAAGGACCATTTCGTGGATTCTTAAATTCGTGGTTTTGAAGTCTGCAGTATACAGATAAATGATAATTTTTTGTTTTGTTGGGCATTAAATTTCGTGGGTCAAGGCCACCCACGAAAACCAAGAAAATTGATAACCTACGAATAAAAATGAATTCACAGTATCCATTTAAATGGATTAGATGAATAATTAGATAATTAGCCAAATCCTCAGGTCCTCAGATATAGGTGGGTCTTGGTCATAATTTTGATTTCTCGCTCGGAAGTTTTTTTGTAGTATTATTGTTCTTTACTCTTCATATTCATATATTGTTCACGAAGAGACTTTCCATGACTGAACACTGGCATTCACATTCCCACTCTTTTTGTTGTAAGGATTAATTTTTCACAGTAGCCGGTCAAATAAAGGGACATAAAACCCCAGTTTATTAAGCTTTTCCTGATGAAAACGAATACCTGTATACGATATGAGCTGTACTATAGCAATATTATAGGATAATTTATGACAGAAAACACATCAATCTGATTTGAACCTTGCCAATATTATTGGAAAATTTATGACAGGAAAACACCAATCTGATGTTAACCTGAACCAACAGCAGTTTATTGCTTTTTCTTTCCTAGGTCTGACTTGGTTTTAACATGTCAAAAGTAAGAGGTCCCAACTGTTACGTTTTATGTCTATGTCAGTGTTTAGTCTCGAAACATCTCTTTGTGGACTGGTGTGTTTTGCATTTTCAAATTTCGTGTAGAGCGTTTTGAATTTTTGGGTTTTGAATAATCGAGCGTCAGGCGTAGCAAAATGTATTGACTGGAACTTTTTTGTAACTCTACTTCGAACATTCAGTTATTTTTGTGTTTCCATGTTTTACATGTTGTCTGTTTTGTCCCATTCTTGTTTATGTTTACTGGTTTGTCTGTGCCCTTTCGGACTTTTGACATTCGAATATCCCATTTGTACCTCTGCTTCTTTGTGCTGATGGAGTATGGAGCATTGTGTTTTAATTCCCCAAGGTTATCCCTCCCTTACATCAACAGCTCTGTGCTGACGAACACATTCAAACTATAAATTATCCGTAATTATTTTTAATTGTCAAAACTGTAAGGTTTTTCTTACCCCAGACATTGAATCTTGGTCATAATTTGGGTTTTCTATCGGCATTTTATAATTTTTGTTTAATGCTCTTCATTTTCATAAAGGTTTAGACATTTTGAACGTTTGATAGAGCGCATCTGATAACTCTTGAATAAACACAACGCGCCACACGCGTAGCAAGTTTTTTTTTGTCTGGAACTTTATTGTTACTTTATTTCAAATGCTTTTCTGTCAGAACACCTGTTCATTGATTGTGTTGCTGATAATATACAATTTTTGGTTTAATGAGCATTGTTATTATGACTAACGTGTTTCTATTTGGTGTCATTCTTGGTGTATATGTCTATGTTGGACTCAAATGGCCTTTTATCTTTATGTTTCTGACAAAGGAATAGCTATCAACGATAGTCGTGGAAATGGATCTCCGACTTCCCATTACTCCCACACACTTTGATAAGGCAGGCGTCTATAATAATAGTTAATGTACATGGGCCCTCCTTAAGAAGAACATAAAATCACATAATTATGATTAAAAGTAAGCATTTATAACCACTTTATGTTAAAAGAACACTTTCCTTTAACACTGTTTGACTCCAAATGACTTGATTAATTGTATTTTAGAATATATTTGGCATAATGTACATAGGTGTTTGTTTTCTTTTTTTTCTTTGCTTGTTTGCTCCAACAAAAAATGTTCAAGCATTGAGTAAAGAATGATATTGAAATTGTATTCACATTCTATGTAAGATCACATTTCAGACACTGAAATCACTGAAAGACGTGAATGAGAGAAGACATAATGTGCTCATAGACAAATATGGAGTTTCAATATCTCAGATGAGTGCAGAAGCTGGGCTGTCATATCTTTTTGTTTTGTCTTCCTTTACCGGATTGACACAATGAAATGACAGCTGGCAAGGCGGCGGAAGTGCTTTAGAAAGCAAGAACTGCTAACTCTCTCGGAGTATCTTAAACTTGGTTCCACGTTGTTGATTGCTTTTCGGTTTTTTTATGTATTTTTGCGTTTTTGTTGTGTTGTCCGTCCTGTTCCAGTTGGTATTGACCAGTTTTGCCTCTGCTCTTATGGACTGATGACATTCGGATTTCCCATTGGTACCTCTGCTTCTATATTCAACTTTGAGTACCAGTGCTCTTATTTTATCCTCAGAATTTTCTTCTAACTTGTGACCATATATAACCATCTTCGCTAGCCAAGGGTTACGATCCGCTATCTCTCATCTTCACCCTTGGCAGATTTAGAAGGATTTTTGTGGTCATACATTCTCTCATCTGATTGGATGCAGTGAAAGTTGGCTGCATCCAATGAAATTGCTCAATTTCCATTTTTTAACAATCTGTTAACAAACATTTGGGTTTACAAAGGTGATAAATAAATATTATTTTTGCAAACAATATTAGTAGTTTTAATCAAATCTTACCAAAATTACCTTTATTTTATCTTTAGATAAATGTTTGTCGTTAATAGAATGAAATATCTCCTATTTTTGCAACTATCTGGATGAAAATATTTTTTTTTAACTTGGAATAGATATTGCTTCAAGGGAGATAATTAAAATAATGAGATTACAAAAACCTTCTAGATCTGCCAAGGGTGAAGATGAGAGGTAGCGGATCGTAACCCTTGGCTAGCGAAGATGATATAAAACATAAATATCTTAAATGCCTTTCATTAAAATGTATTAAATTATTTCATGAAAATATTACTATATGTACCACAAAAGCGACATATTTTCAGAAAGTGTCTTGGACATAGATATTGCCTAACCTTATAATATATTTTCACATTGTAAAGTGAAGATAGGCGAGTTTTACTTAGTACATCTTTTGAGGTGTAGTAATATGCTCATGTTGAAGACTGATTCCCGTTTTAAATTTGATTTTTTAATTGCCCTTTGTTTTTGTAAGTTGTGTTGCGTACACTTATTCTACATCTCCACATTATTATCGTCTATTATAATTGTATTTTGAGTATAATTGAACATTTCTATTAAAATAGCAATTAAATGTCGTCTGAGGTTTTAAGTCACCTAAAACGGTGGAAGTGCTGTGGTATTAATCAAACATTTGGTTAACTCAAAGCATGAAACACATGAGTAATTTAAGATGTAATTTATCAATAAAAATATTAGAAAATAATGCAAATTTCGGGTCAAGCGTCAAAAGATTGATTTAATCAGTCTATTGTGTGGTTATTCTTTTGTCTAAAATCAGTGCTCTTACTTCATTCTTTATATTATTTTCTTGGCTTCATGTCTGACACAAACATTGATAACACAAATTAAAGATATGTTGCTTCTCTGTTGCTGTCGTCACTTCAGAAATTTTCGTACGACATTATGCGCTCATAGACATATATGTGATCTATATCTTTAAAATGAGAGCATGTGTTGGTTATTCATATGTTTTTTTTGTCTTCCTTCACCCGATTTGACACACTGAAATGGCAATTAGTAGCGCAACGAGTAGCTATAGCAAACAGGAACTAGGGTAAAGGGTAACGGTTGGTTTAGGTTAATCTATGGTTAGGTTAGGGTTAGAGTTAGGATATATGAAGTGTTCCTTTGAGAATTTTGAGACATCCATCGTCTAAAACCTTAAGCCTTTTTAATTGAGCATGCAAAATTATTAAAAACAGACAAAGTCTTAAATTTGAATCACTACGGTGTTATTGATATCATCTTATGTAGAAAAAAAATCGACATTGTGTTTTTCCTGAAAAAAAAAATACTTCATTAACTTTTTAAAGTTATACAAAAGGATAAGCATTTACAGTAAGGATATAATAAAAATATAATTCCATTTAATTCCATTCATCAAAATACAGGATATATATTTTTTCTCTCTCTTAATCAAGCCTTAATATGAAAATCTAAACAAACTGTCTTAAGATTTATGATAAGTGGCATATTGAATTTTGATTTCGGTTTTAATCAGGTGCGTGACGATGATAATGTATGTATAATGACCAAATAGTATTCGTTTGTCAACCAGCCGTAATTGACGACCTTTTGGTAGAAATACCAGAATTATACAGTAAATTTAGTTTCCAATTATGTTGTATATATAAATGTTAAATATTACCTCTTAAAATACAAAATGTAACTCCTGGAGAATCTTCGATTTAGCGGTCGTTACTTAAACCTACTGTCAACAGCAGTTGGCGGTTGTTACTTAAACCTACTGTCAACAGCAGTTGGCGGTTGTTACTTAAACATCATGTCATCAGCAGTTAGCGGTTGTAACTTAAACCTCCTGTCATCAGCAGTTAGCGGTTGTAACTTTAACCTCCTGTCATCAGCAGTTAGCAGTTGTAACTTAAACCTCATGTTATCATCAGTTTGGGATTGTTACTTAAACCTTATGTCATCAGCAGTAGGTGGTTGTAACTTTAATCTCCGCTTAGCAGCAGTTGTTGATTGTGAACTAAATCCCCGGTCATCAGCAGTTGGTGGTTGTTACTTAAAGCTCATGTCATCATCAGTTGGCGGTTGTAAATTAAACCTCATGTCATTAGCAGTTGGTGGTTGTTTCTTAAACCCCCTGTCATTAGCAGTTGGCGGTTGTAACTTAAACCTCCTGTCATTAGCAGCTGGTGGTTGTAACTTAAACCTCCGCTCATCAGCAGTTGGCAGTTGTAACTTAAATCTCCGCTCATCAGGAGAAGGTGGTTGTAAATAAAGGTAATAACAAAACTACCGAACTTGAATGATCAATCTCATGGTCCAGAGAAAATGACAAAAATGAATCAGTCATACCAGTGGTCCTGACTTGGTACAGGCATTTCAAACGAAATGGTGGGTTAAACCAGGTTTTATGGCGCCAAACCTCCCTCTTCCATTGCAATCTTAGGATCCGGTAATGACCATAGAACACAACATAGATGTGAGACACAATAGGGATATTGAGGTGATCAACTCAGTACAACAGACCAGTCAAACACCAATTAAAACAATTAACCACCATATATTTTAACTTAATTTTGATCTTTTGTATTAGTGGCTGATAACGAAGAAAGCATTTTTTAAGGGATCGTATGAGACGTATTTTCTTATAGCCCTGCTCCAAAAGTCGGTCACGAAGAAATCGGTGTCTGATAAAAAAAATCTGTAAAATGTGTGCAAGCTCTGGCATATGGAATAAGTTGTGAAATATAAACACCGTATGCTGGGGAAGTAGGTATATTGCTCTGTAGATTAGGATAATTAGTAATTTGAAAATAAAAATCGTCTCTTTTATCGTAAATTTTTGTACTGAGATGACCACCTGGGTCAAATTCGAGGTGCAAATCCAAGAAAGACGTGAAGCAATTTGACTCTGTGGTCTCTTTATTCTCCAATTTTGGAGGATATATTGAAGGAATCCATCTACCAAATGAAGTGTTATTGACAGAAATGACATCATCAATATATCTGAATGTAACATTAAATGACCTTCACTCTTTCATCTTCTTGTTCTTTACGAGTCCCTGAAGAAATTCAGTCTCGTAAAGGTATAAAAACAAATCGGCAAGAAAGGAGCACAGTTTGTGCCCATTGGAAAGCCGATTTGTTGTTGAAAAATCTCTACTCCGAAGGTGACAAATATGTTGTCAATGAGGAAATCAAGCATACTGCAAACCTCTTCCAGTGTGTAACAAATTTTATCTTTGAAAGATGTTTTTGAAAAGAATGTAGAGTTATAACCCAAAACAACAAAATTCCTAGAGTTTGAAAAGGCTTTTTCGAGAAGTTTTTTCAGGCGACATTTTAGTTTTTTGTGTGGCAAAGTAGTGTATAAAGTTGAAAAATCGAACGTTTTCAAAGAGTGAACCTCAGAAAATGATCTAGATTTAAAATGATTAAACAAATCTTTTGAGTTCTTCAAAATCCACATATGGTTGATTCCACTACGATTATTAATAGTGCCACAGTATGTTTGTTGACCTTCTTTGACAGCAGACAAGATTTTAGTTAAATGAACGGACAGCTCTGTAGTTGAACATGATGATGATCCAGCTATATAACTTTCTTTGTTCGGATTTTTGAGAAGTTTAGGTAACAAATACCAAAACGTGGGTATAACAGTTAATTTGGATATGCTATATATCGATATTTCAAGGAGTAACCTCTCATCAGTAGCATTTAAATCAAAACATTGGAAGGTAAATTTAGGTATCCAGTACAAATATGGTAACTCTTTATGTTCTTCTTTCATTTGTAACATAAACCTCCTGTCATTAGCAGTTGGCGGATGTAACTTAAACCTCTGCTTAGTGGCAGTTGGTGGCGGTGACTTAAACCTCCGCTTATTATCAGTTGGCAGTTGTAACTTAAACCTCCGCTTATCAGCAGTTGGCGGATGTAACTTTAACCCCCGCTTATCAGCTGTTGGCAGCTGTAACTTTAACCCCCGTTCATCAGCAGTTGGCGGTTGTAACTTTAACCTTCTACCAATAGAAGTTTACGGTTGTAATTAAAACCTCCTGTCATCAGCATTTGGCAGTTGTAACTAAAACATCATGTCATCAGCAGTTAAATATAATTATAAAAGGTTAAAAACATGAAATAACAATATTCTTGAAATATATCAAAATTGTTTGAAGTCAATTTTTAAACACCAGTTTCTTTCCATGATATGCACATTGTCCATATCATCGACGCTAATGTTTCTTTGTGTAACTGGGAAGTTTCTTATTAGGAAGCAACAAGAGAAGCGATATTGAAAAAGGCGGTAAGCGATGTGTTTTCTTCCGATTGACCAATTCACGCATGTTTTATTATACTGAAGAAGTAAATTCAGTCACGCATAATTTGTACATTTAGTGTATAAACTACCTACGTCTTCTCCGCCGTGCCATACTACATTTGTACTTCTGTAGAGTAAAACTGTATTATACTTCGAACTAATAGCCTTCATTGTTTAGTTTTAGATTGGTGCATTCCTTTAGTATTGGTGGCTTTGATTACACGTACGTAAATATAAAACTGTACAATCAGAAAAAATATGGGTACCCGTTTCTTTGCTCTCTTTAGTTCCATGTATAAACTAATAATTATTGTACTACGAAATGCCTGTCCTTTCATTGCAGCCATTGTAGTTAGGAAATGTAAGGTCTTAAATGGTGGAATTAAGTGTCATGGAAATATTTAAATAAAATGTTTTAGAAAGCCATTGTACCGTGTGATTGTAGTAAGTCTTTGTGGTCTTACGGCATCAAAATAGGATAAAAGTGGTGAGGTGTGAAATATAAATTCTACCAAGTAATCATCGCGCTGCAGTTTGACCTGAGTATAACTACTACGTGGTTTCATTATCATTCGTTGGGTATCTATTTTTGTGGCTTTCCTGGGTGGCATCGACCCACGAAATTTGATGCTCCACGAAAAGGTAATTTAACATTAATCTGTATGGTGCAGACTTCAGAACCACGAATTTAAGAATCCATGAAAATTGGTACCCACGAAAAATAAATGAATGTTATTGCCAAAGAATATTCGTAGAGTTTATATGCGTTCTTAAAACGCATTACAAGTGTCACACTCAATAAGTCAGACACCCAGGAAAATTAAAAAAAATAACAAATTGTAAAATAGCTTTTTTGAAGTGCGTGCTCCCCATGGAAGTTATTTTTTACCAAATAATTTAAGTATAATTGTTTATAATTAATATGTTGCCTGTAGTACGGCTTTAGTGTGAATAATTTTTGGTGTCCTTGAAGCTCTTCATTTCATTTACATCGCTAGAAAATTGCAGAAAACCCATTTTAACATACCAATTATGTTTTACAGTTACCCACGCCTCATTAGTTTCAACTTTAGTTGGCTGTGTATATAAAAATGTGACTTACAACCAAGGAGAGTCATGGGATGATGGCTGCGAGTACATATGTACTTGTCAAGATGCTCAATCAAGACAATATCAATGTGATGCTAAGTAAGTTTACTAGTATACCACACTATCAGATTAAATTAGGGGTCAACAGGGCAATTTATACTTTTTGAAGAAAATCAAACGGCATATAAGCAGGACAAATAAAAGTCACCTATTTATTTTGTAGACAGATAGTACATCATCATTAAATCTGAAAGTGAAATTAAAGGATATTGCATCTTTCGTCTTCTTGCTTTTTTTGAGTAACTGAGGAAACTCAGCCTCGTAAGCATCAAAACAAATTGGCAAAAAGAGGCGTACAGCATGTGTCCATTGAAATGTCATTTGTTGTTGAAAAATATCTCTTCCAAATTTGACAGATATGTTTTCAATAAGGTAATCAAGCATATTAAAAACCTGAATGCTTTTGTAACAAATCTGTTCTTTTTGAGATGTTTTGGTAAAAATGTACAGTTATAGTCAAAAACAACAAAGTTCTTACAATTTGAAATAGTCTTTTAAACAAGTTTTTTACAGATGATTTTTTGAAAAGAAAAGTGGTGTACAGAAGTTTAAAACTGAATCTTTCTGTCCAAATATGATTTATTTCATTACGATTATTACACGTGTATGTTTGTTTCCTTCTTTGATCTTTGACAGCAGATACACTCTTTGTGAGTTAAACGGACAGGTCGGTAGTTGATTATGATTAGGGTCCAGCTATATATACCTTTCTTTATATGGAATTTGTGAAGTTTGGGTATCAATAAAAATTTGGTAAATTCTGATGCTCCTTGTTCAATTAGTATTAAAAGACAATATGAAAGATAAAAATGGAAAAAAAAACTTGTTTCTCAGTTGTATAAGAGGAAAAAAAAACAGAACAAACTGTACATATATGATTATATATAATTGTCTCAATTCCAAAAGAAGAATTTGCAATATCGAATTATGTTATTTCCGAATTATTTCATATGTTCTTGGTGGTATGTAATAACAGTAAAATTTAATCTGTATACATTGTATATATTTTTGTCATTCATATGTTTCTATTTTTTCTATACTGCGCATACTGTTTTCTCATATTTTAAAGATGTCCACAGTTTCCCAGCACACTACCTATTAATTGTGAGAAAATCGTCACACCTGGTCAATGCTGTGCTAAAATTCTATGTGATCAAAGTCTATTACCTCCCCCACAATCAGAAGTTGAAACTACACCGGAACCCGAAAAATCTTTAGGACAAATGTCTTTTGTGGGATTTCATGTGATTGGAAATTCCCAACAAGTCGAGGACCCTCATTTGTCTAGTGATAGATTCTCGTTATTACCACAACGGTTATCTATTTTAAAAAGTAAGTATAGTTAATACATAATTTAAACTATATCTAAACTTTCTTCCTATTGTTATTATAAAGTATAATGTATATATACGTTTGCAAGTAAGTTATTACCCTCGAGGACCTCTGGTGCTGCAGCGGTTATCGACCGAGTGATTTCAAAATGTACTAACAAAGACGGGCATTAAACGGTTAATTTGGATATGTTGTATATCGATATTTCAAATATATTTTAAATGCATGTACCCACCTTATGAAATGACTTACCTCGAGACTTGAAAACTGCAGAGTCTGTAAATATTTTCAAAAAGAAACTGAAAACAGACATATTTAGAGAAGTGTTTTATATACTCCTGTAATATAACAAAATGATGCAAAAGACGTTTTTCGTGTTTTATTCATGTATTTTTATTCATTTTAAACCATAAAACGATTTTAATACATATTTTTACTTTTGATCTATATTACATTTCCCGTATCTGTGAGGTTAGTTTCAATTTTCTGTGCATCTTGTTCTCTTTTAAAGGTAAATTATTAGTAGCATTTTGACTTGGAAAAATATATATTTTTTAGATTTAAAATCTCTGGTTGTATATCATATAATAAAAAAACTCTAACATTAATATTTTTTTTATAAATTTATTATTGATTTTTTTCTATTAATCATATTTACTTTTGTAGTTCTATTATCTGTTTTAAATTTTATATTTTATATCAAAACTGATGGTTTTATTTTTTTAAATGTATCTTTTATATTTCATTTCTTTCTTTTAAATTTTTCATAACGTTCCTTCCTTTTCAATAAGTGTGTACATAATTCTTGAAAATTATATTCATTACATAGATGCATATGAAATACCGATTTTTCCGAGTGAAATAAAATCCGGTAAATTCACAAGTTCCGCGCACTCTTTAAATCTGTGTGCGTTCACCGACTCGAGATCATATTTTGGTTATTCACTCGACCTAATTAATTATCCTATAAGTATTTTTTTTTAGTAAAATCGTATTTTATTTATTATTAAGTCGCTTATGTCATTTATGTCTTTTAAATTGATCTTTAAAAATTGATTATGATGTACAGCGCTTTGAGAAATAATTTAATTATTTAGTGCTTTATAAAAATTGTAATTTTATAAAGAAACCTCACAAATTATACCGCATAGCATATAAATATGTAACACATATATATCATGAACGCAAGTCCAAAGAAGAGTAAACTAAAGTTCTCTGGATGATAAATTTCGGGTTGGAATTTCACTTTGTCCTAAGCAAAGGATATTATAATGTTTGCCATGCAGATTCAAAACTGTTATGGATCACAGTGAGCACCTTTACTTGCACATTTATAAACCTTGTTCGTCTAATTTTGATGCCATATTTAAAGGCTGTTTACACTGTCACATGTTTGCACCCGTAATTTTACAAACCTGTTGACGTAACACACTGGATTTTTGACACAGTTCCATGTTTGCAATTATATGTTTTATGATACGGATTATGTACACGGTTTCATGTCTGTAAATTTGAATTTAACAAACCGCATGTTGTATTACACTGAAATATTCACACTGCTACATATTTGTAACTTATCATAGTAAAAAAGCTTATAACATAATAAACTTATTAAAGAATGATATAATATAATTAGATAAATATGTACATTGATTACTTACAGGGTCTGGATTGCTTCCCGTAGCTGAAAAATGTGTAGATGTCCAGCCTCTTTTTTTGTTCTCTCCATGCTAATATCATTTGTTCAAATGCTGCTTACACTTCATGGGCCTCCGCACATTGTCAGAAGACTTGTAAAATATGTTCAGGTATCGTTTCTAGCATTAGTATTACAAATCAGAAATAACTATATCCAAACCAACAGAAGAAAACAAACAAATAAAATCAGCTATGATATAAATAGTAATACAGCAAAACAAGTAAACAAATAAATTGTATCGATAACAATTTACTGAAAACATAGGATCCAAATACATGTACAACTAAAATAATAATGGAATTCACTTTCGAAATCAAATTAAGTAAAGATATGTTTGTTCACAATACCTTGTAGATGACTGAACAAATCTACAGGGAATTACATCATAAAAATTGAAGGTTGTTTAAGTAAGAAATTGTTAGAATATGAATGAAGGTCACAACAATACCACCAAGCTTGGAGGATTCATATCATATATCAAATGAAGAAAACACAAAACAAGGCAAATATTAATTGAAGACCGGTACTAGGCATTTCAAAGAAATGGTTGATTGAATCAGGTTTAATGGAGCTTAACCCCATCTCCCATTTTGATCGTAAGGTCCGGTAGCACAAAGCGCCACATGGATGTGTGACATAATAAGGATAACGATCTTTTGATGTGGGCTAAAGATTCCGATCTTTTCTCCGCACTCCTCTCCAAAAACCTGTTTCCCGATTGTCTTGTGTCCAACTTTATCTTCTTCATCGATTATTATAAATTCTTTTGCTTTTGTTTCTATGATAAAACCGTCATTGCGCTGCGTGGGAATAAATAAATAATGAATAACAAACTGTTTCCGATCTTTTCTCCGCTCTCCTCTCCAAAAAACTGTTTCCCGAATATCTTGTGTCCAACTTTATCTTCTTCATCAATTATTATAAATTCTTTTACTTTTGTTTCTATAATATAACCGTCATTGCGCTGCGTGAGAATGAATAGATAATAATTAACTAACTACAGTCCCTGTATAGTAAAAGCTTCCCAATCTATAGTATATGGGGGGATGGGGAATGGGGATGGGGATACGGATGGTGAATAGTATATGGTACATGGGGAATGGTATCGTGTATGGGGATGGGGATAGTAAATATGAATGGTAAATGGGGAATGGGGATGGTAAATGGTATCTCGAATTTGATTGGTCCATTGAATGGGGAATGGGGATGGTAAATGTTATTTCGAATTTGATTACTCCATTTTTTAAAAAGTAAACTAATATTGGAAATGACAATATAAATCTTTCAATATTTTAAATAATAAAAAATATTTTATTGTAAGGAATTCATATGTAGATATTGGCTTATAAAACAATATAAAAATACTATGCACGAGTTACCGCAAAGTTCAGGATCAAATTAAATGACGTACATGTATGTTGTTTTAAGTTACGGCCCAAGATCTTTATGGAAAATGCTTACATTATTTGCATATATTATTGATAATTCTACAATAAAAGAAATACAACTCCTTAAATTAAATATTAAATAAATAAATAAAAATAAACACTAATATTTTAATATTTCTTTCTAAATTGTTTATAGATACTGGCTGATAAAAATATAAATAGACTGTACACAAGTTACATGTACCAGAAAGTTCAGGATCAAATTAAATGACGTACATGTATGTTGTTTTCGATTACGGCCGTTTATCTCTATGGAAATTGCTTATATTATTCTAATATATTTTTAATAATTCCAGAATTAATGAAATACAACTCCTTAAATTAAATATTAAATAAATTGATAAAAATAAACACTTATTTTTTCATATTTCTTTCTTAATTGATTATTGATACTGGCTGATAAAAATATAAACAGACTGTGCAGAAAGTTCAGGATCAAATTCAATGACGTACATGTATGTTGCTTTGAATTGCGGCACAAGATCTCTACGGAAATTGCTTACATTATTTTGATATATTATTAATAATTCTAGAATAAATGAAATACAACTCCTTTTAAATTAAATATTTAATGAATAAATAAAAATAAACACTATATATATTTGAATATTTCTTTACAATTTATTTATAAAAAAAGTAGATTAAATAAGATTGTTGATAATTAACAACGGCATTGTGGGTATGGGGAAAATCATTGTGCATTGGGAAAAGAATGGTAAATGGGGATGGGGATGGTAAATAGTGTATGGGGATGGGGATTGGGATGGTAAATGGTGTATGGGGATGGGGATAGTATATGGTGTATGGGGATGGTATATCGTACAATGGTAAATGGGGAGAGAGGGAAGCTTTTACCATACGAGTACTGTAACTGTTGGATTTCCAACTTGCTTTCGCAATAAATTCTACAGACATTCATTTTATCCTAGATTAATCTCTTAATTCCGTTTCAATTTCAAGCTTGTGAAACGAACCCTGCAGATATTCACTTTCTATTGGATTCGTCGGGAAGTGTTGGATCAGCTAATTTTCAAAAACAAAAAGACTTCGTAGCAAGATTTGCACAATCTTTTTCAATAGGACCAAACCATGTTCAAATTGGCGTGACGACGTTTTCATCAATGACACATCCTCAGTTTTTATTGAAAGATCATCAAGACCAGGCGTCCCTTGTGACGGCCATCATGGCTATTCCGTATGCACCCGGTAATACTCACACTTGGGAGGCGCTGCACTGGGTGGGCAAGAATGCTTTCACTACAGCAGCAGGCCATCGAAGCGGGGTCAGTAAATTCCTGATTGTTATGACGGACGGACAATCAGGGATGACCCCTCTTACTAAAACTGAGGCCGACAAACTTCATAAAGATGACATCAAAGTATGCGCTATTGGTATAGGAAGCGTCATCGGAACAGCAGAGCTTGAAAAAATCGCCACTGACCACGCCCATGTTTTTACCGTTCAGAACTTCGATGCTTTAAACACATTGCAGGTGGAACTTAAGGCGAAAACATGCAAAGGTAAACTAATACAAAAATCTATCACGGTTATAAGACGGTTGATTACAAAATAACAAGCTTTAGATGGACAACGGTTATGAGACGGTTGAATACAAAATAACAAGCTTTAGATTGACTAGTTATGAGACGATTGAATACGAAATAAAAAGCTATAGATGGACTACAATTATAAGCAGATTGAATACGAAATACCAAGCTTTAGATGGACTAAGGTTATGATACGGTTGAATACGAAATAACAAGGTTTAGATGGACTACGGTTATGATACGTTTGAATACGAAACAAGCTTTTGATTGACTACATTTATGAGACGATTGAATACGAAATAACAAGGTTTAGATGGACTACGGTTATGATACGTTTGAATACGAAACAAGCTTTTGATTGACTACATTTATGAGACGATTGAATACGAAATAACAAGGTTTAGATGGACTACAGTTATGAAACGATTGAATACAAAATAACAAAATTTAGATAGACTACGGTTATGAGACGGTTGAATACGAAATAACAAGCTTTAGATGGACTACAGGTATGAAACGATTGAATACAAAATAACAAAATGTAGATAGACTTCTTTAATGAGACTGTTGAATACGAAATAACAAGCTTTAATAACAAGCTATATATGGACTACATTTATGAGAAAGTTAAATGCAAACTAATTGTAAAATTTTGCTCTTGTACATTTATCAAAATCATTTTAGTATGTGGATCGTGTCTTTCTGGCACATATTCCATTTTCTTTCGTTTTAATATTATTTCAGAGTTTGACTTTAGTGCCGTGTGGAGGTTGTAGAGAGCTTCCCCGTGCTTTAGTTGTATGCTCTTATATATTTTCGATTACTGGAATATGTGTTGGAAAGACACAGTTTTCATATTTCCTAAATTTGACAACGTTTGGCTATTTCTTTAGAATTTGTTTAATTTATCTGTTTGGTCATTGTTGAAATATTTTTGGCTTCTGGTTTTGTTTAATCAGATCTAATATTCTACCGGTTTTCCAAGTTTTCTACCCCTAGCGTGTCTGATGAAGGTTAATCCAGAAAAGCGCTTCACACGATGTAAAATTTTGCTCTTGTACATTTATCAAAATCATTTTAGTATGTGGATCGTGTCTTTCTGGCACATATTCCATTTTCTTTCGTTTTAATAACTAACTTTAAATTGACTACGGTTATGAGACAGATGGATACGAAATACAAGCTTTAAATGGACTTCGGTTATGAGACGACTGAATACAGAACAACAAGTTTTAGATCGGCTGTGCTACGGTAAAGTTACAATACACAAAGCACAACACGGTTGTGAGTTAATGTGCACTTTTCCCGTACTGCACATTGACTTTAACAAAATATTATTACTAAAGGGGAGAAAGCCCCCGTGAACTAGGAATTCGTCTCAGTACAATACACTGTCACGAACTACTTGAAACAATCACGAACGATTTAATCTGACATAATTTTAAACTTTACTACCAGTGGGCTCATATGGAAAGACATTTTTTACAGACCTTATTAGACATTTTTATAACAATGGTCTATCTAAGTGTAAACATATCCATTCATCCTGGATTGGGAAACAAGCTGAATTCTTAATATGAATCCTCTCCAGGAAGCAGTTTACGAGTGTGGCTTTTGTTGCGGCCCCACTGAGCCTACTCACATCGAACTTTACAATGGTGTCTTTAACGTGCATGGGGTATTGATCTCCACATACACAGGACAACCTTTTTTCGTCCCTTCAGAAGGACTAGCATCGTTCCTTGGGACTTCCTCGCAAATGGTGTCAAGAGAGAGTCGGAAAATTGGTTCATGAAAACATTAGTCTTTTTGCTGATAACGGAGAAAATGGTTTCGGGTAAAAAAATATAACAAATTAGTTCAAATCCTGGTATGTCAAATAAGTTGTGAAATATGGTATGTTTGTTTAAACGTATAATAACTGCCAATGCTGAATTCTATTTTAAATTCTAATTATTAAACTATCAATGCATTAGATTTCATTAATGCATTGCCGTTGTTGTTAGATAAGTAACGCTTGCCTTTTTCTGCAATCTAAAGCATGGCTATTACTTATTTCGATCTTATTGAATCAAAAGATTTATTTTGAATAACCTTCAGTACGTGATATATTAAACGTGAAGAGACAAAAATTAATGCAAGTAAATAATATTTAAATAAATTATAACCATTCATTAAATAAAGAAATGAAGAAAAACACTTAGCCTTTAAAAGCCCATTTATAGAATCAAATAAAACGTTATTACATGTACTTCATCAGAGGGGGTACTCCATACAGACTACTAATATTGGAATGCAACTATTATGACCAATCTGAATTCTGTAACCCATTTGTACAAAAATCATGCCTTCTTGTTTTAAGAAAAATCTAAAAGGATAAGGTTATCATAAAAAAAATTATTTTGCTACAAAGCAACCTCACTAAATCTTCTAGATACAATGTATACATTGGTAAATTATAATGATTGTGAATATGAAATGTTATAGATTATAAATATATATATTATTACTGCCATAAAAAATTATGCTAAATTACGAAAAAAAATATTTTGTCGAAAATGAATAATCAGAGCGCGAAAAAAATATTCTCGCCAAACCAAAAAACCAAGGCCCCACCTTCAAGTTAAATGGTCGGTCCCTAACCTTCAGAACGTTATATATTAAATATGAAGAGTCACAAATTAATGTAAGCGAATGATAATAAAAAAATATATAACCATTCATTAAATAAAGAAATGAAGAAAACACTAAGTCTTTAAAAAACCCATTTATAGAAAAAAATAAAAAGTTATTACATGTACTTCATCAGAGGGGGTACTCCATACCGACTGCTAATAATGGAATGCAACTATTATCACCAATCTGAATTCTGTAAAGGCAACCCATTTGTACAATAAACATGCCTTCTTGTTTTAGGAAAAATCTATAGGATAAGGTTATCATAAAAATCTATTTTGCTACAAAGCAACTTCACTAAATCTTCTTGATACAATGAATACATCGGTAAATTATAATGATTGTGAATATGAAATGTTATAGATTATAAAGGAAATTATTAGTATGAGTTTTTAAGGATAGGAGAATCTGGTTGGGAACAAAACGTGATATAGCGTAGATATAAACTAACAGAACGTCTATCATTTAAACTTTGTTGTAATTGTTATATCATACATGTATGCTTTTATTCTAAACAGACAAAGATTGTGTCATTAAAAAGACAGGAAAGGTGTATGCACATGGAGCAACATGGCAGGATGGATGTGACAAAAACTGTACATGTATTAATGGCATCTATAGTTGTATTGAACTGTAAGTGTTTTTAGAAATAAAGGTAACAAAAAACAGAACTGGGATGATCAATCTCATACACTCAAACAAGGCAAAGACACTCTAGGGAAATTGAAGATAACAAATGCTCTAACTTTGTACCGGCATATAAAAAAATGGGCGCAAAAGTACCTCTTCCATGACGCTCTTAGTGTCCGGTTATTATCAAATCGACTCTGTGATGAGGTTTGACGTTATGACTTGTCTTGTATGAGTGATTCGTTTTTGTCATTTTCTCTTGACTATGAGATTGATCATTCAAGTTCGGTAGTTTTGTTATTACCTTTATTTTCTATGGTGTGGCATGGTTGATTTGGTTTTAATCCCATCTTTACCCTATTGATAATCGATATCAAAGCACAAAAGGGAACACACAATAAAAATCAAACCAAAACAAAAACCCGTTCAATTCTGCAAGGTAGAACTTAGACAAAAGTCAACAAAAATGTAAAAGCGGCTTAAATCGTACTGTAAGTGTGCAAATACTTAATGCATTGCCGAAAAAGACAATAAAAGTACAAAATGAAACAGTAAAAAAAAATATTTCTGCATGCTTAAAGACTGTATCTGGTAGTCATACAAACAATATTTCAATAATGAACTTCCAGATTGTCTTAATTGACATTTTTTTTTAAAAAGGCAGGTTTCTTTCCTTGTATTTCACCTGGAGAGAGCCGGTGGTGTAGTGGTTAACATGTCGGGCTACTAACACCAATCCTCGTCAGGGGTGAAATTTCATGAGCCAATTTTCCGATTCTCTCTTTACACCATTTGCGAGGATGGTCTCAAGGAACAATGCTAGTCCTTCGGAGGGGACGAAAAAAGGTTGTCCCGTGGAGAGCAATACCCATGCACGTTAAAGACCCCTTTGTAGAGTTCGATAAGAGTAGGCTCAAAAGGGGCCAGTACAAAGGCCAAACTCGCAAACTGCTAGCTGGAGAGGGGTTTACATAAGCATTACACTTGTTTCCCAATCCATGATAAATAAATATGTTTAAACCTATTTCACACGGAAGATATCCTCTTGATGGTTTAGATCTTCTTTTTCGAACGTTTTGGGTTTTGTAATTTTCTTTCAACTTTTGGTTTT
Organism: Arcuatula senhousia; assembly: GCA_963971305.1. Classification (NCBI taxonomy): domain Eukaryota; kingdom Metazoa; phylum Mollusca; class Bivalvia; order Mytilida; family Mytilidae; genus Arcuatula; species Arcuatula senhousia. The sequence goes on along the minus strand of OZ020306.1, from coordinate 73,686,566 downwards.
TGACTTTTCAATATTTTGATTCTAATTCTCCTTAAAACATGCATAACAGCATGATCAAATAAAGTGTTTTTACATCACATTTGTGTTTGTATTCTAAGGATGTTAATGTCATACGTGGTGTGGTAATGGTTGAAGATTGGATATGCGTCTAGTGTTAGTGGAGACGTTTGCTAGCCTACAAAAGGGGGTGAAACAAAATTTGATTGCATGTATGGAAATGACCTAGCGCTAACCATTGTTTCCGTATTCGAGATATCTAAGATAAAATTGAAACACACATAGAAAGAAGCAGAGGTACCAATGGGGTATCCGAATGTCAAAAGTCCGAAAGGGCAGCGACAAAACCAGTAAACACCAACCAGAACGGGACAAAAACAGACAACATGTAAAACATTGAAACGCAAAATAACTGAATATCAATCAATAACGACAACTCCAGTCGAAAAAAGAGTGAACTCAGGTGCTCCGGAAGAGTAAGCAGTTCCTGCTTGGTATAGCACACCCGTCGCGTCGCCAATAGTCCATTCAATTGACCTCTGAATTAATGAATTGTGCCTTCAGTTTTAGAAGGCAACAAGTATAAAAGGAGATATGTCCGATAGAAAGACCTCACAAGTTTGGGTTACAAATACCAAAATGCGGGTATAAACAGTTAATTTGGATATGCTATATATCGATATTTCAAGGAGTAACCTCTCATCAGTAGCATTTTAATCAAAACATTGGAAGGTCAAATTCCCAAACTGTTGAAAACGAAAAGTACTCGAAACCAGAACGTTCGAACAGAGAAGCCAAATCCAGCGCCGAGGATATCGACCATGTGCATTACAAGGAAAGAAACCTGGTGTTTTAAACAATTTTGAATTTAAAAATCGGAAATTTCAGTGACAAAAATATTAGAAATTTTATGGTAAATCGTGTCATACAAGTCTGACGACCAGGCTTGTGATTACCCTCGGGGACCTCTGGTCCACCAGCAGCGGTTATCGCCTAGTGGTTTCAAAATTATAAATACCAAAATGCGGGTATAAACAGTTAATTTGGATATGCTATATATCGATTTTTCAAGGAGTAACCTCTCATTAGTAGCATTTTAATCAAAACATTGGAAGGTCAAATTCCCAAATGTTGAAAACGAAAAGTACTCAAAACCAGAACGTTCGAACAAAGAAGCCAAATCCAGCACCGAGGATATCGCCCATGTGCATTACAAGGAAAGAAACCTGGTGTTTTAAACAATTTTGAATTTAAAAATCGGAAATTTCAGCGACAAAAATATTAGAAATTTTATGGTAAATCGTGTCAGACAAATCTGACGACCAGGCTTGTGATTACCCTCGGGGACCTCTGGTCCACCAGCAGCGGTTATCGCCCAGTGGTTTCAAAATTACAAATACCAGAATGCAGGTATAAACAGTTAATTTGGATATTCTATATATCGAGTAACGAGTAACCTCTCATCAGTAGCATTTTAATCAAAACATTGGAAGGTCAAATTCCCAAACTGTTGAAAACTAAAAGTACTCAAAACCAGAACGTTCGAACAAAGAAGCCAAATCCAGCACCGAGGATTTCGACCATGTGCATTACAAGGAAAGAAACCTGGTGTTTTAAACAATTTTGTGTTAAGAATAATGGTAACTGCTTCATTCTGTAAATAAAAATTTTATATTCAGGGATTTCCCTTAAAAGCAGCAAATAAACAAGAAGAAACATCAATATAACATTAAAGAACTGTCAGTGACATGCGTAAGCTCAAGATGAACCAAAACATTTGCCTTAGAAAAAAAAGACAAATTATCGAGCATCTAGGTGATCATTACAGATATTTAGTGGCTACAAATCTATTTGCTCAAAGATTAAACAGAGATGTTTCAGATTGGTAGGGCAAGATATTTTTCCTCAATTACAACTCATTAAAAAAGACACTTGGAAAATTAAAGCCAAAAATACGAAAAACAGATCTAGAGGAAAAAAATTCAATCAGCAAGCTAAAAGACAGTGGATATTCTTATTTCTTGCAAACAGACACAAAGTAAAGGCAGCTGTTTGTGGCTTTTGTTCAACCGGGCACAGAGACAATACGTCGTGATAGGATTGATACTTTTTCAGTCCTGTTTTTTTGGTGATGTTACCACTAGTAACTTGTTCAATGGATGTTAAGTTTACTGAGGAAAATTTAATGGAAGACAACAAGCACCCAACTTTACTATCGTGACAACTTGAGCTCGCGTTGTTGATTGCTATACAGTTTGTTTGTATTTTTGTGTTTTTGTGCCTTCTGTTTCCTTGTGCTGTTTCCGTTCGTATGTTTGTTTTTGACCTTTTTGAATTCAGATGACCCATTGGTACCTCTAGCTCTTCTTCTTTGGTACGTGTACCATACAATGAAAAGGAATAAACGGCTCGTTTTTTGTAATAAACCTTGCTATCTATAAAAGAGAGTATGATTTATTAACAGATGTCCTTTTTACGAAGATTTGCCTCGAAACTGGTCCCTTGTTAAAAAACAGGGCGAATGCTGTTCACACCTTGTCTATACTCCAGAAAGTAGGTATTTTGAACTTATTTTACCATATGTTGATCTATACATTATATCGTCCTCTAAAAAACACATAAATACTGCTGGAATGAATCGGGTGTTGAAATTACATTACGGAAAAACTTTCTCATTCTGAAAGAATTATCAGCAGTCTATATTACTCGTATTAAAGATATATTGTTATATGATTTTTACGTAAAGATTCAGTTAACTGTCTATAAAGTAACAACTGTTACTGACGGTTGCTTATTAAGTTATGGCATAATTTTAACATCAAATTGGATTAAAAACAGGGTGACTAAGACAAGGTAGAATGCCGAATTTATACGCGATCTATCTTAAATTGACAACCCCTTTGGTTTACCTGGTAAATCTATTTTTGCAAAAAAGTAACACATATCTCATCTTCGATAGCCAAGGGTCAACGATCATTTGATTGGCTGCTATAAAAAAATGCTGCATCCAATTCAATTTGCTCCATTTTCATTTTTACACCATCTGCTAACAAACTGCTAATAATTATCATTTTTGCAAAAAATTAATATCGGACGAAGTCCGACTAAGTGTAGAATATAGGTCACATGACAAGTGTATTAATGCTGCAAACCGGATGTAGCATTTTGTAAATCAATCCCATAATCCTCCGAAGGCCAGCTTTAACTGTGTTTTCGCATAAGAAACGTAAAAGAAATTATGTTTTGGCGAAGCCAAAATATAATTTCTAAACCAATTAAATTTTCAAACGATTTTTTTTTCAAGTTTTTTGTGCGAAATTGAAACTTTATTCGAGACGTTGGTCAGTGACCTACAAAAAACACCATAACAACGGATTCCAATATGGCGATGTGTTTACATGACGACAGACTAAAACGTTACTAAATGACGTCACCTATAACAACATGGTAATCAATATGGGAATGTTTACATACGGGCAATAATGCACCATGATCATCAATAAGCCTTGCACTGATTTAGCTAATCTCAGCCTTTGACAAAACAAAATTTAAGATAGTAAAGAAAGGGTCCTACCTCAGATGCTGAGATGTGTCCTTGGAAGTTTTCAATCCTGCGTGATATCCTCACATGTCAAACCTTTATGCCGTTATTTTCCGCCAGGTTTCTAAATCGATCTCCTGATGTCAATACGACCGAGATGATTAAATACTGACACCGAAAATCTTCAAAACCTGGCTGAATGAATGTTTACATTTTGTTTGTTGTCTACTGAAGCGCGAAATTCTCTGACAGGGAAATGACGTCATGATGAAGTTAATTCGTCCCCGCTTAGTGTTGTCCACAAATATTTGGATGGTATTTGCAATTTTAAGTTTGCATTATACTGATCCAATGTATATTTTTAACAAGAATGCAAATGTAATATGATTGTCCGGGGTGATTAAAATCTAAGACTAAAATAAAAGAAAGGGCTTTTAATCATTGACATATAATTATTCAAATATTTATTTTTATTATTTTTGACTTCGTCCGATTTTAGGCTAAAGCCTACGCCATATTAGTAGTATCGATCAAATCTTGCAAAGACTACCTTTATTTTATAAAATATATGTTGTGAATGCAATGAATTATTTTCTATTTTTGCAATTATCTGAATGCAACTAAAATTTCGATCTCTCATATGAGTGCAGATGTTAGTTTGTCATAGGGTTTTGTTTTGTCTTTTTTACCGGATATGACACACTGAATTGACTGTTGTCAATGCGATGGGTGTGCGATAGCAAGCAGGAACTGCTTATTCTTCCGGAGCACCTGAGTTCACTCTCGTTTCGACTGGAGTTCGCGTTGTTGATTGATATTCAGTTATTTTGTGTTTCCATGTTTTACAGATTGTCTGTTTTGTCCCGTTCTTGTTGGTGTTTACTGGTTATGTCTCTGCCTTTCAGGTTTTTGACATTCGGATAGCCCATTGGTACCTCTGCTTCTTCCACCAAAATACCAATGAAAACTATCAAAGTAACTCAACTTGAAAGAAGGTCAAGGTCAAGGTCGCATACTGAGTAATAAGCACAGTTTATAAACCTATGACTTATAGTTCTTGTCAATAAAACATTTACACCTCTGTTGTTACAGATGGGTCAGACCTAACCTGTACGAAACTGAACTTAAAGCAACCCATCCGGTTAGGTTTTATTCGATTACCTGATACCAAAATGTACATATAAATCATGTTACATTACCGATAAAGCATACAAAAGGAAAGTATATTTTGATAGTAAAACCAACAAGACATTGAATACTATTTTATTTCTGCACCTTGAAAAAGATTACATAAGTTATTATGTCAAAAACATTTAAGGTACATGTGTTTACAAGGGAAAGAGCTACAAACAAGGCCAACACTGGGAGGATGGTTGTGATAACACATGCGAATGTATCAACGCCACGATTGGACGTTTGAAGTGTCACAACAGGTATCTTTAACTTTTATCTTAAACAAGGTAAAAACAAAACTTATGAACTCGGAAGATAAATCTCAAATGTCCAAGAAAAAAGACGAAAAAAACACGCCAGAGAAATTGAAGATCGTAATGTTCTTTATTTGGTACAGATATTTCTAAACAAATTATGACTTAAATCAGGTTTTAATATGGCCCAAACCTTTCTCTTTCATAGTGTTCTTATGGACTGGTGGGACCATAACACAACAAGGTGTGAGAAATAATAGGTACATTGAAGTGGCCATCTTAGTATAATAATCAGCCAAATACTTACAAAAAATCACTACATGTAATCAGGTTATCTGAAACAATTTTGACTTTTTCCATCAGTGAAAGATATATATTTTAGATGTTCAAGCTGTATAGATATTCCTTAAACGTAGTTGCTTATAAGTAATTATGATGTTTATGTTCCCAGGTTGTTGTCATCACTCAAGAAATTTTACGGACGACATCATGTGCTTGTTTACAAATACGGGATTTCTATCTCTCAGATGAGCACAGATGTTGGTTTGACATAGAGTTTTGTATTGTCATCCTTTCCGGATTTGACCAACACTTAATCTATCTTTGGCAACGTGACGGGTGTGCTATAGCAAGCAGGAACACCTGAGTTCACTCTCGTTTCGACTTGAGTTCACGTTGCTGAATGCGGTTTAGTTGTTATGTGTGTGTGTGTTTTATGTTGTTATGTGGTTTGTTTTGTTGTGATGAGTTTTTGTCTGACGGTTCTGTCTTTGTCTTTATGGTTTTATGATACTGATTACCCCTTTGGTACACCTTTGCTTCTTTTATAAGATATCTACAATAATTATTTGGAGTAAAAAAAAAAATCCTTAACTTTCTCAGATGTCCAAGATACGGTTCTTTACCTCCCAACTGCCGCCTTGTTCCTGATGGTCAGAACAGATGTTGTCAAAAACCTGAGTGCAGTCCCTCAACTGATGAATCGACTTGTGTTGATAAGTTATCGACATGTAGCCAATATGGACAGAATGCTTGTGCTAAACCATACGACGGATGGGCAAAGGACAATTGTGCTAAATACTGTGGCTTCTGTGAATCGTCAGGTAAAACCAAGTTTGGGAGTTATGACTGACATCTGCTTTTTTATTTAAATAGCTTCTTTTTTCTTGTATGAATTTGAGTTTTGCTGTTTGTTTGTTGTTCTGTAATTTTTATGTTTTGTGATTTGTTTTTATGTCTTTTTTGTCATCTGATTTAGTAATGGCATTTTTTGGGCAACAATTGGAATGTTCGATTGTACTTATTTCTCATTCCAACCAATCAGCCAGGAAATACAGAGTTTCAGAGAAGGAACATATACAGCTGTATATTCAGTGATTTAAATTCAGGCCAATCGTTTTCAATTTTCATTATGAAGTAACATGACTATTTATAACATCACAAAGCAAAGCTTATTAGCAGAAAAATACATCAATGATGCAGTTAAAGCTTGCAAACTATGTGCACTAATATACATGACTTATAAGCACTAATAAAAATAATGTATGTTCATTTTTTATAAATGATAATAATAATAATAATAATTATTTATTGGTTCAAACACAATTACAATAATTGGTTAAGACCTGTACAAACATTATTGTACATAAAAATTAAGTTCACAAAATTACAAGACTTGTATAGAATGATTAGATCAAAATAGTAAATATACTAGTATACTTTGTATTTTGAAAAATACATGGTAAAACTATTGTGTTTATACATAGTAAAAAGTCAAATAGTCTTTAAACAAATAAAATTTCTTTTATAAGCAAGTCTATCAAATAAAGGTAATAACAAAACTACCGAACTTGAATGATCAATCGCATAGTCCAGAGAAAATGACAAAAACGAATCAGTCATACCGGAGAATTGGTGGATCGAAATGGTCCTGACTTGGTACAGGCATTTCGAACGAAATGGTGGGTTAAACCAGGTTTTATGGCGCCAAATCTCCCTCTTCCATTGCGATATTAGGATCCGGTAATGACCATAGAACACAACATAGTTGTGAGACACAATAGGGATATTGAGGTGATCATCTCAGTACAACAGACCAGTCAAACACTAATTAAAACAATTAACTACCATATCTTTTAACTCAATTTTGAACTTTTCTACTAGTGGCTGATAACGAAGAAAGAATTTGTTAGGGATCGTATGAGACGTATTTTCTTATAGCCCTGCTTCAAAAGTCGGTTACGAAGAAATCGGTGTCTGATAAAAAAAATCTGTGAAATGTGTGCAAGCTCTGGCATATCTAATAAGTTGTGAAATATAAACACCGTATGCAGGGGAAGTAGATATATTGCTCTGTAGATTAGGAAAATTAATAATTTGAAAATCAAAATCGTCTCGTTTATCGTAAATTTATGTACTGAGATGACCGACTGGGTCAAATTGGAGGTGCAAATCCAAGAAAGTCGTGAAGCAATTTGATTCGGTAGTCTCTTTAATCTCCAATTCTGGAGGATATATTGAAGGAATCCATCTACCAAATGAAGTGTTATTGACAGAAAGGACATCATCAATATATCTGAATGTAAGATTAAATGAACTTTCCTCTTTCATCTTCTTGTTCTTTACGTGTTCCTGAAGAAATTCAGTCTCGTAAGAGTATAAAAACAAATCGGCGAGGAGAGGAACACAGTTTGTGCCCATTGGAAAGCCGATTTGTTGTTGAAAAATCTCTCCTCCGAAGGTGACAAATATGTTGTCAATGAGGAAATCAAGCATACTGCAAACTTGTTCTAGTGTGTATTCATTAATAACTTAAAGAAATTCTCTTTACGAAGGTGATCACAGTTTATATTCAGAAAAAGGACAATATAGAAGAAAATGAGATGTGGAATAAGTGTACGCGACACAACCTACATTATAAACGTATATTTTAAATATCCACAATGGAAAACAGCCAGCAGCCTTCAATGTGACCAGCGGTCGCTGCTCGCTGTTTTTCAATTGGCCCCTGGATTGAAAATAAAATACATATGATTTAAGCCCAATCCCAAAGTGCATTGAAAGACCCTCTTCTTGACAAAAAACAATTAACAAAAATTCGACTAAATACAAACATAAGCTTTGATAAAGATCCCTGGCTTAGGACAGGCACTTTAAAATGTGGCGGGGTTAAACTAGTTTTTTGGCGCCAACCTTCCCCCTAATGATAATCAATAACAAAGCACAAACTAACACACAGTAAAAATCAAATCGATAGAAGTTCAATTCAACAAGAGAGTATCTGAGACAAAAGGACAACAGGTAAATAACGGGACGTAAAGATACTCTCTTGAGAACACTCGAAGTTACTGACAGCTAGCTAAGAAGCATCCATCGACTGATGTAAAAGAATCAAGTATGTCGATTTTAAATCCGACACAACACGTCAAACACTTGATTTGATGATGCATCATCACACAAAACCGACACACTTGACCGCTGTAATGCTCAAAAATGACATAAGTATAAAAAGGCAATTAACATTTTAAAGCAAGTATCAAATTATCAATATTTTTACCAAAGAAGACTAAATTCAAAGATTTTACTAAAATATCCATTTCATAACCTTTATTTAATAAAGTTTTAAGCCAATTTTGCATTCCCATTGGATTGTTTTTGAATTTATTTGCTCAATAAACAACATTACCGTAGAAATCTGGATGGGATATTCCCTTTACAATCAAAAGTCGTCGTGTACAGTTAAATTTTCCAATAAGGTATAGATATTTATGATAAAACTTAGTAAACGACTTCACTAATTTGTGGCAACGATATCCTTGTTTTAGTAATTTTTTTGTAATACACCGGTTTTTATCTTTAAAATCAGACACACCACTGCAGATCCGAGCATATCTTACCAACTGTGAAATATATACTCCGTAAGACGGAGCAAGTGGTACATCTCCCTCTAGAAAAGGAAAATTCACAATAGGAAATGAAAAGTCATCCCGTTTATCATATATTTTAGTGTGTAATTTTCCATTGATTATACTTAAATCTAGATCTAAAAATGGGCATCTATCACCAGTAAGGTTAGATTTATTCAAAGTTAATTCCTTGGGATAAATTTCCGTAATAAAATTAGAAAATGTCGGATTGTTTAGTGAAAGAATGTCGTCTAAATATCTGTATGTATAATTAAAAGTTTCAATGAGATGTTGTCTGTTGGGGTCTTTTTGAAGTTTTGCCATAAATTGGGATTCATAACAATACAAAAAAAGGTCAGCAATAAGTGGGGCACAATTAGTTCCCATAGGGATACCAATGACTTGGCGATAAATTGTTCTCCCAAAACGAATATAAATGTTGTCCAAAAGATAATTTTGAGCAGTTATCAATTCTGCATCAGTCCAATTGACGTAACCTTTATGAGTCTCGTTGTTAAAAAACGATTTATTAAATAATTTAGAAACTTTAGAGCAGATATAGTCACTTTTAGATTTATCGAAACACCATTTAACCAGATATTCAAATTGTTTTTTAATAAGACAGTGAGGAAGGTTAGTGTACAAAGTAGAAAAATCGTAGCTATCAACTGTATGGTAAGTACCTTCAAAAGCGCGAAGTTTGTCTAAAACATCGAGCGAATTTTTCACACTCCAAAAATGATTTATGCCACTGTTTTCAAATACCTTTTCGCAGTATCGAATAATAAATTCTTTCATAGTAGTCAAAGCAAGTGATAAGACTTTAGAAATATTAGTGAGAGAACACTTACTTGAAGCAGATATGAAACGAGATTTATAAGGATTTTTGTGTAGTTTAGGGATCCAGTACATTGTAGGTAGTTTATTGTATGTAGGAGCGGCTCGTAGTGATGTGGTATTTAAAATATGGTCCTCAATAATACTACATTCTGTAGATTGTACGCGAATAAAAGTGTTGGAGCTTTTGATTTCTTGCATCATAACTTCAAGGTAATATTTTCGTCATACAATAACGACATTATTGGCAGCTTTGTCTGCAGGAACGAAAACGTATTGTGAACCAAGTGAACGCATTTTTGTCTTAATTCTTTTTAGATATGTATTTGGCCGAAATTCTACAAAGGAGTTTTGAAAATGATTTATTCTGAGTTTAACAATTGACATAAAGTTATTTATAAAATTGTCAAGAGATTTAGTATCTGCTTCTTCTCTCTTGATCCAAGATTAACAGAAAGAGAGAAGTGCAGTTTTGATACAATCGAAGCAAGAATTCCAATTGATAGGTCGAGAAATACTTTTTATAAATAAAGTACTACATCTTACTGTATTTCTGTAAAATGTCGTAATACACAATTGTGTTGTAGGCCCTGAGACAACACCAGTTTCAACAGGACCTTGCGTTGATAAAATTCCAAACTGCAAAGATTATACAACAAGTGTATGTTCTGGTCAATTCCAGTTTTGGGCCAATTACAACTGTCCTGTATTCTGTAACATGTGTGGTAGGTAAAATGTAAATTGGTTATTAATTCAAAAGAATTGAATTTATGTTTATCAAAATACTTTTTTGCTCTTAAAAAACCATTTTAACAACATCAACCAAGATTTTAGCAAGATAAAATGAATTTGTGATGTTGACATGGTTTGTAAGAAAAAATAAATGTAAAGTATTCAGATAAAATGTAAGCAATAAATAAATAAGAATAATACATTTTTATAATTTGTAGGTGGAACAGGTAGAGAGTTTATTTGTTTAACTCATATATGAAAATAAGCTTTTAAGGACAAGAAACAAATATTCATATCAGTTTGTAATTTTCGTTCCATTGCCTTTAATTTGTGTTAATAGAGTTTTATTGTTATTGATGCTACAGTTTGATATTTGACATTCCATTATACAGCAGTGAAATTTACGTCAATGTGGCGGAGTTTGCACTGTAGTTGTAATTAGGCATCTGAATAATTCACACTTGTTCATAGATTCATATTTATCACAGTCTTTGTCGCATAGTGTCGCAGGGTATACACCAAATTACATCAAAGTTACTCCAAAAATACGTAAAAAATACGTAAAAACTGAAACGAAACAAAAAACACAATAAATCCTAACTCATCTTACATATCGTTATATCAAATAATCAGCACAATAGAAAATACAAATGGAAACATCTAAAGACATTCAAAAATGTTTATAAGTAAATTTAATACCTCTTTGGGTCTTCTAACGTGCCGACAAATTATCGTGTTTGCAAATTTCTAAACTCAGGGGATATCATTTAACGGGGAATGAAACACATAATAATACCACAAAAATACAAAAGGAAAAAACGGAATCGGTTACATGGCTCCCCAAATTAGTTTCCTCGGTCTCTTTAATAAGTACAAGTTTATGAATAGGACGCTCTAACTCAGTTATCGCAACAGTTCTAATCCCTTTGCTGTTAAGTTCTGGTGTACCTATCGCAATTTGTACCTTTCGGACAAGGCCATCTTCAGCAACATAGGTTTTAACAGGTCTACCAAGGCGCCATTCGTTTCTTGCCAAATTCTCATCCTTGATCATAACTACATCACAAACGCACATGTTTCTAGTTGTTGAAATCCACTTTTGACGAGCTTGCAAGTTGGACAGAAATTCCTTTCGCCATCTGTCCCAGAACTGATTTGCTAGGTACTGGGTACGTCGCCATCGTTTCCTAGAATAGAGATCGCCATGGCTGAATTCTCCCGGTGGTGGCAATATTATTTTCGATTTCATCGTCAAAAGATGGTTAGGCGTCAATGGCTCATCGGATAACGGATCGTTCAAGTTTCCCATAGTGAGCGGTCTACTGTTAACTATCGCTGATGTCTCGCACATAAATGTTCGTAAACTCTCATCATCCAGCTGCGTACCTAGCTGATTTAAAAGCGTAGAGAGGACGTTACGAACAGATCGGATCTGCCGTTCCCAAACCCCTCCCATATGACTCGCCGAGGGGACATTCATCTTAAAGTCACAATTATTGTCCATGAGATAGTGGTTGATACGCTCAACGTTCATTTCGCTAAAACCTTCTCGAAACTTTCGGGCTGCCCCAACAAAATTAGTACCTTGATCAGACCTTAGAACTCGCACTGGTCCTCTAATCGAGATAAACCTTCTTAATTAATGCGTTGATAAATGAACTTGTGTCAAGAGAGTAAGCAGTCTCTAGATGTATGGCACGTGAAGATAAGCAAGTGAATAAAAAACCATACCGCTTGAGTTCTTTTCTATTTTCCTCTATTAGCCATGGTCCGAATAGGTCTACTCCACAATACGTAAGCGGTGGGTGCGGTTCAGTTCTGTCCTTCGGTAAATCTGCCATTTTCTGAATCATCGTTCTAATTCTTAACCGTCTGCATGTAACACATCCTGAGATCATTTTCGAAACCACCGAAGAGCAACCTATTATCCAGAAACCACATGAACGGATCATATTTGTCGTAAGTCCACGTCCTTGATGTTTACAAAGTTCGTGAGAGTGTTTTATGACAAGGTTGGTTACGTGTGATTGTTTCGGCAAAATAACTGGGTGTTTCAAATCACAGTCCATATCTGCACGTCGTAATCGACCTCCTATACGCAAAATACCATCAGAATCTAAGTATGGATCAAGTTTGTAAAGAGACGAAGAATGTTTCATATTCTCATTTCGTTCACGTGCAAATTTTTGGGAATTAATTTCGCTGTACTTCATTTTTCGCAAAACGTCAATTTCGTCTTTGAAAGCAACTAGTTGTACTTGTCGAATTATCTCGAGTTCGGCTTGTCGTAAATTCTCAACGTTGACTGACGAACAATCTGACGACACAGTTCGTTTACGCAATGCGTTCCTCAAGTTTAAACAAATGGCAATTGCACGTTTAGCTCGCATCCAGTCCGAAAAGTATTCAATTCTCTCTAATATGGAGCCAAAATCTGACGTAGACAGTGTAGAGTTGGTTACCAAAACTTTAAACTTTTTCATTTTTGGATCGGTTTGTTCACAAACAGGTTTAATTTTTTCCGCCTCAAACGACGTCGTTGTCCAGAGAAATTCGGGTCCAGTGAACCAATTACTCCCTTTTAGTTCTGCGGTTGTGGCACCGCGTGACGCAACGTCTGCGGGGTTCAAATTTGTTTCAATGTGTTTCCACTGTTCCGGTTCTGATTTCTGACGAATTAGCTGCGCCTGATTTGCCACGAATACGTGAAATCGACGATCCTCATTGGACAGATAACATAGAACAATGTTGCTGTCAGTCCAAAACCATTCTACCGGATCAAAACTAAGTTCTCGTCTCAGAAAGCTACTTATTTGCACGGACACTAAAGCAGCAGAAAGTCCAAGCCTAGGAATAGTAATCTGTTTGCTCGGTACTACTCTCGCCTTTCCTATTAAAAGAGAACAATGCGTCCTTCCATGATCATCGATGAGTCGGATATATGAGCACTGACCGTATCCCTTTGTGCTCGCGTCTGAGAAATGGTGTAACTTGCATGTAACAACGTTTCCGAATTCATCTGGCTTTAAACATCTCGATATCTCAATGTCCTTTAAATTCAAAATGTCACTTCTCCAATGACTCCATCTTTGTAATAGTGATTCATTTAACGGATCGTCCCAGTCGGTCTGCTCAAAGCAGCTGTCTTGCAAAATACGTTTACCGGTAAGAACTATCGGTGCGATGAATCCCAATGGATCATAGATCGAACTAAGGGTTGATAATACTCCGCGTCTGGTAAACGGTTTATCGTCGAGAATTATCCGGAATTGGAACGAGTCTGACTCTAGACACCACTGAACTCCGAGCGTTTTTGTTACAACTCTCTCTTCGCTTGCTCGGTCATCCGGGGAAATACAATTCAAAACTTGTATTGAATTCGACAGAAACTTGTGCAATCTCAAACCGCCAGCCTTGCACATCTCTATACTCTAAGATATAAGGTTGATTGCAGATTCTACGGTAGCGACCGATTTCAAACCGTCGTCGACATAAAAGTCATTTCTGAAGAAGTCGGCAACGTCCGATCCGAATTTTGCTTAATTGTCGGTAGCTAATTGTTTTAATGCGAAATTCGCGCATCCAGGCGAAGACGTAGCTCCAAATAAATGACGATTCATCCGGTATTCTACGGGTTCTTTCGATAGATCGCGCTGATCGTCCCACCAAAGAAATCTTTAATAGTCTCTGTGTTCTAATTTGACCTTAAATTGTAAGAACATTTGCTCAACATCACAAACAAACGCAATAGGTTCCTCGCGTAATCGACATAGAACTCCCATTAACGAATTGGTCAAGTCTGGACCTTGAAGCAAATTGTCATTCAATGAGACGCCATTGTACTTAGCACTACAGTCAAAAACAATACGGATCTTTTCGGGTTTTTGAGGGTGGTATACCCCTTGGTGAGGTATATACCAGATCTTACCATTGTTATCATTCGCAGATTCGACTCTTTCCACGAATCCCTTTCCGATTAAATCGTTCATGCCCTTAAATTAATCGTCACGGTATCGATCGTCTCGTTGAAGTCGTTTTCTTAACGAACCAAATCTCTGTAACGCTAACGCATTATTGTTTGGAAGTTCGGGCTCATCGTTCTTAAACGGTAACGGCATTTCGTATTGTCCGTTCACTTTCTGAATTCCTTCTTCAAGTATCGTGATAAATCTTCGGTCTTGACGAGATATCGGTGGTTCATCAACATATCGATCTGAAAAGTCTATTTCCATCATTTTAGCGATTTCTAACGGATTAATTTCTTTTGTACGGGATCCAAAGGATATCAGCACATGTCTGAAATGAAGGAAACGTCGAGAATTCGGATTTATGTTGAGCGACCTTACGTCCCCATCGAGTTATCATCCAATCGGGTAATTTCGCAATGATCTTTCGATTCTCACGATCATCGTTGAAGACGTTTAGATTTCCGATAGTTTTCATCGCAGAAAGACACTGTTTAATAAAATCGGAGAATTTTCTCAATCCTACGGTATCACGTGGAGCTATCTTAGGCCAACGTTCGAGACGGTCTCGGTAAGCGTTTCCTACAACAAACGGATCGCCATATCTTTGGTCCAAAAGTTTCTTTGCTTCAATGTATGAATCATCGGACACGACAAGGAAAAAGTTCTCAATAACTTCTCTAACGGAGTCTCCGACATATCTACGCAAATAGTGTATTCGCTCTAACGGAGGTATATTTCTACTCTCAATAAGCGTTTCAAACGAAACCTTCCAAGCCGCATATTTTGACGGATCTCCGTTAAACACGGGTGGTTCGGGTGGAGGCAGTCTACTCAAACTAACTTGCTCCGTGAAGGACTTAGCCAAGTCAACGAGTTGTTCCGGATGAATTGTACCAGATTCTCTTCGCGTGTTTATATGCGGATTCGAATGCACTGAAGCGGGTGTTTGATCTATACCTGAAGATAAATTGTCATTTCGCAAAGGAACAAACTCTAGCCGTCGGATTAAAACGCAACACAGGTACATCGTGTGCAACAGGTGTATCCACGGAAGTGACGGGCTGACTAGCCGACATATCAAAGTAAGTCGAGACGGGCGCGGTACACACTTGATCTGGGCCTGTAACGTTCGATTTCGGGAAAGTACCTAAATGATCTAAGTTATCGGTCTTAGTATTGTCATGTGACTCAGCCTCGAAACGCACTTGCTGTAAAAATCTATCCATAATATTAGCTTCCGGTAGTGACCACTTTAAGTCGTCAAGATCGGATTTATGACTACCCTTATCAATAACATCGAGCTTGGCTTCGGTAGCCTCTAGTTCACGTATCGTTTTGATTTTTTCCAACTCTAACTGGGCCTTAGCTTCCAAGTCAATATACTTAAGTTTCGCCTTTAACTCTGCGGCACGAGAAGCAGTTTGTGATCTTTCGGAACAATGTGACCCATGGGAGGACGAACGTGACGAATGATGTGACCTTGAATTTAATGACCTTCTTGATTTAGTGTCTAAATTGTCACTTTCAAGTTCCTGAATACGGTTTGTGATTTTCTTTAAAAGTTCAGAATTTTCTACTTCAAAACTATCATATCGTTTATTTAAGTCTGATTCAATATCACCTTCCAAATGTGAATACTCGGATGACCTAATAATTTCCTGCTCTAATAAATGTACCACCTGTTTGTATATACTTGTAATCTGACTCGAGGCTTCTAATAAAGTATCACGGTTTTCACGAATAGTTTTAGTGGCATTAGTGTCACCCAAAAGCACCTCTAATTTAGTACAACATGGCTTCCACGATGAAATTGTTCTTCGAAAATTTTTTTGAAGAGTCTATATTTGCCACCATAGCCCCTTTTCGGTGTGTTTCGTTTCACGCGAACTTCTGCGTAAATCACAGGCTTCATTATCAACTGCCTCAGCCCCGTGTTGAGCCATTTTTCAGACTAGGGTTTATACAAGTTCAAAATTCAAATATATGCACATACAAAAGCATAGAAATCAAAGTTCACATATACATGTACAATCACAATAACAAATCAGGTAGTTCCCGTAGAAACATGGGTATAAACAAGCATATAATTATACTGTTCAATTCAATTAGGTACTAATTATTACAATACCAAGTACTGATATTATATGACAAATATAAACCCAATAACAAATACATATTTCACAAATTCTACCAAAACTTATGATATAGTCATGTAAATACACAATTTTAACTCAATTGTACAATGTACCATCAAATATGCAGTCATGTATAACATTATTTATCAATATTAGGTCATGACAGTGCAAGTGTACTTTTATTTCTTCTTTATTCGACAAAGTCTCAAATCTTCGTACTAGAACTTCAGTCCTGGTTTCTTGTTGTAGCCAAATAGTCTTATAAAGTTCACATCGCTAGTGGTAAATCTTCAGAGTCGTAGTTACAAGACATGGTCGTAGCTCATCGCATCACACGTCATCAGACATCTTGAGAGTTTTTACTGTGGCGGAGTTCGCACTGTAGTTGTAATAAGGCATCTGAATAATTCACACTTGTTCATAGATTCATATTTATTACAGTCTATGTCGCATAGTGTCGCAGGGTATACACCAAATTACATCAAAGTTACTCCAAAAATACGTAAAAAATACGTAAAAACTGAAACGAAACAAAAAACACAATAAATCCTAACTCATCTTACACACAGGCGTTTGGGTCCAGGATTTTATTTTATTATAAATAACATGTATATAAAAATTTTCATCTCGTCTCTATACTATTTCCACAAGGCAAGAATGTTTGACAGCTCTAAAAATAGAACAAAATTTACTCGCAGAAAACCCCTATTTTCTCATAGAAATAAATGTTTTACATAAAATATTGGTGATTCTCTAAATCCTTTTAGTTTAATCTCACAATTGCGAACACCGTTATCGTGAAACAATTCGCAATGACTTTGAATCTAATCCTTTTTCCCCTGAAGCGAGCCAAACAAACCACCACGGACGGAAGTAGTTTAAAATTACCAAGGGAGACAATATTCTTCTACTTTTTCCAATTTTATCACTAAATATGAAATAACCACGTATTTGTTATCATTGAACGTCTTTTTGAAAATAGATGGAACACACATCGGGTCCTAGTTTGTAGGTAAGTTTTTATTATACTACCATCTCGTCATTAAAAATATTTCAAATGAAGTTGAGACCAAATGATTTTATTCGAACTCGCCCAGATTTTACCTTACTGTAGTGTCACTCGGAAGTCCCTTTATAAGGCGGAATATTGTTTCCCTTGAAAATCTTTGGCCACTTCCGTCCGTGGTGATCTTTTGTTTCGCTTCGTAGGAAAAAAGACCCGATGTGAGATTTAAACATACCGACATGCTTTACTTTTGCTTCCGAAAAAGAGTTAAAGCTATAAGGAGTAATATATTTTTCTAGTTGTTTATGGTACAAGATATTTCTACAAGAAAAAAGGGAGTTTCCGTCAGTTCTAATTTTAGAACTTTCAAACATTCTTGTCTTGTGGAAATATAGTATATAGACGAGGGTGATTTTTTATATACGTTATTTATAATAGAATAAAATCCTGGACCCAAACGCCTGTGATCTTACATATCGTTATATCAAATAATCAGCACAATAGTAAATGCCAATGGAAACATCTAAAGACATTCAAAAATGTTTATAAGTAAATTAAATACCTCTTTGGGTCTTCTAACGTGCCGACAAATTATCGTATTTGCAAATTTCTAAACTCAAGGGATATCATTTAACGGGGAATGAAACGCATAATAATACCACAAAAATACAAAAGGAAAAAACGGAATCGGTTACATAAGACTTCATCAGCAGAAATACATCATAATGCATGTTTCTTTTTAAAGGTAGGATTTTACTTGTGTTTGATTGCTTGTATGATTTTCTTTTTCAGACATGATTCTCTTTTGTCTTAAACGAAAAAAAATATGACATTTGATCAATGCAAATGTAAGGGATCGACTGTCAAATGTTCTGTGCATATAAAGGGTTTTTTTCACTTAAACACACTACTTTTAATGAAGTAAAAGTAAAATTAAATGCATTCATGTGCTATCTTATTATTCATTAACTCAGAATGTTTAAAGCCCTTTTATGAACAATGTTGTTTATCTTGTATTCAAATTCATTATTTACGTTGTTAATTTATTGTATATACAGAGGATCTTACCTTGTATTTGATTTCTTTTCTAATATTTGCAGATTATTGTGTATATAAGGGCTCTTACTACAGACAGGGAGAGAGTTGGGAAGACGGTTGTAGCTTAAGGTGTAGATGTGAAGATGCTGTTAACAAATACTATCAGTGTTCAGACAGGTATTTCGATTGAATAGTTTTAATTTTAGAATTCTGCTTTTGTTTGGTGCTCTTTATAATGTGTTTTATTTTGGTTTTCGACAGTCGTCTTAGTGTCTCTGATGAGCTTGAATACACTAAATATTCACCAGGCACAGGTTACAATTATAAGCCCTGTCATTCGTTTTTGTTTAAGATATTCATTTTATATGCTTTTTATACAAAATGTAAATATTATGAGTTTTATTTCTTAAAGACATATATATGTATATAAAGTAAAAAAAAGTAACTTAAAATTAAAATTGTACTGATCGAAAGTGGCAAAGGTAGCTTAAACACAAGTACGAACCTGACCAATACGAACTATACACTGTTTAAATTGAATTTCTAATGATTTTGTATTTTGGCGGGGAATGATCTGAGAATTATTGTTTTAACTATGACGAAAGTTATTACCGAAAAATATATAAATGAGCTCTTTTACTTGATAGATGTGGAAAATTCGAAAACATACCTCTTGGATGTCAATACGTACCGGACCCCAAAGACCCATCATGTTGTCGTGTCCCTCAGTGTAGTATTACTGAAACCACAGGTTCGAGAACTAGTGGATTTAATCCTGCTGGATTTACAGGAAGTTTCACCGGTTATGGAAAACCACCATCTCTTACCGGAAGTGGATCAACTATTACTCAAACTGGATATTCGAGTAAGAATACAACAATGGGTCACAACCTTCTGCAATAAAAATCCTATTGTTTATGTGTATTTATACAGCATGAAACATTCTTGAAAAGTTCAAACAAATTTGACTTTTGAGGAACAGAATTATTTACAAATAGTATATTTCATCTACTTTTGCACAGTTTCTCTAGATTTATGTATATACTTGGCATGGACCAAATTAATGCGACTTTGATACACTTTATGGACGATATTGCCTTCTATCTTAATGTTTAGTTTTAGATGCATGTATATATAAAGGACAGATCTGCAAACAGAGAGAAATGTTGATTTTACATCACACAAAATATATAATCTTACCTTCTTTTAGATGCTTGTATATACAAGGGACAAATTCACCAGCAAGGAGATACATGGCATGATTATGTGACTATGATTGTGAATGTATTGATGCTAAGTCAGGCCAGTACAGATGTACTGATAGGTATAAACATTGGATGCTTAAATATTACTTTATGAAAACCAGTTGAAGACCTTTAGATATTTATACTAGTGCCATAGTTTAATGAAGTGAAACGACACATGTTTTGATATTACAATTGTCATTTAGATTTCAAATCTATTTTCTTTTTATCTATCAGAATGTAGTGGAGTTAAATGAAGGATGAATGACCAATGATAGTGAGACTCGACATAAAGATAAATGTATAATAAAATAAATGTTTCTTCTTTTAGCATACACACACTTTCATCTGGATTTAAACAGAAATCTTTACTCTTACAATATCATACTTTTACTTTCTCAGATGTCCAAGATACGGTTCTTTACCTCCCAACTGCCGCCTTGTTCCTGATGTTCAGAACAGATGTTGTCAAAAACCTGAATGCAGTCCCTCAACTGATGAATCGACTTGTGTTGATAAGTTATCGACATGTAGCCAATATGGACAGTATGCTTGTGCTAAACCATACGACGGATGGGCAAAGGACAATTGTGCTAAATACTGTGGCTTCTGTGAATCGTCAGGTAAAACCAAGTTTGGGAGTTATGACTGACATCTGTTTTTTTTTATTTAAATAGCTTCTTCTTTCTGGTATGAATTTGAGTAAATTTTGCTGTTTGTTAGTTGTTCTGTAATTTTTATGTTTTGTGATTTGTTTTTGTGTCTTTTTTGTCATCTGATTTAGTAATGGCATTGTTTTGGGGCAAAAATTGGAATGTTCGATTGTACTTATTTCTTCTTTTAACAAATAAGCCAGGAAATACAGAGTTTCAGAGAAAGAACACGTACAGCTGTATATTCATTGATTTAAATTCAGGCCAATCGTTTTCAATTTTCATTATGATGTAACATGACACTCTTTAGAACATCACAAAGCAAAGTTTATTAGCAGAAAAATACATCAATGATACAGTTCAAGCTTGCAAACTATGTGCACTAATATACTTGACTTATAAGCACTAATATAAATAACGTATGTTCATTTTTTATAAATAATAATAATGATAATGATAATAATGATTTATTGGTTCAAAAACAATTACAATAATTGGTTAAGACCTGTACAAACATTATTGTACATAAAAATTAAGTTCACAAAATTACAAGACTTGTATAGATAGATTAGATCAAAATAGTAAATATACTAATATACTTTGTATTTTGAAAAAAAACATGGTAAAACTATTGTGTTTATACATAGTAAAAAGTCAAATAGTCTTTAAACAAATAAAATTTCTTTTATAAGCAAGTCTATCAAATAAAGGTAATAACAAAACTACCGAACTTGAATGATAAAGTATAGTCCAGAGAAAATGACAAAAACGAATCAGTCATACCGAAGAATTGGTGGATCGAAATGGTTCTGACATGGTACAGGCATTTCAAGCGAAATGATGGGTTAAACCAGGTTTTATGGCGCCAAACCTCCCTCTTTCATTGCGATCTTAGGATCCGGTAATGACCATAGAACACAACATAGTTGTGAGACACAATAGGGATATTGAGGTGATTGAGTCAAACACTAATTAAAACAATTAACTACCATATCTTTTAACTCAATTTTGAACTTTTCTACTAGTGGCTGATAACGAAGAAAGAATTTTTTTTAGGGATCGTATGAGACGTTTTTCCTTATAGCCCTGCTTCAAAAGTCGGTCACGAAGAAATCGGTGTCTGATAAAAAAATCTGTGAAATGTGTGCAAGCTCTGGCATATCGAATAAGTTGTGAAATATAAACACCGTATGCAGGGGAAGTAGATATATTGCTCTGTAGATTAGAAAAACTAATAATTTGAAAATCAAAATCGTCTCGTTTATTGTAAATTTTTGTACTGAGATGACCAACTGGGTCAAATTCGAGGTGCAAATCCAAGAAAGACGTGAAGCAATTTGATTCGGTGGTCTCTTTAATCTCCAATTCTGGAGGATATTTTGAAGGAATCAATCTACCAAATGAAGTGTTATTGACAGAAAGGACATCATCAATATATCTGAATGTAAGATTAAATGACCTTGCCTCTTTCATCTTCTTGTTCTTTACGAGTCCCTGAAGAAATTCAGTCTCGTAAGAGTATAAAAACAAATCGGCGAGGAGAGGAACACAGTTTGTGACATTGGAATGCCGATTTTTTGTTGAAAAATCTCTCCTCCGAAGGTGACAAATATGTTGTCAATGAGGAAATCAAGCATACTGCAAACTTGTTCCAGTGTGTAACAAATTTTACCTTTGAAAGATGTTTTGGAAAAGAATGCAGAATTATAATCTAAAACAACAAAATTCCTAGATTATGAAAAATAAAATTCATACCCAAGACACATTTGAGTTTTCTATTTCAAATAGTTTTTGAAGAAATGAAGACAATACATTTAACACATTCTGATTTTTTGAGTTCATTCATTAATAACTTAAAGAAATTCTCTTTACGAAGGTGATCACAGTTTATATTCAGAAAGAGGACAATTTGTCGAGAAATACTTTTTATAAATAAAGAACTACATCTTACTGTATTTCTGTAAAATGTCGTAATACACCATTGTGTTGTAGGCCCTGTGACGACACAAGCCTCAACAGGACCTTGCGTTGATAAAATTCCAAACTGCAAAGATTATACAACAAGTGTGTGTTCTGGTCAATACCAGAGTTGGGCCAATTACAACTGCCCCGTATTCTGTAACATGTGTGGTAGGTAAAATGTAAAGTGGTTATTAATTCAAAAGATTTGTATTTTATGTTTATCTCAATATTTTTTTTCTTAATTAAATCATACATGAGGACAAAATACTTAATTCAAAAACTTTTAAAGTAACGTCATCAAATTATTTTAGCAAGACAAAATGAATTTGTGATGTTACCATGGTTTGTAAGAAAAATTAAAAGTAAAGTTATTATATTAAATGTATGCAATTAAAAAACAAGTTCAATAATAAAACTTTTTTTTTATTTGTAGGTGGAACAGGTAGAATACTTATTTGTTTAAATCATACATAGAATTTAGTTTACAGGACAAGAAAAAAATATGCATGTCAGTTTGCAATTTTCTTTCAATGGCTTTTTATTTGTGTTTATTAAGTTTTGATTGTTATTGATGCTTAAGTTTGATATTTAACATTCCACTATATAGCAGTAAATTTGACGTTTACACAGTGGTAACTTAACAATTAATACATGTATAAAAAATGATAGATAAGTATTAATTTAGCTGAGCACTTTTATATGTAGAGTTAAAAAATCGTCTTCATATAAGATGCAATTTGATTGCCAACATAATAACTGGTCAGCTAGTTAACATAAGCAATGTGTATTGTTACACAATTTATCGAGCTAATTACGAATGATTTTGTTAAGTTACATTTGCAAGTGTCTTAAGTTTTCATTTTTAGCTCACCTGGACCGAAGGTCCAGGTGAGCTATTGCCATCACTTGGCGTCCGTCGTCGTCGTCTTCGTCCGTCGTCGTCGTTAAGTTTTCTTTGAAAATCTTCTCCTCCAAAAACGACTGAAGGGATTGCTTTGAAACTTTGCACACTTCATATATGGGATGTCCTCTACCAAAATTGCACAAATGGTGACCGCCGTCCAAACAACATGGCCGCCGTTACTAAAAATAGACTAGGGGGGTCAGACTACTGTTTTTGGCTTGTAAATAAAAAAAAAGAGATAGATGAAATCTGATGCACGCTCCTGCTTCAGCATCGAAAGCTCTACAAAATGCTCCATTGAGTAGTTGTCAGATGACCCCTTATAAGGGTAACAGACCCTTAAAGGTGAAAAATAGCATTTCTTCATGTTTTTGGCCTATCGAATGAAAACTATTACAGATAGAGAAAAGTTGTTGCTTGCTTAAATGTTCAGCTCATTTAGCTCTACAAAAGTTTTCATAGGGTTGAATGTGTCAGATGAACCCTTATAGGGGTCACAGCCCCTAAAATAACGGTTTTTCATATTTTTGGCCTATGGAATGAAAACTCTAGCAGATAGAAAGAAGTTGTTGCGGTTTAAATGTTCAGCTCATTTAGCTCTACAAAAGTCTCCATCGAAGTTGTCAGATGACCCGTTATAGGGATAACGGCCCCTAAAATGACATTTTTTTATGTTTTTGGCTTAGTGAATCAAAACTATAGCAGATAGAGAAAAGCTGTTGCTTGCTTAAATGTTCAGTTCATTTAACTCTACTATAGTTGTCATTTGGTCAAAGTTTTACGGCCCCTAAAATAACGTTTTTTTTTCATGTTTTTGGCCTATAGAATGAAACTATAGTAGATAGAGAAAAGCTGTTGCTTGCTTAAATGTTCAGCTCATTAAGCTCTACTAAAATTTTCATTTGGTCAAAGTTTTACGGCCCCTAAAATAACGTTTTTTTCATGTTTTTGGCCTATAGAATGAAACTATAGTAGATAGAGAAAAGCTGTTGCTTGCTTAAATGTTCAGCTCATTAAGCTCTAGAAAATTGTTTACATGTTTAGGGTTGACTGAAGACCTGGTGAGCGATTCAGACTCCTGGGAGCCTCTTGTTCTAAGATAGAAATGTCTTGTTCGTCTTTTCCACTTTGAGATTGAACATTCCCGTTCAGTATTTTTGTTTTTCTCGTTTTTGATTAATGAAAGAAGCAAATATGTACTAAAAGGGTAATCAGCTATCTTAATCCGATCGGAAGATTTAAAATTATCAAATAATCAAACGCACATATCAGCCAAACTACAATCACGTAAACTCAAATCGAAACGAGAATAAATCGAGGCGATCTTGAAGAAGCTTTTACTTATATAGCACACCTGGCACATTGAAAACGATCGATTAAGTGTTGTTCATATCCGGAAAAGCTGAAAATACTAAAAGTCTATGTCAATCAAAATTCAACTCATCTGAAGAATAAAAGTCCCATATTTGTGTCCTCCGTAGAATTTCTTGAATGACGAAAACAACCTGGAAAGCTACGAAATAGATTTAAACGTTGTCTTGTATAAAAGTCTATTAGCATTGGCTTAGAGTGTGATAAAAAGAAAAGGAACATCTAACGTCTCTGTCTACTCAACATTAAACACAGACATCATTTTTCGTCTATATTCCATAAATAAACGGAAAACACGAACAAGAACAGCACGAGGAAATATAAAACATAAAAAACACAAAGTAAGCCAAACAGAAATCAACAGCGCGAACTCAAGTCGTAACAAGAGTGCTCCAGAATAGTAAGCGGTTCCTGCCTGCTTTAGCACAACCGTCGCACTGCTTATTTCCAATTCAGCGTGTCAAATCCGTTAAAGGAAGTTAAACCAAAACTCAATGACAAACCACCATCTGCACTGATCTGCAATATAGCAATTCCATATTTGTGTACCGTAAGATTTCTTGAGAGAAGACAGAAGCCGAGGAGCAACATACCCTTGTGTTAGCAATTTTGGTCATGACTTGCTGATTGAAAAATATTTCATTTTCATTATATATGTGTAAACAAAAACACCCCTTATGAAACATATATTTCACATCATATTTCTGATTTTCAAATTTTAATCTAGAGTTTTAACATTCTAGCCCCACGAGACTCAAAGTAAGATAGGAAAAATGCTATCTATCTTCCATTCATCAGGATTTCGGTAGTATTCGAAAAATCTGCATATGCACAGAAAAAAGAAGGGAAATAATAGCACAGCGACCCTTCAAATCTTGTCCCATTTGTCTGTATTTTGCTTAATATGCAAGCTTTAAAGGCCACCCTTTTTCATAAAGATGATGTGAACTTAAATTTCCAGGAACTAGTACTATGACTGGTACAGGTGGAACGGGAACCATGACTGGCACGGGAGGAACTGGTACAATGACAGGAACAGGAGGAACTGGTACCATGACAGGTACAGGAGGAACGGGAACCATGACAGGAACCGGAAATAGTTAGTTATCCTTTCTGAAGCATCGACCTCACTCTTGTATTGATCTGCAGTATAGGTTTGTGTTTGTATGTTATCCTTTCTGAAGCATCGACCTCACTCTTGTATTGATCTGCGGTTTAGGTTTGTTTGTGTATGTTATTCTTTCTGAAGCACCCGAGCTCACCCCTGTATTGATGTGCAGTTTAGGTTTGTTTGTGTATGTTATCCTTTCTGAAGCACCTGAGCTAACTCCTGTATTGATATGCAGTGTAGGTTTGTGTGTGTATACTATCCTTCTGAACCACCCAAGCTTACTCTTGTATCGATATGCAGTGTAGGTTTGTATGTATATTATCTTTTCTGAAGCAACTGAGCTCACTCTTGTATTGATCTGCAAAGTAAGTTTGTATGTGTATGTTTGCCTTTCTGAAGAACTCAAGCTCACTACTGTATTGATCTGCAGTTTAGGTTTGTTTGTGTATGTTATCCTTCCTGAAGCATCTGGGCTCACTCTTGTATTGATCTGCAGTGTAGGTTTGTTTGTGTATGTTATCCTTTCTGAAGCACCCGAACTCACTCTTGTATTAAGCTGCAGTTTAGGTTTGTATGTGTATGTTGTTCTTTTTGAAACACCTGAGCTAACTCTTCTATTGATCTGCAGTAAGTTTAGGTTTGTTTGTGTATGTTATCCTTTCTGAAACACCCGAGCTCACCCCTGTATTGATGTGCAGTATAGGTATGTGTTTGTATGTTATCCTTTCTGAAACACACGAGCTCACTCCTGTATTGATCTACAGTGTAGGTTTGTGTGTTTATGTTATCCTTTCTGAATCACCCGAACCCACTCTTGTTTTGATCAGCAGTGTAGGTTTGTATGTGTATGTTAGCCTTTCTGGAACACACGAGCTCACCCCTGTATTGATGTGCAGTATAGGTTTGTGTTTGTATGTTATCCTTTCTGAAGCATCCGAGCTCACTCCTGTATTGATCTGCAGTTTAGGTTTGTATGTGTATACTATCCTTCTGAACCACCCAAGCTTACTCTTGTATCGATCTGCAGTGTAGTTTTGTATGTGTATGTTAGCCTTATTTAAGCACCCGAGCTCACTCGTGTATTGATGTGCTGGCTAGGTTTGTATGTGTATGTTATCCTTTCCGAAGCACCCGAGCTCACTCTTGTATTGATCTGCAGTGTAAGTTTGTATATGTATGTTATTCTTTCTTAAGCACCCGAGCCCACCCCTGTATTGATGTGCAGTTAAGGTTTTTATATGTATGTTATCCTTTCTGAAGCACCCGAGCTCCTTCTTGTATTGATCTACAGTGTAAGTTTGTATATGTATGTTATCCTTTCTGAAACACACGAGCTCACTTCTGTATTGATCTGCAGTGTAGGTTTCTATGTGTATGTTACCCCTTCTGAAGCACCCGAGCTCCTTCTTGTATTGATTAGCAGTGTAGGTTTATATGTGCATGTTATAATTTCTGAAGCATCCGAGCTCACTCCTGTATCGATATGCAGTATAGGTTTGTATGTATATTATCCTTTCTGAAGCATCTAAGCTAAATCTTGTATTGATATGCAGTGTAGGTTTGTATGCATAAGTTATTCTTTCTAAAACACTTAAGTAAGTTTGTATGTGTATATTATCCTTTCTGAAGCACCCGAGCTTATTCCTGTATTGATCTGCGGTGTAGGTTTGTATGTGTATGTTATCCTTTCTGAAGCACCCGAGCTAACTCTTGTATTGATGTGCAGTATAGGTTTGTGTTTTTATGTTATCCTTTCTGAAGCATCCGAGCTCACTCCTGTATTGATCTGCAGTTTAGGTTTGTATGTGTATGTTATCCTTTCTGAAGCACCCGAGCTAACTCTTGTATTGATCTGCAGTTTAGGTTTGTATGTGTTTGTTATTCTTTCTGAAGCACCCGAGCTCACTCCTGTATTGATCTGCAGTTTAGGTTTGTATGTGTTTGTTATTCTTTCTGAAGCACCCGAGCTAACTCTTGTATTGATCTGCAGTTTAGGTTTGTATGTGTATGTTATCCTTTCTGAAGCATCCAAGCTCACTCCTGTATTGATCTGCAGTATAGGTTTGTGCATGTATGTTATCCTTGCTGAAGCACCCGACCTGACTCTTGTATTGATCTGCAGTGTAGGTTTGTATGTGTATGTTAACCTTTCTGAAGCATCGACCTCACTCTTGTTATGATCTGCAGTATAGGTTTGTGTTTGTATGTTATCCTTTCTGAAACACACGAGCTCACTCCTGAATTGATCTGCAGTTTAGGTTTGTGTTTGTATGTTATCCTTTCTGAAACACCCGAGCTCACCCCTGTATTGATCTGCAGTATAGGTTTGTGTTTGTATGTTATCCTTTCTGAAACACCCGAGCTTACTCTTCTATTGATCTGCAGTTTAGGTTTGTTTGTGTATATTATTCTTTCTGAAACACCCGAGCTAACTCCTGTATTGATCTGCAGTTTAGGTTTGTGTGTGTATATTATTCTTTCTGAAGCACCCGAGCTCACCCCTGTATTGATGTGCAGTTAATGATTTTATATGTATGTTATCTTTTCTGCAGCACCCGAGCTCCTTCTTGTATTGATCTGCAGTGTAAGTTTGTATGTGTATGTTATATTTTCTGAAGCAACTGAACTTACTCCTGTATTGATCTGCAGTGTAGGTTTGTGTGTGTATGTTATCCTTTCTGCAGCACCCGAGCTCACCCCTGTATTGATGTGCAGTTTAGGTTTGTGTTTGTATGTTATCCTTTCTGAAACACCCGAGCTCACCCCTGTATTGATCTGCAGTGTAGGTTTGTTTGTGTATGTTATCCTTTCTGAAACACCCGAGCTCACCCCTGTATTGATCTGCAGTGTAAGTTTGTATGTGTATGTTATCTTTTCTGAAGCAACTGAACTTACTCCTGTATTGATCTGCAGTTTAGGTTTGTGTGTGTATGTTATCCTTTCTGCAGCACCCGAGCTCACCCCTGTATTGATGTGCAGTTTAGGTTTGTGTGTGTATATTATTCTTTCTGAAGCACCCGAGCTCACCCCTGTATTGATGTGCAGTTAATGATTTTATATGTATGTTATCTTTTCTGCAGCACCCGAGCTCCTTCTTGTATTGATCTGCAGTGTAAGTTTGTATATGTATGTTATCCTTTCTAAAGCACCCGAGCCCACCCCTGTATTGATGTGCAGTATAGGTTTGTATGTTTATTTTATCCTTTCTGAAACACCCGAGCTAACTCTTGTATTGATCTGCAGTTTAGGTTTGTATGTGTATGTTATCCTTTCTGAAGCACCCGAACTAACTCTTGTTTTGATCTGCAGTGTAGGTTTGTGTGTGTATGTTATCCTTTCTGAAGCACCCGAACTCACTCTTGTTTTGATCTGCAGTGTAGGTTTGTAGGTGTATGTTATTCTTTCTGAAGCACCCGAGCTCACTCCTGTATCGATCTCCAGGTTAGGCTTGTGTTAGTATGCTTTCCTTTCTGAAGCACTTAAAATCAATCTTGTACTGATTTGGAGTGTATGTATGCATGTGTATGGTAAACTCTCTGACGCACTCATGCTTACTCTTTCTGAAGCACCCGGGTTCACTCTAGTATTGATCGGCAGTTACACTCAATCTCACTTTTGTATTGATCGCAGTGTAGGTTTGTATGTGTATATTATCCTTTCTGAAGCATGCTAGCTTAGTCCTGTATTTATCTGCAGTGTAGGTTTGTATGTGTAAATTATCCTTACTAAAGTACACGTGTTACACCTGACGAATTGCAAACATTGTAATTGCATTAATTTTCAGAGTAACACTTTTTTACTTTTGCATGCAACCTTTAAGTACGGCTGAAATTGATTGCATTATATATGTGCCAGTTCTAGATTGTTTTTTTTTGTGGCATTTTGCTTATGTAGCTACATTTCTTAACGTTTTGTCAGCTTTACTTCGGAATAATGGAAAACCTACTGAATGGGAAATCGTCCCACCATATGGAAAATAATATATGTGTTTTCCTCACGCCAAGAAAATAAGAATAAACTTCGAAGCGCCATTACACGTGTATAAGTGGTCGAATATTTACCTTCATTCATTAGAAAATAATCGTCTAGACGTATATGGAATATCTCATATTTCAGAAAATATTGAAAAAAATCGATATCTTTTATCAACAGCTTTTTTTCTCCAAATAATCACCTTATTATCAGAATTTTCCTACTGCACTTGAACATTTTGTAGAAACTAGATAGTATTTAGCTCCATTCTAATTAATTATCTAACATATTATATTACAATGCACGTACTATGTCAGGACAATTAAAGTCTCCGACTTATATGAAATTTTATTGCTATTTATTGTCATTTCTATTTTGGAACTTAGCGAACGATTATCCATATTCGGTAATTTTATTGTTAATTGCATTCGAAATTGATAACCCTTTTAAAATATAGTACTATATGATACTTTATACTATACAATCCAATCACTACTTTACAAAAGTTACTTGCTCGTGCTGTTCTTGTTCGTGTTTATCGGTTTTTCGTTGCCCTTTTGGACTTTTGACACTAGAATGACAAGAATGTCCCTTGGCTGTTATTTTTGTTTTATATACAAGTGTTGACTCTAATGCATATTGCCTAGCAAGCGGCTATGGACACAAAAAGCAAAGGTCTGCTTTAGTAACATAAAAAAGACTTTATTATTTCTAGGTCCTGCTAAAGTTTATTGTTGAATTCTATGTGTAGCCTTTGCTGTACACATACTATAAAATCGATCTAAAATTAAGCCATGTCGATGAATCTAAGTCATGTAAGTGTTTATCCTAAACATTATTTGTTTTAAGATCCAGTATAAGCATTGTACTATCTCCTATTCAGTTTAAAATAACTGCATCAAAGTTTGGTTATGTTAGTGGAGGAAATAGGAAGCTATTGCAGATAGAGAAAAGCTGTTGCTTGCTTAAACCTTCAGCTCATCGAGCTGTACAAAAGTCTCCATTGGATCAAAGATGACACAGTCTGTTGTTCATATATACTTTAAAATCAGCTTAATGTTAAAGTTTAAAAAGGTTTCAATCTTCAAATTATTCTGAGAACAAAAGCTACCAACGGGATTCTGGGAATACCGAAGAAGAAAATCAAACATATATTTTGCGCCTCGAAATTTTTATAATTTTCGTTTTATAATATTATTATTTTCAACATTTAGTTGCATTCCAAGCATGCGGAGATGTAAAAAAAAATTGTACATTGTTATTTTGACTTTTTTTCTAAGTGTGACCGAAAAGGAAACTGGACTCTTCCTCTTTTGTATTTTTAGTCTTGGGTCAGCAGCGACTTATGGTCATGCTGAAGACTGTTGGCTGTTTTCCATTGTGATTTTTTAAATTCACGTTTCTTTATGTTGGGCGTACAATTATTCCACATCTAATTATCGTCTACTTTAATGGTTATCATTTGTCAGATCAGCCTATGATTTTGAAGTATATAATATTATATGAAATACGTTTAAACCCAATTGTAGATCTCTATATGAACATTTGCAATGTACATGTATGCCTTTAAATTTTTAACGTCCAATAGCAATAAATTATATTACAACTCAAACAGGGCCAGATCCAGAAATTTTTGAAAGGGGTTGGTCCACATAAATTCCGCTGTGGACGAAGGACGAAAAGGGGGTGGTTCTAGACGTTATTTGCAAAATTTTTGTCGGAAAGGAGGAAAATTCCAATCTCGGAACCCCCCCACCCCCCCCCGGATCCGCCACTGCTCAAATATTTTTTATTGTCATCTATTCAAAGATTGTCCCTCCCTTTATGATATGGACTAAATCAAACTTAAACACGAACGTTGCAATCCATGTTCCGCACACAGGGGCTTGGATTCTGGTCAATTATATTGACTTTTAAGTCGCCCCCTACTCTATAATCCAAGCCCCTGTGGTTCTGCACAGTTAAAATTATTTTTTGACATGTTTGTAGTTGTGGCGACATTGGTCTCTGTGTGGTGAATCGACAAAATTATCAAGCATTGATAACATTTTCGAACAACCAATAACTTGTGACAAATAAGTTTATTTTTCCGGATCCCGCAATTGCTTAGTGAGAAATAGATAAAATTATTTATCCCTATTAAAATGATCTAGATCAAGACAGACGAATGACCCAATGTGGCTATTTTGTCATTTTCTAAAAAATCAATAAAATGCTTGAATTGCGTGTGTCTGATTGACCTATTTTGCATAAGCATTATTTCTGTCTGTGATAATACACTTTATTCAATGAACTAACATTTTGCAGTCAAAAATTTATAAGAAAGTACGCTTAAACATGTGCACAACCTGATAAAGTGACTACGCCATGTACGCTACATGATCTAGTTGAATCGCATTGTTGCTTTAAAACACCGCCACATAAAAGCATGAAAAACGAAGATGCTGTGTACAACTTTTTTGAAAGATTTAACTTATTTTTGGTGTCCGAATAGTATTTTTGTCCTTTAAACTTTATTCAATTAAGAAAATTTTCGCAATCCAAAATCAAATATCCATTACGCTAAAGCTACGCAAGATATGCTACACTGACTAAAATATAATCCGAAGCGGAACACATAATCTACTGGTCGCGGCCATATTGTCTTGATGGAAATCCGAAGATTGAGAATCCGAATATAGCCCCCGAGTGAAAAATGAAAGTATGTGCATTGCAAAGAGCTTTTGTAAATATAGAAACGACGGAAGCGTAAGATATGCTACACTGACTAAAATATAATCCGAAGCGGAACACATAATCTACTGGTCGCGGCCATATTGTCTTGATGGAAATCCGAAGATTGAGAATCCGAATATAGCCCCCGAGTGAAAAGTGAAAGTATGTGCATTGCAAAGAGCTTTTGTAAATATAGAAACGACGGAAACAAACGACCTAATTGTAGTATCGCTGCCTTTTTCTTTATAATAGGTAGTAATTAAGAACCATTTAAGTATGCTTTATTCGGAACAAACAAAATTCAATGTCTGTTACAAAATATTACTGTAACAAATTTCTATCTAATTTTTACAATCAATTGTTACGCTACATGGTTCATATGGATTTTATTATAAAATTTATATTACATCTTTCATACAAGAAATAAAGTTAATTTTATCTACAAGTCCTAACGATTACTGTGGATTCATTTATTTTCGTGGGTACCAATTTTCGTGGTTTAATGAAATGGGTTCAGTTCGTGAATTCTTTATTTCGTGGTTCTGAAGTCTGCAGCATTCAAACTAATGCTAAATTTTCTTTTCGTGGGATATCAAATTTCGTGGATCAAGACCATCTCCGAACGCTACGAAAATTTGTACCCCACGAAAAATAATTAAGCTGCAGTATTTCTACATTATTATCATCACAAACACAGGATAGCAATGTCATGAATAAATTTTTTTACTCAATGAGAACTGACTTTAAGATTCTGCAATGTTATATTAACTGAAAAAGTTGCTATGAACCAAATCATTGAAGAGCAATCAAAAACTTAAACAATAACAAATGAGAAAAATTAAGGCAACTTGAAAAAAAAGAAATGGTTTAATAAAACAAATAAATGAATCAAAGCATATTATTACATGTAAAAATGTAATTTTAAAGGCGGTCAGTAGAACTAAACAGTTTGGATGTATTCATTAAAGTCTACATTTGTAAAAAACAATGGAGAGTACAATTTTTTTTTTTAAAGTAATAAAGCAGTAAGAAAAGATAAGTAGTTCCCGTACCACTATACCGTCACATATAATGCAACCGTCGCGTAACAAATATCATTCTCAGCAACTTCATGAACACATTACAAGTATTTAACCAACTATTTTAACACATTGCTTTCTGAATGAATATCTTGATGGAGGAAAATTTTTTTAAAAAGAATCATGTACCTCTTATTAAAAAAAAATAAAAAACACAACACATGCTAGCATTGTTGCAATACATTATGACTACATCTATAATAAATGTTTCATTATTAACATTAATTTTATCATTACACAAAATTTGACAACAATTAAAATGGACACCCTACTATAAGTAATCAATACATTATTTTTTAAAGTTAAAAAAAATAAACCAATAAATATTTATACTAGTATTTTATTAGATTTCTTCAAAAGGAGTATAAAGCAAGATGAATATTTTTTTAGTTACAATAATATGGAGTTATACTGTAGTTACAATGTGTGGTCAAACATGGGTTAACAAACATATAAATAAAGGTAATAACATAATTACCGAATTTGGAGATTGAATCAATCTCAAATTACATAAGACGAGACAAAACAAGGAAGACATACCGGAAAAATTGAAGATCGCAATAGTCCTGACTTGGTACAGGCATTTCAAAAGAAATGGTGGGTAAAACCAGGTTTTAAGGCGCGCCAAATCGCCATCTATCATTGCGATCTTTGGGTCCGATAAAAACGATAAGATCCCTAAAACAGGCAGCCTGAATCTGATATTTTAAAAGCGGGCGTGATCCAATGCGGACAAGACTATTATCATTTTGATATAAATTGACATAAACCTCTCTTTAACGGACAGGTCATTAAATGTAAATTGAATATTTCTTATCAAATCAAAGTTGTAGAAAAAATGTAATTCACCACATAAGCCCGCCAAAGTAATGAATTAATAATTCGAATGATAATTTGAAGAAGTTAATCGAATGAAACCATTAATATACATAAAGTAGTTTCATTCAGCTTTTTAAACCACAAAATTGCAGTATAATAAGTCTAAAGACGATTAACCGTAATCCTTTTAGTAAAAAAAACCTGTTTATAAAGGACAATTTGATTTTTAAAGACAAGATTACTTTAGCATATAAATGATAGGTAACATGAGCACTTTTAGTTTAAAACAATGCTCTTTGGTGTTTTAAAACAGATTAAAAATTTAAATATATACTGTAAATCAGCTATACACACTCGCATCCACCAAGGCAAACTAAATCTTACGTTCTTATACTGAAAAAAATATAATAAACCATACTCGCAGCATCACACTACTTATATATTATCAACACATTCATTCGATACATTGTTTCATTCAATTAATGACATAGACACATGTAGACGTTCAGTTTATTTTCAAATAGACATTTAGGACATGTATTACTTGAAAAAATGTTTATAAACATGTAAATGCATCTCTACTAAAAATAAAATCAAATATGAAATACAAGAATTTAAGCAAAAGTGTTGAAAGAAAAAAAAACAGACACTTTTATCCAACAAACATACATTCAAATATTGACAAAAAAACTGTTGGGGACATTATTTGATTAATGAAAGACGTCATTTAATTAATCTTACATATAAAAGTGTTTATTTATGAGCTTCGTCAATGAGGAATTATTAATATTTTGTTGTTGGGATTGTTATCTCTCTTGAAAAGCTTAACCACGAATATATAATATCTTACAGGTCATGTTGCTCCTCAATAGCTTACACTAATATCTTATTAGCACAATATATACACGGATAGTGTACCAATTAGAAACCATGTTTGTTTTGTATGTTTGAATAGTTTCTTTTAATTTCTTTAACAACAAATATAGTAAATCCCTCCAAATCTTGACAGAGACGGGGTTTTCAACAAATTATACATCAGACGACCATTTTGCAGAGGGCTTGCATTAACAGATATCTAACTACATCATCATGATTCATACTGCACGCTAATTGCAATGGTGTTTGTCCTTCATTATCACATGCGTCAGTATCAATCTGATTTGTCTTTAGTAGTTCTTCTACCACGTCTACATGGTTGTAATAGCATGCAATGTGTAATGGTGTTCTGCCATTTTTATCTGAGGTGTTTAAATTCGAGCCATTCTGTATCAATAACCTGACAACATGAATATATCCTGTGTAAGAAGCAAAATGCAATGGCGTCCGATTCATATAATCGCAGGCATTAACATCAATATTTTCAGATTTCAAAAGCTCTTGTACCACTTCAAAATAGTTGTTATAACATGCTATGTGAAGTGGTGTCCAACCATTAATATTTGCGTTGTTTATATTTACAGAGACATTTAACAGTAATCTGACCACATCAACATTGTTTCTTTGACATGCTACATACAACGAACTTCGGTCTACATTATCACACACGTCAATTTTGATATTCTCATCTTGAAGTAGCTGTTTAACAACTTCAATATTGTTATTGTAACAGGCTGTGTGTAATGGTGTCTTACCATTTGTTTCTTTGATGTTTACATTTGAAGAATATTTTAACAATGAGCTGACAATACCAACATGTCCTTCATTACAGGCTAAATACAATGATGTTCTTTTTTCATTATCCAAAGCATTGACATCAATTCGATCATTCTGTAAGAGTTCATTTACTACATTTAATTTGGCGTTATAACAAGCTGTATGTAAGGGTGTCCAGCCAATGTTATCTTTTGTATTGATTTTAGAAGAAGAAATCAATAATAATCTGACGACCTCGACACAGCCTGTACAACAGGCAAAGTGCAACGCTATTTTTCCCCTAATATTAGGGATTTCAACACTTATTCTATCACTAGTAAGTAGTTCTTTTACGACATCCACCCGATTGTTGTAACATGCTGTGTGTAATGCTGTCCAGCCTTTATTATCTTGCTTATTCACATTGACATTATGCTGTAACAGTAGTTTGACTACACCAACAATGCCTCTTTGGCATGCAAAATCAATTGCAGTCTGGTCTGTATTATTATATACATCGATATATGTCCAATGAATAAATAGAAGGTCTTTAACCAACTTTGGTTGATCGTTACAACATGCTGCATGTAACGGTGTCATTTCATTCTCATCTGCCTTGTTTATATCATCGTAATGTGGTAAAAGTAATCTGACAACCGTATCATTTTCTGCCTCACATGCAACATACAAAGGAGATTGGCCTTTATCATCACAAACATCAACACTAATTTTCTCACTCTTCAGTAATTCTGTTACTACATCGATATGGTTGTTATAACATGCTGCATGTAATGGTGTCCAGCTATTCGCATCTGCTATGTTTATATCCTGGTAATGTGGTAAAAGGAATCTGACAATATCAACATTTCCTGCCTCACATGCAAACGACAAAGGGGTATGGCCAACAAAATCATGTACATCAACATCAATGCGGGCACTCCTAAGAAGTTCTTTCACCACCTCTCCATGGTTGTAAAAGCAGGCAACATGTAATGGTGTCCAACCATTTTTATCTGGTTTCGTAGTAATGAATGAATATTGTAACAGACATTTTACCATATCAACATTGCCTTGTCTGCATGCACTTTGTAACAAAGTTTGTCCAGGATCTTCAAGAACATCGACATCAATCTGATCATTTTTAAGTAGTTGTTCGACTACCCCAACATTGTTATTATAAAATGCTATATATAAAGATGATTTGCCATATTTATTTGTTTTGTTTACATTAATAGAGTTTTGTAACAGAAGTGTGACAACCTCAACATTATTTACACGAGACGCACAATGCAACGAGTTTTCGCCTGTATTATCACAGACATTAACATCAATCTGGTTGCTCTTCAGTAGTTCCTTTACTACTTCAAGATTGTTGTTCCAACATGCTATATGCAATGGTGTCCAGCCATCCTCATCTGCAGTGTTTACCTTCGCTAAGTTTTGTAAAAGTAATCTAACAACATCATCATTTCCAGCCTCACATGCGCAATACAAAGGAGATTGGCCTTCATTATCATAGACATCAACACATATATTCTCACTCTTTAGTAGTTCTTTTACCACATCTATATGGTTTTGTGAACATGCGGTGTGTAATGGTGTCCAACCATCCTCATTTTGCTTGTTTATAAAGACAGAATGCTGTAACAACAATCTGACTATATCAATAAAACCTTTGCGGCATGCAAAATACAGCGTAGTATGGTCTGCTTTATCACAAACATCAACATCAATCTGGCCATTCATCAGTAGTTCTTTTACTGCCTCTAAATGTTTTATATGGCTTGTAGTATATATTAGTGTCCTGTCAGTTTCATCATGTTTTTTTTACATTGAATGCAATTTGTAACAGTAGTGAGGCCAGTTCAACATAACCTTTTTTAAACGCAAAATGTAAAACCGATTGGTTTTCACTATCACAGATGTCAAAATCAACCTGTCCACTCTTCAGTAGTTCATGAACAACCTCTACATAATTTTTATAACATGCCACATGTAATGGAGTCAATCCATGTTTATCTGGGTTGTTAATATTGGCAGAGTGTTCTAACAGTAGCGTGACCAGGTCAACATTGCCTTCTTCACATGCAAAATAAAAAGATGTTCGACCTTCGTAATCACGAACGTCTACTTCAACCTCTCCACTCTTCAGTAGTTCTTCTACCACCTCTATATGGCATTTTATACATGCTACATGTAAAGGTGTCAACCCCTCTTTATCTTGTATGTTAACATTAACAGAATGCTGTAACAATACTCTGACAACATTTACATTACCTTTCCAACACGCTAGTAGTAAAGACGTTTGTCCTACAACATTACAGACATCAACATCAATTGTTTTACTGTTTAAAAGTTCTGTAACGACATCTACATGGTTGTTATAACATGCTATGTGTAATAGCGTAATTCCACTGGGGTCTTGCTTCTCAATATTAAGAGAGTATTGTAACAGAAATTTTACAATATTAGCATTACCTCTTTCACATTCTGTTAACAATTGTGCTTGTAGTTCTTTATCGATACCAAACTGACCAACTTTCAAAAGTTTTTCAACTAACTCTATATCATTGATTTCACATGCTATGTCTAAAGCTGTTCTTCCATTGTTATCACGTGTATTAATGTCAATCTTATCATTCTTCAAGAGTTCATTAATTACATGAATATGTCGATTCTCACAAGATATAAGTAATGGGGTAAATCCATGTTTATCTCGATTGTTGATATTGGCAGAGTGTTCTAACAGTAGCGTCACCAGTTCAACATTGCCTCCTTCACATGCAAAATAAAAAGATGTTCGACCTTCGCAATCACAAACGTCAACTTCAACCTCTCCACTCTTCAGTAGTAGTAGTTCTTTTACCACCTCTTTATGATTGTTTTTACATGCCACATGTAAAGGTGTAAACCCCTCTTTATCTTGTATGTTAACATTTACAGAATGCTGTAAAAATAGTCTGACAACATCAACATTGCCTTTCCGACATGCAAGATGGAATGCTGTTTCGTCGTTAACATCACCGACATAAACATCAATCTTTTTACTGTTCAATAGTACTTGTACAACATGTACATGATTGTTATAACATGCTATGTGTAATGGGGTCAATCCATTGGGGTCCACCTCTGTGATATTGAAAGAATATTGTATCAGCATGTTTACTATACCAACATCATCACTTTTACATGCTGTAAACAAAAGTTTTTGTATTTCTTTATTACAGAGGTGAATATCGAACTGACAACTGTCAAGTATATATTTCACTACCTCTAAATTGTTGTTTTTATAAGCTGTGTATAATGGTGTCCATCCAATTTTATTAGGTATATTTATATTAGCAGAGCGTGTGACAAGTTGACTAGCCACATCAACGTTATTATTTGTACAGGCTATGTACAACGTTGTTCTTCCTTGTCTATCACAGGCATTGACGTCAATCGTGTCGTCTTCCAACAGCTCATTTATTACATCACTATGTTTATAAATACAAGAAATGTGTAATGGGGTCAATCCTTCTTCATCTTGTTTGTTTATGTTGGCGCTGTGATCTAATAACAACCTGACAACACCTATGTTTCCTCGTTTACATGCCCAATGCAGTGGACTCCTTCCTTCGTAGTCAGAAGCGTCGACATTGATCTTTACATCCGAGAGTAGTTGTTTTACGACCTTTATATGGTTGTTGTAACATGCTGTCCGCAATGGTGTCCATCCATCTTTGGTTGGTTTATTTATGTCAATAGATTGCTGTAACAATAGTCTTACTATATCAATATGCCCTTTGTTACAGGACCAATACAACGAATCTCTTTCTTCATTATCTGCAATATCGATTTCAACCTCTTTGGTATCAATAAGTTTTTCCACTATTTGTGGATGATTGTTACAGCATGCCGCTATTAGAGGTGCCCATCCACATTTGTCCCTATGGTTTTTATTAATGGAAAACGAAAGAAACAACAAAACTAGTTCAAAATGCCCCCTTTCGCATGCTATTTGCAAAGGTGTTTTTAAGTCTGTATTTTCTGGTTGTAATTCACATTTTCGGTCAACAATTTTTTTAGCAAATGTAACATCACCGTTCAAAGATATACCATGTAAAGGTGTGTCCATTGTTAAAGTGTCTTGTATTGTCATTAGTCTGTCCAGCTTTGATAAAGGAAGATGATCCAAAGAATGAATCAATTTTTCTCTAAAGACGACTTCTTTCATGTTTCTGTTTGTGAAAACATTTATCACGTTTCCTTCTTCCCACAATCGAATGAATCGACTAATGAAGATTGACTTATCATAATCATACGATACATCTATACCCTCCTTATCTTCATTTTCTGCGCTTGAACCATTCCAGAAAAATCTTTCCTTGAAAAAGTCATGGTGTGAATACTCTATAAAAATCGCAGTCATTTTATTTCCGAAATACTTTGCCAAAAAATCAAACAGCTTGTCATGAATGATTTTAAATGTGTCATCTTCTTTTTTAACAAAAGAACCTTGTAAAGCTTCAATTTCTTTACAAATATGCTTTCTTGGTTCATGTTCTGCTCCACATCTAAGTAAAACTTCATCAATAGCGACTTTCTTTTGACTTGTTTGTACAAATAAATCATTTTCCCTTAATGTGTTATTAAACAAGACACAGAGTACTAACCCACAATATTTTCTTCTTCCACCAGGCCCCTCATCTTCTAAGCCATCTAATTCTTTTCTATAGCAATCAAATGGATCACAAAAGAAAGTTTTGATATCTTTTGTTTTGTTTTTCTTGTATAAACTAAACAATAGTGGATAGAAATCAATGTCTTTGTTAAGTTCTGGTAGTTCACCATCTTCATCCGTCAAATATGAATCTTTAAAACCATTGATTTCATCCGGGGTTAAAATAAATACTGAAGAGCTTAAATTGCATGTACACTTTCTAAAAACTGACAATGATTTAAATTTTACATTTTGATAAACCTGAAGTCTACATGTAGCTATCATTTTACAACATTTATCGTTCAAAAATGATTCTATTTTCCCTAACTCACATTTCCAGTCATCCAAATATCTTTCATTCAATGTAAATGTCCCACACAGATCATCAATAACAAACAAAGTCTTATGGTCATGTTCAAAGTAATTCAAATCTTGGGTTTTACTTACAGGAATAACAATGTACCCCTTCTTTTCCATTTCCAGTGCAATGTGGCGTGCTGTAAATGTTTTACCTGTACCAGAATTCCCAATAACAGACACGCATCCATTCTGTTCTATACATTTCATCACATGTTTTGACCCAGCAGTATTTACAAATTTTTCGTCTTCTTTCCGCCATTCATCTATTTTCCTTTTGAATTGTTCTGTAAAGAAGGCATGCATTATTTATATTGAGCAATGTCCGTTTTCATAAATATGTTACTAATCAATGTAAAGTTGATAAGGACTGTCAAAATGAATCTAAGAAAGTCTTAAGAAAAGGCATCACATTATCACTTCTAAACTACTTATGCGGGGATTATTAATTTTGTTTCATTCGTCCATCAATGTCAACATATGTATAAAATTATAAAACCCGGAACAAAAAACGGATAGTAAATTACGGAGTAGAAAAATCGAAATATTATTAATCTCGCTTTCATTAAACTGGTTTATCTTATAAATAGATAAACCTCATTAATTAAAGACTCAATGATTTGGCGTATAAATACTGACACAAACATATTAAATGGCTAATTACGGCCACAGCTAACTGCAAGAGAGGAATTGACAAGATAGGGAAACAGAATGCCAATCACTAGGATATACGGACAAGTCTGTGCACCATTGGTAGGCAATGGATGCTCACATTCCTCTCAGGTTCCTGGAGAGAACGAGGGACACAATATTCCAGTACGCCAGCTCATATTTTGTCACCCCATGGATTATTTTTTATTACATGGGAGTGAAATTAATATTATTTTTGATTTAGATTTACCATGGATTTACTTTTATTATACATTACACTGGCCAAATCCAATCTGGTGACAACAGATCAGGACCGACCACTCATGGAGGCATGAGATGGTCTAGACCAACTTCCAACGGTAAAGCGTTGGAAAGTTTTTTGGTAATATGACCCGACGTACAATTAAGGAAAGAATAGTGTCCCCTTATCTTGCCAAATGAGCGTGTCTATACACGTTCAAAATACATCCTGGCCCTCTTTTGGGACACACTTTCTTTTTGTTTAATTGTAGTTTGGATTTTATTTTGTACTAAAAAACACTGGCCAAATTCATCAGAACCGACCACTCATGGAGGCATGAGATGGTCTAGACCAAATTCCAACGGTAAAGCGTTAGAAATTTTTAATTAATCACATTGGAGCAAAAACAGTGTCTCCCATTTATTGCCAAATGAAAGTGTCTATACACGTTCATACTTTACCCCACCAGCCCACTTTATCTACCATTCTATCAATCTGAGTTAACATGGGCCAATAAGGGACACATCAGCATAGGTATAATTGAATTATTCAATATAGTAGAAACCATAAATATGATTTGTATTTCCCACCTAAGTAGACTATACTTCTTTAGTATTGCTGGACTGTTCATGTTTCAAAGTATTGAATGACTTAAATTCTTCTGAACTGAGTGTATATAAGATAAGAATAATTTCCTTCTTCAATGTGATAAAACAATGCACTATAATGAAACAACATAATTCATCAATCAGCGCCTGAACGAATCTCTATAACTTATCTACTGTCTTGTTAAGCGATCAAAGGGTTGAACATGTTTTGCATTAATGAAGATATGTAAGATTTTCTTATTGTGCCACTAGTTTAATTCGGCATGCTTATAGTTTCAATCCAAGAAGTAAATGTAAATGTTCAGTGTCTGCATTCATGTTTTTGTCGTTAAATATTTGTATTGTCAACATGTACAGCATGCAAATAATAGGAATCTAGTAAACATGGTTATATCAAGAATACTTACGCAATCAATTGACTATCATAAAAATTATGCAGAAAACAAATGTTACAAATTGAATAAGTTAAAGGGATATTGTCTACGAAAATAATTTTGTGTACTAACAAAAAGGCCTACAGAAAACTTGGTATTGTCTAATTCTAAACTTTAAAATATAAACGACAATAAAATAAAGTCGGTGTACTCTATTAATTTAAAAACCGAAAAAAAAACAATAATCTAAAGTTTTACAACAACAACAAAAAAAATAAAATTCATATTCATGAGATCTAATCCCGCCTTTAGCATCATGCACACTGTGTCAAACTTTGCTTAAACACTTTTACGGTAAATGCACGCTGTTAGCTATCTGTTTCTCGTCTCAGGTTTTAGTCCGTGTAGAAATTTTAAAGGCGACGATAACGCCAGAGTCTCCAAACAAAGAAAATGACAATATACCGGTAAATGAATTTGTTTAATTTGTCACTATAATGAACAACTGAAACATACATGTATGAGATCCAGACTGATGGCTGTATTAAATTTATACATTAAAAATATGTTTGTCGTCACGAAGGCAAACAAATAATCAACCACGTTGGTCTATTGTGAGCGAAATAAACCAAGTTTAATGCAATATTGGTTTTAAATGTAAACATGATACATGTTCAAAGTTATCTTTCATTACATTTCGGTCAAAATGACATCAAAAGATAGGAGTGTCCGACGAAAAATATGTGAATTTGGTAGAAAATATGCCTTTAAATGATGCTGAA
This sequence comes from Arcuatula senhousia, assembly GCA_963971305.1. Classification (NCBI taxonomy): domain Eukaryota; kingdom Metazoa; phylum Mollusca; class Bivalvia; order Mytilida; family Mytilidae; genus Arcuatula; species Arcuatula senhousia. Next base: position 73,642,803 of record OZ020306.1, on the reverse strand, counting down.
ATGGTATGGAATGAAAATTCATATACTCGGATAAAAAGATCACAAGTCTTGGCTGGGGAGAATAAGAATAACCAGCATTCATTCTTCTGTCAGTACTCCAAAATTTAAATTTAAGAATACAGTTTCTGTACAATAATTTTTTGTAACTTGAATAACCCCGTGAAAAAATACCAAAACAAAAAAGGACTGGGTCTGAAACAGGAAGTAAATGATCGAATGACCTAAAAAAGAGGGGGGGGGGGCGTAATGCCCCACAGGACAATTTTAACAATCCATTTATCATGTGACATGTTGTGTACGTTTGTATTAATCTGAGGACCAGCCTGTTAAATGCAGGAAAACGTCTAAAGATATGATCTGTAATATTCAATATACAGCTTAGCAGTCTGGAAAAAATAAGATGTGTAGTTTCATATTAAGCCTTTAGATGCAGAACAAATCAAAATAGCTTTACAAGTTATAATAATTAAACCTTATATGGAGATAAGGACAGTGTGTACTTATTCGGAAAATTCTTAATCGTTCTGAAACAAAAAGTTCAAAGCTTGGGTTCAAAGACGGACGGGAAGACACAGTGATTTGACTTGTCACTTCATGCATTAGTGCGATGAAAATATAAGCAAAACAAAAACAAAGTTAAAGCAAACGAAAAAATAACATATTATAGAACACAACAGAAAGGTTTACTGATATATAATATAACGAGCAGTACTCAATTTTTAATTAAAAATGAAATCATTTAAAGAATAGCTACGTTTGATGTAAAGTTTGTCAATACGGCATGTACCATGTGTATATGTTTTATGTAGTTTTGTACATTTTGTGATTGTTTTCGTTTACCATGTTTACATGACATCAATGATTTGATTTGAATGTGACGTAACGTCAATTTACAGGTGCCCGTCATGTGATTTGGTTGACATAATACAAACAAGATGTGAATGACAAGATTTTGACATGTCAAACTTTTACTTCAGAAAGTAATAAATATCGTAAAATTTAATGGTCAATATCCTACCTTGGTATAAGCTGAGTTAAAGTAGATTTATTTGTGTTATAGCTGCTATTCTTAATTAAACATAAACATGTACCTTGAATTATAAATCTGATCTCGGAAATGTGCCCCCATTGAAAAAGAAGATGCTACAGTCCTGCTTTATCCTGATTCCTTGAAGCACCAGATGGCCCTATCAGCATCTTCCTGTACTTGACTACATGTAGTAAGTTCTGTTTAATTCGACCGAAAGATATGTACCGATAGAGTTCAATCTTTCTTCTTTTATCGTTTTTCCTTAGTACATGTAGTAAGGTCTGTTTTTCGACCGAAGGTATGTACCGATAGAGTTAAATCTTTCTTCTTTTATCGTTTTTCCTTAGTAAGTTCTGTTTTTCGACATAAAGATATGTACAGACAGAGTTCAATTCTCTTTTTCCTTAGTTTTTCGACAGAAAGTAAAAGATATGTACCGACACAGGCGACAGAGTTCAATCTTTCTTCTTTTATCGTTTTTTCTTCATGGTCATGTTGTAATGATTCAATTCCAGGAAAGCGGCTGGTTCCTTTGGTTTTACAATGGTTCAAACAGAAGGGTTCAAATTATTTTAACAAATATTAAAAGCAATGTGTGTCCATGCTTGTTGATTCAATGTCCTACTGTTATACAAGGTTGGCTGGATAACTTTCAAATTTTTCTCCAATAATGTCAAAACAACTGTCCTAAATTCTGACGAGAATATCGCACCATATAAATGCTTCTTAAATTCAGCAAATTTGTCCTCTAATTATAGGGTAGAATAAAGGATTGCTTGGATTAAAAATCACAAATTTTGTTTCATTCGTCCATCAATGTCAACATATGTATAAAATTATAAAACCCGGAACAAAAAACGGATAGTAAATTACGGAGTAGAAAAATCGAAATATTATTAATCTCGCTTTCATTAAACTGGTTTATCTTATAAATAGATAAACCTCATTAATGAGTACTGCTTTTTACCTGTTCCCATGAGAAGCAAAAAGATAACACTCCGATTTGAAACCGAGAATACAGAATTACTTCAGATGCATACTAGGTATTCTTTTCTTACAAGTACTGTGAAAGTACTTAAACTCGTGGGTATCAATTTTCGTGGTTTGACCAAAATTTGCTAGTTCGTGGATTCATAAATTCATGGATTTTTTATTTTGAAGAAAAAAAATGTTGATATTTGTTCATCTGTTTACCATTTCAGCACATGAAAGTGAGCATTTTACTTGTATATTAAATTAAAGTTTTTATTCTTAAATAAACATATGCCAGTTTATTTTCGTCTTCATTATGTAATTGTCCATGATTAATGTGTTAAAGAGCTTGATTATCTTATTAATTAAGCTGTAAAGGTGTGAAAAAAACCTGGCCAGACTTAATTGATTTATGGCGGTGAAAGGGATTAACATTGATAAAATTATCCTAGGGTGTTTGTATAACAATTTGGAACTGTTTATAGCTTCAGGTGACAGGACATGTTTATGATTTTGGCAATTTAAATATATTTCAATTGATATGTTTTATATACCAGTAGTTTTTCCAATGTACATATTCAGTGTATAAGAATTGTGAAAATGAACACTTTACAACAAAACGTTCCAATAAACCGGAAGTGAATTTATTCTTTAAAAGACAATAACATCTGTTGAGTTGTTCCAAATAAACATTACAACAACTTTTCTATGATATATTTAATGATTGATTAGCTTATATCCAAGGTATGTCTGTTACCAAATAGCTTGAAAAACAATTAAAATGAACTTAAATGGCTATAAAGCATCAGTTTACAATGAAGATCTCATCCAAAGTTTTTACCATAAAAGAGCCTTTCCAACAAGATATTATTTCGTTGGATTCTTAAATTCGTGGATCAGCCTACCCACGAAAACCACGAAAATTTGTACCCCACGAAAAAAAAGGAATTCACAGTAAAAATTTGCCTTATTAAGGCATCAAAAACACTTAGCCTTAAGCAAATTCAGTGTGCATTAATTTATGAAAACAGTTTTTTTCAACATTTTAGAAACAATAATACATATGTCTGATCAATTGACAAACGTTTATGCATTACTATACACTTTTCTTTATCATGACATACTTTTGCCAATTACTTTTTAGACTCAGCTAATATGTCGTCTAAAAGTTGGTAGTAAGTTAAATGTTCAAATTTATTCTGCTAATCTTTTCTGGTTAGTAATGTTTCTCTTTAAAGTAAATCAGAAAGAAGCAGAGATACCAATGGTGTATCCGAATGTCAAAAGAACAAAAGAGCAGAGACAAAACCAGTAAACACAAACAAGAACGGGACAAAAACAGACAACATGTAAAACATGGAAACACAAAATAACTGAATATCAATCAACAACATGAACTCCAGTCGAAACAAGAGTGAACTCGGGAGCTCCGGAAGAGTAAGCATTTCCTACTTGCTATAGCACATACGTCGCGTTGCAAATTGTCAATTCAGCGTGTCAAATCCGGTAAAAGATTTGCTATAGCACACCCGTCGCGTTTCTCAATAAATAATAACTATGTAACGAACGAACACTAGTTGTTTTGTTTTTACACAGTCAATTCAGCTCCCATTTAAAAATAAAATTGTACAACCTGATTCGTTGAACACCATTGTTATAGAAAGATTCAGCAGGTATAAAAAAGTATAAGTAATGGTCTTATAACATTTAAAAAATTACCTTGAATATGAGTTGGTAAAATACTTTGCATGGAGAACTGTGTTTTCAGTTCTTTGAAGTCTGAAAAATATGTTTAATATGCTGAGTGAAACCAAAAAAGTGTAAGTGATTAAAAAAGCATGGAATCATGTATTCAGTGAGTTTTATTATTGGCTGAACTTATTATTTAGAACGCCAAATAAACTATTAAGTACTACTTTTTCTAAGAATCAGGCAGATACCATTAATAAGGTGGCACATCGATAATAAATACACACAAAAAAGTCAACAGAGGTAGGAAAAGCAACCCCAGTAAACTTTGTTTTGACCACTAAATTTTCCAGTCTATCTTGGGTTAAGGAGATATTACCAGTCAAAATTTAGTTACATTGTATATTGAAAAGTACGGGAAAATTTCCCGCCATATGTTTGTTCTATGTAACCAATCAAAAAATATCTAGGCACCTAATACATATTAAGATGTAAAAACTGCATTGGGTTTGTTTTTATGGTAAAATGAATGCATCTATACCCCAAAATCTGTAATTGGAAATAATCGATGTGCCACCCACTGCCTGATCCTTATGTGGAATAGTACTAAAATCGATCATCGCCAGTTCTACGCTAACAGAGACACAAAAATGGCAATCTACTTCAAAATTGAAACTATTCTTTGCTTTGTTTGCTTACGCCTTTCGATAAAAAGTCATTTGAAGAAATTATATATAAAAAATAAGCAACACCACTTTATTCGAATTAAAGATATTAAAGAAACAAAATTGCATGCATTTTGCAATGAAAACGTTACTACGACATCATTCAAAGCAATGACGTGCGGAAGTTGGCGTTACGTAGAACACATTCGATTTTGACACCTATTTTATCCATAACTCCTGTTTTAATGCGCACAGAAACACAATTTAAACTTATGTTTTAAAAAGAAGCACAGGGTTATTATATTATTGTGTGTTTATTTGTGATTTGTTATTGATAAGAACAGGGGGAAGTTTGAGCCAAAAAACTAGTTTAAACCAGACACATTATTAATTTGTCTTTCCTAAGCCAGGAATCGTTATCAAAGCTGATGTTTGTATTTGTCGAATATTAATGTTAATTGTTTTTTGTCAAGGAGGGGTTTTTCATTGACAAAAAAAGAAGCAAAGGTACCAATAGGGTATCCGAATGTCAAAAGTCCGAAAGAACAGAAACAAAACCAGTGAACACCAACAAGAACGGGACAAAAACAGACAACATGTAAAACATGAAAACACAAAATAACTGAATATCAATCAACAACATGAACTCCAGTCGAAACAAGAGTGAACTCGGGAGCTCCGGAAGAGTAAGCATTTCCTACTTGCTATAGCACACCCGTCGCGTTGCAAATAGTCAATTCAGCGTGTCAAATCCGGTAAAGGAAGACAAAACAACACCCTATGACAAACCGACATCTGCACTCAACTGAAAGATCGAAATCCCATATTTGTCTATAATTGCATGTAAATTTGTCAAAGGGATTTGTTTTGTCTTTCTTAACCGGATTTGACACACTGAATTGAACGTTGGCAACATGACGGATGTACTATAAAAAGCAGGAACAGCTCAATCTTCCGCTGCACAACGAGTTCACTTTCGTTGCGACTTGAGCTCGTGTTGTAAATTAATTTTTTTCTGCTTTCTGTTGTATGTTCCTTCGTGCTCTTTGCGTTCGTGTTCACAGGTTCTGTCTTTGCCCTTTCGGACTTTTGACATTCCGATATCCGACTGTTTCTATCCTCTTTGCATTTTTCTTTGGTACATCTCTAACTCTTCCCTTCCCCTTTCATAAAAAAAATCAAATGTGAGATTAATCAACATGTTTTTGGTTAGATTAGGTTTTTACTCTCTTATCAGTCTAGTGAAATATGACAGACTTTCAGTTAGTTACTTGACTCAATTGCCGTTTTTGTTATATACAAGTTAAGAAGCATTTTGTTCTTGATTTATTCCAAAACAATGACAACGTTTGGTAACAACTTGTGCCATGACGTTTAACGTGTGAAGCATCTGTTGTGCTGTGTAGAACATATAGAGTATTTTATCTACTAAAGGGATTGTTTAAATAAACTATTGTTGTATTAATCAAACATTTTAACATAAGACATTTGTAAATTAAAAATTCTGCGAGTTTTAATTTATATCCAAATAATATACCAAGGTGTGTCTGCACTTTATATTGTAATTCAAATGACAACAAAGGTCCAAACAATAAATTATCTTAATAAATCGTCTTTATATATGTACCTGTTTGAAGTCCAGTAGCATTCTGGCTTAGATTCGTGATATCTAAAAAAACAGATTTAAAAAAAAAGTGTACATTATTTTGTAATTGTATTTTACTTACCAAGATCAACCTTTTAAATAATCAAAACAGGATAGAGAGTTATTATTAGTATTCAAACTTAATACAGACGTGGGTAAAATACCAAATTTCATACCAATCTAGTAAATGAATCTAACAAAAATCGTTGGTTGCTAGACTATCATATGCTTATTTGATATAAAAAATCGGTCTGTCAAATCCCATAATGAAGGGCAACACAAAACCCTATGACAATCCATCATATGTACACATCATAGAAACATGTAACGTCTTCCATTATAGATTTGTTTTTCAAATTAGAGTTTATATCGTACATGTGTTAGGTTGTGTTGCTTACACATATTCCTAATCTCGTTATCTACTATATCTCATAAAAAATGAGCCAAGCCAACGATCGAGGTTAACATTACTCCATGCTTTCGTTGTGTAAGACTTGGCGAGCTATTAAGGAAATCTTGATAGTTCCATTCAGGATTGTAAGCATTCGAAAAATCGTGTTGTGATATGTAAATTTTATAAGCTTGGGCAGAAAAAAGAATGCACGTAGTTTACAATCGGACAATATGTTTGTCCTTAAGCTCTTTCGAAAATCTTCTTTAATTCCGAGTAGTAGATCTATATCTTAGGTCGCCGACTATCTAGAACATACAGTGTTGTTTTATCACAAGTACCACAAGATCTATGGGATACTAGTATATGAAAGACATATATTGAAAAAGACATCAAATGTTTAACCGAAGGTGAAGCTAAAAGATAGGCTAGTCTACGATCTTTTTTTTTTATCTAAAAGTGATTTAAAAAATCTGATTCGTATGAATACAGAAATACAATCAACAAGCAAAAGTGTAGAATTTGTGACTATTGGAAGACTGAAAAACTGCAATACATTCTTATAAAAATACGTTTAATCAGGTGTGCCAATCATTATTAAAGCTTTGTAGAATTTGGAATAAAATTCTTTAGAATTCTTTAGTATCAATCTAAAGCAACAACAATCGAAATATTTATGCAGGCTGGATTTTTTGCCGTCAGTATTGATGTCATTTGGGAGACCCAGCTAAACAACATACCGTTGTGATTCCTTTGTACATATGACTGATGAAGATCTGAATCATTTTTTTTTGGTAATCTTAAAACACGTTCATTTGTAAGTTTACATTAATTTTCTATTTTAAAAAAATAAAAAAAATGGGAATGGCCCATGAAAGAAATCTTGGATTCCGTAATATAGATTCTAACCTTAAGCCTAACCAAAGCAAACTAAACAACAAATATTATTTTCATTTGTTTGATAATAAAATCAGATTAAGTGTGTGTGTGTTGGAAAAAAGGTGAAATTAGTCCATTTACCTGTCTTTAGATCTTTAACATTTTCTTTCACTTCTGTTATTTCTAAAATTGAAGGATTTGTAAAAGTACCTTTCAGAATAATTATTGCAAATCTATTTAAATATGGTTTCTAATAATTATTGTTTAGGTATGTATTCAAGGTAAAAAATCAATAATAAGTCTTTTATAGATCAATGTATGTATTCAAGATAAAACAAAATAAGTAATAAGTGTTTCATAGATATTTATTAAAGGTAAAGATCAATAATAAGTGTTTTATAGATATGTATTAAAGGTAACAAATTTCACAGAAAACTCTCTCAAAACAGGTATGGTTAAATTTAATCTAATTAAAAAAAAAACAACATTTTCAATAGGAGTTAAAAATATATTACCGGCATGATCAAGGCACCGTCTACATTCAAACACAGCATTTTATTCAAAGGACATCATTTGCAAGTAAATAAAAAGAGGAGCACGTTTAACACTAGATAATAATAGTTTTTTTTTTCATATAAAGTTTAATTTGCAATTTTGGCAATGAAATGGATCTTTGTACTTACTGAATAATAAGTTATAGTTTAATAATGTATATCAAAATATGGCTAATATATTATATACCTTCTTTCAATTCCTCTAAAACTGTCCGCTTTAAATCGTCAATTTGACAAATAAAATATTGAATCTCAACATCACTGATCAGTCTTAAGTTTTTGAGGTCGTCACATTTGATTTGTAAACCCGTCCCTCCCTGTCGTAGGATCGCCTATAAAACGAAAAGAAGTACACATCGTGAGAGTTTTTATTCGACGCAACATACAATATGGGCGCCAATTAAGAAAAAGTGGTGCGTTGAACCAGGTTTTTAGGCACCAAACATCCTTCATAACTTGCTATCATAGGGTACGGGAACACAAAGCCAAACACGTTTTTTTGAGGCATTAATGGAATAACAAGATGATACTCTCAGTACCACAAACCGCAAAGAAAACTAATACAAACAATCACGAATCCTTTCATCTGCTATAAAATTGAAATTGAAAAAGAAACAATTTATTGAAAAAAAACAATTTGTTGCTATGGTATCCAAATATTTTAAAAATAATTTTAATTAAAAATATGGATGTTTTTTCCCCAAATTTTGATAAATTAAGTGTTGCTTTCTCTAGAAATTGGCTCTATTTTGGAATACAGAAAAGGGGCCTATTTGCTTGGCAGGTAAAATTTGCAGTGCTTAAAAATGAAACTTTTTATGGCGCTAAAATAGCAAAACAAATCAAAAACGGCGATTACCCTGCTTAAGGTTTTTTTTCCTGAAAATTGATCATGTGCCTCACAGGAAAATAATAAAAGGTTTAACATATTTGGGAAGAAGGCTGTTCAAATTGCTTGTAGAAAATGATTGTTGGCACCGTTTTTTCACGTTTAATAAGCAAATTATTGGTGTTTCTATGGTAAATATGTAATGCAAAATCTGGTTTTTATACCGTTTGTTCTGAAAGTTTGTATATTTCTGATCGATTTGATGTATACATGTAGTTTTGATAGATATACCATTCCATTGCTACAGAACATGTAAGTAAAGGGTAAGTTACCCAAAAAAGTTGGGAGAACGGCGGAGCTTTTCTAAGCCTTTGACTTCGCCAACCCATTTTACAGAGCATTTAAATAGACGTAGATTTTACTTGGGGTATAAATGGACTATAACAAACCACGATGTCGCTGTCAAATATATTAACGTCATCAAATTAAATTACAAATGTATAAGGAATACTTTTTATTCTGAAACCTATTATAACATATAAAAAGGTAACTATACGTTCACATCATATGTGAACGGCTTTCCGATTTATTAGGCGAAAAAAGGATAGAAACCATGTTGTAATGCATTAGTTAGTGGTATTCTTTTAAAGTGCTGTTTGAAACTGAAAAAGTAAATAATTTTCTTTCATATTCAATTCACTTACGCCATATAGACACGACCAGTGTGTATTAAAATCACTGTTAGTCATCACATTTCTGTCAGTATGTGCCAATAGATTTCGAACAAATTTAATTCTAGCAATATCATCTCCCATGCTGGTCTCAGTAGGTGGTGGAAGCGCATCCCAACCATTGGTCGGTGGTAATATTGTCGTCAAATTCCGTATCAAACATACCATAAGAGAGAGGTCAAAGGTCGCAGAGCTTGCATTAGAACCTTAAATTGAATATTTTTACAACTTTCAATTATGAAGGAGAAAGGTTCTTAAAGCCAAAATCCTTTATAAAAGAAATTTCAGATTTTAGTACCAACTTAATTGCCCTTGAAAAAAAGGATTGAAATGAAATGATCTTAAGGAAGAGAAAGACATAAAAACATTTCGCTCTAAGAATTAAACCTCAACAACAGCACTAATCATCACGGATGTTAGAAGTCAAAATTACAACAAAATTCCAGACATTTTATTTTGTTACGCCTGTTGCGCGAGAATTTAATGCTCGTCATATGTGCTCAGGTTTTGATACTTTCGAAACTGACTGCTTACATTTTTTGAATTTATTTGAAAATTGACGTTTGTGTAAGGTTTTATATCGCAATTTCCATTCTAATATGTGCTTTTTAAGTTATATTTATATATAAAACACTCAAAAGAACATGCAAATCGAGCCATTTATAGATAGATCATTCGAACCCATTCAAAATCTATATAGCTATATTGATCGGTGTTTCTGTCGTGTTTTGGTATTTATACCATGGGACCAGCTTCATCAGTGGCTATACCAAAGATTTTTTTGCAAAGGCTTACAATGCTTTCGATCATTCTTGTTTGGACTTCCTATTACCTTAAGTTCTTAAGATTCGTACAGACATTTTGGAAATCTTACAAACTAGAAATGACTCGAACTTTGAGTACAATATTCCAGGTAGACATAGTATCATTTTGTGGGTCACCCTTGCACAATCTAGGGCATCTTATTGACAAAATATTATTACTTTTTGTGCAGAAACTAGACACTCATTTAAGACACACTTTATCATAAATATTGAAAAAATGAAAATAAAAACATATTAGCCGTACAGTGAAACTTCTCTAAACCGGCCGCCACAGGGACCATAAAAAATGGCCAGTTTAGAGGGGTGGCCGGTTTTGTGGGTGTCTCCTTAATGTCCATCAATGTTACAACCCATGATCAAAATATAGTGATTTTAAATTCATAAAGTATATTCTTTATCTTATACCTTACGAAAGCTGTCTCAGTTATATTTAAAACTAAAATTTTGTTTCCTTATTTTATATTTTTATTATTTTGATATTAAATTTGATTTGTTATGCAATGCTAAAAAAGTGAGTATTTAAAGATCAGATAGTTTTATAATACATGTTATATGGACAACACTTTTGGTTGATTTTATAAGTTGGCAAAATACTTTATCAGTCTGGCATAAATTAAAATGCATTACATATCAAGTTTTAAAATCATTTCAAAAGACTAATTTTCATCCCATTGATCATTTTAATCTCATTTATTTCAGTTTACATGATTCAATTGCCTATAAATATTTTGATCAGCTTGGACAGAAAGATTTTAATAAACAAATTATGTCATTATAACTTGCAAAGGTGCAATTTTTAATACAATAAATCCTTTTAATTATCATGTTAGATTAATTGTTTATATAATAATTAAAATTGACTTGTGTATGGCTTCAAAATTCTTTAATTTGCTTTTATAAATAACTCGTTTTGACAACTTTATGACCTGTGGCATTGATTGCTTGGCCAGTATTCAGGGGTTTAAATTACTTGATTAATGAAGAGAAGGTGGCCGGTGTACGGTTTGGAGGGGTGGCCGGTATTGTGAGGAAAATTTACATAGAATTTTAATAGAATTTTGCAGGGACTTTTTGAAATGGCCAGTTTAAAGGGGTGACCAGTTTTCAGGGGGTCCGGTTTAGAGAAGTTTCACTGTATTTGATGCTAGTATAACTAGAAATTATCTAATATAACCCTTCACTCTAATGTAAATAATGGCCACCCTTACAATACCAAAAATAATTGTAAAACTTCTGTTCAATGATCTCAAGTTCAAAACCGAAACTATATGAAAATTAACACTAGTAAAACACGTAACTTCAACACCTCTAACAGTGGATATCAAAAAAGTTCACCATGTAATGCTCCAAAATGACAAACATGCAACAGATTAATCAGGAACATCACTGTAAAATCTTCTGTAAACGGACAAACATTTTCTATTCGCTCATTGAAGATCTGAGCTGACTTACAAACAATTTGATATATTTAATTACATGATCAAAACCTAGATGCAACGTTCAATGGCAGATATTTATCAAAACGAACAGCTGAATATCTGTATCGCTGTCGTCGTTTTAAAAAAAATATATTAAATGCCTTTTATATCAACATCAAAAAAAGCATTATCATGACTTTCAGTACATAAAGATTCATCCCATTGAAATCATGAAAAGAGATTCTAATTTAAGCAAACGTTAACTAGTTTTGCAAGTTAAGACGACTTGCAGATCTAGAACGTCTTGACGTGCAAAACTGGAGTGGATTAAAAAACTCCAAACGGCTCACCCTCTGGGTCTTAACGATAACACCATGGGACAAGGTAACATATATTGATCTTCAAACTTTAATTTCATGAATTTAACGGTTTTTCGTAACGGGAAAAGCGGTCGGATGGTAGGCGAATTAATCGTAATACCAGAATACAACATCGTTCAAATATTATATGTACTATTACTGATCTTGTTAAAATATTTAAAAGCAATTGAATACATCAATCACTTTGTAGAATGTGTTCTTTACCTATTTCTAAACTAAACTATATTGAATTGGACTGTGAAACTATATCTCACGCCAGTCCCTTATATGAAGGTGCACTTATCATAAGTGCATTCTGTAATTGTAAACTGTTTCCAAAAAAATGATAATCCTCTAGACCAAACTCGACATTTTTTTCAAATTAACTAATATTATTAGAGGACTTGATTTTATAAACAAATCTGGCATATTTGTTGATCAAAAAATCAAAGATCTCATTCCATCTTATTTGTCTAATACTGAACCTCATATTGCATCTTATAAATATAAAACACATACCCGTAACATTATTTTAATTATACGTCAACCACTACTGATGAGAACTGGATACGAATATTCCTTTGTCATGTGATTGTACCAATTCTGATTTAAATATTTTACCTGTGACCATGTTGTTACCGGTGACCTTACCATCGTCAAGGACTCAGGGGTAATACATGTTCTGTAAAGGGCCCAAAAGTTACACCCTCAAAGATCAATTGAAATTCTTTTTTCGATTGTATCAAAACTGCACTTCTCTCTTACTGTAAATCGTGAATCTAGAGAGAAGGAGCAGATACTAAATCAATTGACAATTTTATGAATAACTTCATGTCAAACTCAGTTGTTAAACTCAGAAATAAATCATTTTCAAAACTACTTTGTAGAATTTCGTCCAAATACATATCATAAAAGAGTTAAGTCAAAATGCGTTCACTTGGTTAACAATTCGTTTTCGTTCCCGCGGATAAAGCTGCCCATAATGTCGTTATTGTATGACGAAAATATTACCTTGAAGTATTGATGCAAGAAAATAAAAGCTCTAACATTTTTATTCACGTACAATCTACAGAATCTAATATTATTGAGGATCATATTTTAAAAACCACATCACTACGAGCCGCTCCAACATACAATAAACTACCTACAATGTACTGGATCCCTTAATTACAAAAAATCCTTATAAATCTCGTTTCATATCTGCTTCAAGTAAGTGTACTCTCACTAATATTTCTAAAGTCCTATCTCTTGCTTTGACTACTATGAAAGAATTTATTATTCGATACTACAAAAAGGTATGCGAAAACAGTGGTATAAATCATTTTTGGAGTGTGAAAAAATTCGTTCGATGTTTTAGACAAACTGTGCGCTTTTGAAGGTACTTACTATACAGTTGATAGCTACGATTTTCTACTTTGTACACTAGCCTTCCTCACTATCTTATAAAAAAGCAAGTTGAATATCTCGTTGAATGGTGTTTCGATATTTCTTAAGGTGATAATATCTGCTCTAAAGTTTCAAAATTACAAATATCAAAACGCGGGTATAAACGGTTAATTTTGATATGCTATATATCGATATTTCAAGGAGTAACCTCTCATCAGTAGCATTTAAATAAAAAGATTGGAAGGTCAAATCCAAACTGTTGAAAACGAAAAGTACTCAAAACCAAAACGTTCGAACAAGGAAGCCAAATCCAGCACCGAGGATATCGACCATGTGCATTACAAGGAAAGAAACCTAGTGTTTTAAACAATTTAGAATTTAAAAATCGGAAATTTCAGCAACAAAATATTAGAAATTTTATGGTAAATCGTGTCAGACAAGTCTGACTACCAGGCTTGTGATTACCCTCGGGGACCTCTGGTCCACCAGCAGCGGTTATCGCCCAGTGGTTTCAAAATTACAAATACAAAAAAGCGGGTATAAACGGTTATTTTGGATAGGCTTTATATCGATATTTCAAGGAGTAACCTCTCATCAGTAGCATTTAAATCAAAAAATTGGAAGGTCAAATCCAAACTGTTGAAAACGAAAAGTACTCAAAACCAAAACGTTCGAACAAGGAAGCCAAATCCAACACCGAGGATATCGACCATGTGCATTACAAGGAAAGAAACGTGGTGTTTTAAACAATTTAGAATTTAAAGATCGGAAATTTCAGCAACAAAATATTAGAAATTTTATGGTAAATCGTGTCAGACAAGTCTGACTACCAGGCTTGTGATTACCCTCGGGGACCTCTGGTCCACCAGCAGCGGTTATCGCCCAGTGGTTTCAAAATTACAAATACCAAAACGCGGGTATAAACGGTTAATTTGGATATGCTATATATCGATATTTCAAGGAGTAACCTCTCATCAGTAGCATTTAAATCAAAAGATTGGAAGGTCAAATCCAAACTGTTGAAAACGAAAAGTACTCAAAACCAAAACGTTCGAACAAGGAAGCCAAATCCAGCACCGAGGATATCGACCATGTGCATTACAAGGAAAGAAACGTGGTGTTTTAAACAATTTAGAATTTAAAAATCGGAAATTTCAGCAACAAAATATTAGAAATTTTATGGTTTATCGTGTCAGACAAGTCTGACTACCAGGCTTGTGATTACCCTCGGGGACCTCTGGTCCACCAGCAGCGGTTATGGCCCAGTGGTTTCAAAATTTCAAAAACCAAAACGCGGGTATAAACGGTTAATTTGGATATGCTATATATCGATATTTCAAGGAGTAACCTCTCATCAGTAGCATTTAAATCAAAAGATTGGAAGGTCAAATCCAAACTGTTGAAAACGAAAAGTACTCAAAACCAAAACGTTCGAACAAGGAAGCCAAAGCCAGAACCGAGGATATATTATTTATTTTATATTAGCAGCTAGACTCATAAAGGTTACGTCAATTGGACTGATGCAGAAATGATAACTGCTCTAAATTATCTTTCGGACAACATTGATATTCGTTTAGGGAGAACAGTTTATCACCAAGTTATTGGTATCCCCATGGGAACTAATTGTTAACCTTTTCTGGTATTGTTATAAATCCCAATATATGGCTAAACTTCAAAAAGTCCTCAACAGACATCTCATTGAAACTTTTAACAATACATACAAATGTTTAGACAACAATCTTTCTCTAAACAATCCCACAATTTCTTATTCTACTATACGGAAATATATCCCAAGGAATTAACTTTGAATAAAGCTAACCTTACCGGTGGCAGATGCCAATTTAAAGATCTAGATTTAAGTATTATCAATGGAAAATTACACGTCTAATATATATGATAAACGAGATTACTTTTCATTTCCTATTGTTAATTTTCCTTTTCTACAGGGAGATGTACCACTTGCTCCGTCTTACAGATAGAAAATAAAGAGATGTGGAATAAGTGTACGCGACACAGCCCACAATTAAACGGTAATTTAGAAAAACCACAATGGACAACCGCCAGCAGCCTTCAACGAGGCCATTTGGCACTGCTCGCGGTTATGCAATTTGCCCATGGTCTAAATAAGATGCATATAATTCAAATCCAGCCCTGAAATAGTCACAGATAGACCCCCTTCTTAAACAAGGAACAGAAAACATCAAAAAGACAAGTACAAACGAAAGCTTTGTCAAAGATTCCTGGCTTAGGACAGGCACATGTCATATGTGGCGGGGTTAAACTAGTTTTTTGGGCCCAACCTTCCCCCTATCAATATTCCTAGACAAAGCACAAAAACTAAACACACAATAAAAATCAAATCGATCAAAGTCCAATTCTACTAGAGAGAACCTAAGACAAAAAACAAGAACAAACAAAAGGACGGTAAAGGAACTCTCTATAGAACACTCGCTGTTACTGACAGCTAGCTGAGAATAATCAATCGACTGATGTAAAAAAATCAAACGTATCGATTTTAAATCCGACACAACACTTCAAGCAATAATGATTTAGTGAAGTGTCATCACACAAAACCGACACGCTTGATCGCTATAATGCTTAAAAATGACAATAGTAAGAACGTTTATGGAAGTTTTAAAGCGAGTATCAAGTTTTCAATATTTCTGCCAAAAAACACTAAATTCAAAGATTTAACCAAGATATTCATTTCATATCCTTTCCGTCATAAATTTTGAAGCCAATTTTTCATTTCTATTGGATTGCTTTTAAATTTGTGAGCTTTATAAAAAAACATTACCATAAAATACAGGATGTGATATTCCTTTCACTATAAGAAAGTGACGTGTACAATTAAATTTTTCAATAAGAGATCGATACTTGTGGAAGAATTTAGAAAAAGATTTTACTAATTTGTGGTATCGATAACCTTGTTTCAATAATTTTTCAGTAATAAAACGGTTTTTATTATTAAAATCAGAAACACAACTGCAGATCCGAGCATATCTTACTAACTGTGAAATGTAAACCCCGTATGACGGCGCTAGTGGAACATCTCCTTCAAGATAAGGAAAATTTATAATGGGGAAGGTAAAGTCGTCACGTTTATCATATACTTTGGTATGTAATTTTCCGTCAATAATACTTAAATCTAAATCTAAAAAAGGACATCTATCACCGGTGACGTTAGATTTGATCAAGGTTAATTCAGAAGGATAGATATCTGTAATAAAATTAGAAAATGAAGGATTGTTGAGTGCAAGAATGTCATCTAAATATCTAAAAGTATAATTGAAAGTTTCGATTAGGTTCTGTTTGTTCGGGTCTTGTTGTAATTTAGCCATAAATTGTGATTCATAACAGTATAGGAAAAGGTCGGCTATAAGTGGTGCACAATTAGTACCCATAGGAATACCAATAATTTGGCGATAAATTTGTTTACCAAAACGTATGTAAATATTATCTAACAAATAATTTAGAGCAGTAATAGTTTCTGCATCAGTCCAGTTAATGTAACCCTTTTGAGTCTCGTTACTAAAAAATGATTTACTAAATGATTTTGAAACTCTAGAACAGATATAATCACTTTTAGATTTGTCAAAACACCATTTAACCAAATATTCAAATTTCTTTTTAATCAGATTATGTGGAAGGTTAGTATATAAAGTAGAAAAATCGTAACTATCAACGGTATGAAAAGTATTTTCAAAAGCACGAAGCTTGTCCAAAACATCAAGAGAATTTTTTACACTCCAAAAATAATTAATTCCACTGTTTTCGAATACCCTTTCACAGTATTGAATAATAAATTCCTTAATAGTAGTTAAAGTAAGTGATAGAACTTTGGAAATATGGGTTAAAGAACACTTACTCGAAGCAGAGATAAAACGAGACTTATATGGATTTTTGTGCAATTTAGGTATCCAGTACATAGTAGGTAACTTAAAGTATGTCGGGGCAACTCGAAGTGCTGTGGTCGCTATGATATGATCGTCAATGATACCTGATTCTGTCGAATGCACGGGAAAGAAAGTGTTCGAATTTTTTATTTCATGGATTAAAACCTCAATGTAATACTTTCTTCATACCACAACGACATTGTTAGATGCTTTATCGGCGGGAACAAACACGTATCGCAAACCAAGTAAACGGATTTTTGACTTTATTCTATTAAGGTAAGTATTAGGCCTAAAATCTACAAATGAATTTTGAAATTGGCTAATTCTGAGTTGAACAATTGCCATAAATTTATTAATAAAACGGTCAAGAGATTTTGAGTCGGCCCCTTCTCTCCTGATCCAAGATTTGCAATAAGAGAGAAGGGAAGTTTTGATACAATTTAGGCAGGAATTCCAATTAATTTTAGTAGGTGGTCTAAACTTTGGTCCTTTTTTCAAGAAATTGATAACCTCTGGGTCATTGACGATTGAAAGGTCTCCGGTAAAAACATGATCACAAGGAGCATATCTGAAATCAGATTTAGCACAGTCGCATGTTAAAGGAATATTCGTGTCTAGTTCTTCATCAGTTGTAGTTGTTGTATAGTTAAAAATAATGTTACGTGTAGGTTTCTTATATTTATAAGATACAATAGGTGGTTCGGTATTAGAAAAATAAGGTGGAATGAGATCTTGAATATTAGGATCCATAAATATACTAGATATATTTATGAAGTCAAGTCCTCTATTAATGTAGGTTAATTTTATAAAATGTCGAATGTGGTCTTCTGGGTTTTCAATTTTGGGAAACAGTTTATAATAACAAAAAGAAGAGATGATGAGTGCACCTTCATATAATGGACTTGCATGAGATATAGTACTACATTCCAAACGGATACTGTTTAATTTAGAAATGGGTATTGAACATAATTTACAAAACAGATGGTGACGTCCATTATTTTTAAAGATTTTAATAAGATCAGTTATACTTGAGTCAGAGCGGTGTTGTTTTCTGACATTACGATTTATTCGTTTACCATGCGACCGTTTGTTCCGTTTACGAGGAATCACTAAATTCATGACATTTATGTTTGATGATCTTGATATGCTACCCTGTCCCATGATGTTATCGTTAAGACCCAGAGGGTATGCGGTTTGTAATTTTTTGATCCAATCAAGTTCAGCAAGTCGTCTTTCTCTACGAAACTGTCTTTTACTTAAATTTAAATCTCTATTAATAATTTCAAGTGGTTGAACTTTAATATACTTAATGTTGTGGTTGTGTTTATGTAAGTGTTGATAAAGATAGCATTTATACTTTTTAAAGCGGCGAAAGCGATACAGATGTTCAGAAGTTCTTTTCGACAAATACCTACCAGTCTCCCCGACATACTGAATATTACAATTAGGTTCGGATCAAGATATTAAATAAATTAAATTTGTTGTGCGTCAGTTAACATCTTGGGTCAATTTAGTAGAGAAAGTTCGTCCATTTATACTAGATGTAACAGTGGTGTTTCTGATTAACCTGTTTCACGTTTGTCATTTCGAAGCACTACAGGGTAAGACTTTAGGATATCCACGAAAAGAGCTATTAAACGTATTGCATGTGTTATGAAGATTCTTTTGTTGTTTGGTATTTGATGATTGGACTGATGGTTTAAAAGAATTTACGGTATAGGAAGAGTGGCTGGTTATATTAGATTGAAGGTTATTGTTGGATGTGGATATCCTAGCTTGTGGTTTTGAGTTGTTGTATTTTTTACCATTTCGTAAAATCATGATTAAGGTTGTAAGGAGAGAAAGGGATGTTCCATGACAAAACAGGACGGGACCGAAAAATATATGCATTCAGCATTATATAATAAAAAAAGTACCACAGTTTAAATAGTCTTGCTAAAACTACTAGTGATTTCCGACAAGGTTCATAATACACGCGACAACACGGAAACAAATACAGGGATTGGTAGAATAAAGCAAGACAATTTAGTTAATTGCAGAAGTGGGCAAAAAATAAAGATGTAATATAAGTACAAGGTGGTTGAAAATATTAAAAGCTATCTCGCATACAAAAATTACCATCATTAAAATATATAAGAGCATACACCTCAAGCACGGGGATACGTTTTACAGCATCCACACGGCACAGGAGACAAACTCTGCAAAAAATAGAAAATAAAGAGAAGTGGAATAAGTGTACGCGACACAGCCCACAATTAAACGGTAATTTAGAAAAACCACAATGGACAACCGCCAGCAGCCTTCAACGAGGCCATTTGGCACTGCTCGCGGTTATGCAATTGGCCCATGGTCTAAATAAGATGCATATAATTCAAATCCAGCCCTGAAATAGTCACAGATAGACCCCCTTCTTAAACAAGGAACAGAAAACATCAAAAAGACAAGTACAAACGAAAGCTTTGTCAAAGATTCCTGGCTTAGGACAGGCACATGTCATATGTGGCGGGGTTAAACTAGTTTTTTGGGCCCAACCTTCCCCCTATCAATATTCCTAGACAAAGCACAAAAACTAAACACACAATAAAAATCAAATCGATCAAAGTCCAATTCTACTAGAGAGAACCTAAGACAAAAAACAAGAACAAACAAAAGGACGGTAAAGGAACTCTCTATAGAACACTCGCTGTTACTGACAGCTAGCTGAGAATAATCAATCGACTGATGTAAAAAAAATCAAACGTATCGATTTTAAATCCGACACAACACTTCAAGCAATAATGATTTAGTGAAGTGTCATCACACAAAACCGACACGCTTGATCGCTATAATGCTTAAAAATGATAATAGTAAAAACGTTTATGGAAGTTTTAAAGCGAGTATCAAGTTTTCAATATTTCTGCCAAAAAACACTAAATTCAAAGATTTAACCAAGATATTCATTTCATATCCTTTCCGTAATAAATTTTGAAGCCAATTTTTCATTTCTATTGGATTGCTTTTAAATGAGTATTTATTTCAGTTGGTAAGATATGCTCGGATCTGCAGTGGTGTGTCTGATTTCAATAATAAAAACCGATGATTACAAAAAAATACTAAAATAATGATATCGTCACCACAAATTAGTAAAGTCGTTTACTAAGTTTTATCATAATTATCCTTACTTTATTGAAAAAAATTATGTTGATAAACCACTTGAACTTTATAAAACAGAATTCAGAATGTAAAAAAAAAATCTTTAAGACTAGGCCTTTCAATGTTTACAAAAGAAAAGGAAACATACTAGAAATACTAGACAAAATAAGATGTAGCGCAAAGGGAAATAACAAGATAAATATCTTTGCACATTGAATCTATACAGAATACATAAACGTACTATGCTTAGCCTGTTGTAGCTCAATCTTGAAAATTAAACTGTTTAAAAAGTTACCTATATACAAAAGGGAAAATCTATATATTTTATTTGCATATTAACAAAGCCAAACATCTCTTGTGGATAAATTGTGCAGTCATGGAGTTTTCGGTGTATGGTCCAAATAAGAGTGATCAAAAGCAGTGTAAGCCTTTACAAAAAAAATCTTTGGGATAATCACTGATAGGTTGAATCCAGTGTTGGAGAACCCTTTGATTAAATGCATTACTAACTTTTTAAATAAATTCATAGAACTTTCATCTTTGAAATGCCAAATCTTTCATATTTCATTCGATGACGAAAAGATATAATTGGTTCTTTTGCACTAAAAAAAAACTTATCCCAATTGCAGCATATTTTTGATTTTCACGTGTCATTATTTGTAAACATTGTAATTTCGCAGTAAATTCCATAAATACCCATACCTCAATAAATGCACTGGCCAAAATCAAAATCTGCTCTTAATGAAACTTTTTTTATGATTTGGAGTTATATTATATACTGAAGATTAAAAACAATATATTTGAAAAATTATCAACCAATCCTGGAGCTCAAAAATGTCAATAACGTACCTGGAAGACATCCTACAAAGGGGCAGATCTTACTGACGTATGCATATTAACTGAATTTACTCCTGATGAAGCCGGTCCCATGGTATAAATACCAGACCACGGCAGAAACACCGATCAATATAGCTATATATATTTTGAGTGGGTTCGGGTGATTTATCTATAAATAGCTGAAGCTTGAAATAAAACTGTCTAAAAAGTAGAAAACACTATATGGAAAAGAGAAATTTTTATATATTATATCACATATTAACAAAATCCAACATCTTTTGTGGGTAAATTGTGCAGTCATGGAGCTTTCGGTGCAAACAAGAATGATCAAAAACAGTGTAAGCCTTTACAAAAAAATATTTGGTGTAGCCGCTGATTAAGCCGGTCCCATGGTATAAACACCAGTACATGACAGAACCACCGATCAATATAGCAATATAGATTTGAATGGGTTCGGATGATTTATCTATAAAAAATAATTTATACTTACACGTTTTATAGGCGAATTAGGTCTAACGATTTTTACTAGCCAATCAAGAATTTTTCTTATTCATTTTTTTCTAACGTGCCTCATCCATATTGGTTATAAGAAAACAATATTTTACTCGATTCGCTTCTAATTGGTTGATATATTGCAGGTTTAGTTATAGGTAAAAATACTTAGCGATGTTAGTAAGGGGACGTATATTAATTCTCTGCAGGATCCTCCCAGCATACTGGCAGTATACTGCAAGCATCCTGGTAATATAATGGCCATAAAACCACCACAGGATAATCATTTAAAAACTAATTAATGTCAATCACTTTTGTCACAGCTTTTGCAAGCTTTTAGGGAGAAGCTGCTTTAATATATCAATTATAGGGAATTTGAAGAAAAAAAACTAAGAAATGTGTTTGCTGGAACTATAAATATTGCATAAGGGTAAGGAAAACGTTTTTTTTTTTACTTCTTTTTTTTTTCTTTAGACAGGCTTAGTTTAAACACCATATTTGATATTTACTGTTCATTTCACAATATGTTTTTTTATACATGTATATTCCAAAGCCTTTACAAAAATTTATTAAAACGATTGATAATAGTCTTATCTCTTTGGTACATTTCCATTGTAATAATAAGCATAGCATAAATTTAAACTGGTGTTTTCCTTTTTCGGTTGAGATTGCTTCCCGACATTTTACAATATGTCTACGAATTTTTTTTAAAATGTTGTTGATACATTATTTAAATAAGTTCCCAAATGGAAATTCATTGTCCTATTGTTATTTCTTAATGATCAATTTGTTCAGGTGAAAGCATTATGCAGCATATTGATATGTGTCTCTCATTTTAGATAGAGTTTTCAAAAGCCTCATGAATGATTCTATAAAAGCTGATGGTTGCCTTTTTAGCAAGATATTTTTGATATTCCAGTCATCCATATAAAATATGAACTCGGAAATGCATTTGGTTTTATGCATAAATACCTAGAAAAAGTGTGTCTGCACAAAAAAAAGAAACAAATAAATAACATGTGTGTTGTATTTGGCTATAAATGGTTGTTTAAGGTTTTAAATAATTGCAACCCCTGTTATTTTACTAAAGAATTAACAACCTACAACCTACAAGCAGACGTGTTTAAAAGTTTAACCTAGTATTATGACCTTTAGTAAAATGAGGACCCGATCTCTCACTTTTATAAGTAATAGAGCTTTTACAAGCCTTTCAGAGTACAGATATGTGTATAAAAGTATAAAACAGCAATAAAATCTAAGAGCCAGGGTGACATATACTTTCCAAATACTTGATATGCATGTTCATACTATATTAACAAGCATCCAAATTATAACTTTAAATTAAAGTCTGGAACTTTGTTGTCATTTGTATTATTAAAACTTGAAGCTTCCAAAAGGAAAACAGTCTAGAATTTATTTTAAAGATTAAGTGACAATTTTGTAGACAAGAATTTTGAAGCATAATACAGCATACTGATTGATACTTTATTTTCAACACTAGGTCTCTGTTTGTACTTAGATAATCAGGCTTTTACAAGCTTTGCAGAGGGTGCTTTTGATTTCTGTCAAATCCTTCAAAACTGTCTTCAATTATATTAGTCTCTAGATCACCAATACAAGACTATATTCTTAAGATTTCCAAGAGATAATTTTGTGCAGATATGTACATTCTTTTTATCTAAATGTCTTTAATGGATGTGTTACATGATGCATTATTTTTTTCCTTACTTTTTATCCTTGCAAACTAAAATGGTGTGTGAAATTTGCCACAATAGCCCTTTTCAAAAAGTCACCCGGAATTCCGATTCCGATTCTTTTGTTTTCATTTTTGCAAGAGTAGTTTCCCTTTGTGGGTCGGCCTCATGGTGTAAACAACGTTGAGCTAAGGTAAAACATCAATTTATCCCTATCCGATTTTGGCGTAATTTCCCATTCCCGGTTCAAATAAACTGGTTTGGAGTGAAGTCTTGGATGTTAACGTATGTTTGAGTAATTTTAGACTTTGGCAATCAGATTTAAAATGTTTTAACAAGTTGACAAATTTAGTTAATTTCAACAGATTTTCAAATAAGAGGCCTACCCGGAAGTCGTTAACCTGTAGTGCATAAGTAAAATATTTCTCAGGTCTGCACGTCCGGAAAATACTTTCTAAAAAGGACTATTCATACTGTAACAGCTACAAAAATTAATATACCAAATTCCAAATCAAGCTTGAATTTCTAAAACTTGAACGCAAGGTTTCCCAAAGGAAAACAACTAGTCTAAAATTTATTTCATGTTAATTTCCCTTTGATGGTGACCTAGATAGCTTTTACTTTGACCAAATATCATATATCAATTCTTAACATAGAACTTGAAAATTCATCTTAAAGAAGAAACCATTTTGTAAACAAGGATTTTAAAGTATAATACAGCATAATGATTAATATAATTTTCAACACTAGATCTCTATTTGTACTCAGAAAATCATTTAAGAATTTATAAGCCTGTTAGAGGATGCTTTTGACTTCTGTAAAATTCTGCAAAACTGTCTTCCTTTATAATAAATAGTCTCTAGATCACCAATACAAGACTATACTTTCTAAAGTTTTCCAAGAGATAATTTCATGCGTACACTTTTTTATTCATTTTTTAATGTCTTTTATGGATTTGTTACATTATGTATTATTATACATGTATTTAGATTATCAAGTTGCTTGAACTGTTTTTTTTTCTACATTTAATTCATTTTATTTTTACAGCTCATGATCACATATTGTTTGTTTTCTTACTTTTTATATTTGAAATCTAAGATGCCACACTTCTTATGTGAAATTGGCCACATTTCATACTGTAACAACCAAAAAAGTCATATACCAAACTTCAAAATAAAGCCTATCTATTAGAATTGAAAGAGTAAAATGTAATGATCTAGTTTAACCTGAATCTGACCTAAAACTATGCTGGTGAAAATGTTACTTCTACAATCATCCAGAATAAACCTTGGAGAACTAAAACTTGAAGGTAACGCTTCCCAAGGGGAATATACAACTCTCAAATTGATTTGCAAGTGAAGTGACCCAATTAAAGTCCACTTTGAAATAATAGTTTGATGCACCATCTGTTCTCAAGATATGAACTAGAAAATGAATTTGTGATTTTGTTAAACAGAATTTAAAGCATAATACAGCATACTTATTGCTACAATTCGCAACACTACTATCAAGGTTTCACTCTGTCATTAGAAATAGGCCAGGATTTTACAAGCCTTCGAGAGGATTTTTTTGGATCTATAAAGAATCGTGCAAAACTAAATTATTTTATCTTTTTATAGTTTCTTGGTCACCAAAATAAGACTTTTTTCTGCAGACTTAAAGAGATAATCTCATGCATACTACATGTTTAGTATCTTGTTTGTGAATTTGTGATCATGTATCATTTTTTTGAAGTTTATTTCTTTGTTCCTAGTGCATTATGCATAGTTGACTGTTTGAGAAATTCAAGATCATAAATGAATGATAAAAAAATAGCCAATTGTTACCATTGTTTTGAAATCTTAATTATATTATTGTACATGAGGTTTAGTCAAAAAATAGTGCAAGATCTTCAAAGTCTGATGGCTTAACACAAGCTCTCTTCAATAGAACACACTTAATTACGAAACACAGGCTTCAAAATTTAAATAACAAATATGTATTTATAATTTAAGTGATTAACCCCTGCAGCATAATTGTTTTCAAGAATTCAACTAAACCATGCATCTTGAAGGCTGCTTTATCTGGTAAAAGTCTGTCTTTATTGTTTATAGTTTACTGTGAAAGCATGCATTAATTTACAGCATTTAAAATATCAATTACAGTTTTTTAAAGGGCAAAGAAGTCACGGGGAAAATCTTTGAGAATTAGCAGCAAAGGATGTTCAACCATTAAACAACATGCTGCTATTTAATAATCATTCTCTCTATGAAGAAGCCTTATTCACAAGCTTAATTCAGGATTCTTGGTGTGTACTTGCATATTACAAATGTACTAATACTAAAGATATTGTACACAAATGGCACATGTACATTATGTCTGTGTTATGTTTTTATTGGTCAAAGTTTAACCAATTTATTAACAGTCATTTAGTCATAGATAACTACTAGGTTGATGAACAAAAAAGCCTTCTAAGATATAGTTTTAATATTTCATAACTAAAATGAAATAATAGGGGGAGACAAAAGGCTTACATTTTTAAACAAAAAGGAGATAAAAAGCTTTGCAGACTTTCTTCCTTATAACAAACCTATGAATTGTTCTTTACATTCGATTTTGATAACAAATAATCATCCCATTAAAAAAAAAACAAAATGAAGATTTATAATTTGTACTTGCACATAATTCCCTAATTGATTCAAATATAAAAATATTGACATTCCCAACAACAATATATAGCATCTTGCTCCTAAAAGCTTACAAGAGCTTAGACAAAAGTGATTGACATTAATTAGTTTTTAAATGATTATCCTGTGGTGATTTTATGGCCATTATATTACCAGGATGGTTGCAGTATACTGCCAGTATGCTGGGAGGATCCTGCAGAGAATTAATATACGACCCCTAAACATTTTTGCAATCGATTCGCGTGTTGCTCATAGTGTATAATAAATCAATATTTGCAAAATGCAAATTATTCTGACATGGATACTGAAGTATACTGCAATCAAATGCCTGAATGGTTTTCTTTATTGTAAATGTAACTGAATATTACACGTCTTACGAAGACGTTTATTGTACGATATCCTTTACTTCATTGCAAAATAAATATAACAAAACTATTACCTCCTAAAGTTTAATAACATTTATCTTCCTACCTGTTGGTGGAAACAAAAGCGCATCCTGAGCAGATGTGATTCGCCGTTTTCTTTTAAGATCCCTAATTGTTGTATTTTTGTGGTTGTTAAGTGTAGCATTTAGAGTTGCTGGTGGTAACAACGTATCAAATATATGTCTGATGCATTCGATTCCCGGACCGGTCACCAGTTTGAAGACTTTAACAAAGTTTTCTTCTTCCTTCATTATCTGTTTGTAAAATATATTCTATACATGTACCTTCGCTAAAGGATATTTGATTTAAAAAGTAACAAAATTAAATCAAAGTTTCTTTAAGATGTGATTTAGATTTTGAAATATCAAGATACAAACGCAATTTTATTGCTATGCTATTCAATTATGATTTTGCCCCCCAAAAATACAAAAAGGTTCCAGGTAGTAAATTTTCCTTGTTCTGACGCTTAACGTAAAAATTAAGGCTCTTCAGGACAAATTAACATTTAAGAAAAACACAAGTTTTTGCACAGATAATACGTTGTAAAAATAATAGAAATGAATAAACATGTAGAATGCATAACATTTTGGAGACTTTTTAATCAGATTATATTTCTCACATTATTAATGTTTACTTCTAGGTCAATAATATTTGAATGCTGCATAAGATTTAAGGCCATTCGGAAGGATATGCACTTTATTGCCTGTAACGAACTTTCTCAAAAACAGAAAAAATATAACCTACAATTAAAGAATTTAACATGTAAAATTAAAAAAAAACCAACAATTTCAAATCTAGGGACTTTTACACTTATATCTGAATACAATAATTGCAGTTTTTGTTGTGAAGAAACAAAAGATAGATGCAAAAATGGCAAATGAAAAGTTGAAGTTGAAAATAAACTACTTCCCACACACAGTAAGAATTGTTATCTTTCTTTCTATCAAATGAATAATATTTCAATTTTAAGGCATATTGTCCACTAAAAAAAAAGTATGCAAAAAAAGAAGGCCAACAAGCTATTTGTTTTTGTATATTCTTAAATATTTAAACAACTGATATATAGTTATGGTACCCTATTAACCGAAACATCGAAAAACAAGTATCTCTAAATACATATAATATTTGTAAAGCTTTGAAAAAATCATATTGATGAGATTTAATTCCACCTTAAGCAAACGAACTATCTTTATTTTTGTTTAATATAAGCTTCATTAGTTCATACATGCGGCCAGTAATTTGCATCTGGGTGTTTTAGCGCGTGAAGAAATATATATGGCGACAAAAATACCAAAGCCGCTAAACAAAAATATGACAATAACGGCTCGTATTTAAGTAGTAAAGATGATTTAGATAGTTTACATTGAATTTGTTAACGTTGTCATCAAAGGGAACAAAACATTCGATATCTCGATTGATGGTCGTATTGAAGTGACTAAACTTTTTTTGTCGTCACGAAGGTGAATAAAAATCAATCAATATGGTCGAATAATTTTGAGCAAAACAAACAAAGTCTAAGGCAATTTGATAATAAATGTGTAATTTCGGTTAACTTTTACTATATTTTGGTCTCCATGAGAAAAATGTGATTATGGTAGACAATATCCCTTAAATCGACTCATTTGTTTCATTTAACACTTACAGTACTTGAAGCGATCAATGCAACAGTTTTTGCGATCCGTCACGCGTCATCAATCAGTCACCAATCAGTCATCGATCCGGTCTCAATCATTCACCGATCCGTCATCAATCAGTCACCAATCCGTCATCGATCAGTCACCAATCCGTCCGATCCTATCCGTCAAATGCATCCCATGATGCAATTTACCAATCCGTCACGCGTCAATTCAATCTAAAATACGGAATTTTAAAGTTCGTTTCGGTTATTGTATCACGTGACTCCTTGATCGAATGCATAAAATCTTTGAATAAAATAGAAATTTATAAAAATAAATGTAAAAGCGGGACATTAGGCGTGTTTTATATCAATAATTAAACATAGAATATTACAAAGCACAGCCGAATTGTGCTTAAATAAATATTAAAGTCTAACTTTAATGTAAAGACATAACACATTTCTGTTTTAAAATGCGAAAATTCATACGATTTTTTATGTCAAATATATTATATTTTAAAATAACTCATTTAAAATCTTGTCATAAAGTTATTTTGAAAACAATTTTTTTGTGATTGTTATAAAACCATCATATAATATTAGGCTCAAACATCAGATTTTTAATTTCTTATACATTTGTAGCTTGCATATAAACTGAAAAAATCATAATTATTGTCTCAGATATAAAGAAATGTTTGGTCTTAACAATTCTATCATGGAAATAAATTTTCCTTATAATCTCTTAAAACTGGTAAAATGTGAACCTTATTTTTTAAGTCAGCAATATGTTGTTATGCAACTTTTCAGCTTATCTTAGCATTTATGTGTCAAACCTGATGAAAAAAGTTGTTTCGCAAACATTTTCTTGTCAATTTTATTAAACCGTCATATAATTTTATGCTCAAATAGAAGATTTTACTATAGTTTCAGATATTTTACATAAGAAATTTGCAAATGTGATCTATATTCCTTTGCAAACAAATTTTCTTCATAATCTCTTAACTTTATGAACCTTATTTTTTAAGTCAGCAATATGTAGTAATGCAACTTTAGCATTAATGTGTCAAACCTGATGAAAAAAGTTGTTTCGCAAACATTTTCTTGGCAATTTTATTAAACCGTCATATAATTTTATGCTAAAATAGAAGATTTTACTATAGTTTCATATATTTTACATAAGAAATTTGCAAATGTAATATTATTCCTTTGCTAACAAATTTTCTTCATAATCTCTTAACTTTATGAACCTTATTTTTTAAGTCAGCAATATGTAGTTATGCAACTTTTCAAGTTGTCTTAGCATTAATGTGTCAAACCTGATGAAAAAAGTTGTTTCGCAAACATTTTCTTGTCAATTTTATTAAACCATCATATAATTTTATGCTCAAATAGAAGATTTTATTATAGTTTCATATATTTAACATAAGAATTTTGTAAATGTGATCTATATTCCTTTGCGAACAAATTTTCTTTATTGTCTATACTATATGAACCTTATTTTTTAAGTCAGCAATATGTAGCTATGCAACTTTTCAGCTTATCTTAGCATTAATGTGTCAAACCTGATGAAAAAAGTTGTTTCGCAAACATTTTCATGACAATTTTATTAACCTGTCATATAATTTTATGCTCAAATAGAAGATTTTACTATAGTTTTATATATTTTACATAAGAAATTTGCAAATGTGATCTATATTCCTTTGCGAACAAATTTTCTTCATAATCTCTTAACTTTATGAACCTTATTTTTTAAGTCAGCAATATGTAGTTATGCATATTTTCAAGTTGTCTTAGCATTAATGTGTCAAACCTGATGTAAAAAGTTGTTTCGCAAACATTTTCTTGGCAATTTTATTAAACCGTCATATAATTTTATGCTCAAATAGAAGATTTTACTATAGTTTCATATATTTTACATAAGAAATTTGCAAATGTGATCTATATTCCTTTGCGAACAAATTTTCTTCATAATCTCTTAACTTTATGAACCTTATTTTTTAAGTCAGCAATATGTAATAATGCAACTTTTCAAGTTGTCTTAGCATTAATGTGTCAAACCTCATGTAAAAAGTTGTTTCGCAAACATTTTCTTGGCAATTTTATTAAACCGTCATATAATTTTATGCTCAAATAGAAGATTTTACTATAGTTTCATATATTTTACATAAGAAATTTGCAAATATGATCTATATTCCTTTGCGAACAAATTTTCTTCATAATCTCTTAACTTTATGAACCTTGTTTTTTAAGTCAGCAATATGTAATTATGCAACTTTTCAACTTATCTTAGCATTAATGTGTCAAACCTGATGAAAAAAGTTGATTCGCAAACATTTTCTTGTCAATTTTAATAAACTGTCATAAAATTTTATGCTCAAATATAAGATTTTACTAAAGTTTCATATATTTTACATAAGAAATTTGCAAATGTGATCTATATTTATATTCGAACACATTTTCTACATAATCTCTTCACTTTATGAACCTTAATTTTTAAGGCAGCAAATAATATGTATTTATGCAATTTTTCAACTTAACATACCATTTATGTGTCAAATCTGATGAAAAAAGTTGTTCCGCAAACAATTTCTTGTCAATTTTATCAAACCGTCATATAATTTTATGCTCAAATATAAGATTTTACCAAAGTTCTATATATTTTACATAAGAAATTTGCAAATGTGATCTATATTCCTATGCAAACAAATTTAACACAGTGAATTAAAAAAAAAAATTAAATAAAATTTACTAGATTATTGATATCTCCTGAATTATTTGTTCTTAATTATATGTTACAAATTGTTGAAATAATTGTTCTAAGCAGAACCTTTTTACATTTTAAAGATTTTTTCAGCACAGTTTCTGTTTTTGTATTTAAAAATCAGAACAAATAAAATAAAATCATATTAGTATTATTTTCAAAGAAGAAAAGAACACGAACTTTGCCTATTTAGTTTAAAGGAAGTACTATGTAAACAATTATTAAATTCGTTAGATTAATAATATTAACATATTTAAATAGAAAATGTATGTCTTATATTTAACACTATAGCATAATTTATTCAAAACAAATTAAATTAACGCCGTGACTGGTTTGTGTTTCGTTTATATGTTATAAACGTATAGGTATAAACGATAACTTCGTTTCACAGAAGAGTTTTCTAATTATACCGATCGATCGTATCAGTCAAAATAACGGATCGATAGCCCGGTTACATATGGTATCCGTCATCCGTCCAATCCGTCCGATCCGTCATCAATCAGTCAACAACGCGTCACCAATCATTCACCAATCCGTCATCAATCAGTCATCAATCCGGTCCAAACGCGTCATCAATCCGTCACCGATCAGTCATCGATCCGTCAAAGTGTTGCATTGATCGGTTCAAGTACTGTACCTTTGATTTACATGATCTATATTAGCAATTAATGTCCAAAAGAGATACAAGTGTACAATTACGTTGATCTCATTTTATTTATACTTAACTAGATTTAACAGAAATATCAACAAAATGTGTCTGATTTTTCTTTTGAATGTTTTAACGACACAATCCTCACGTATGAATACTTTTTGCTTTACACTTTATATTATAAATTTAATAGAGCATACTATGTAAACTGTGATTGAATAAACCAGCTGACTATTCTAAATATTAAACATATTTAACTTTTCTACATACCTATTCATTTGATAACTTTTTGTAAACCATTTAAATTTTTGATAAATTTAAGATATGTAACGTATGATATTGCAATAATCACTAAATTCATTACTTCACTACTTTTAGATATACAATATGGTGTATGACTATAATTGCAGTAAAATAAGATAATAGTCTGTGATTCATTTTAAGTGAAATATTTAATAACCCAACCTATGACTATTGTTGAACTAGTCTTTAAATTGATACATTTAATTATTATTCTGATTGAAAAGAATTATACTTTATAAATTTTTGCTTTCAGTTTCATCTGACGTAATCCAGCGTATGCTGTTTACGAATTCTTTATTTCAGGGCTTGCAAGACATCGATTCCTTGACAGAGCGTCACGTCTGATACAAACATTGCTGAAAAGGTTATGTTTCTCATCGGTTGTTGTCTTCACATCATGCACTTATAGACACATATGGGCATTCAATCTCTCAGATGAGTGCTGATGTTGGTTTGTTATAGAGGTTTGTTCTGCCTTTCTCTATTGGAATTGATATTCTGAATCGACCATTAGCTGCGCTACGAATGTGCCAGAGAAAGCAGAAACTGCTACCCTTCTGGAGCACCTTAGTTCACTGTCGCTAAGACTTACGTTCACGTTGTTGGATGCTATTATGTTGTTTTGTGTTTTATTATGTTTTTTGTGTTTTTCGTGGTGTTCTCGTTCATGTTTACTAGGTTTTTTTTCTTTTCACTTTTGGAATTTTGACATTCGAATGCCACATTGGCACCTCTTTGCTTCTATTAACGTATATAAGTAGGTAATAAAATTTTGAGTGCTTAATGTTAATGCAGTCTTCAAAACTTTTGGTAACAAAAGGAACAACAAATGAATATTTTTCGTTAAGACTTGAGAACTTCGCTTTAAGTATCATTCATAGGGTGGAATTTCAATTACAAATATAAAAAAATGCGACTACAAAAAGTATATCAATCCCAGAAAACTATATTTGATTATTTAAACCTTTGTTATATCCTAGGTTTAGATGATATCACAAGTCAAAATTAAGGTTCATTATATAGAAAAACAAATCCAGGAAATACAGCACTTCTGGGGTAGGAGGTCTGCTTCTCAAGGAAAACTTTCTACAAAGCTCTATGACAAACATGATGACTTCAACTTTCCAATCGCCAACTTTCCCTTTTAGTGTAGCAAGATTCCGCCCGCTCCAGGTTATGGAGTTTAATTTTGTATCAAAATTGATTTTCACTTCATAGCTTACGAATATAACATCGATTTCGTTTGCAGGTGGCACGTTTGACACAGAAGCTGCTAACACAGTGTGATGTTGCTCTTCAGTTGCTGTATTCACTAAAGAAATTTTACGGTTGACACCATGTACTGGTAGACAAATATGATATTTTTTATCTCTCAGATGAGTGCAGATGTTGGTTTGTCATAGATTTTGTATTGTCTTCTTTTACCGTAATTGACACACTGAATTGGAAATTAGCACTGCTACGGATGTGCTATATCAGACAGGAACCGCTTACTCTTCCGGAGCACCTGAGTTCACTCTTGTTACGACTTGAGTTAGCGATGTTGATTTCTGTTCGATGGATTTTGTGCTCTGTGTTTCCTGGTGCTGTTCTTGTTCGTATTTACTGGTTTTGTCGTTGCCCCTTTGACACTCGAATTCCCCATTAGTGCTTCTTCGCTTTTTAGCTATTTAAAAAAATTATGCATCTAGACCCAGAAAAAAATAATTTGAAAGATATTTATGTCATTAATGTCGTACTAACTTTCTCTGACGCTTTCGAATCAAAACATATGTAAGTAAGCTCCAATAGGCAATTTTCATGGCTGTGGCTGTGGATTAGAATTTTGATTATTTGACCAAAGGGGAATAGATCCAACACTAATATAACTTGTTAACATTTCCAGTAGAAACAGTAAAAACAGCTAATGATTTTCTTAAATTCTCTTACATATCTGTTTATGAGATACTCCCATATTGACCAATTACCAAAACACTTACAGTTTCTTTTTTGATAGACCATAAATGTAGTTAACTATTTCTTGTTGAGTTCTTGCTAAAATTTTATACTTATGTTTTTGTTTTTTTGAATATATCCAGAGAGAAAAAAACTTAATTAAATTGAAAATATGTTGCGCCTGAGGTACATTAAAGAATAAAGTTTGTGATTTACTCTAACCCGATTTCTACGCAAAAACTGTTATCATTTATAGCCCTAAAGTAAGATACGATTCCCAACAAAGGTCGGATTCAGTTTAATTTGTCACCGTTTAAGAATTCTGTATTGTGTGTGTGTACTTTATAATCCTGTGTATGCAAGCCTTACCCCATATTGATATTAATTAATCTTTACATATTTTCCATTTACTCTGACATGACGGGGATTTTAAAATTTAGAACGACAAGTAATGCAAAAGCTTCGTCTTTAAAAATTGAAGAAATCATAGATTTTATCTTTGTAAAAACATATTAATGATAACAAGGTTTTCAATATCTACATGTATGGCTTATGTTCAATAAGGAAATATCCGCGAGGCACTCAGTTGACACGAAAGAAGCAGAGGTACCAATGGGGTGTCCGAATGTCAAAAGTCCGAAAAGGCAGAGACAAAACCAGTAAACACCAACATAACAAGACGAAAGCAGACAACATGTTTCACACGGAAACTAAAAAAATAACTGAATATCAATCAACAACGCGAACTCAAGTCGAAATGAGAGTGAACTCATGTGCTTGTTTTAGCACACCCGTCGCGTTGCCAACAGTCAAATCAGTGTGTCAAATCCGGTAAATGGAGACAAAACAAAACCCTATAATGCGATCATATGTATGATCGAAATCCCATATTTGTCATTAAGTGCATGATGTCTTCCGTAAAATTTCTTAAGTGAAGACAGCAACCGAGCAGCAACATAACCCTTTGTGAGCAATTTTTGCGTTACACGTGAAGCTCTGCTATGGAAATCGATGTAAGTCCCGAACACTCTGGTATAACGAATTAATTGAGATACGTAAACTCCATAAGCTAGAGCGGACGGAATGTGGCTACACAAGAAGGGAAAGTTGATGATTGGAAAGTTGAAGTCATCACGTTTGTCAAAGAGTTTTGTTGAAATTTTTCCTTGGGAGTTAATATCAATATATCAAAATATTTAGTAAATATGGGGTGGTTTTATTTAGTAGCATGAACAACACTTCAAACTTGTAACCCTTCATTAATTTGATATATTTCTATATCGTTGCATTACAAAGACACTAAGATATCGAAATATTCAAAGGTCTTTCGAAATTGAAATTGTACTTTGTTTAGAGTATACACAACAGTGAAAACTAAAGCATAAAGCACCGTTGGATCTCATTGTTTAAATTCCTATTTGGTTTGCATTTAGTCTTCATTTTAACCTTCATTATCCGAAAGATCCTCTCCCACCAATCATATATATATGTGGTTAAGGATGATCACTCATGTTTCAGAATTTCAGTCTGATTTTGGAACTCATCTAGACTACATGTATACCTTTAATTATTGAATTTTTATTTTCGACCACTACTTTTTATGAAATTTTCAGATTACGTAGACCTTAAAAACCAACAGTATAACACTTTCTAAAATTCTTGATGCAGACTTAATACTTTCAATGCCAAAAAACGTCACACGATGTTGAAATTATGTAAAATGTATAGGATCCGGATTTCGCACTATTTTTTTTAACCGACATATAGCTTGGAAATCAGCACACAGACCAATACTTTTCCTTTTGTCATTTGGTTTAATGGACATGTATCTATCATTTAAATCACACATCATTAAATCATTGATATAAAAAAGTTCAGGAGTGACCTTCCTTTAAGACTTCATTATAATTTAAATTTAAAATATTTGATATTCAATATTAATGGTTTTTTACCAGCGTCAAGTTGGTTCAATATTCAACATTCAACATTCAACATTCAAATTTTTTTTTGTTAGTTCAACATTCAAAATTTTTTTTACTTCAATATTGAAACATATTTTGTTTCAACATTCAACATTCAAAATTTTTGTACTTCAATATTGAAACAGATTTTGTTTCAACATTCAACATTCAAAATTTTTTTACTTCAATATTGAAACAGATTTTGTTTCAACATTCAACATTCAAAATTTTTTTACTTCAATATTGAAACAGATTTTGTTTCAACATTCAACATTCAAAATTTTTTTACTTCAATATTGAAACAGATTTTGTTTCAACATTCAACATTCAAAATTTTTTTACTTCAATATTGAAACAGATTTTGTTTCAACATTCAACATTCAAAATTTTTTTACTTCAATATTGAAACAGATTTTGTTTCAACATTCAACATTCAAAATTTTTCTTACTTCAATATTGAAACAGATTCTGTTTCAACATTCAACATTCAAAATTTTTCTTACTTCAATATTGAAACAGATTTTGTTTCAACATTCAACATTCAAAATTTTTTTACTTCAATATTGAAACAGATTTTGTTTCAACATTCAACATTCAAAATTTTTTTACTTCAATATTGAAACAGATTTTGTTTCAACATTCAACATTCAAAATTTTTCTTACTTCAATATTGAAACAGATTTTGTTTCAACATTCAACATTCAAAATTTTTTTACTTCAATATTGAAACAGATTTTGTTTCAACATTCAACATTCAAATTTTTTTTACTTCAATATTGAAACAGATTTTGTTTCAACATTCAACATTCAAAATTTTTTTACTTCAATATTGAAACAGATTTTGTTTCAACATTCAACATTCAAAATTTTTCTTACTTCAATATTGAAACAGATTCTGTTTCAACATTCAACATTCAAAATTTTTCTTACTTCAATATTGAAACAGATTTTGTTTCAACATTCAACATTCAAAATTTTTTTACTTCAATATTGAAACAGATTTTGTTTCAACATTCAACATTCAAAATTTTTTTACTTCAATATTGAAACAGATTTTGTTTCAACATTCAACATTCAAATTTTTTTTACTTCAATATTGAAACAGATTTTGTTTCAACATTCAACATTCAAAATTTTTTTACTTCAATATTGAAACAGATTTTGTTTCAACATTCAACATTCAAAATTTTTCTACTTCAATATCGAAACAGATTCTGTTTCAACATTCAACATTCAAAATTTTTCTTACTTCAATATTGAAACAGATTTTGTTTCAACATTCAACATTCAAAATTTTTTTACTTCAATATTGAAACAGATTTTGTTTCAACATTCAACATTCAAATTTTTTTTACTTCAATATTGAAACAGATTTTGTTTCAACATTCAACATTCAAAATTTTTCTTACTTCAATATTGAAACAGATTTTGTTTCAACATTCAACATTCAAAATTTTTTTACTTCAATATTGAAACAGATTTTGTTTCAACATTCAACATTCAAAATTTTTTTACTTCAATATTGAAACAGATTTTGTTTCAACATTCAACATTCAAAATTTTTCTTACTTCAATATTGAAACAGATTCTGTTTCAACATTCAACATTCAAAATTTTTCTTACTTCAATATTGAAACAGATTTTGTTTCAACATTCAACATTCAAATTTTTTTTACTTCAATATTGAAACAGATTTTGTTTCAACATTCAACATTCAAAATTTTTCTTACTTCAATATTGAAACAGATTTTGTTTCAACATTCAACATTCAAAATTTTTCTTACTTCAATATTGAAACAGATTCTGTTTCAACATTCAACATTCAAAATTTTTCTTACTTCAATATTGAAACAGATTTTGTTTCAACATTCAACATTCAAAATTTTTTTACTTCAATATTGAAACAGATTTTGTTTCAACATTCAACATTCAAAATTTTTCTTACTTCAATATTGAAACAGATTCTGTTTCAACATTCAACATTCAAAATTTTTCTTACTTCAATATTGAAACAGATTTTGTTTCAACATTCAACATTCAAAATTTTTTTACTTCAATATTGAAACAGATTTTGTTTCAACATTCAACATTCAAAATTTTTTACTTCAATATTGAAACAGATTTTGTTTCAACATTCAACATTCAAAATTTTTTTACTTCAATATTGAAACAGATTTTGTTTCAACATTCAACATTCAAAATTTTTCTTACTTCAATATCGAAACAGATTCTGTTTCAACATTCAACATTCAAAATTTTTCTTACTTCAATATTGAAACAGATTTTGTTTCAACATTCAACATTCAAAATTTTTTTACTTCAATATTGAAACAGATTTTGTTTCAACATTCAACATTCAAATTTTTTTACTTCAATATTGAAACAGATTATGTTTCAACATTCAACATTCAAAATTTTTCTTACTTCAATATTGAAACAGATTCTGTTTCAACATTCAACATTCAAAATTTTTTTACTTCAATATTGAAACAGATTTTGTTTCAACATTCAACATTCAAAATTTTTTTACTTCAACATTGAGACAGATTTTGTTTCAACATTCAACATTCAAAATTTTTTTACTTCAATATTGAAACAGATTTTGTTTCAACATTCAACATTCAAAATATTTTTACTTCAATATTGAAACAGATTCTGTTTCAACATTCAACATTCAAAATTTTTCTTACTTCAATATTGAAACAGATTTTGTTTCAACATTCAACATTCAAAATATTTTTACTTCAATATTGAAACAGATTTTGTTTCAACATTCAACATTCAAAATTTTTTTACTTCAATATTGAAACAGATTTTGTTTCAACATTCAACATTCAAAATTTTTCTTACTTCAATATTGAAACAGATTTTGTTTCAACATTCAACATTCAAAATTTTTTTACTTCAATATTGAAACAGATTTTGTTTCAACATTCAACATTCAAAATTTTTTTACTTCAATATTGAAACAGATTTTTTTTCAACATTCAACATTCAAAATTTTTTTACTTCAATATTGAAACAGATTTTGTTTCAACATTCAACATTCAAATTTTTTTTACTTCAATATTGAAACAGATTTTGTTTCAACATTCAACATTCAAAATTTTTCTTACTTTAATATTGAAACAGATTCTGTTTCAACATTCAACATTCAAAATTTTTCTTACTTCAATATTGAAACAGATTTTGTTTCAACATTCAACATTCAAAATTTTTCTTAGTTCAATATTGAAACAGATTTTGTTTCAACGTTCAACATTGAAAAT
Source organism: Arcuatula senhousia (assembly GCA_963971305.1). NCBI lineage: Eukaryota > Metazoa > Mollusca > Bivalvia > Mytilida > Mytilidae > Arcuatula > Arcuatula senhousia. Next base: position 73,603,796 of record OZ020306.1, on the reverse strand, counting down.
TTTTTTACTTCAATATTGAAACAGATTTTGTTTCAACATTCAACATTCAAAATTTGTTTACTTCAATATTGAAACAGATTTTGTTTCAACATTCAACATTCAAAATTTTTCTTACTTCAATATTGAAACAGATTCTGTTTCAACATTTAACATTCAAAATTTTTCTTACTTCAATATTGAAACAGATTTTGTTTCAACATTCAACATTCAAAATTTTTTTACTTCAATATTGAAACAGATTTTGTTTCAACATTCAACATTCAAAATTTTTCTTACTTCAATATTGAAACAGATTCTGTTTCAACATTCAACATTCAACATTTTTCTTAGTTCAATATTGAAACAGATTTTGTTTCAACGTTCAACATTCAAAATTTTTCTTACTTCAATATTGAAACCGATTTTGTTTCAACGTTCAACATTAAAAAAAAAACAAAGGTTTGGGAGACATATTGTTTTTGTACGGTTTCTTATTATTATGTCGACCGAAACGCAGTTATTCGGTAGACATATTGTTATTGTCGCGTTTATTTTTTTTCATTATTATTATGGCTCCCAAACGAAGTTTGTGGAGACATATTGTTTTTGCTCGGTTTCTTATTATTATTATGTCGACCGAAACGCAGTTATTCGGTAGACATATTGTTATTGTCGCGTTTATTTTTTTCATTATTATTATTCTTATTATTCTTATTGTCGCCAATTTTTTGTCCGCGTCATAACTAAAGAACCATTTTATATTGTGGATCCAAACTTGGTATGAAGATACGTAACCATGATATCTGTTGCAGTAGAAATTTTCAGAACCAAGATGGCTGCCATTTCCAAGATGGCCGCCATTTTACGTAAAAAATGTCGCGTTCTTCAATTTGAACAAAAATTGGTATTACGGTTTATAATGGGATGGCGAATTAAGAGGTCACGAAAAAAATGTCGAAATTCAAAATGGCCGCCATTTCCCGTAAAAATTGAACATACTCCGATTTTAACGAAACTTTATATTTAAGGTATATGAAGGAGTGCGAGTTCACACGCGGAGTTAGAAATGTCGAAAAATTCAAAATGGCCGCCACTTCCTGTAAAAATGAAAATTTTCCGATTTCCACGAAAATTTATATTTAGGTGTTTCAAAGGATGGCGAGTTAAAAAAGTTCAAAAAATTCAAAATGGCCGCCACTTCCAAAAATTTTTTTTTCAAAATTTTAACGAAATTTTATTTTTAAGAGTTTTGAAGGATGACCGATTCAAAAATTTCAAAAAATTCAAAATGGCCGCCATTTCCCGTAAAAATTGAACATTCTCCGATTTTAATGAAACTTTATATTTAAGGAATATGAAGGATGGCGAGTTGATACGCGAGGTCAGAAATGTCGAAAAATTCAAAATGGCGGCCATTTTCCGTAAAAAGTGAACATTCTCAGATTTTAACGAAACTTGATATTTTAGGGTGTTTGAAGGATGGCGAGTGGGAATATGGAGTCAAATATTAAAAAATCATATAAATGGCTGCCAACAGTGTCAAATATGTCGTAAAAGATAAGGCAACGGTCGACATCTGCTATTGCTGGCAATGGCAATTCTAGTTATTATGGCTCCCAAACGAAGTTTGTGGAGACATATTGTTTTTGCTCGGTTTCTTATTATTATTATTATTATTCTTTCTTCCGCCCAAAATTTTTGTCCGGAAGTTTTCTCGTAAACAGTTTATCGAAACATTATGAAATGTTCCCCAAGTATAGACCCTTATGAGAAATTGTGCCAAATGCGTGGGAAATTTTCAAAATTGCTATCGTTTCCATGGCAACGGGGAATGTTCCAGATTTCGGACAATCTTATATCTCTGGAACTCAGGTGGCCAGGACTTTGAAACTTGGTATGGTTGTAGAACATGATGGGTACAACAAAAATACGAAAAAAAATTCGGAAGCGATATTTACGGTTTTTCCGTAAAATGCAAAAAATGTGAATTTTCTAGAAATTTCTAAAATAACCAAAAATTAAAGTTTGTCGTATCTTCACAAAAATTGGTCATCTGGGTAAATCAGGTATGCTGAGTTCAATGATGCAATCGGAATTTCGATCCGACTTCCGGTTTCCAAATGGCGGCCATTTTGATTTCTAAAAATAGCCAAAAATTAAAGTTTGTCGAATCTTCTTGAAAATAGGTCATTTGGGTAAATCGGGTATGCTGAGTTCAATAATGCAATCGGAATTTCGATCCGACTTCCGGTTTCCAAATGGCGGCCATTTTGATTTCTAAAAATAGCCAAAAATTAAAGTTTGTCGAATCTTCTTGAAAATGGGTCATCTAAGTAAATCAGGTATGGTGAGTTCAATGGTGCAATCGGAATTTCGATCCGACTTCCGGTTTCCAAATGGCGGCCATTTTGATTTCTAAAAATAGCCAAAAATTAAAGTTTGTCGAATCTTCTTGAAAATAGATCATCTAGGTAAATCAGGTATGCTGAGTTCAATGATGCAATCGGAATTTCTATCCGACTTCCGGTTTTCAAATGGTGGCCATTTTGATTTCTAAAAATAGCCAAAAATTAAAGTTTGTCGAATCTTCTTGAAAATGGGTCATCTGGGTAAATCAGGTATGCTGAGTTCAATGATGCAATCGGAATTTCGATCCGACTTCCGGTTTCCAAATGGGGGCCATATTGAATTTCTAAAAATAGACCGAAAATTAAAGTTAGTCAAATGCTCACGAGAATATGTTATCTGGGTAAATCAGGTATGCCGAATTCAATGGTGCACTCAGAATGTTGATTCGATTTCTGGATTTTCTATGGCGGCCATTTTCACTACACTCCCACCCACTTTAAAAGTGAACTTTGTCTGATCTCCATGAAATATGATTTTCCACGGTATTTAATTCAATTGAATGATATGGCATGTATTCCAGATATCAGTTGTCGACATGGTGCCGTCGTTTGGGAGCCATTCATGATCTCTGAGATCATATCATCAATATTTATGGCTCCCAAACGAAGTTTGTGGAGACATATTGTTTTTGCTCGGTTTCTTATTATGGCTCCCAAACGAAGTTTGTGGAGACATATTGTTTTTGCTCGGTTTCTTATTATTATTATTATTATTATTATTCTTTCTTCCGCCCTAAATTTTTGTCCGGAAGTTTTCTCGTAAACTGTTTATCGAAACATTATGAAATGTTCCCCAAGTATAGACCCTTATGAGAAATTGTGCCAAATGCGTGGGAAATTTTCAAAATGGCTACCGTTTCCATGGCAACGGGGAATGTTCCAGATTTCGGACAATCTTATATCTCTGGAACCTAGGTGGCCAGGACTTTGAAACTTGGTATGATTGTAGAGCATGATGGGTACAACAAAAATACGAAAAAAAATTCGGAAGCGATATTTACGGTTTTTCCGTAAAATGCAAAAATATGAATTTTCTAGAAATTTCTAAAATAACCAAAAATTAAAGTTTGTCGTATCTTCACGGAAATTGGTTATCTGGGTAAATCATGTATGCTGAGTTCAATGATGCAATCGGAATTACGATCCGACTTCCGGTTTTCAAATGGCGGCCATTTTGAATTCTAAAAATAGCCAAAAACTAAAATTTGTCGAATCTTGTTGAAAATTGGTCATCTGGGTAAATCAGGTATTCTGAGTTCAATGATGCAATCGGAATTTCGATCCGACTTCCGGTTTCAAAATGGCGGCCATTTTGAATTCTAAAAATAGCCAAAAACTAAAGTTTGTCGAATCTTCTTGAAAATTGGTCATCTGGGTAAATCAGGTATGCTGAGCTCAATGATGCAATCGGAATTTCGATTCTATCTATTCGAGAGCCATACATGAGGTCTATTCAAAAATGCTTAAAATTAATGAATTAATTAATAAATGTTTGTTTTTCTTCCTGTCGGTGATCTTTCATCCATTATCAGGACAGTAACACATTACAATAAATAAATAAAATTTTAATGTAAAACCAAGTTCTTGTATATAAATCAATGTAGTATTATAAAGAATAATACCGTACGTGCATAAGTGTAAAAACCTGACAAGGTTTTAGGGAAACAATCAATGTCATTATCTGATTTCCATTTATCCACCGCCGCAACGCGGAGCGAGGACATACAAAAACTGTCCGTCCGTCCGTCCGTCCGTCCATCCATCCTTCCGTCACACTTTTTCTCTGTAACAGTTTTCTAAGCAACTGTTAATCATACGCTTGCCATATTTAGTATGCAGCTTCAGGTAGGGGTCCTGTATGGTGGGATGCGTTTTCAGGTCTGTCCCTCAACTTCTTCCTGTTAAACATAGATTTTTCCAGCTCAAAGGACCGGGGACCTAAAATCTGTTCTTTTAGATGTGCATGTACTACTTATAATAACAAGGACAAGTATGTACTGTACATGTATGAATAATTTAGTGTAAAACAATTGTCCTTGTACAATAAGAAAAAAAATCAAGATGCTTTAGTTGCAACAGCAATTGTTAAGTGTAACTTTACATTGGAAAAATACAAATGATAAAATAAGGGAAAAACAATTTAATTAAGCAACCAGTTTAAATTAAAATCTAGACCGAAGAGCAATCAGTTTTTAGCTCACCTGGACCAAAGATCCATGTAAGCTATTGCCATCACTGGGCATCCGTCGTCGTCTGAAGTCGTCGTCATCTGTCGTCCGTTTACAATTTTCAAATGCAATGTGACTTAGTATGAATGATCCTCAGGGTGTCCTGCTCCAAATTTGTGTTTGGATTTTTGATACGTAAAAAAACATGGCCGCTGTTACTAAAAATAGACCAGAGGTTCAGACTACTGTTTTTGGCTTGTAAATCAAACAGTATAAGAAATAGATGAAATCTGATGCCACCCTACTGCTTCAGCATCAAATGTTCTACAAAAGTCACCATTTGGTCGAAGTTGTCAGATGATCCCTTATAGGGGTTACAGCCCCTTAAAGGTGAAAAATAGCCTTCGTTCATGTTTTTGGCTTATAGAATGAAAACTATTGCAGATAGAGAAAAGCTGTTGCTTGGTTTTAATGTTTAGCTCATTTAGCTTTACGAAAGCTTTCATAGGGTCAAAGTTGTCAGATGACCCCTTATAGGGGTTACGGCCAACAATAGTGTTTTGGCATATAGGATAAACTATAACAGATAGAGAAAAGCTGTTGCTTGCTTAAATGCTCAGCTCAGTTAGCTCTACAAAAGCTTTCACAGGGTCGAAGTTGTCAGACGACCTGTTATAGAGGTTACGGCTCCTAAAATATCATGTTCTTGGCCTACAGAATGAAAACTATTGCTGAAAGAGAAAAGCTGTTGCTTACTTAAATGTTCAGCTTATTTAGCGCTACAAAAGTTTTTGTAGGGTCGAAGTTGTCAGATGACCCCCTTATAGGGTTACGTCCCCTTAAAGGTGAAAAATAGTGTTTTTGGCCTATAGAATGAAAACTATTGCAGATAGAGAAAAACTGTTGCTTGCTTAAACATTAAGCTCATTTAGCTCTACAAAAGTCTTCATAGGTTAGAAGTTGGCAGATGATCCCTTAAAGGGGTTATGGCCCTTTAAAGGTGATAAATAGTTTTTAATGCTTATTCAATGAAAACTTTTGCAGATAGAGAAAAGCTTTTACTTGCTTAAACATTCAGCTCCATTAGATCTACAAAAGTCTTCATAGGGTTGGCATCAAGACCAGGTGAGCGATTCAGGCTCCTGGGAGCCTCTTGTTTGACGCTCATCTTGCCAAAGGCCAGATGAGTTTATGCCATTACTATGCGTCCGTCGTCGTCCGTCAACAGTTAACAATTACAAAAATCTTCCCTGAAACCACTAAACTAATTTAACTGAAACTTTGCAGGAATTATATACTTACTAATTTTATTCAGTCTAAAATCCATTACAGAGGATCTTCATCTATCAAATAGCATAACCAAATTAACCGTTTTATACCAGTTTTACTAGTTTTGGGTATATGTATTTTGCACTATAGGATGACAATTATAGCAAATAGAGAAAACTGTTGCCTGCTTAAACGCTCTACAAAATCTCCAATGGGTGGAAGTCAGATGGACCCTTATAGGGCATATCGCCTTTTTAAACGTTAATAAAGCGGTTTCCATGATTTCCCCCATAGAATAAAAGCTATTGCAGATATAGAAAAGCTGTAGCTTGTCTAAACCTTCAGCTTATTTTAAGCTCTACAAAAGTCTCTTTCTAATTAAAATTGTCAGATGACCCCATATAGAAAAGACCATTATAGCCCTTATCATATTTCACAGATAAAATAATAATGAACCAAGAATGATATGTTCGTAGTGATATACTTTTTGAAACAATAATTACAGTTTAAATATAGGAAAAGGAATAAGAATAAGAATACGAATAAGTAATATTTTCAACTAGAAATAAGGAATAACAAAATAAGGTATAAAATAAGCAGCAAAGTTCCCTGTCTAAAATATCAATATCGAATATGTTACAAAATGTACCAGTTCTCACTTCCTTATCGGATATTCGTTAGAGGCATATCTTAAAACAAAGAGCGAAATGTGGAATGTCGAATACGTAACCATTTCCTAATTCAAAATCTGAATGTCCAATAAGTAACTGGTTCCTTATTTGATATTCATCAGAGGCATATCTTAAACATGGACTAAAATGTGGAACCAGTTCATTCTGGAATAAGGAAATCAGGAAGAGCGTGAGTTTAAATATGAAACCGATAACTTTAACTAAATTAAAATGTAGACCAAACAGTAATCCGTTCATGAACGCATGTTAAAAGCATATTTATATATGATATAGGATACCAAGGGATTAGATTAGATTCTATTTTATTCCTTGAGGATATTCATTCACATATGATATTAATAGGATACGGGCTTTTTGAGTCATATTACTGGGACATGAGATATGTACACCCATTTTATGTACAGGGATATGAGATATTGGGAAATCACTTTCCGGACACCGGACATTTGATGAATATTTGTCTTAAAATGCAAGAGGCCTCGGGTAAGCGCTTGCCCCAGCTTGGAGGCCTCCTTGCGACTTTAAAATGATGAAGAACGGAAATTAAAAAGCGTTACTATGTAGGTCAGTTTCAACTTTGTCACGAAATATATCTTATTTATGCAGTTATATGTTCCTTTTTGGTTTGTTTTAATCAATTTACTGCATACCCGGTAACTATTTTTATTAAACGAGAACTGCGGCTTTGAAGTGGTTTTGACCCACTATCTCTGATTTCTCAGTGTTTCACATTAAACTATCAATGCTCATTACAATTCACTGTTTTGATCTTTAAATCTATTTTCCAATTAGTCAAGCAGATGCAAATGTGTTATCTTTATGGTATAATAATTTGAAAAATGTACACTTTTAACAGGTGAACATCAATATTGGGACATTTTTTTTCAAGATGACCACCATCTCTATCTTAATCTTAAACAAGTATTTTAAGAAAGAAGCAGAGGTACCAAAGGGTAACCGAATGTCAAAAGTCCAAAAGGGAAGAGACAAAACAAGTAAACACCAACAAGAACGGGAAAAACAGGCAACATGTAAAACATGGAAATACAAAAATCAATGAATATCAATCTACAGCGAGAACTCAAGTCGTAACGAGAGTGTACTTCAAACGATAATTCTTGAACCCAGATGTTGAATATTGTATACTGAACATACAGAATATCCAAAGCTGGGACAAATAAAACAATTACAAAGAACCGATAAAACACATTTAAAGTTATCTCAAAGCGGGGACAATATTAAAAAAATATAGAACTCAAGTTGATATTTTAACAGAAGACATCTAGCTTAAATTGTTTGGGACTCCTGTCATGGTTACAGCATGCAATTAAATACTTGCACTGATCTGGTGACACATAGGGACTAGCTAAACATATGTACTTCATACGAAAACCAACTCCTTCAGTAGGTACAGATAAAAGTGTTACGCAAAACTATATATTTTTACATTCAAAATGTCTAATTCGGCTGGGAAAACAGGAAATATAACCATGAAAGTAAAAGCACGGTACAATTTGACTCATCGTCTTTAAGTAGTACACCAAATTTCAAACCAATCCGTTCAGTAGAAGCATTGTAGAAGGCAACAGAGAAACATGTTTGTACCGGAAGGAGAAACGATAGACGAACACGGATTGCAATAAAGCACACTGTCTTACAAGTAAGTGGTATAATATCCCGTTATCAATTATAACAAAACTATTTTGTAATCAACGTGAAAGAAGCAGAGGTACCAATGGGGTATCCGAATGTCAAAAGTCCGAAAGAGCAGAGACAAAACCAGTAAACACCAACAAGAACAGGACAAACACAGACAACATGTAAAACATGGAAACACAAAACAACTGAATATCAATCAACAACGCGAACTCCAGTCGAAACAAGAGTGAACTCAGGTGCTCCGGAAGAGTAAGCAGTTCCTGCTTGCTATAGCCCACCCGTCGCGTTGCCAATAGTCCATTCAGCGTGTCAAATCCGGTAAAGGAAGACAAATCAAGACCCTATGACAAACCAACATCTGCACTCATTTGAGAGATCGAAATCCCATTTTTGTCTACAAGTGCATGATGTCTTCCGTAAAATTTCTTGAGTGAAGACAGCAATCGAGGAGCAACATAACCCTGTGTGAGGAATTTTTGTGTCAGACGTGTCGCTCTGCCAAGGAAATCGATGTAAGTCCTGCACGCTGAAAACTACTGAAAACAAATCCACAACTTTCTGGTAGACAACATATACATGTATGTTCAACGTGGACATTCCTGTGAATTGTGGCTCTGCTTGCAGATTTGTTTCTCTACGTTCACTTCTAAACAATAGATTCGTAGAATCGATTTCTCTTTATTGATATTGAACTGATATCTGTTTCAATATTGAAGTAAGAAAAACTTTGAATGTTAAACATTGAAACAAAATCTGTTTCAATATTGAAGTAAGAAAATTTTGAATGTTGAACGTTGAAACAAAATCGGTTTCAATATTGAAGTAAGAAAAATTTTGAATGTTGAACGTTGAAACAAAATCTGTTTCAATATTGAAGTAAAAACATTTTGAATGTTGAACGTTGAAACAGAATCTGTTTCAATATTGAAGTAAGAAAAATTTTGAATGTTGAATGTTGAAACAAAATCTGTTTCAATATTGAAGTAAGAAAAATTTTGAATGTTGAATGTTGAAACAAAATCTGTTTCAATATTGAAGTAACAAAAATTTTGAATGTTGAACGTTGAAACAAAATCTGTTTCAATATTGAACTAAGAAAAATTTTGAATGTTGAATGTTGAAACAGAATCTGTTTCAATATTGAAGTAAGAAAAATTTTGAATGTTGAATGTTGAAACAAAATCTGTTTCAATATTGAAGTAAAAAAATTTTGAATGTTGAATGTTGAAACAAAATCTGTTTCAATATTGAAGTAAAAAAAATTTGAATGTTGAATGTTGAAACAAAATCTGTTTCAATATTGAAGTAAAAAAATTTTGAATGTTGAATGTTGAAACAAAATCTGTTTCAATATTGAAGTAAGAAAAATTTTGAATGTTGAATGTTGAAACAAAATCTGTTTCAATATTGAAGTAAAAAAATTTTGAATGTTGAATGTTGAAACAAAATCTGTTTCAATATTGAAGTAAAAAAAATTTGAATGTTGAATGTTGAAACAAAATCTGTTTTAATATTGAAGTAAGAAAAATTTTGAATGTTGAATGTTGAAACAGAATCTGTTTCAATATTGAAGTAAGAAAAATTTTGAATGTTGAATGTTGAAACAAAATCTGTTTCAATATTGAAGTAAAAAAATTTTGAATGTTGAATGTTGAAACAAAATCTGTTTCAATATTGAAGTAAGAAAAATTTTGAATGTTAAATGTTGAAACAGAATCTGTTTCAATATTGAAGTAAGAAAAATTTTGAATGTTGAATGTTGAAACAAAATCTGTTTCAATATTGAAGTAAAAAAATTTTGAATGTTGAATGTTGAAACAAAATCTGTTTCAATATTGAAGTAAAAAAATTTTCAATGTTGAACGTTGAAACAAAATCTGTTTCAATATTGAACTAAGAAAAATTTTGAATGTTGAATGTTGAAACAAAATCTGTTTCAATATTGAAGTAAGAAAAATTTTGAATGTTGAATGTTGAAACAGAATCTGTTTCAATATTAAAGTAAGAAAAATTTTGAATGTTGAATGTTGAAACAAAATCTGTTTCAATATTGAAGTAAAAAAATTTTGAATGTTGAATGTTGAAAAAAAATCTGTTTCAATATTGAAGTAAAAATATTTTGAATGTTGAATGTTGAAACAAAATCTGTTTCAATATTGAAGTAAAAAAATTTTGAATGTTGAATGTTGAAACAAAATCTGTTTCAATATTGAAGTAAGAAAAATTTTGAATGTTGAATGTTGAAACAAAATCTGTTTCAATATTGAAGTAAAAAAATTTTGAATGTTGAATGTTGAAACAAAATCTGTTTCAATATTGAAGTAAGAAAAATTTTGAATGTTGAATGTTGAAACAGAATCTGTTTCAATATTGAAGTAAGAAAAATTTTGAATGTTGAATGTTGAAACAAAATCTGTTTCAATATTGAAGTAAAAAAATTTTGAATGTTGAATGTTGAAACAAAATCTGTTTCAATATTGTAGTAAGAAAAATTTTGAATGTTGAATGTTGAAACAGAATCTGTTTCAATATTGAAGTAAGAAAACTTTTGAATGGTGAATGTTGAAACAAAATCTGTTTCAATATTGAAGTAAAAAAATTTTGAATGTTGAATGTTGAAACAAAATCTGTTTCAATATTGAAGTCAAAAAATTTTGAATGTTGAATGTTGAAAAAAAATCTGTTTCAATATTGAAGTAAAAAAATTTTGAATGTTGAATGTTGAAACAAAATCTGTTTCAATATTGAAGTAAAAAAATTTTGAATGTTGAATGTTGAAACAAAATCTGTTTCAATATTGAAGTAAGAAAAATTTTGAATGTTGAATGTTGAAACAAAATCTGTTTCAATATTGAAGTAAAAAAATTTTGAATGTTGAATGTTGAAACAAAATCTGTTTCAATATTGAAGTAAAAATATTTTGAATGTTGAATGTTGAAACAAAATCTGTTTCAATATTGAAGTAAGAAAAATTTTGAATGTTGAATGTTGAAACAGAATCTGTTTCAATATTGAAGTAAAAATTTTTTGAATGTTGAATGTTGAAACAAAATCTGTTTCAATATTGAAGTAAAAAAATTTTGAATGTTGAATGTTGAAACAAAATCTGTTTCAATATTGAAGTAAAAAAATTTTGAATGTTGAATGTTGAAACAAAATCTGTTTCAATATTGAAGTAAAAAAATTTTGAATGTTGAATGTTGAAACAGAATCTGTTTCAATATTGAAGTAAGAAAAATTTTGAATGTTGAATGTTGAAACAGAATCTGTTTCAATATTGAAGTAAGAAAAATTTTGAATGTTGAATGTTGAAACAAAATCTGTTTCAATATTGAAGTAAAAAAATTTTGAATGTTGAATGTTGAAACAAAATCTGTTTCAATATTGAAGTAAAAAAATTTTGAATGTTGAATGTTGAAACAAAATCTGTTTCAATATTGAAGTAAGAACAATTTTGAATGTTGAATGTTGAAACAAAATCTGTTTCAATATTGAAGTAAAAAAATTTTGAATGTTGAATGTTGAAACAAAATCTGTTTCAATATTGAAGTAAAAAAATTTTGAATGTTGAATGTTGAAACAAAATCTGTTTCAATATTGAAGTAAGAAAAATTTTGAATGTTGAATGTTGAAACAGAATCTGTTTCGATATTGAAGTAGAAAAATTTTGAATGTTGAATGTTGAAACAAAATCTGTTTCAATATTGAAGTAAAAAAATTTTGAATGTTGAATGTTGAAACAAAATCTGTTTCAATATTGAAGTAAAAAAAATTTTGAATGTTGAATGTTGAAACAAAATCTGTTTCAATATTGAAGTAAGAAAAATTTTGAATGTTGAATGTTGAAACAGAATCTGTTTCAATATTGAAGTAAGAAAAATTTTGAATGTTGAATGTTGAAACAAAATCTGTTTCAATATTGAAGTAAAAAAATTTTGAATGTTGAATGTTGAAACAAAATCTGTTTCAATATTGAAGTAAAAAAATTTTGAATGTTGAATGTTGAAACAAAATCTGTTTCAATATTGAAGTAAAAAAATTTTGAATGTTGAATGTTGAAACAAAATCTGTTTCAATATTGTAGTAAGAAAAATTTTGAATGTTGAATGTTGAAACAGAATCTGTTTCAATATTGAAGTAAGAAAACTTTTGAATGTTGAATGTTGAAACAAAATCTGTTTCAATATTGAAGTAAAAAAATTTTGAATGTTGAATGTTGAAACAAAATCTGTTTCAATATTGAAGTCAAAAAATTTTGAATGTTGAATGTTGAAAAAAAATCTGTTTCAATATTGAAGTAAAAAAATTTTGAATGTTGAATGTTGAAACAAAATCTGTTTCAATATTGAAGTAAAAAAATTTTGAATGTTGAATGTTGAAACAAAATCTGTTTCAATATTGAAGTAAGAAAAATTTTGAATGTTGAATGTTGAAACAAAATCTGTTTCAATATTGAAGTAAAAAAATTTTGAATGTTGAATGTTGAAACAAAATCTGTTTCAATATTGAAGTAAAAATATTTTGAATGTTGAATGTTGAAACAAAATCTGTTTCAATATTGAAGTAAGAAAAATTTTGAATGTTGAATGTTGAAACAGAATCTGTTTCAATATTGAAGTAAAAATATTTTGAATGTTGAATGTTGAAACAAAATCTGTTTCAATATTGAAGTAAAAAAATTTTGAATGTTGAATGTTGAAACAAAATCTGTTTCAATATTGAAGTAAAAAAATTTTGAATGTTGAATGTTGAAACAAAATCTGTTTCAATATTGAAGTAAAAAAATTTTGAATGTTGAATGTTGAAACAGAATCTGTTTCAATATTGAAGTAAGAAAAATTTTGAATGTTGAATGTTGAAACAGAATCTGTTTCAATATTGAAGTAAGAAAAATTTTGAATGTTGAATGTTGAAACAAAATCTGTTTCAATATTGAAGTAAAAAAATTTTGAATGTTGAATGTTGAAACAAAATCTGTTTCAATATTGAAGTAAAAAAATTTTGAATTTTGAATGTTGAAACAAAATCTGTTTCAATATTGAAGTAAGAACAATTTTGAATGTTGAATGTTGAAACAAAATCTGTTTCAATATTGAAGTAAAAAAAATTTGAATGTTGAATGTTGAAACAAAATCTGTTTCAATATTGAAGTAAAAAAATTTTGAATGTTGAATGTTGAAACAAAATCTGTTTCAATATTGAAGTAAGAAAAATTTTGAATGTTGAATGTTGAAACAGAATCTGTTTCGATATTGAAGTAGAAAAATTTTGAATGTTGAATGTTGAAACAAAATCTGTTTCAATATTGAAGTAAAAAAATTTTGAATGTTGAATGTTGAAACAAAATCTGTTTCAATATTGAAGTAAAAAAAATTTGAATGTTGAATGTTGAAACAAAATCTGTTTCAATATTGAAGTAAAAAAATTTTGAATGTTGAATGTTGAAACAAAATCTGTTTCAATATTGAAGTAAGAAAAATTTTGAATGTTGAATGTTGAAACAGAATCTGTTTCAATATTGAAGAAAGAAAAATTTTGAATGTTGAATGTTGAAACAAAATCTGTTTCAATATTGAAGTAAAAAAAATTTGAATGTTGAATGTTGAAACAAAATCTGTTTCAATATTGAAGTAAAAAAATTTTGAATGTTGAATGTTGAAACAAAATCTTTTTCAATATTGAAGTAAAAAAATTTTGAATGTTGAATGTTGAAACAAAATCTGTTTCAATATTGAAGTAAGAAAAATTTTGAATGTTGAATGTTGAAACAAAATCTGTTTCAATATTGAAGTAAAAAAATTTTGAATGTTGAATGTTGAAACAAAATCTGTTTCAATATTGAAGTAAAAAAATTTTGAATGTTGAATGTTGAAACAAAATCTGTTTCAATATTGAAGTAAGAAAAATTTTGAATGTTGAATGTTGAAACAGAATCTGTTTCAATATTGAAGTAAGAAAAATTTTGAATGTTGAATGTTGAAACAAAATCTGTTTCAATATTGAAGTAAAAAAATTTTGAATGTTGAATGTTGAAACAAAATCTGTTTCAATATTGAAGTAAAAAAATTTTGAATGTTGAATGTTGAAACAAAATCTGTTTCAATATTGAAGTAAAAAAATTTTGAATGTTGAATGTTGAAACAAAATCTGTTTCAATATTGAAGTAAGAAAAATTTTGAATGTTGAATGTTGAAACAAAATCTGTTTCAATATTGAAGTAAAAAAATTTTGAATGTTGAATGTTGAAACAAAATCTGTTTCAATATTGAAGTAAAAAAATTTTGAATGTTGAATGTTGAAACAAAATCTGTTTCTTCAAAAGGGCGGTTATATCTATCTAGTAACATTAATGACATTTTAAACCGGTAACCCTTTTCTGTATTAAGACAAAAGACCCCTAATCTATTGCAGAACAGAAAGTTCTCTGTCTTTGTTCGATATCTAAGCATGGAAGTATTGAATTGACAGGAATTACAACAATAAATTAACACAATTAATTTCCCAGATAATAAAGGTACCGACTCAGTTTATCAAGTAGGCGATAACACGCTTGAAGACGGTCTGCGTTTCCGACACAATTTTGAAGAAAAAACATCACGTGGGTTTACTATCGGTGGCCTTTATCAGTTACACTATTAATAAGGATACGGGACCATCTGTAGTTCCCTTGCAGTGCAATAACCTGGTTAGAGGGTTAACCTGATGAGAGGTTACTCCTTGAAATATCGATATATAGCATATCCAAATTAGCCGTTTATACCCGCGTTTTGGTATTTGTAATTTTGCAACGGCTTCTACTACTAATTCGAAAGGAAAGATTGATAAAATGAAAAAATCGGTCAACATTGAGCAAAGTTAATGCACAATGTAAATGGCGAATCAGAAAACAAGGTCAAAAATGGGTTCGTTTGGGCATCCCCAACACAGTCAGCACTTGTTATTTTTAAGTCGCCCAAAACAAAGTTTAGGAGACTAATTGTTTTTGCACCGTTTCTTATTATAATTAAGTCCCCAAAACAACGTTTGGGGACTTATTGTTTTTGAACCGCTTATTCTTCTTCTTCTTCTTCTTCTTCTTCTTCTTCTTCTTCTTCTTCTTCTTCTTCTTCTTAGTCGTGAACTTGTCCGAAGAGTCCAGAGAAAACGACTCTACATATCAAAATGAAGCTTGGCAGGATAATAGATTGTAAAGAAAGGAAGCTTCGAAGATAATCGGAATTTTCAAAATAGCCGCCGTTTCCATGGAAACAGGAAAATAGACTAAATATTGGACATTGCAATATCTCGGTAACCTAGGTGTACAGGGTTCTGAAAGTTTGTAGGATGATAGAACAAAACATTCTCTTTAATAATATGAAAAAAAAAGTTTGAAGCGATATTTACGGTTTTCGAGATATAAATAAAAATGTGATTTCAAGGGAGATAATCGGGTCAAATTTTTCAAAGTGCTCCGATTTACACAAATTTTGATATTTAGGAGTTTTTTGACATTCTAAAGAGAATAGTAACACATATGGGTCATTTGGGGGACTTTGTGACTTGCTTGCAATCACAGTAAATTTTATTTTTTTCCTTTCTTTATAGTGAATTTGTCCGACGTATTGTGAAAAAAACGCTTTGACTAATTGAAATACAACTTATTGGAGATGGTAGGGGGTCACTTTGAGGTATGCAATCCACTTTTGAAATTTTCAAGATGGCCGCCATTTTCAAAATGGCTACCGTTAAAGATTTTTGGCCCGGTCTCAGATCTCGGAGAGGGGAGGATGGATTTTAATAGAAATTAGTACACTAGTAGAGTAATCCTTCCTGAGCAACATGCCGAAAAAAAAAATTGACGCAAACGCTGCCATTTTTGCCACCCGCCCCCAAAAAACGTCAACTTTGTCCGATTTCAACGAAATTTGATTTCTAAACTTATTTTGATGCACTGATTTAAATGGAATACTATCCAAGGCGATTTTGGGCGACTTATGTGTTGGCATCCCAACACAATCAGCAATAGTTATAATATGAAATTGTAAGGTAATGGCTATACAACTTTTTTAAATTTAATTGCACAAAGACTTGTACATATCTTGATTAATTGCTAATGAATTTTTTCTAGAGATTTCGATGATATTGTTGGACATCCAAGTATTTAGTGACCTTTATTTTAAAGTTTCTGGAGATAAATGGAACGTAAACAGTGACAATAAACAGGATTGTTCATGAAAGACAGCATCATTATACCGAAATGATAAAACAAGTCTATTATTCATCATTATTGTGATATAAAATTCCACAAACAATGAAAAACCATGTCATTTTAAAATAATTTCAAAAGATAATAACCTCTTTATTTGTATCGTTTGTTTTACCACTTGGTTGTGTTTAGTGTTTCCACGTCTTTTGATCGCAATGGAAGAGTAATGTTTGGCGCCATAATATATGTTTCAACTCACCAGTTTGTTTTAATGCCTATACTTAGTCAGGACCATTGCGCTTTTCAATTTCTCTGGTACGTCTTCGCCTTGATTTGTCTTTTATTTTTGGATATATGATTACAAGTACCAAAACGGGTATAAGACGGTTAATTTGGTAATGCTGTTAATCGATAATTCAAAGAGTAACCTCTCATCAGCAGCATTTAAATAAGAACAATAAATGGTCAAAAATCAAATAAATTGAATGAAAACTACTTAAAGCCAAAACAGTTCGAACAAGGATTATCCTTTTTCGGTAATTTTCTTGTTACCCTCATTAGAAGCATTACTTTTAATTTAATTAGCGTCAGAAAAATGAATATTATTTTGTATCGTAATTTTTATTCCATCGGCGTATAATTATAACATTATTGTATAAAAATTTATTTTTTTTAAATATTTCCCCATGACTCCAATTGAACATCCGTCCTTTTACATGTAAATGTTGCCTCAATGTTATAAATACCATAAACCTCTTTCCACTCTTATACAATGTTACAATTGACGCCCGTCTCTGGGCGAATAATGCCGACCCCAAAAACTTACTTTACCTTACGCTGTGATCTGGGGCATGGGTGGCCGAGTGGCCTAAGGCGCTGGTTTAAATACTACACTATTGATCACTAGCCGATCACCTCTGAGCTGGTGTTCGAGTCCAGTTTGTATTTAACAAAAAAGGGATTTCCAAAATTTATGTGAATAGGTTTGTCAGTTAACTGCCCAAGGACGGTGGTTTCCTCTGGGTACTCCGGTTTCCTCCACCATTAAACAAAGACCGCCCTACATTACCCAGACGCGTCAATAAAAGACGTTAAACACCAACACACACACACACACACACACACACACACATACACACACACACACACACACACACACACACACACACACACACACACACACACACACACACACACACACACACACACACACACACACACACACACGCTGTAAAATGGGTGTTGATTCTTTATTTTTACATTAATTGTATGTAATGTGTGACCTTATTGTGATCGTACATAACAAAACCATATCATCTTATTGATTTTCAGAGAGCTTAAACGGTGTATTAGCTCAGCAAGACCATCAAATAAAAAGTTGCAACAATGTTCAGTTGTCCTTCCTTCTGTTGGGCTCTTAAGGTTCACAAGGACAGATTAAACTTTTGAAAAAATAATTAACGTTTATCTACAGCACTTGACAAATTATCAGGACAAATAAAGTAAAACATGACCTAGATATGATAACACTTAATTATAAGGACACATTTTAGTGTCAGCACAATTTTTTCGGTGCCAGGTATTCATGATATTCTCGTTCAAAATTTATTTTTAATATTGACAAGATATATCTATTGTACCTTTCAACTGACATGTAAATGAAAACTTTTGGTTAAATTATAACTAAATGACGCATGAAAGGGGGTGTAAGTGATATTAACCTAAAATCGACTTTTTCTCAAGAGCAAAAAAAAAATCAACAAAACTCAGCAATAATAGAAGAAACCATAGAAATATTATCAAAAATTAATAAATTATTTTATTCTATAATACAAATAATTCTTTTACATATTGCATTATAATCAACTAAAAGAATGCAAAAGGATATTCACCTGGCAAAGTGATATTCACCTAAAAAATTGCGGGAAAGGCAATGACGTCGTAACAGTATTTTCCTGTTTGGTTTGATTTTTTAACACTTCAAATGCATATTTTTGTCAAATATTGGATAATAGAATAAAACAATTAATGTCCTTTGTTTCGATAAATGTGAGTGTAATTGACTTTAAAACAACTAAAGATATTCACCTCGCCCATCGGGCTCAGTGAATATCTGTTTCTCAAAAAGTCAAAAACACTGCACATGTACCTCAACAAAAGACAGTAATTGTATAATATCTAAGTTCTGGTGCTTCATTTTACTTTAAATATATTTACAGTCTTTGCTGTACGCATACTTAACATCAATCGTATGACCAAACATTACATTTTTTTCTATCTCTTGGTTTTAGTTTTTTTTTAATTATTATTGACATCCACTTTCTGTTCTTTGACGAAAAAATAAAATTAGGATGAGGTCATTGTCTGATGTGGTTTGCTGTATTTAAACCTGTGAGAATAACTTGAAATTCTTACAATTCTGTAAACAATTTTTATTTATAAACTATGAACTTCAAAACAAAGTGGTAATTTCCTGTCAACATCTCTCATTGTGACTAGTGATTTTGTCATATAGGTATATCAAACACTTAGTGCAAGTGTTTGTCTGTTGTAAAAAAACTTCCTCGTGACTTCATCGACATATCCGTTCTTGTTTTATTGTTAAGGATACATATAAGTTTTTCCTATGAACGTTATCTATGTCAATTTGTTAAAGATCACTTCTTCCTGTTTGTTGGAGCTGTTCATTTCTAAAGGGCAAAAAAGTTCTGCTTTGTGTCATGTAAACCAATGAGTGGAGTTATTGTCACAGTCAACATACGAAGGCTGTTATGAAATAAAAGACTTGGTGAGTTTTAAGTGTTTATGCATCAACTATGTAAGAAGGGCATCCCAGTTATAGTGTTTGGGTTCTTTCGTTCGTCCAAAAAGCAGATTATGAGATATGGAATAACGAATCCAACACAACATTTCAAACAATTAGTTATTTACCAGGTAAAATTAGATTTACATTTAAGTTTAATTTGCATTACAACAGAGGCAGCATTGCATCATCATTACACGTTATGAACATGCACATCATACAGGAACTGCCTTAAATCCGCTTAAAATTTTCTGCTTAGAGAAGAAAGGGCATTGTTCTTAAAATTCCTTTCACGATTCAGTTACCTTTGCAAACAAATGTGAGATATTACCACATATGCGTTGGACATGAATAAAGGTAATAACAAAATTACCGAACTTGGAGAATCAATCTCAAATGTCCATAAGACGAGACAAAACAAGGAATACATACCGGAAAATTGAAGATCGCTATGGTCCTGACTTGGTACAGGCATTTCAAAAGAAATGGTGGGTAAAACCAGGTTTTAAGGCGCACCAAACCTCCCTCTTCCATTCCTATCTTTGGGTCCGGTAGTTACAAAGATGAATCATCACAAAACTGTTCTTCCCCGAGGTTAGTCCGCTCTGGCACCAACACTTTTGAGTTGGAGAATACATCAAAGCTTAAAATTATCCGTCTAAATTTCAAAATTGTCTAAACTTTAAGGTTCTTCCTACCCCAGACATAGGTTGAATATCTTAGTAAAGGTTTGGTTCCAAAGTTTGGTGTTTTTGGTTATACTGCTCTATGCTCTTCATATTCATACAGTGCTTGGCATTTTCAATGTTTTTGGTAGAGCGCCTCTGATGAGTCTTGAATAGACGACACGCGCGTCAGGCGTGGCAAAATTTATTGTCTGGAACTTTGTTGTCATTTGTATTTCGACCACACGTGAAGGTTAGCACTGCTGGTGGAGTTTAAATTCCCCGAGGTTAGCCCGCTCCGGCACCAACACTTTTGAGTTGAAGAATACATCAAAGCTTTAAATTATCCGTCTAAATTTCAAAATTGTCTAAACCCAAAGGTTCTTCCTACTCCAGACATAGGTTGAATATCTTAGTAATGGTTTGATTCCACAGTTTGGTGTTTTTGGTTATACTGTTCTATTCTCTTCATATTCAAACAGTGTTTGGCATTTTCAATGTTTTTGGTAGAGCGCCTCTGATGAGTCTTGAATAGACGAAACGCGCATCAGGCATGGCAAAATTTATTGTCTGGAGCTTTTTTTGTCATTTGTATTTAGATTTCGTAAAACTTAATGGTTGATGGAACAAAATAAATAGTGTGCTATTAGTGGGTATGTTTTTCAATTTCAAATTTTTGCGAGTTTGCGTTGTTCATTTCTGTTCGGTTGCTTTTGTGTTTTGTATTACCTCGTGCTGTTCTTGTTCGTGTTTACCGGTTTTGTCGTTGCCCTTTCGGAATTTTGACACTCAAATGTCCCATTGGTGCCTCTTCACTTTTTCTTTGGTAAATTGATTACAAAAGGGAGTAATAGTTAAGTGTACCTTCAGATATGGTATTATCGAGAAACTAATTAATCGTTATACCTTATACTAATTCACTTAACTTCTGTCAGTCAGACAGACAGACAAACAGACAAGCTGAAGCTTGATCATTTGGCCAACTTAATTACCAAACACCTGGCTTCATACTTTTGTCATTACTGCACTGCCATATCTCAAATTGTTTTTCCACATCACCATAGGTTCATGTAGTACTATTTGTATGTTTGATATCTCGCTAACGTTTATCTGTCAACGTACATATATTTCCTATCTCAAAACATGATGAATATTGATCGTAAAATAAAACAAAAGAAGGTTATTATCTTTATATAACAATATTGTCAGTTGTAACATACGTTTATAGGTTTGGCTAGAACTGGCAGCAGATATATTTTGATGGCCTCAGGGGAGACTGCTGGTTACCTTAAACACACTGGCGGCCAGTGACCTACGATCCACATAGTATCTGACCCCTGGACATTCCACGACCATGGGGGTAGTGCTTGGGGGTCCATCCGTATTGATGCCACCCCAAAAAACAAAGTGCCCTTCCTATAAAGGAGTATTCCTCCAGGCCCGAAGAAATGGCCAATGAACTTATCCAAACCACTTACCAGTCTCCCCCGACGCCATGGTACAATTCCCAAAGTCCACATATTCTGGACTCGCAAGAATTGTTCTTGCCAACAAAAACTAGTTATTTGCCTGACTGCAAGGATATGTATTTCCTTTTTCCTGTACAATTATTGATTCAAAACACCCCGTGTAGTTATTCAAAAATACTATGTTCCAAAGTTTAGACAAGTTTATACTATCGTTTCTAAACAGTTGCATATCCTGAGATGAATTGTTTTTATCATGCAAAATAGCTGCCCCGTTAATGTCTTTTAATACAAAGTTATTAACCATTCTGTTAACATCCTTTCTTTTCTTATCAACTTTTGGACCGTCGCCAAAAGAGGCAAAAAGCCAGTATCTTCTTTGTAAAAATGACCAAATTCAAGTCGTGTTTTTAAAAAGTCAATTGTATCTGAGTAGAGAAGGTTTTTTTAGTTATTAAATCTACTAGTGTACGGAGTTTGACCTTGAAAACTGTGTTGTTCGTGTCTAGTAATGCTGTAAACGTAAAGAAGCCACAGTTCCTGATTAATAACGCCCAAGGATGAGCTAGGATTCCTTTCCTTCCTAAGGCAATACTGTTCATCATAAGAACCCCACCCAAAGCGAGGTGACCTTTTAGATGCCAGTCGTATATCACCGATATACTTCAACATCTCTTGAGCCTTAGTTCTGTATTTGTCGAGCATGACGCTCATGAAAACAAAGTAGGCCAAAGTCCACTCTTCAATATCGAGAAATGATCTGGGTTTTGAGGGTTCACATACAATTTTTTGATTTTTAATTTTGATAACCCCAGATTCTAGGTTGTTTAATGCCTCTTGCTCTGGTTTGAGAGTGTTGAAAAATCAACAAACTTCCCTGCCCAAATGTTCTCCTTAATTTTGAGGGGGACGTTGGCTCCCACATGATATAAACAACTAGTGTCTTTGGAGGGGGCATAATCCTCTACGTCAAGAACAAAATGTGTTTGTTTTATGTTTTCCTTTTCGGGACATGCTTAATGGGTAAATTCATGCAAAGGGATGTCTCCTATTTCACTACCTGATTTTGAGCCGGAATTACCGGCTTCCTCTGTTCCGATATTCACTTTGGGTAGATGATCCTTCTTCGCCGACTTTTTCTTTGGACTCTCTTTGGCTGCTTTATATGCTGCTTTCCGTTTCCTTTGTCCCGATGCCCTGGTCGGACTCCCATTGTTCTTATTTCCTCGCGGCATTGTAAAAACAAATTTAAAAACGATTTCTAATAATTAAAACTTTGAAATTTATCCTTGTAGTTATTTCGGTCGCGCACGAGGAGAGAGTCCCTCCCGTTTCCCGTGTTTTCGTTTATGGCAGGACGTACGCCGCCTATCAGAAAACATGAGTATATGCAAAGGGGAACAACTTATTTTCCCACCATGAACAGATAATCAATATTGAAACGAGATAGCTAAAATACAATGATTAAATTAAACCAAATTATTTGAATATAAAATTAAAATAATTTTAAATATACATATACTTTGGGATACATAAGAATCAAGACCTTTATGGGCTAGTGGTCATTAGAGCTTGTGTGGGTCTTTAAGTATTTTTTATATATATTTATATTTATAAAAAATAACTGCATTATACATCAAAAAAGATATTTATTCTATTTTAGTATCTAAGTGAATGCAATAAGCATTCATTAAAATGTGTCAAAACAAACTAAATGTAAACAATGATAATCGTTGCATATTTATTGTTAAGAAATGGAAGAAGAAGAGAATTTCCTCATAGTCTTCAAAATGGTGACCGGCCCAGGAACAGAATGTATAAGGCATATATTTGATACGTTGCTTCCTCCATCAACCCTGGATGCGACACTCAATGCTCACAAAAATACCAAGATTAAAGATCTTAAAAGCAAAAGAAGAATAACATCAGCACAGGATGCTCTTTTATTTCCTAAAACAGGTGAGAATACATGGAATGTGATAAAAGATATATGAATAAGCAAAGAGTAAAAAAAAGTCTTTGAAATTTTTTAAGTAAATGATCTAAGCAAACTATAAGAATTTTCATCCATAGTCTAAATTGTTTTCTTTGAAGTTGTTTTTTACATATTGGAGAACAAATCTTATCTTATATGACATAGACTCGACAATAAATAGTTTTAAATGCTCCTCTATACTTCTTTGCTTGTTTCATTTTCAGTTATTGTGAGCTTTTGTCACAACTTGTAGTTTGCTTATAGCAGAATTAGGTCTGTGCATAAGGTATAATTACTATCATTAAGTTTGTGCCAAATATATTTTGTCTTAAACAAACTAAAATAAAGGACAAAAGGACAAATAAGACAAAACGTAGCTCACAGTTTTATTTGAAGCTTTTAATTTTACCTTGGCGACAATTTATATAAAACTTCTGTGCCTTAATACACATGTGTTATAACATGAGGCATATATGATTCTAGGTACAGGTGCAATCTCTACAACATTTGACCTTACACTCATGATTTGTCTGATACGCAATCTGACATCAACATGTCCTCCAACCAATGGATGGGACAAACTACCACCGCCTACTGAGACCAGCATGGGAGCTGATATTGCCAGGATTAAATTCATACGAAATATGTTGGCACATACCGACAGAAATGTGATGAGCAACAGTGATTTTAATACCCACTGGTCAAGTTTATATGACGTAAGTCGATAGCTTAAACATGTTTAAGTTATTATGTATTTGCTCATTTATCATTTCTATCGATACTTCATCTTTATGACAAAAACAAAAACACAACATAAGGTTTTCAGTCCTCCAAATAAGAAACCAACTTTTTCAATTAAACGTTGGGCATAAATGTGGTATACATATCAATGACATTATATTACATGAAGAAAAACTTTAAAAAAATTAAAATACAGGTAAATTGATTTCAGCAAAAGATGGCTTGAAATTAAAAAAATACAACAATTAAGGAACGTTTTTGAATCAAAGATTTTACGATTAGGCATGGAAAAAATCCACTTATTCAATGACAAAAAAAAACATAGGTCAGTCTTTTTGTTTCCGAGATATATGACGTCATAAACATAGCATGAAATTGGAATTCCCTAAGTTTTAAATCAGTAACATTGTGAATGTTTTGGACATTAAAACAATGAAGTTGTATCAACAATGAGAAGTTGTGTTTTAAGGTCTATTTAGTCAGTAAAAATCGTAAAAAGAAGGGGTTAGTGTTAAAAAATATTTCAATACTGAAATATAAAGTTTTAAATAATTGAACATGAAGAGTGACCATCCTTAAATCAATTTATTGTTAAAGAATAAAACATTTTAGGCGGTTGGTTTTGCCAACAAACGGGGCATGCGTTATTGGTAAAACCCCCTGTTTTTATCATAGAGAACGCAATATATAACAACATATCGTCATCAAATATCACGTGTACAAATGAACATAGCTTAAAAAAAGCTATGGTAATGTAAAATAAAGTAAATATGTTAATATATTTGTTTAAAAAGAATATCCTTCGGATTAATTTCCTTTAATTGATGTGACTCATTAACATTGCAAATATGGTTATCAAAAGGTTGTATTATCTAACTAAAACAAATACTAAAAATGATGTTGCGTAATCTGTCAAGTGAATTTATAAGAAAAAAAATGACTTTATCCTAAAGCCGTTCTGAACATTATATCTAAACCATCTACATGTATGCGTTTTCAGGCAATACAACGACAAGGAGGACCTGGTCTGAAACATCAATGTGACACCATCAAAAATTCTAAACTAATAAGTGATGTTGAGATTCAAGATTTCATTCATCAAGTAGTAGATTTTAAACAGACACTTTAACATGAATGAAAAGATGGTAATTGATACATTCTGAGATTTGTTATATATGCAATAAACTTCAACTTCAAAATATTGTTAAATATAAAAAAAATCAAAGGCAAGAAAAGAGAAACGGAAATTTAAGCAATGGGGGCTCATATCTATCCAATGTGAAACAATGTGAAAACTGCACTTGTTAGTTTAAAACAGTTGGCAATTTTAAGGCATATTTCGCTTAGGTCATAAATATAACGAGTAATTCTGTAATATGTTAGCATGTCATCATTGGCATACAGCGTAATCATAATTTATTCTTGTCGTTTTCTTACACCTTTGTTATTTCAAGGCATCTATAAAATTTCATTTTTTTTGTGATATCAACAAGCTCTGTTTTATTCTAAATGTCATTTTTGTTTAATTCCAGACATTACTGAAGTAAAAGAACATGTTTCAGATCTTCAGAAAGGTACACTTTACAACTTAATTTTACATGAACATTTTATTTAAATTAACACAAGAGACCTAATAAATCATTGACCCCTTAATACATAATGCTTTTTCAACAGCAACTAAACTTCAAAGATGGTGCAACAAATCTTATCTCACAGAATATCTAATTGACTATGGCTAAAATCGGTTAAAGGACGACATTAAAAACACTCGATGGCAAATCTACAGCTAGACCACAATAAAAACATGACATAAAACCTACATAGATGCGCCTCTGCAAATAAAAGAAACACAAAGTGACAAAGCCTGGTTGCATTTGCTGTCCTCAGGAAATCATTATATTGAAAACAAACCTGCATATTCAGCTCTGATCTCTGGGATTTTAGAAAATTGCTCTACTTGATCGATCATTAATGCATTAAGTGGAGAGCAAACAACAAATTTACCACTGATACTGTCACTGTACGCCTGTTTCTTCAGGTAAACTGCATATAATTGGAAAGGTAACGACTTTCCCTAACCTCTAGGCAAGACTGTGATGCAGTCTTATGCTTTAAGGAGACACTCTACAACTTTCTGATTGGCGAATAGGCCCGCAGCAGGTGGTTGAATGAGATAGACCTTACTCTTAAACCTGCAGGGCCCAAGAGACAGATAGGTCCGCAGCAGCGCTAAGCTTGTCGGTTAAAGTACACTAAATAGCGCTCAGAAAGTTGACATCAGGTCACGCCGCGTATTCCAAAAAGCTACCGGTATGTGTCCCTTAAGTGGTTAAATGGGGCAGCTCTGTCATAATGAATGCCGTGGTCATCAGACTATAATGCGAAACCCTGAACGCAAACCATAATTAGCCAACGTGTGTGGAGAGTGCCACGCTGCATGCACGTAAACGATCCTTTTGTGGACTAAATTTTCGGCTTCTACCCATCTCTCCCACTTTCCAGTGGTCTTTAAAATATACAGTTCATTTGCTTCCCACCCCACCATCGTTTTTTCTCTCTCAGTGTGTGTACCCTCCCTTGTCCTTTCGTCCGTTTGTTCGTTTTTCTGTTCGTCCGTCTGTAGCATATTTATCACAAGTGAGCTTATGGAGCATAGGGTCACAGATTTACTTGTTGATATACAGAAATAGCTTTGATACAATTAAAAAAGTTATGAATGACTTTTCTATTTTTTCCAGCTTTCAATGATTTTTTCCAGTTATCAACCTCTTTCAGTCCTGTTGACTTCAATTCTGAAAGCAATAAAATCCGGCCTTCAGAAATATTACGATTGTTGTTATTCTAGAAATGGTGTCGATCAAATGTGAATCCTGAAGAACTTGAAGGAACTGATGGAGATTCTCAACTCTAAGTCAGTTTCATCTTGCAACAGCATCAAGATTACAGATACCAAAATGCGGGTATGAACGGTTAATTTGGATATGTTATATATTGATATTTCAAGGAGTAACCTCTCATTAGTAGCATTTAAATCAAAATATTGGAAGGTCAAATTCCAAAACTGTTGAAAACGAAAAGTACTAAAAACCAAAACGTTCGAACAAGGAAGCCAAATACAGCACCGAGGATATCGACTATGTGCATTACAAGGAAAGAGACCTGGTGTTTTAAACAATTTTGAATTTAAAAAAAAAACGGAAATTTCAGCGACAAAAATATTAAAAATTTTATGGGAAATCGTGTCAGTCAAGTCTGTCTACCAGGCTTGTGATTACCCTCGGGGACCTCTGGTCCACCAGCAGTGGTTATCGCCCATTGGTTTCAAAATTACAGATACCAAAATGCGGGTATGAACGGTTAATTTGGATATGCTATATATCGATATTTCAAGGAGTAACCTTTCATCAGTAGCATTTAAATCAAAATATTGGAAGGTCAAATTCCAAAACTGTTGGAAACCAAAAGTACTCAAAACCAAAACGTTCGAACAAGGAAGTCAAATCCAGCACCGAGGATATCAACCATATGCATTACAAGGAAAGAAACCTGGTGTTTTAAACAATTTTGAATTTTAAAAAACGGAAATTTAAGCAAGACTTTCGATTTCTCCACACTGTACATATCTATTCCACATGAACAACTCAAGTCACGATTGGCACTGCCGATTAAACGTAACTTTTTCAAAAAGAATGGTAAACGCAGATACAAGTATCTAGTAGTCGGTTATACTAAGACTTACTTCGCCATCAATGAGTCTAAGAATAAGAACAAATTTACAGAAGACCAAATAATCGACATCCTCAACTCTTATTGGCAACAAATTTGTTAAGTTTGGTGGACATGTTTTTCAGCAAACAATAGGGATTCCAGTAGGCACCAATTGTACACCTTTGCTTGCTGATTTTTTTTTCATTTATATAAAGCAGACTTCTTACAATCTCTTTTAGACAAAAATATGTATCACAATTGATTCGTTACTCCAGAAGTTGTGGGAACTACATCGATTTCCTTGACAGAGTGTCACGTTTGACACAGAAATTGCTAACACATGGGGTATGTTGCTCCTCGGTTGGTGTCTTCACTCAAGAAATTTTACGGTAGACACCATGCGCTCGTAGATAAATATTGGGTTTCTATCTCTCAGATCAGTACAGATGTTGGTTTGGCATAGACTTTTTGTCTTGGCTTCCTTTACCGGATTTGACACCCTGAATTTGAAATTGGCAGCGCGACGGGTGTGCTATAGCAGGCTGTGGCCACACTTACTCTTCCGGAGAAAAAACAGCATTTTATGTTTGTTTTTATTCAATAAAATATTTTGATAATTACAAGACTCATTATTATAAGATTTTTTATTGTTAACAAATCGTCCAGCATTACGTTTACTTTAACTAGAATAAACAAAAAAAAATAAAATGATAAATTATTTAAATAAATAAATCATTAGATAAAATATAGATTTTCAAATGAAAATTATATTTCAACATATAAATTTCAATATTTGATTTTTGGTTTATTTCAAATAATGAAATGAATATGCAAATTGCTAAAATTTTATTTGAATTGACAACCTATTGATTATTTGCAGTCCTGTCCACTAATTAAAATCTGTCCAGAACAGACCTGCCCTCTGGTCAGGTCAGCTTTGGACATCTGTCGTTCTGAGAACAGGTCAGGTTTGAGCTGACCTGACTTGTGATCAAGTCTGCTCTGGTCCACTTTTAAAAGCAGACCTGACCAGGAGAGCGGACCACAGTCTGCTTTGACCTGACCAAAGTTCACTCTTTGGACAGTTATAGCTGACCAGAAAACCGGACCTAAAGTCTGCTTTAGGTTCCCTTTTGTACAGGTTATATTTTATTTTTAGGACTTGACCCATCTATATATGCATAAAAACTTTTAATCCCCTGGATTAAAACCCGTGCAAATCAGAATTCCAATTTGTACTAGGAGAAATTGGGTATATCCTGATTTGTCCTTAGATGATTCGACTGGATCCACCTGAAATTCTAGTGGGATCTGAAATCACACTAGAAACTTAATTCATGACGATTCTGGATAATACTGAAATATTTGCTTTAGAAAAATGTAAACTTTTTGATTTCATTTGACAAATAGCAAATTAAATACAAACAATACACATTAAGAAAAAACAAAAATATCTATGTAATATTTAAAGAAATGAAAAGGTAGCACTTTCACGAATTCTAAACACAAATATTAATTTATCTAGTATTATTTGAATACACATTTTATGGAACCTTAGCATTACAGCAGGAACATCTGAGTGTGTTGCTTTTACATTACAGTCTTCATTAATGAAGCCATTTTTTTTTGCAAGCCTTGATTTGGGTACTTTGAGAGATTTATGGCATTTAAACCTGGAAAACAAATTGTCTTTAATGCTATAAGGTCATTTTTCAATATGCTACCTTTTGAGAAAAAATTAAACACTGATTTTGAATCAATTACAACTTTGTTTTAAGATCTGTTAGAGTATATGCTTGTTCGATCAACCTTGTGCAGTATTTTAATTCAAACTGTATCCCCAAATTTATAATGATTCTTTCAAAATATTTGGGCTGACTCATGACGAATGCGACGGCGTTTTGCTTCGTGCATATAGCTAACCATTGGATTATCTGGAATAACATTATGTTTCAACTGTTTTCAAATATAGCATCTTGAAGTGCCCAAGCAACACATTGTTCAGAACATAGACAATTATTAAACTTAACTCAGGAATTAGCGTTATTTGGTTAAAAAGTGAAAAGATTAAAGATCATTTCATATGATATAAATTGATTATTTTTTGTAAATTATTACTCTTTTATTTTATTTTTTTTGTTAGTGGTAAAGAATTGTATTTTATCAAAATTTATTACAATAAGGCCTTAGATGTAATTTATTTCTATTTAAATATAATTTAGAATTTTGAATTTAAAACAATGTTCTTTAAAAAAATCAAGCAATTCTTTTTGTTTCAAAATGTGATTTTCCAATGTTCGGTCAGTGGGATCCGGAATCCTCCTAGGGCAAATCAGGATATATCAATTTCTCCTAGGACATATTGGAATTCTGATTAGTGGTTTAAATCCAGTGCAAATCTAACCTGTACAAATCAGAATTCAAATTTGCCGTAGGAGAAATCGTAATTCCAATTTGTCCTCGAGGAATTTTTGATCGCCCTGGATTCCAATTCTTTGTCTAAATAGAGAATGATTCATAATTAAGAAAAGTACTTAAAATATTAGTTGACGGTATGATTTCTTCAGTTTATATCTAAGTGAACTATAAATAAACAAAATGAAATCATTGCCAATATTCATATAATTTGATTTCTATTAGCATTCATTTGAAATCAGGATTGTATGCTTAGAGGTTTTGTTTTTATTTGGTTGTGTTTAAAGTTTTATTAAACATTATTAAGCAGTGTCGGATAATCGGGTTGTCGGACTATTGGGTTGTCGGACCAATGGGTTGTCGGACTATTGGGTTGTTGGACCAATGTCCTGTCGGACTATTGATTGTCGGACTACCGGGATGTCAACAAATTATCAGTCATTTTTTCCGAAGTGTAAAGATGAACCTTAAGTAGCAAAATGTACAAATGAGACAAAATCAAAGAAAGATAAAACAATAGGAAATATACAAACCATATATAACTAAAATTCAAACAAAATAAATATAGTTTCTAGTAAGTTTAACTATCGGGGATGGATTCAGAAGGAGCCTAGGGAACCCGGGCCCGCCCTTTTGCCGGCAAAAATTTGGTTGAATATGTACAGTTATACAAGTAACCCTTAGCTAGGCTGGTCAGCATGAAAATGGTGGTTGAGTCATATTGCAAGTTTACACGGTTAAACTCGTGTATGTGAAATCTTGGACATTCATATGTAATTCACATTTTTGTTTAATTTACCAGAATCGACAGTGACATGCCAGACTTCGGCTCCCTCCATCTTTGTTGTCAATCCACGTAGCATTGTTGATGGTCAATGACGCAACATTATTTCTGTATGCCGTTATTGTCTTGTTGTTGGCAGCAACGGGACGATCGTCGTTAAGATACCATTCTATATCATTTGCTGGTGAAACCTCTACTTCAAGTTTGATTTGGTCACCTGCATTCAACTTTATGTCAGTTAATTTACCTCGAAATACTGGCTGACCTAGAAAAACAAAATATTGAAGTTACTAATTTGGCACTTTACATAAACTTTACAATTTTAAATATTTTATTTTGCTCATTATTTTCGTCTAAAACTTAACCACATAAAGGTAGCAACAAAACTACCAAACTGGAATGATCAATCTCATATATCAGAGAAGAAAGGCAAAACAAAATACACATCAGATTAAAGATTGCAATGGCCCTGACTTGCTTAACGCATTTCAAATGAAGTCCAATTCTATGTAGCACAGCGATGACATTATCACCAATGACAAGTTCTTTGACCAAAACCTGGTCAAACCTCCCTCTTCCATTGTTAAATGTTAGTTCAATTTGTGGAATTAGAATTTCACACATTAAAGGGACATGCATATTGTAAAGGTTATATTGTTTCTTCATCTTGTTCACTGTTGAAATAGTTTCTTTGCATTGATTTTAATTCATATCAAAAGTTTCATTGTTTGCAAACTATGACTTTCTATCAATATGAAATCTTTAAAGATAATTTACCAACGTTTTTATTACAGCAAGAAGCAAAGAGTGTACACATTGGGTAATCAAAAATCAAGTCAAGAAAATACCTTATTAGATAGACACAACCATCACAAGAGACCTTACAAAATACGCAGAAATACGTATTACAACTAAATCGTTAAAAGCAACCTGAATGTAAGTTAAAATAAGGAGGAAGTCATGTTCTTCAGACATTTCAATTAAGTCGTTCATTAAATATTTAAAAAAATGGTTAACATTTGTTTAATATTGTATGTAGCAATTATGGGACGCTTTGTAAGGCATCTAGGCCTTAAGATCGCCAAAATAGGAAGTTTAAGCGTTATTTAACCTGTTTCAACTAATCATAATATCAAAGGCAAATCAGATTCCTTTTGGTCTCCATTTTGAAGGTGTAAAGTAAATATATTGTCTAAAACTCTTTAAAATCTCAAATTAAAAATGACCACAAAGGTCAAAACAAGCAATTTTGGCAGATCCCACGCGCGTTTCACTTATTCAATATTCATTAGACATTTAGAAACGTTCTACCAAAACGATATAGAATCCCAATATCGCGATGTATGCCTGCAGTAGAAAAAAACCTCCATTAATCATCCACGTTTTGCAACTGTATATTTACTATCGTTCTGTGGTTTTCATCGTTCTGTGAAATCACATTTTTTTTACAAATCTCTATTTGCTTTATTTTCTTATCATGTAGGTTCACTCTTATGGGCTATATATATATATTCTGTTAAATGTGCATATGTGATTGTTACACTTTTAATGTTGTTATTGTCTCCATACTGTGTGTATTGGTTATGGAAGTCAAGTTTAGAATGTCGCTTTGTCCTTTTTGTCTTCTAACAAAACGAAAGCAAATCTAAGAGAATAACGTTGCATCAACACTAACACACATTTTGATCTAACAAGCGGCGGGTGCGGCATTGAACGTTAGACATACTAGGATTTATGCTAACAAAGGCAATATTTTATCTATATGTCAGATACTGGTTTTGTCGTTGCCCTTTCCGACTTTTACACTCGATCGTCCCAATGGTTCATCTCTGCTTCTTGTTTCTGTGAATTTAAGTATAGCATCGTTACCTTCAGTTATCTTAGACTAGATAGAACAGCACACGACTCAAGGCAGTTAAAATTTGTTTGATAGTCAGAACAGTCCGTCAGGCAGGCAGCTACATGGCAAAACCAAGGTGGGGTTCGTTAAAGTTTAAGTCGGCCCCAAAACATGCAAGCTTGAGTATCATGCTTATTATTGCCATATTTTAACATGTTCAAGTTGTACATGTATTTTTACTTGACTCTATATTGGATTACTTGCAATAACAGCTAGGTAAAACATTTATCAAAAAGTGGAGATGAAAGCTTAAAACTCTCGAAAAGGGTCTCAATTTTTTAAACTCTCTCTTTTTCGTGCACAAATAGCAAAAAAAAAACCCGAAAAGGTGACATTTGTAGCCTTGGCCTGATTCTATTTTGGACCTTCTTTGATCTACAGTTTTAGGAGCTTGCAATGACGAGTAAGTTCAAAACACTCTGTAATATTTCACAAAGGAGACCAGAATATATTATTATTTTGAATTTGTTTGTGATGTAGTATAAAATCTTCAAGTTATATGGTATGTCATTGCCTTGTTTTGTCTTTTATTCATGGATATATTAGATTGATTATCCTGTTAAGGTGTATTTTTCATGAATTGTAGCAATAAGTTTTAGTTTTATATTTTAGAGTATCATTTAGCTAGATGTATAGTTATAGTCATGATATGTATCACATTATATAATCTTTATCAGTGTTGTGTAAAGTTAAAAAGGTGCAAATGTATAAGGCTTCATTTGTGGTTAAGTTCAGAAGATGATAACTGTCTTATACTTGTCATTATAATTTGATAAACAGGCTGTTGGTGTTGATTTGGTGTAAGTCTAGTGTTCAATAAAGGTCAGATATGCTGATTGAAATAATTATTATTTATTTTTTGTGTTGGTTACTATATAAGACCCTAAAGTTTTCAGTTATGTTAATTTGTTTTTGCTTAGAAACACTTTAGGAATACACAGAAAGTCCCCACAGACTTTGTCATACATCAAAAGCAGAAAACAGGAATCATCAGGGATAGTAACATTAAAGGATAATGATGGATTACTACATAGCGACACCCCAACCAAAGCTAGCATCCTTAACCAACAATTCCAGTCTGTATATACCGGCGAAGACACTACAACTCTTCCAGATATGAGACAAAGCTCTCACTCTATCCATGGCTATTATTAAGGTCAGTGAACAAGGTGTTTTCAAGCTACTACGAGGACCAAGGCCCTTCAAAGCGACTGGACCAGACGAAGTCCCAGCCTTTATCCTGAAGGAGGCAGCCAAAGCACTGACACCATACCTCACTATCATCTTCCAGATATCCCTCGACACCGGAATTATACCTGAAGAATGGCGTGCAGCAAACGTCGTACCTATATCTAAGAAAGGAGACAAGCATAAGGAATCCAATTACTGGCCTGTCTCACTCACTCTATATCCTGCAAACTACTTGAACATAGATTCCACAGTACAATAATGGATCACTTTGATCAACATAATATCTTGTGTGACCAACATGGATTCAGGAGCAAGAGATCCTGTGAGACTCAACTGCTCATTTCCCTTGAGGCCATAGGACAGTGGAGAACAAACCGACAGCATTCTATTAGATTGCTCCAAAGCGTTTGACAACGTGCCTAACCAGAGACTTATCCAGAAGCTTAACCACTATGGTGTTCGAGGTGTTACCCTGAAATGGATAGAAGACTTCCTCAGCAACCGCACTCAGTCAGTTTTGCTTGAAGGACACAAATCAAACCTACTTGAGGTCATTTCGGGAGTCCTTCAGGGTACAGTATTAGGACCCTTGCTGTTCCCCGCCTTCATTAACGAACTTCCGGAAGCAACATCATCCGATGCAAGATTATACGCAGACGACTGTTTGGTTAACAGAAAGATCAACAACAAGAAAGATGCAGAACTATCACAACAAGACCTAGAATCACGACAGAACTGGGAAGAACAATGGCAGATGAAATTCCACCCTGAAAGATGTATTGTCATCTGCGTTACCAACAAACGAAACCCAGTCATCTATGATTACAGACTTCATGAATACACATTAAATGCAGAAACACATGGAAAATACTTTGGCATTACCTTCAGCCATGACCTCCAATGGAAGACCCATGTACATGAAACATCAGCCAAAGCTTCCAGGACACTCGGATTTCTGAGACGCAACCTAGGCCGATGCAAATAAAACCATCTGTGAAAGCCAGTGCATACTGCAGCATCGTCAGACCTTCGCCGGAATATGTTTCATCAGTGTTGGATCCTTACCAAAGTAACCAAGAACAAGGGCTATAGAAGATCCAACGTAGAGCAGCAAGGTTTGTCTTCAACAGCTACACTGACATAACCCCGGTCATTTGACAAACCTTGTCCAGCAGCTCAACTGGGAACCACTCAAAACCAGACGAAAACAGATTAACGATGACCTACAAGATTCAGAACGGCCTTGTAAGCATCAACTCTGCTAGCTAGTACACACCTGCAGATAGCCGGACAAGAGGAGGAAAAAGGCTCAGGCAACAACGCACCAACAAAGACCAGTAAAAGCAATCATTCTTCCCTAGATCCACCAAGGAATGGAACATGCTGCCTGATAGTCCCACATCTGCACCAACACTATACGACCTCAAGGCCCGTATTACTACTCTTCTATGGCCTTGGTCAACACCATCTCAGCCTAATGCCAAGAACAGATCCAGATGTAGATAGTTTTATCCTGTACATAATCATTTAATTGTATTTTGTTTTTGGAACTGTTGAGAAATGGCGTGTTGGTGTCTGCATGAGCCAGAGTCAATCAACACTCTGTATGAGTCAGACTCTTAATTGAAAGAAGAAGAAGAAAGATAGATAATTGGTCGCAACTGGTATAGTAATATAAGTATATATGATAATGGTGTTGCGTTCAGCTCTGTATAGTAAGTTGCATAGTAAAGAATGGATGTGGTGAGCTGCAAAGGTAGAAAGTGTATCTGTATGCCAACAGTGATGAAAATCATCTTTTTAAAGCCGTTGACACCAGAAAATCCAGCATCGGGTTGAGCAGGAATCGAACCCATGCTTGACTGCCATTTATGACAACATCGCCTGCACTGTGACCAGTGTTACATTAATCATTTGATGAAAACTTTAAAAATAATACCGAGTGGTCATTTCAAACGGAAAGCAGGAAGTCTTTGGAATAAGACACACAAAGTTACAAAAGAGAATTAAAAAAAACGGAATTTTAGTGCAAACCGATTTTGAACAACTTATTATATTTGAACATGGAACCTTATTTTGTTAAATACAAGAACTAACAATTTGAAATTTGTCGTGACAACAAAATTGAATCTAATCAATTCAGAATCTCAAATCGCTTCACTGTAAACTTCCAGAAAAAAAAAGAAATTTTGTTGATAAGACATTTGTTTGATGACTATGTTAAGAATCAAATTGAGAATTATAATATAGACAACACTCACAATCAAATGAAGCCATGACGAGAAGTCATGTGTAAATTTTTAATATGCACCGGTCGGACATCATAGTTATTTTAACGCTAAATCCAGCAACGTCATAATATGTTTTGTGCACAAAAACATAAAAAAATGAAAAAAAAAAATTTTGTCTTGCACTATAAGTCTACGGAAAGCACAAACATGGCATACTAAATAGAAATAACCCATGACCGCTTTTAACATGGGTATCCATTGTTTTCGTTTATTTCACCTCTCGCTCCACTGAGCTACACTCAGGTCAAAACGAAAACAAAAGTACATAAACACCTTTAATAGGTAAAAACGAGTAAAAACAACAATAAAAAGTCATAAAATTAATAGAACAACAATAATGATATAAAGATGACTCAGATTATATCAGAAAAAAATATTTTTTTATAATCGGTGTGTTTATTAACACACACAAATATTAAAGTTAGTTATGAATAATCAACACTGATTGGGCTATTGAAATCGAACGATTATAATTCAAAAGATCCTTTCACTATTAAATTATTAGTAAGTAGTCAAATTTCAACTTAGTATAAACTAAATAAGCTGTTCCATTATTTTAGTTCGAAAAGCAATAACCCGTTAACATTTTGTCTCTATAGATAGACATAAACATCTTGACGACGTTTCTAATTCCACGTTGTTGTGAATATGACGAACATTTTAAACTTATTGTTCTTTTTATGTTTATTAAGGTCGGTGAAATAATATTTAACAGTAATCAAAGGAGCTACGAAGAAGAATATCATGAGGAGATAATTTGTCTTTGGCTATAATTTCGATAGCAAATGGATTGTTTTATGCTTAATACGAAACGATGTAAAATTGAAACCATATGACAAGGGTAAGATATGGTAAACGAAACACGGAAACACTTGAAAAAAAATGAAATAGTATATATTTTATCATGTCTTATTGCAATAGTTAAAAATTAATTCAAAGAAAACAAAACTTTCAACCCATTATCTAAAATCATAAATTTTCTACAAACATTGTAAAAGGGGACATTCTTCCTTTATTTCTTAATAAAATGTTTTAATCAGCATGAGTCGTTCAATTTTTCCCGTTTGTTGATCAATCTATAAAATGACAAAATAAAAATGACTTCTTAACGATGTTTAGGATATGCTATTTACTAAATTGTTTTACAAAGGGTTCCTTTTATTGAACATTAAAGAATACATTGTTGTATAGGTCATGGAGGAAGAAGAGAACTTCCTTAAAGTCTTTAAACTGGTGACAGGTCCAGGAACAGAATGTGTCAGACACATATTTGATACGTTATTACCTCCAGGAACCCTGAATGCGACCCTTAGCAGTCACAAAAATACAACAATTCAAGATCTTAAAAGAACACGACGCATAAATTCAGCTCAAGATGCCCTTTTATTTCCACCGACTGGTGAGAATAATTAGTTTATTGTAAATACTTCAGATAAAAAGAAAAAAACACATTAAACAAACAAATAACAAGTTACAAACTGAAATAAGCCATAAAAAGTCTTTGTTGTTTAAAATTCAAGCAAAGTCAATTACTGAAAAAAAATATCTATTTGTTTTAAAATTTTAATTCAAACTGGTTTAAAGTACATAATTTAAAACATCTACATGTAGCCTTAAAACTACACAAAGAATCGACAACATAGATTTTAATTTTTTTCTGGAGTCTGATAGATGTCATCCTTTTAATAGCTCTTTGATTAATTAATATTTTAACTTGCGGTCCAGATGGTATATTTCTAAGTATTGGAAATTTGTCAAAAATAGTTCATCTGAAAAACGCTGGGTAAAATAAGAAATACCTAAATTAAGCAGCCATGTACATTATGATCACTCTTATACTTTTATGATTGGTATTAAATAAAATTCATTAGAGTTTAACCAGACTATCAACTGCTGGTCAGATCGGCTTACGCTTGTTTTTTTTTCCATTGTGGCTGTTTAACGCTGATATATGTAGGTTGTGTCGCCTACACTTATTCATATCTCATTATTGATTACTAATTCTAGGTGCTGGTGCAATCTCTACAACATTTGACCTTACACTCATGATTTGTCTGATAAGGAATCTGACATCCATAGTACCACCAACCAATGGCTGGGATAAGTTACCACCATCTACTGAGACCAGTATGGGTGCTGATATTGCAAGAATTAAATGTGTTCGAAATCTATTGGCACATACTGACAGAAATGTAATGACCAACGGCGATTTTAATACACACTGGTCAAGTCTTTACGACGTAAGTAAATAGTTAACCTAAATTTTTATTTAGATTGTTCTTTAAGGAGCAACCATTTGATTGTCATTGGGGGACTATTGATAATTTCTTCGTCCTGCCTTTTTCGGAAAAATAAACGAACTTGATTTTTTTTTTGCACTCTACGGTGCGCAAATACATTTCATTTTTAAAGCTACTATTATTTTGTCAGGATAAAATACCATTTTGCCTTTTTTTATTCAAAGCTCTGTCCTGAGTTTTTATCTCTAAATTTCTGTCATCCTGCCTTTTTATTTCAAATATAACCCCAATAAAATGAATGGTCACTTCCGTATATTTACATTATTTCAATCGAAAGTTTATAATGATAAAACATCAACTCATATGTTTATATTTTGTCAAAATGATTAAATATTTGTAATGTAATGCACTTAAACGATTTAAAGCGTAGGGTCATTTTAAGTTATTGTGTTTTTAATTTTCATTCATATTGAGGCAATGACTATGCAGTATACCTGTAACCATTAAAACGAAGCGTAGGGAAAACTATTTTTTAAACCAATACATCGGCATATATTTTGATGATTCATGTCTGTTACAATTATTTCTTTCGACACGTTGTTTTGTAATCAGAATTCAAAAAAAGTTGTCTTTTACAAACAATATTTCTTTGTGGTGAAGATGTGTTGGTGTAAAATATCTAATGACATAGACGATCAAGAGATGTGGAATAGGTGTACGTGACACAACCAACATAAAAAATGGAAATTAAAAAATCCCAATGGAAAACAGCATGCAGTCTTCAACATGACCATAGGTCGCTGCTCGCCGTTTTTCATTGGCTCAAGACTACACTTACAATACATAAGTTTCAAAACCCATCCCTAAATTATCAACAACATACCCATTTCTGGACATAGAACAATAAACAGATAAATGACAGAGCCAAATAAAAGCTTTGACAAAGATTCTTAGCTTAGGACAGGCACATATAAAATATGGCTGGGTTAAACTTGGTTTTTATGGAACCTGCCTTACCCTATTGATAATCGTGTACATAGCACACTATAAAAAATCAAATCGATAAAAGTTCAATTCATCAAGAGAAAACCTGGGACAAGAGCACTATACGAGAACAACGAGACGCAAAGGGACACTCTTGAGAACACTCTCAGTTATTGAAAGCTAGCTAAGAAGCATATATTGACTAATGCAAAAAAATCAAACACACCAATTCTAAATCCGACACAACACTTCAAACACCTAATGATTTAGTGCTATATCATCACACACAACCGACATATCTGATCGCTGTAATGCTTAAAAATGAAACACTAGTCATAAGATTATAAATTAATGTTTTAAAGTTACTATCAAATTATCAATATTTTTACAACAAAAAAAACACAAACTTCCATTTTCATTGTCATTTTTAAGCATTATAGTGATCAAGCGTGTCAGTTTTGTGTGATGACACTTCACTAAATCATTATTGTTTGAAGCGCTGTGTCGGATTTAAAATTGATACGTTTGATTTTTTTACATCAGTCGAGTGATGATTCTCAACTAGCTGTCAGTAACAGCGAGTGTTCTATTGAGAGTTCCTTTACCGTCCTTTTGTTTGTTCTTGTTTTTTGTCTTAGGTTCTCACTAGTG
Organism: Arcuatula senhousia; assembly: GCA_963971305.1. Classification (NCBI taxonomy): domain Eukaryota; kingdom Metazoa; phylum Mollusca; class Bivalvia; order Mytilida; family Mytilidae; genus Arcuatula; species Arcuatula senhousia. Next base: position 73,563,622 of record OZ020306.1, on the reverse strand, counting down.
GAATTGGACTTTGATCGATTTGACTTTTATTGTGTGTTTAGTTTTTGTGCTTTGTCTAGGAATATTGATAGGGGGAAGGTTGGGCAAAAAAACTAGTTTAACCCCGCCACATATTACATGTGCCTGTCTTAAGCCAGGAATCTTTGATAAAGCTTTCGTTTGTACTTGTCTTTTTGATGTTTTCTGTTCCTTGTTTAAGAAGGGGGTCTATCTGTGACTATTTCAGGGCTGGATTTGAATAATATGCATTTTATTTAGACCATGGGCCAATTGCAGAAACGCGAGCAGTGCCAAAATGAAGGCTGCTGGCGGTTGTCAATTGTGGTTTTTCTAAATTGCCTTTTAATTGTGGGTTGTGTCGTGTACACTTATTCCACATCTCATTATTTTCTATTTCAACTCGTATCCTTTTTTATTAAGTTATAAAGCCATATAACCATGTCTATAGGAATGTTTTTGAATATCTGACCCTTATAAACAACATTTTTATAAAATGCGGGATGTGATATACCTTTGCCAATCAAAAATTGACGCATACAGTTATTTTCTTCAATAAGATACCCATATTTATGAACGAATTTTGTAAAAGATTTGACGTTTTTGTGGTATCGATAACTTTGTTTTTGTCATTTTACTGTATTGAAATGGTTTTTATTATTAAAATCAGAAAACCCACTAGAAATTTGAGCATATCTGACTAACTGTGAAATGTCATGGCGCTTAGGATATACTTTAGTTTGTAATTTTCCATTGACAATGCTTAAATCGGAATCTTAAAATGGACATCTATCGCTGGTCGAGTTGGATTAATTAAGGGTTAATTCTTTACGAAAAATATCATAAATAAAGTTTAAGGAAGTGGAGATGTTAAGAGCAAGGATGTCGTCTAAGTATCTATACGTATTGTTAAAAATATCAATACGATGGTGTTTGTTTATATGTTGTAGTTTGGCCTTGGAATGTGATCCATAAAAATATAAGAAAAGATCAGCTTTTAGTCGATCACACTTTTTCCCATGGGAATACCAATAACTTGGCGATTTATTTGTTTTCGTTTTTGTTTGTATGTAAATATTCTCTAAAAGAAAATTTAATGCAGAATTCATTTCTACGTTGATAAGTCATACCAATTGTTTCAAGTGTTTGTACATGTATGTTAAACGAATGCAATTCGTTTGCAGGCAATACTACGACAAGGAGTACCAGGTTTAAAACCTAAATGTGATGACATCAAAAATTTAAGACTAATCAGTGATGTTGAGATTCAAGATTTCATTCATCAAGTCGAAGAGTTTAAACAGACACTTTCACGAGGATTGAAAGAAGGTAATTAGGTATTTTTGTTTGCTTTAAATTTGTTGTTTACCGTGTACATGTATTACTCTACTGTTTAGATCAATAAGTATATTTCCCATTTATAATTGGTAAGGTTAGTACGTGTATGGTGTTTTCGTGAATGGGGTTATAATGTATTTTTGTGGAGTGTATCGTGTTATCGTGTATGGTTTACAATGTATATATTCTGTCGTGTATGGTGTATGGTGGTATTGTGTATGGTGTTATCGTGTATAATGTATAATTAAAATCATAATAAAAGTTCTTATCAGAAGTCGAGAACATTTATTATAGACATGGATTTTATACTATGTAACATTTTTTCCTGCTTTTTAAGTTTGCATAAATATTATGTCATAAAGGAACATATTTTATAAGGAACAAATATATGTTGCAAGTATAGAATAATTGTATATAGCGAATTGTGTATGGTTAATTGTATCGTGTATGGTCTCATCGTGGTGTAACTGTGTACAGAGATTGAACCGTGTAACTTTCCCATTTACACTATTCACGATTACACCATACACCATACACGATTGAGTGATACACCATACACCATTGAGCGATACACGATACACGAATGAGCGATGCACGATACATGATAAAACATACACCATACACGATACGCGATAGAAACTTTATATAAAATTCAAGAATGTTTGCCGAAACGAAAATACGATAACCTTGATATATTAAAATCTAAATAATGTAGGAAACGATATATTTATTGTCAATTAATTATCCTGCATTATTTAGATCTTTCCTAATTTAATTAGAAGCAAGGTCAATTGGACATTTGTCAATAAAAATAAAAAAAACTGAATGCAACGCTCATGTCGCTTATTAACTTGAATATAAGCCGGAACCTGTTTTTTTCTCTCTTTTTAGAGTAATTTATTTAAAAAAATCAATAATTGCTCTGGTTGGGGAAAAATCAATTTATCCAAACAAGTTTTTAATTGCTTTCAAACCGTGCACGTGGTTGTTTAGAATACTTGCTATATAGTATACTAAATCCATTTGAACCCGTTTTAGTTTTCGAATTTATGTATTAAAATGAGAAGGTTTTTTCTCTCAATATGTCTAGTCTGTCCGTTCTAGTCCTTGTATTTAATTTCGAAGATCTACTATATTTAAAATAGGATATCGCCTTTAACAAATAAAGAAATATATCATCTTCTATGAGTTTTTTTTCAGTTATACATGTATACATGTACAAGCATCGAAAGGTTATTGGTTGTCGTTCTACAACCACGGGATGCATGCATAAAATATACCCTTCTAAATATTTTTATTCGTAGTCATTATTATATAAAACAGGGATTTTATTTGCGGGGCAGATAAGCCCAATTCGTAAATTTAGTTGAATTCTCTATTTTAGAGGGGCATATGATGTAAAGTAGCAATTGAAATGTCAATTCTCTCAAATGAAGTGCACCGGTAGTAATTTAAAATGCATATAAGACAAGACAGGAACAAGTCAGGCCGTCTGCAACTTTGATATGCCGACAGTATATCCCATCGAGACCCATCATGTCATGCAAAGAAATTCAAATAACAAAATGAAAATACAGACAATAAACCATATTATGGACAAAGGCATATTAACGCAATATCCGAGTATATTAAATAAACTGAATAAGAATTTTCCTTAAGAAAAGTAAGCATTATAATTTGAAAATGAGAAAGGAGTTTTAAGAGAAACTTCACGATATAGTCACCATATATTAAGTGCGATATCTCTCTGAAAAAATAGTCCTGCTTACTTTGAGTCTTTACACAACTTCAATGAGTAATTTCTATGATCAATCTTTAGAAAGCTGCGCATGCAAATTTAAAACAAAGATCAGAAATTTAGCCTAGTAAGTATACGTATAAAATATCGTCAATCTGTAAAGAATTTACCTTTATTACGTGACTTTTCTTCTATGTGTGAAAGGTATCCGGACAGAAATCTGCATTATTGAAATACCGTTCAATTAATCTCAAAATTTAATTAGACAATGTTTTATTTTCTCAGTTTTCGATAATAGTCATAATATATATTGAGCTCACAAAGTTTTCCGTCAACGTTTTTTGGGCAGCTACATATATAGCAAAGTACATATACTATGGTGCTTGTATATGGCGGGTGACGAATAGCCTCTTAGTAAGATTCTGAGGTCGGATTTGTGGTTAACTAATAAGATATTTCCCTAGGTGGCTAAATAGGGTGGTTCTCGTGTGTAGGCTATATATGTGTGGTCATATAATCCGAAAAAGCGTTACTGCTGACCTATAGTGGGTCAACTTGCATGTAGAGTATCACGTCTTAGGCACGTAAAAGAACCATTTGTTGTCTACCTTAAGTGCGCCAAATAGGCTAAATAGTTTCGCCTCTACCCAAAAAGTACCATAATGTGAAGAACGTTTTTTTTTTAAAATACTTTTATGTTTTAGAAATTGTTGTAAAAAGTGTTCGAGTAAGCCATACTTATGAAAGCAGGGGTATCCGTATAGCGAACGGTAGTTTTGCTATTGAAATAAAATAGCAGATCAGATCAAAGCAATTCTTAGATTCTTAAAATATGTGACTTTATTTAATTATTTTTACGCGACCTTGTACTTATATTTTTTAGAAGAAGTGTTCTTTATTTTACGTTCATTTCATTTTGATTTCTTGCTCAATTATAAATATAGACTACAAACATTTTAACTTTTACATCTTTTGTTTTCTCTTAGAAAATTTCATTTAATTTTTCGCAACAAATATCCAGCCAAATAATACACCCGAAGTGCGTTGTGTATTTTGGCTCACCAGAGACCTGCTATCCATAATGCAAATCAAAATGTGCTAATCATAATATCAATGAAACACATTTGTACCAAAAAAGGCTGTAGAAGGAAAATATATGATCGGTTAGAAACAATGGCTTTAACATTTTTTTTTTATTTATAAAATTCTAACGTAGTCCGTAGCAAAAGTATTGATACCGGGGCGGGTAAGTTAAACTTTCCACCAGCAGTTTGAAAAAATAAAGTTACAAGAAAAAAAATCCTATACGCCAACGCCTGTTTCGTTTATTTAAGACTTATCAGAGACGCTCTAGTCAAAATGATTTAAATTCCAAAAAAAATTAATTTCTTTTTTTTTCGATAATTTTTGCATCCTACATATATTGCGTTTGCATTGATTATTGATCATTTCTGATTTTGTAGGTAAGTAAACTGCTAATTAGTTCGTCTGCTGCCGGGTCAGGTATTTAGTAATAAACATGTCATTCAAATAACAATCATGGCTCGCGCGTATCACAGCGGGGGTTAACACAAAGTTCACAGCATGCAGGTGAAATTTTCAATACACAAGTAAATTTTAAATTGAACAAAGAAACTGTAAATTATCTTCACGTCGAAAACAAAATAAAATAGATCATAACAATTTAGCAATAACGTGTTTGTTCTGAATAATGGAAGCAAAAATGATAAAAATTATTACTTATTCCTATAAATCTAATTCTACATTTTAGATTTTAATCTTATTCCATATTTCGTATCTCAATATCATAATAATTCATCTATTATTCGTTTGTTTTTTCCTTCAAAAATGAAAATGAAAATGTGATAGAATGACAAATTTTGTTATTAAAAGATCTAGAAAATACGAATGGTAAGCGAAGAAAAAAAACGTAGTAAAAAATGATTTCATAATTGTGAAACTAAATTAAAGCAAAAAATTGATTCTTCGATTTCTAAATATGGAAGAAGAAAAAAACTAGAATAACAGATGGATTATTATCATACCGGAATGTGGAATAAGAAATATGAATTCCGAATATTCAGAACATTGAAATTTAAAATGTAAAATTTGAAAAGCAAGAAAGAGATACTAGTATATTTTCCCGTTTTGCTGTTTTTATATTGAATAGCTACCTTATCTTATTTCAAATAATAACTTACATTATATGAATACTAAATAATCCACGCGTAAACATGCATTTAAATATAAAAACACAACTGTATCATTTTGATTTTCATTGAGCGTGTGGTCATCATGGTCAATTCATTTAAAATACATTTATATTATTTTCAATGATGCGTGAAAAAGGTAAGACAAAAGTACGCCACGAAGTTCAAACGGTACAGGCAAAATACAAGTAGTTTTTACTATTTATGAATAGATAATGTATTTTTTGTCAGTGATTTTTGTAAATGACTGCATGTAAGCATTCTTACCAAGCCCTGCATTTGTGTGTGTGTGTGCGTGTGTGTGTGTGTGTGTAGAAAGGGGGGCTACCACCAATTATCATTTGTGACGTTTAAAATCATTGGTTTATATATTTCTATTGCATTTATTGTATATAACCAGTCAGTTGATCGGAAAAACATGTATGTTTTATTCGCATTAAAAGCGTTAGATGTATGTCATGCTTGGTGCTTTTAGTCAATTCTTCCGTCTGTCTTCCATTCCGTACGTCATACACTTTTCGTATACCGATCGTTACGGTAACATGAGATTCGAATAAAGCCCTGGATAGCTAGAAGTCGAAATTTTTAAGAAAAAAGGTTTTTGTGTAGACGTTATAGGTTCATTTTTCGTTCCAAGTGCTCAGGGGTTCCAACATTACTTTGAATAAAATACCTCCAATACAAAATAACTACTGATTTTACGGTTTTTACTCGATGTTCGTTATTATAAGACCGATTTTTTTAGATATTATACGCTATTTTGTTTAGGAAAGTTTAACGTATAAATGTACTTAAACAGTCGTAGTAAGGGTTTTCCTTTGCTAAAATGCCTCATGATACATGTACCGAATCATGGCATACCCACGAAGGGTTAGATTCATAAACCATTTGAAAAAGGAGATTAGTGAGCTATACATTAAGTACTTCTTTCTTGTTTCAAAGCGAAGTACACTTGAAAAAGGTTATTTGTAGAATTTTAAGTTTAAGGGGTTGACCATTTGATTCTGAGTGGAAAGAAGCTGGCATTTTGGGCCAGGTCGGATTATTTATTTATAAATGTTGCGGATCAGAAAGCTAATTCTTCAAGTTTTCTCCTTATAATCTATAACATAAATAATTTTTAGAATGCGACAAGCAAAATGGGTAATAATTTTAACATTCACTCCGGATTTCTTTGAGAAGCATACCATATCCGGAAGAAAAAAAATCAATATCAGCATTAGGCATTTTTTTTTTCGCGGGAACTTGCTGTAGAGCTCTCCGCTCTCGTGGGTACTTTGTGGCCGCTACGAGCTGTGCTCGCTATAAAAGCACAAAATCTGTTCTAATGCATTATATTGTTAATCAGTGACCAAGGAAAATAACCTTTCATTTTGTCAGTTTAGAAGCAGAGGTACCAATGAGGAGTCCGAATGTCCGGAAGGGCAGAGACAAAACCAACATGCACCAATGAGAATGGGACAAAAAAACAGACAACAAGCAAAACATGGAAGCACAGAAATCACTGAATATCAATCAACAACTCCAGTCGTAACGAGAGTGAACTAAGGTGCTCCGGAAGTGTAAGCAGTTCCTGCTTGCGATAGCACACCCTTCTTTAAACAGTTTGACAACTCAACATTTCAAGTAAATGTACTGCTGCAACAAAGAAAATCATATCAAGTAAAGGAAAAACAATATTCAAATAAAATGTTTAAGTAAAAATTTGAAAATTAAGATTAATATAAAGGTTTTGAAAAAGTGCACTGATCTTCGTGAACCAGTCTTGACATCAATATGAACGGATGTAGATTCTTCTCTACAAAAATATTTATTTGTCCTTGTCAGTTATTCTGATTATATAGATTTATTCTAGATGTTACAGATGTGAAAAGGCGTGTTTTATATCTTGAAACATGTACATGTACATTGTTTATTTGCTTGACTTAATGCCACTCATCTTATTTATTATAGAAGTGACAAAGGTGAAAAAGAACATAGCTGGTGTTCAAACAGGTACATTTAACCCGATTAAAACATTTACAACTCTGGTATAAACTTGTGCAGCAAAAACTAACAAAGAAGTTTGCCTATGGATATTTGCTTTCCTGAAAACTAGTAAATGACATGAATAATCCTGAGATTTAAAGCATGCTAGATTTCAAAGAAGAAATACATATGTTTAGAGTATGCTCAATTGAAATAAATACCCCCCAATATAATATCATATCAAAACACAAATTAAAACATGATATTGTTTTTCAAAGATACGGGAAAAAACATCAGTTTGACTTTTAAAACAACGATACTTTATATCATTGAAACCGGTTAAACAAATACTGCTGCAACAAAGAATATTTCACAATGTAATAAAAACAGACAAAATAATCAAATTAAACGTAAAAAGAAAAAAATCTAAATCAAATGAAAATGAAAATCAAATGAAAATGAAGGGTTCGGAAAAGTGGACGGACCTCCTGAACCAGCGTGCATCAATATTGACGGGTGTAAAATCAGGCCTGCAAAAATATTAATTTATCCATGATTCTGATCGAATATATTGATTTATTCCAAATATGATATATGTGAAAAGTCGTACTTTAAATCTTTCGATAAGTACATAGTACATAATGTCATTTATTTTATGGTTGCAGAAGTGACAAAGGTGAAGGAGAACGTAGCTGGTGTTCAAACAGGTACATATTAACCTAATTTAAACATTTACGACACTGGTAAAAATATGTGCAACAGAATCTGCACCTGTAACAAAGAAAAAAGCTGAAGTACCAATGGGATATCCGAATGTCAAAAGTCCGAAAGGACAGATACGAAACCAGTAAACATCACCGAAAACAGGACAAAAACAGACAACACGTAAAACATGGAAACACAACAATTATGAATATCAATCAACGCAAAACGTAACGAGAATGAACATAAGTGCTCCGGTAGAAAAGCTGTACGAAATTTGCCATTGAGTTTATGCTTTCTCTAAAACCATCAATTAAATAACATTAATAATTTTGAGATAAAACCATGTTAGATTCATAGAAGTGATACACATTTTTTAATATACTCAATTTAAATTTATACTCCAAAATTAATCTCTATTCAACCAAATATGTTAAAATGCATGAATGTCATTCAATGATCCGGGAAAATAATCCCTCATTTTCTTTTTCATTTAATCAATTAGATACTTTATATCATTGAAACTGGTAAAATAAATGAACCTCTGTAACAAAGAATATCCTATCAAGTTAAAAGACATTTGCACATATTAAAGCTAAACTTCAAAAGAAAAAGAAAACAAAAGATAAAAGGTGTACTCTACTAAACTTCAATCATATTTGTTTGGCCATTTTGGTATTTACCGCAGTTAACCACGGGACTTACATCGATTTCCTTAGCAGAGCGACACGTCTGACGCAAAACACAGGGTTATGTTGCTCCTCGGTTGCTGTCTTCATTCAAGAAATTTTACGGAAGACATCATGCACTTATAGACAAATATGGGATTTCGATCTCTCAGATGAGTGCAGATGTTGATTTTAATAGAGTTTTGGTTTGTCTTTCTTTACCGGATTTGACACGCTGAATGGACTATCGGCAACGCGACGGGTGCGCTAAGGCAAGCAGGAACTGCTTACTCTTCCGGAGCACCTGCGTTCACTCTTGTTTCGACTGGAGTTCGCGTTGTTGATTGATATTCAGTTACATGTATTTTGTGTTTCCATGTTTTACATGTTGTCTGTTTTTGTCCCGTTCTTGTTGGTGTTTGCTGGTTTTGTCTCTGCCCTTTCGGAATTTTGACATTCGGATACCCCATTGGTACCTCTACAATAGCTTTAAAAGTGAAATTGTTTTGATTAAGAATAACACTTCTTTTTCTTTTTTTTTCAATCTAAATCAAAATCTTGGTAATGCAAATCAATGCAATCTAAGATGTGGTCCTTGCACTCATTAAATCCAAACCAAACCCTGTTTAATGCAATGTAAACAACCAATATATTGAATTTGACATCTCCATGTCCTACTTTGTTACATTAAGTATTATTTTGTAACCTTGAAAAATATATTAGAATAAATACAATAAGAGCAAATATCTAAAATAAAAAGAGAAATAAGATAGAAAATATAGGAATTGGAATGATTTTAATTAAACATGAATGTTTTTTTTCTTTACCTATTTAACTCATGTGTTTTATTACAACAACACATATATTAAGATCCGGATGCGTAGTATGAATACGTAAACAAACTTTTAATGCTCTTTGTAAGATAAAAATGTATGCAATACACTTATGTTTGGCTACAAAAAGGTGCATTAAACACTTAACAAGCAAAGAGACACCAATGGAGCATTCAAGTGTAAAAAATTCGGAAGCGCAATCACAAATTCGGTAAACATGAACAAGAACAGCACGAGGAAACACAAAACACAAAATCAACCAAACAGAAATCAACAACGCGAATTCAAGACATAATAGGTCGATTTTCAGAATGAGTATATGAAATATTTGATGATATTGGGGTAGTTTGGACACCTACATTACGAAACGGCGCCGTGTCCGTAGTGTCGTTAAGTCCAGGTCTTTTTTATATTCGACAACGCCTGAGCCAGTATCTGGTTACCAAAGAGGCACCAATGGGGCATTCGAAAGGGCAACAACAAAATCGGTAAACACGAACAAGCACGGGGAAACATAGAACACAAAATCAACCTAACAGAAATCAACAACACGAACTCAAGTCGTAACAAGAGTAAACTCAGATGATTCGGAAGAGTTAGCCGTTCCGTATGTCTCTACATCCCGAAAGTTGGTAATAGATAGTCGGTGTTAATTTTTAACAATATAGCAGAAGAAACAATGTCTTGCTTGTTTATTTTAACAAGGCATTAATAGGATTTCAAATATCATTATATTTAGGGTAACAAAAAACCTAAAATATAGAAGCAGATACTCACGACCTTAAACTAAATCTCCTGATCATAGTTTTAAAACGTTAAGGTACGACCGGTGGTCTGTACACTCAAATTATAAAGAAGCAGAGGTACCAATGGGGTTTCCGAATGTCAGAAGTCCGAAAGGGCAGAGACAAAACCAGTAAACACCATCAAAAACGGGAAAAAAACAGACAACATGTAGAACATGGAAACAAAATACTGAATATCAATCAACAACGCGAACTCCAGTCGAAGCAAGAGTGAACTCAGGTGCACATTTAATATAGATTTTTTGGACGCCTTTCAACAAAGCTCCTATGACAAACGTGATGACATCAATATTCAAATCGTCATCCTTTTCTTGTTGTTGAGCTTTTGGATATTATGTATAACAATTGTATCGTTATTCCAGAGCTTGTGGGACTTATACAGACAGGATTCCCTCTGGGTCTTAACGATAACATCATGGGACAGGGTAGCATATCTAGGTCATCAAACATGAATGTCATGAATTTAGTGATTCCTCGTAAATGGAACAAACGGTGGCATGGTAAACGAATAAATCGTAATGTCAGAAAACAACATCGCTCTGACTCAAGTATTACTGATCTTATAAAAATCTTTAAAAATAATGGACATCATCATCTGTTTTGTAAATTATGTTCAATACCCATTTCTAAATTAAATAGTATCCGTTTGGAATGTAGTGCTATATCTTATGCAAGCCCATTATATGAAGGTGCACTCATCATCTCTTTTTTGTTACTGTAAACTGTTTCCCAAAATTGAAAACCCAGAAGACCACTCTCGGCATTTTATAAAATTAACCTACATTGATAGGGGACTTGACTTCATTAATATATCTAGTATATTAATGGACCCTAATATTCAATATCTCATTCAACCTTATTTTTTTCAAATACCGAACCGCCTATTGTATCTATAAATATAAGAAACCTACACGTAACATTATTTTTAACTATACAACAACTACAACTGATAAAGAACTAGACAGGAATATTCCTTTGTCATGCGACTGTGCTAAATCTGATTTCAGATATGCTCCTTGTGATGATGTTGTTACCGGAGACCTTTCAATCGTCAATGACCGAGAGGTTATGAATTTCTTGAAAAAGGACCAAAGTTTAGACCACCCATAAAAATTAATTGGAATTCGTGCCTAAACTGTATCAAAACTTCTCTTCTCTCTTATTGCAAATCTTGGATCAGGAGAGAAGGGGCCGACTCAAAATCTGAAGACCATTTTATTAATAAATTTATGACAATTGTTCAACTCAGAATCAGCCAATTTCAAAATTCATTTGTAGATTTTATGCCTAATACTTACCTTAATCGAATAAAGTCAAAAATCCGTTTACTTGGTTTGCGATACGTGTTTGTTCCCGCCGATAAAGCAACTAACAATGTCGTTGTAGTATGAAAAAAGTATTACCTTGAGGCTTAAATGCACGAAGTAAAAAATTCGAACAGTATCAGGTATCATTGACGATCATATCATAGCGACCACAGCACTTCGAGTTGCCCCGACCGACATACTTTAAGTTACCTACTATGTACTTGATACCTAAATTGCACAAAAATCCATATAAATCTCGTTTTATCTCTGCTTCAAGTAAAAGTTCTTTCACCCATATTTCCAAAGTTCCATCTCTTACTTTAAAAGTATTCCTTCAATATATCCTCCAGAGATTAAAGAGACCACCGAATCAAATTGCTTCACGTCTTTCTTGGATTTGCACCTCGAATTTGACCCAGGTGGTCATCTCAGTACAAAAATTTACGATAAACGAGACGATTTCAATTTTCAAATTACATGTATTAATTTTCCTAATCTACAGAGCAATATATCTACTTCCCCTGCATACGGTGTTTATATTTCACAACTAATTCTTTATGCCAGAGCTTGCACACATTTCACAGATTTTTTGATTAGACACCGATTTCTTCGTGACCGACTTTTGGAGCAGGGCTATAAGAAAATACGTCTCATACGATCCCTAAAAAAATCTTTATTCGTTATCAGACACTAGTAGAAAAGTTCAAAATTGAGTTAAAAGATATGGTAGTTAATTGTTTTAATTAGTGTTTGGCTGGTCTGCTGTACTGAGATGATCACCTCAATATCCCTATCGTGTCTCACAACTATGTTGTGTTCTATGGTCATTACCGGATCCTAAGATCGCAATGGAAGAGGGAGGTTTGGCGCCATAAAACCTGGTTTAACCCACCATTTCGTTTGAAGTGCCTGTACCAAGTCAGAACCATTGCAATCCACCAATTCTCCGGTATGACTGATTCGTTTTTGTCATTTTCTCTGGACTATGAGATTGATCATTCAAGTTCGGTAGTTTTATTATTACCTTTAGTTAACTACTATGAAGGAATTTATTATTCAATACTGTGAAAGGGTATTCGAAAACAGTGGAATTAATCATATTTGGAACTTAAAAAAATCTATTGATGTTTTGGACAAGCATTTGAAGATACTTTCCATACCGTTGATAGTAACGATTTTTCTACTTTATATACTAACCTCCCGCATAATCTGATCAACAAGAAATTTGAATATCTGTTTAAATGGTGTTTTGACAAATCTAAAAGTGATTATATCTATTCTAGAGTTTCAAAATCGTTTAGTAAATCATTTTCTAGTAACGAGACTCTAAAAGGTTACATTAGCTGGACTGATGCAGAAACTATAACTGCTCTGAATTATGTGTTAGATAATATTTACATACGTTTTGGTAAACACGTTTATCGCCAAATTATTGGTATTCCTATGGGTACTAATTGTGTGCCTCTTAGAGCCGACCTTTTCCTATACTGTTATGAATCACAATTTATGGCTAAATTACAAAAAGACCCCAACAAACAGAACCTAATCAAAACTTTCAACTATACTTTTAGATATTTAGACGACATTCTTGCACGCAACAATCCTTCATTTTCTAATTTTATTACAGATATATCTATCCTTATGAATTAACCTTAACAAATCTTACGTCACCGGTGATAAATGTCCTTTTTTAGATTTAGATTAAAGTATTATTGACGGAAAATTACAAACCAAAGTATATGATACACTTGACGACTTTACCTTTCCGATTAAGGTACAGTAAGGGCCATATTTGGCCCCCTGATATAAAGAAAAACAAATCCTAAGTAAATGATTTGAATATCATTAAGGTTTTAAGTTAGATGATCAAACTTTAATTTTTGACAATGATAAACATTTTCCATCATCTACTTTAATTTAAATTGTATAGAGGTCTAAAGTAGTGCAAAAGTAACAAAATCGTCAAAAATGCCGTTTTTTCATCCTTACTTTGTTATTTTTAATGATGAGCGACAACGTAGACCATGGATTTCTCGACCGATTTATAATCATTTTATAGTGCATATTAAAGTTCATAAATAATAACTGTGGTCTAAGTAGTCGCTGGCATCTAAAAATTGAAAATATTACCCAAATTTTGTCCATTTTCTGCGAATTTGAAAGAAATCATACTTATTCATCATGTTTTACAAGCAATTTCAAATATATAAGTTAAAAAAAATGATAAATTTATTTGTTTTATCTTCTTCATTCATTTGACTTAATAAATAACAAAAGGACTTTTCTCTATATCAGTTCTCTATTTTTCAGTCTAAGAGGGGGCCAAATACGGGCCTTAGCGTATTTTGTCATTTCCCTTTTCTTGAAGGAAATGTTCCACTAACGCCGTCATACGGGGTTTACATTTCACAGTTAGTAAGATATGCTCGGATCTGCAGTGGTGTTTCTGATTTTAATCATAAAAACAGTTTTATCACTGAAAAATTATTAAAACAAGGATATCGATACCACAAATTAGTAAAATCTTTTTCTTAATTTATCCACAAGTATCGATCTCTTATTGAAAAATTTAATTGTACACTTCGTTTTCTGAGAGTGAAAGGAATATCACATCCTGAATTTTATGGTAATGCTTTTTATAAAGCTAATAAATTTTAAAGCAATCCATTAGAAATGAAAAATTGGCTTCAAAATTTATAACGGAAAGGATATAAATCGCTTCGGCACCAACACTTTTGTGTTGGAGAAAACATCAAAGCTTTAAAATATCCGTTTAAATTTCAAAATTGTCTAAACCCTAAGGTTCTTCCTACCCCAGACATAGGTTGATTATCTTAGTAATAATTTGGTTCCCCAGTTTGGTATATTTGGTTTTACTGTTTTATGCTCTTCATATTCATATAGTGTTTGGCATTTTCAATATTTTTGGTAGTGCGCCTCTGGTGAGTCTTGAATAGACGAAACGCGCGTCAGGCGTAGCGAAATTTATTGTCTGGAACTTTGTTGTCATTTGTATTTTGAATATTTTGGTTAAATCTTTGAATTTAGTGTTTTTTAGCAGAAATATTGATAACTTAATACTTACTTTGAAACTTCCATAAACGTTTTTACTATTGTCATTTTTAAGCATTATAAAGATCAAGCATGTCGGTTTTGTGTGATGATACTTCAATAAATCATTATTGTTTGAAGTGTTGTGTCGGATTTTAAATCGATGTGTTTGATTTTTTACATCAGTCGATTGATGATTCTCAGCTAGCTGTCAGTAACAGCAAATGTTCTATAGAGAGTTCCTTTGTCGTCCTTTTGTTTGTTGTTTTTTCTTGTTGTTTTTTGTCTTAAGTTCTCTCTAGTGGAATTGGACTTTGGTCGATTTGATTTATTGTGTGTTTAGTTTTTGTGCTTTGTCGAGGAATATTAATAGGGGGAAGGTTGGGCCCAAAAAAACTAGTTTAACCCCGCCACATGTTACATGTGCCTGTCCCAAGCCAGGAATCTTTGACAAAGCTTTCATTTGTACTTTTCTTTTTGATGTTTTCTGTTCCTTGTTTAAGAAGGGGGTTTATCTCTGACTATTTCAGGGCTGGTTTTGAATTATATGCATCTTATTTAGACCATGGGCCAATAGCAAAACCGCGAGCAGTGCCAAAATAGCCTCTTTGGAGGCTGCTGGCGGTTGTCCCTTGTGGTTTTTCTAAATATCCGTTAAATTGTGGGCTGTGTCGCGTACACTTATTCCACATCTCATTATTTCTATTACACCAATTTCCATGGCAGAGGTCCACGTCTGCATTGTAACACAAAGTGATGTTGTCCTCAGTTGTTGTTTTCACCCAAGAAATTTTAAGGACTACATCATGCAATCATAGACAGATATGTAATTTCTACATCTCAGATGAGTGTTGATGTTGGTTTGTCGTAGGGTTTTGTTTTGTTATCCTTTATCGGACTTGACACAAATAATTTGCCATTGGAAGCGTGTCAAGTGTGCTATAGCAAACATAAACAGCTTACTCTACTGGAACACCTGAATTCACTCTCTTTATGGCTTGAGATCGCTATGTGGATTGCTATTCAGCTGTTTTTAGTTTTTTTTTTCAAATACCACTTTTATTGTTTTGCCTTATTCAATACCACATGATTTGTAAATGTAATTTATATTTATGTTTCAGATATTAAAGAGGTGAAAAAGAACGTAACCGATGTTCAAACAGGTACATGTGAAAAACAATAAAACAGAAATATATTATAAATTTTATAAAGACTATAGAAATGTCTAACGAAAAAAATTTAATAATACATTGTGAATGAATCCGCTGATTTACCCCATTCGATAAGTCAAATCATCATTTCAATTATTTGTGCTAATTTCGAAAAAGTGTTGTTGAATAATACCCCTCCCCGCAAACAATTTTAGTGGATATATCTGAATCACCCTGTCTGCCTGTTAGTTTGTTTAACTTTTCATATAAATTCATAAGCGTTACTCCTCTTTAACTGTTTGACGGATTTTAATGGAATTTTACAAAAAGAAAATACTTTGTACAACAATTGGCAAGAATATTTGTTATGCTGTCGGATATCGTACTAATTAAATTTGGTCATATTTAAACAAAGTGTTAAGTGGGAGCCCTGGTAACTGCAACTCCTTCTTAACTACTAAATGAACTGTAATGACACATCACATGGATATATGCCTGAAGACTTTTCGAATCTGTCCGGTATAAGTTAAGGGAGGTAGACTTTTTCAAATATAGTGTTCAATATGTGACTTAGTAAGCGCAACTCCTCCGAAACCTTATGCAGCATTCAACGTTTAATAGCTCTTTACATTTGCTTTGCTTTTGCTTTCTATATTTGTTAATATTTTTGATATTAAGTTCAATTATCTATATAGCGAGAACCTGCTTATATTTTTCAATTCAAGATCATCATTCGATGATTATCCCCTCAAGTTCATTTTACATTCATGGTCGTAAGTTCATGTCCTGCCCTGTTTAATTTTATGTGTTTTAATGTTGTACGCCCTGCACGAAGTGCTTGAAATTCCCCTATGAGAAGCTTATTTCAGGGTTAGTGTTATTCATTTGGACTTTGTCATATTATATTAAATATTTACTTTGTCATTTAAAATTTAATATATTAAAAATAATTATTTTTTCAGACATCAAGGAGTTGAAAAAACTAAATCAGAGTACAATACCAACACATATTCAAGGTATGATGTTAATGCAATTATAACATAACAAACAAAGATGGCTTGATCTCATATGCCATTGATGAAAAAATAAACGCAGTAATGGTACAGTACATAGGTTTTATTGTGCAAATTGTAACCCAATTGTCGGTAGTTATACAACCCCCAAAATATCGTGAGCCTACAGCAATCAACTGGAACCATAATTTCAAAACAATTATAGAATCAGTTGAATACTATGCCAGCAAATGGGCCCAAAAACATAAAAAAAAGAAAGCAATGTTCTTTGTGATAGGTTAAAGTATGTGAGGTCGTTGGTTTTGAAAAGGATCAACTCTTTGAAAGGCTCGATGAGCACCAAGGCAACATCTATTTTCAATAACCTTGATGTTGCGAA
The DNA here is from genome assembly GCA_963971305.1 of Arcuatula senhousia. Lineage (NCBI taxonomy): Eukaryota > Metazoa > Mollusca > Bivalvia > Mytilida > Mytilidae > Arcuatula > Arcuatula senhousia. The sequence continues at coordinate 73,546,461 of OZ020306.1, read as the reverse complement.
GACATTGTCCACCTTACATTTCAAATATATTGTCGTACCTGCTGATAAAGCGCCTAACAACATCATTTTCGTTTGCAAAAGACACTATATTGATTGTTTAACAGCCGAATCACGCATTGGTTGTGCGAACAAATGCGCAACATATAAAACAACAATACTATCAAAGGAGGAAATAATCAACAATCACTATTCTGTCATTTCTTCCTTTGGCATTTCTGTTGACAAAAAGAACAATGACATTCCATCCTTGTATTGGATTTTAAAGTTATATAAAACTCCATACAAGTAACGTATTATTGCTTGGTCATCCAAATGTACCACTAAACCTCTTTCAGTTTGTTACCATCAATATTGATGGCAATAAAATCAAGCCTTCAAAAGTATTTCAATTGTTTTTACTTTAGAAATGGCGTCAATCAAATGTGGATTCTCAAACATTCTAAAGAACTGATGGAAAGTTGCCATCCTAATATTAAAAACGAAAGAATATGGAATATGTTCCAGAAAGACTCAATCCACATATTAATATTATTTTTTAAAATAACACACAAAAACAAACATTCAATGCATGTGAAGTCATTTTTATCTTGTTATAGCATTACAATTTTTGATTCTCTACATTATATACTTCAATTCCACATTCAAAATTAAAATCTCGTTTGGCAGAGTAGACCAAACCTAGCTTAATCAAAAATAATGGAAAACGCAGATACAAGTATTTGGTAGTCGGTTATAAAAAGATTTTTTTGTCATCCAAAAATCGAGTAAGGAAATAAATTTACAGAAGATCAAATAATAGAAATGCTCAACAAATTGTGCTCCATTGTTTGTCAATTTGCTTCCTCATTTATATGAAGCAGACTTCTTAAAATCACTTCTAGACGAAAAGGACCGCAGACTTGCTTTATCCTTCAATCTCACATTTTGTTATAATGGTGATGTCCTTTCACTAAACAATCCTTGATTTGGTGACTTTTTACGTCTAATATATCCCAAGGAACTTGAGATAAAGGACACTACATATTATAGGAGGTCCGCTTCATATTTGGATTTATTTCTCGAAATTGACACACTAGGAAGGCTTTTTACAAAGCTCTATGAAAAACGTGATGACTTCAACTTTCCAAAATTCAACTTTCCCATTCTGTGTAGCAACATTCCGTCCGCTGCAGCATATGGAGTAAGTATCACAATTGAATCGTTATTCTTGAGCATGTAGGGAGTACAACGACTTCCTTGATAAAGCTACAAGAAAATTGTTAACACATGGGTACGCTGTTCCCAGGTTTTTGTCATTACTCAAGAAATTTTACGGAAGACATCATGTGCTTGTATACAAATACGGGATTTCTATCTTTCAGATGAGCACAGATGGTGGTTTGACATACAGTTTGGTAATGTCACCCTTTCCGGACTTGATCAACACTTAACCGATATTTGGCAATGTGACGGATGTGCTATAGCAAGCAGGAACTGCTTACTCTTCCGGAGCACCTGAGTTCACGTTGCTGAATGCGGTTTTGTTGTTATGTGTGCGTGTGTGTTTTATGTTGTTGTGTGGTTTGTTTCGTTATGATGATTTTGTCTACCAGTTTTGTCTTTGTCTTTTCGGTTTAATTATGTTAATTAAAACTTTGGTACACCTTTACTTCTTACAACACGGTAATGACTTTGTGCTTTTCAAACTTCTATATACGCTATTTTTTACAAATATCTAGAAAAAAATAACAACTATAAAAAATCAGTTGTGTAAGTTTGCATGCAAATGCGAATTTTCTAAAAGAAAAAAATGAAAACCATGTTTGATTATTTATTTAATATGTCTTAGTATTATTTTCTTATTCGTTTGGTTACCATTTTTACAGAACAATTTAAAAGAAGAATAGAAGAATGGCGAAAAGAGGACGAAAAGTTTGTTGATACTGCTGGATCAGCACATGTGATGACATGTATAGAACAGAATGGTTGTGTGTCTGTTATTGGGAATTCAGGTACAGGAAAAACATTTACAGCCCATCACACAGCACTGGAAATGGAAAAGAAGGGATACCTTATTATACCTTTAAGTAATACACTAGATTTGAATTACTTTGAACATGATCATAAGACACTGTTTGTTATTGATGATTTGTGTGGTCGATTTACATTGAATGAGAGATACTTGGATGACTGGAAATGTGAGTTGGAAAAAATAAAGTCCTTTCTGAACGATAAATGTTGTAAAATAATAGCTACATGTAGACTTCAGGTTTATCAAGATGTAAATTTCAAATTGTCAGTATTTAAGGATTGTATATGTAATTTAAGTTCGTGTAAGTTTTCATTAACTTCTGATGAGATCGACGGTTTTAAAGATTCTTATTTGTCAGATGAAGATGGTGTACTGCCAGAACTTAGCAAAGATATTGATTTCTATCCACTACTGTTTAGTTTGTATAAGGAAAAAGAAAACAGAGATATCAACACTTTCTTTAGTCGTCCATTTGAATGTTACACTCAAGAATTAGATAACTTAGAAGATGAAGGTCCTGGAGGAAGAAGAAAATATTGTGGTTTAGTTTTGTGTGTTTTGTTTAATAACACCTTGCGTAAAGAAGATACAGATACAGATACAGATATTTTTATTCAACCAATTAATGGTGCCCAAGCTCTGAGCGATTACAATTTCAGAAAATAATAAACATATATGATTTGAATGATTCGATAATAAAATATAAACACACAAAGCACAATACAAAACTTACTTTTACAATATATTTAACAAGTACATGTATCATTATCTAGTATAGAGCATCAATGGAATAAATATATTAAAGCTCATAGACTAACCCCCCTCCCCTAATTCCATGTTTGGGCCTCTATCTCACTGTGACTATGAGAGAACCCCAAAAATATTATTATATATATTAAAATATTATTATTTTTAATAATATACTTTTACTATAAAGGGTGATAACTCTATAAATTCATGTTCTTATCTACCGATTTGAATTCAATAATTCCTTTCGTTTTACAAATAACGAGTTCAGTAAAGCGCTTAGAATTGATAGTACGTTAAAATCTTCAGAGGACATGATCCAAATAAACTTCATATCATCCGAAAGTTTAAGTATATTTTGATATTGGGAGGTTAATTTATTCAAATGAGGAGAACGTGCATCATTTAGGGAGCAGCATTTTAATAAAAAATGGAGCTCATCTTCAACTGAATTTTTACACAGTTGGCATATTCTATCTTCTGGTTTTATACCAGTATATCTTCCTCTCTCTATTTCTAAATCATGACAACTCGTTCTAAATTTGGATATTATATTTCTATCTGCTTGTGAGTTTAATTTAAGGTAGGGTTCAGACATAAAAATATTCTTATATTTTTTATAAGTTCTAAGTTTGTTACCATTACTGGTATTTTTCCCAGAGGTGGCTTCTACGGCATTGATCCAAAATGTATTAAATTTTGCCTTTAAAGCGTCTTTTACTTTTCTTTTGATAAAATTTGATTTGAAATTAGCATGATGTTCAAATATATATTCTAGATTTAAGTATTTAAATATTTGTTTTATATTACTCATCCAGGATTCTTTATTTGGATGGGTTATAGACTGAGACATTTTTATTGCTTCATGTAAGATAATATTTTCAGGTTCAACTTCTTTTACAAGATGAATCCAATAGTTGACCATTTGTGTAATGATATAAAACAATGTGGGGTGAGAACCTAGCTCACCCCTACAAGCTACATTTGAAGTTCTAGCATTCACCCCCAAGGAGAATTTACATAATTTCATGTGAATCTTCTCTAAAACTAAATAATCTATTTCTTTTTGGATGAAATTATCAATATTTTCTTGCTTCTTCACTGGTATATAACCCCATATTTCAGATCCATATAGTAGGATTGGTCTAATTGTATGATTATAAATATGAATTAAAGTATTAGGTTTTGGCATTTCTTGTGTAAAAGTTTTTCTTAATTTAAAAAGGGCTTTCAATCCTTTGTTATGTAGTTCTTTTTTTGCTCTTTGAAAGCTACCTGATGCTGAAAAGTTTATTCCTAAGTAAGTATAGTTTTGCACACACTCTAATGTTTCTTTTCCCATAGATATTTTAATATTTTTTTGACGTCCTGCTTTATTAAAGACGAGTACTTTTGTCTTTTTGGTATTAACTGTTAATTTCCAATCTGATGTAAATTTAAATAGTTTATTTACACAGTTTTGAAGGCCAGTTTCAGATGAGGATAATAAAACAACATCATCAGCATACATTAAAATGCTTAAAGGGTGGGAGCCAAGTTGTATTTGGTCACAAGTGTTGTCAAAGTATGTGGGTAGGTCATTTAGAAAAATATTAAACAGGCAGGGGCTAAGATTGTCTCCTTGCCTCACACCAATATTTGATTTAAAAAAATCTGTTCGATGTTGGTCTATTCTAACACACATTTCAGTCTGTCCATACATGCTATTTATTATGTCATAAAATCTTGTTCCTACCCCTATGGATTTAAGCTTATAAAATAGATGTAAATGTGATACTGAATCAAAAGCTCGCTTTAAATCAACGAAGCATGCATATAAAGGCTTGGAATCGTTTTTGACATATTTTTGAATAATTGTATTTAAAACAAACATATGGTCTGTCGTACGACATCCCTTGGTAAAGCCTATCTGTTCCTTATTAATGATATTTCTTTTTTCAAGAAATTTAGTCAATCTAGTATTTAAAATTTGGTTGAACAATTTTCCAATGTTATCTGTTATAGTTATTCCTCTATAATTAGCTGGATCATATTTTGATCCAGATTTGTGTATGGGGGTAATATAGCCTTGACTCCAGCTCTTTGGGTAGATTCCATTTGACAAGACTAAATTAAAGAGTTTTTTCAGTAGAGGTATACAGAAATGTTGACTATATTTAATCATTTCATTGGATATAGTGCTAAAACCACTAGCTTTAGAATTTTTAAGACTTTTAATTGCTTTTGTTATTTCTTCAGGTGCAATTATATAATCAAGTTCATTAAATGTCTTTGTGTTTTGAAGTAATTTAAGTTTTTGCTCAATGATGGGATCACTATATTGATTATTTGTATTCAAATTTTCAAAATAGTTTTGCCATTCTGATGATTCGATTTTTTCACTAACATTATTTTGGTTTTTATTACAAGTATTTTTTAACTTATCTAACAGCTGCCAATATGCTTTTGGATTTTGGTCATATAAGTTGTCTAATTTGTTTAAAATATCTTGTTTAAATTTTCTGATTTTTGAACGTCTTTGTTTTCTGTACAATTTTAAAAACTTAAAAAATGAACCCCGTATATATGGGTTTTTTGGGTGCTGTTCCATAAGTCTATATTTTGAGTATAATTCTCTTTTGAGTTTAATTATTTCTTCATCTTGCCATTCTCTTTTCTGTTTTATTTTATTTTTCTTACATTTGGTTTTAATTTTTGGTTTTATGATTTTTTTCTTTAATGAAATATCTGCAGCCTTTATGAAAATATTATTAAGGTCATTTACAGCATTATCAATAGTATCTTTGTTGTATATTTCATCACTAAATTTGTTTGCTAATAATTTAACTTCACTGGAATTAATAGCTTCCTGGTAAGATGTAATAGAATTATCATCCCAGATATATTTATTGGGCATTAGGTTAAGATTCAAGTCTTTCTCACTTATTTTAGTGTTACATTTAATCATGCATGAAATCTGACAATGATCTGAAAGGTCAGGAAAATAATTATGTATTTGAAAATATATCAAATTTTGGACCATGTCCTCTGAAACTATCATATAATCTACTACACTGCTTCCTAGAGGCTGATGACATGTGTATGAACCAATTAAATCACCCATAGTTCTTCCATTTAAAATGCGCAGTGATGATGTTATACAGAGAGAGAGGAGTTGTCTTCCCCTTGAGTTAACAACTGTGTCTTTACTTTTTCTTGAGATTGGAGATAAATCATTTTTGTAATTATCAAATAATGGAACGTGTTTATCTGAATCCATATGAATATAATCATGATCACATGCAGTTCTAGCATTAATATCTCCAGCTATCATAATTTTTCCTAATTGGGAATACTTAATTACATCATTTTCAATCATTTCTAGTATATTATAGTCTATTTTTTTATAATAGGAAGAGCATTCTGGTGGGTTGTAGACAAAACATATGTAAAGATTTTGTTCTAATCCAAAGAAAGTTTTGCTTAATTTAATCCAAATAAAATCATTGGTGGCATGTTCTAAAAATTGAACTCCTTGTCTTATTGTGTTACGAATATATATTGATAGACCACCATATCTTTTTTTACTTGATTTTATCTTAGATCTTATAAGGTGGACCGGTTTTTGGAAATCTGGAAGTTCTAGTGAGTTCTCTAAGTCACAGTGAGTTTCTTGTAAACAGAATACATCTTGCTGTAATAGATTATTAATAAAAGAGGCATCTTTAAATTTATTTAAACCTTTGGACATATATCCATTGATGTTCCAACATGAAATCCGTAAACTCTTTTTTGTATATATCATGATTTTTTCATAAATATATAGTTGTAGGCATATATTATTTTACTAAACCAGTCTGAGAAGTTATTTAAATATAAGATTTATAATTAACATATCAGTAATGTATGTTATGATAATATAAATAAGTTCTTTAAATGACTATGTTATACAATATACATGTTTATCTAATCAACATAATCAACATGATCAATAAAAGAGCAGAAGACAAAAAAAATAAATAAACAGAACTATATAGATAATAAAGATTGATTTTACAGTCACAATCTTAAACTTTACTTTTACATTTATATCTATATATAAAACTGAACACTACAAACTATTTTTTGCTACATTTGTAAGAATATATGTCAGACTAGGCAAATCCCCTCTCCCAGGAACCAGTCTTGTATATAATTTAATACTTAACAATGATATATTTATGAACTTTGTAATTCTTAAGAGTACATACTTTATTTGTACTTATAATATCTAGATATTTTCATGTACCATTTTATTTAAACAGAAACACAAAAGTTTAATTCTTATTTGAACTAAATATGCATGTTTGATAGCAAATTGCTTTAAGTTTTCCCAAGAGCAAGAAATTTCCCCAATCTGACACATTAAAATTACATTAAAAAAATACTTATGACCTTGAGGCATATGGTCCCCATTCACCTTCATATTGCATATAAGTACCATGGTATCTTGATCCCCAACCTTTATGTGGGCTATTATTTCTCTTAATCTTCAATGATTTATACAATTTGTATTTAAGATTTTTGACAAACACATTCATACCTTCAATGTTAAGATGTACATTGTCATATTTGAAAAATCTATAATTTGCTTGCCCTCTATAACTCAGTGCACTATGCTCACAAAGTTGAACATGATTTTGGTGTAGGAATTTGTGTTGTAATATAATATTACACTCTTGGATTTTTTGGTTTAGTTTGTATGAGTCTCCTCGACAAAGCCCCAAAGATACTACAATGTCAATAAAAGGCCATCTTACATGTATATCATTTATCAGATTACTAAAGTCATTGCAAACTTTTTCCATATCATTGCTATCTCTTGCATTATTTGTGAAAAAATGCACAACAACACAGTCAAAAACATCTGGACAAGATTTTATAAATTCTGCTGCATTTTCAGTTGTGTAGCAAATTTGTTTTTTAACTGTGCACCCTTGAATAAGTTCATTTGTTCTAACATATCTGAAATGGGAATTTCCCAATAACAAAATCTTTTTTGTGTTGAAATTTGGATTTTGTGTACCATTTCTGTTGTTTGTCATATTTGTGGCTAATGGTTTTTTGGGTGTTTCTTTGTCTGAGGTTTTATTTGACATTTTTGTTGCTTGTTCTTTTTGACCTGGGTTTCCCTTGATGTTTTTTTCAAATTTAGTAGGGTTTTGACTTTTTTCAGTACTAGTATGATTAGGCTTGTCAGTATACTGCTTCCTCTCTTTAACAATCATAAAACTCTTATCAGAAGAAGGTAAAGTATCAGTGTTGATAATGGTGTCATTACACAAACTTTCATTCTCTAAATTTTCTAATACATTGAAACGATTATTTACTTTACATGCATAACTTATTTTGTTTTCTGATAATGAGTGTAGGGTCTGACTGACTTCTTCTAGCTTGTTCTGGTGTTGCTCAGAGGTTGTCCTAATTTTCTCTTCTAGGATATCTACTTTTTCAGCGATATGATCTATTTTCGGTCTGTCGGTAGGGATATATTGTGTTGCGTTTTTAATTGGGGGAATCAACATACAGCTTTTCTCAACTAATTCACACAGTGTTGAGTTGTCTTGCTCGGTGTGTTGTTTCAAATCTTTCTTAATCTGTTTTATCACACATGAAATTTCTGATAGTTGATCCTCCATTTTTCTATTATCCTGATCATGATCCATTTTACATGTGCATGTACTATGCTCTTTCAGCAGAAGATATACTAGGGCAAACAAGTTCTAACAAACACGCCATTGAAAATATTTTACTTGAATGTGGGGTGGAATATGAACCTCGAAGACAAATTTTAAAGGACATCGAGGCTTTACAAGGTTATTTCGTAAAAATAGTTGACGATAAATTTAAAATTATTCATGATAAGCTGTTTGATTTTCTGGTAAAGTATTTTGGAACGAAAATGGTAAAGATTTTCATCAAGCATGCTCACTTTGACTTTATTTCAAAAAGATTTTTATGGAAAGGATCAAATATAAAAGGTAAAAAATTGGAGTATATTGAGCTATGTGATGATCATATTAATTTGTATATTGATCGAATGATTGATATTTGGAAGGAAGGATATACTGTCAGCGTTTTCCACAATACAAATATTCTGACGTCCACCAGATTTCAAAAGAGATTTTATGAATATTTGAGTGGTAAACCAGAATGGGAACAAAAACAACTAGTACTCAAACAAGATAACAAAACTCTTTCTACGCCATTATTATATGCATCCAAGATTGGTGATGTCAGAGGTGTAAAATGGATGTTAAAGTTTCCGTCTATTGATGTAAACCAGTCCAATATAGGTGGCTGGACACCATTACATATGGCATGCTATTACAACCATGTAAATGTAGTAAAAGAACTACTGAAGAGTGACCATATTGATGTTGATGTCTGTGAAAATAAAGGGAACACTTCGTTGCACTTGGCAAGTCAGGAAGGCAATGCTGATGTGGTCAGATTACTTTTACAATACTCTGCCAATATAAACAAACAAAACAAGAACGGCTGGACACCATTACATTTAGCAAATTATTTTAACCATGTAGATGTGGTAAAAGAACTACTGAAGAGCGACAACATTGATGTTGATATCTGTGAAAATAAAGGGAACACTTCGTTGCACTTGGCAAGTCAGAAAGGCAATGCTGATGTGGTCAGATTACTGTTACAACATTCTGTCAATATAAACAAACAAAAAAAGAACGGCTGGACACCATTACATTTAGCAAATTGTTTTAACCATTTAGATGTGGTAAAAGAACTACTGAAGAGTGACAAGATTGATATTGATGTCTGTGATAATGACGGGGACACGTCTTTGCATTTAGCAAGTCAGGAAGGAAATGCCGATGTGGTCAGATTACTGTTACAACACTCTGCCAATATAAACAAACAAAATAAGAACGGTTGGACACCATTACATAAAGCATGTTATTTCAACCATGTAGAAGTGGTAACAGAACTACTGAAGAGTGACAAGATTGATGTTGATGCCTGTGAAAAGAAAGGGGACACTTCGTTGCACTTAGCAAGCCAGGAAGGCAATGCTGTTGTGGTCAGATTATTGTTACAACACTCTGCCAATATAGAAAAACAAAACAATGATGGACGGACACCATTACATCGAGCATGCTGTAACAACCATGTAAAGGTAGTAACAGAACTACTGAAGAGTGACAAGATTGATGTTGATGTCTGTTTTAATGAAGGGGACACTTCGTTGCACTTGGCAAATCAGAAAGGCAATGCCGATGTGGTCAGATTACTGTTTCCACAATCTGCCAATATAAACAAACCAGGCAAGGATGGTTGGACACCATTACATCGAGCATGTTATTTTAATCATGTAAAGGTAGTAACAGAACTACTGAAGAGTGACAAGATTGATGTTGATGTCTGTGATAATGACAGGGACACTTCATTGCACTTAGCAAGTCAGGAAGGCAATGCCGATGTGGTCACATTACTGTTACAACACTCTGCCAATATAAACAAACAAAACAAGAACGGTTGGACACCATTACATAAAGCATGTTATTTCAACCATGTAAAAGTAGTAACAGAACTACTGAAGAGTGACAAGATTGATGTTGATGTCTGTGAAAATGAAGGGGACACTTCGTTGCACTTAGCAAGTCAGAAAGGCAATGCCGATGTGGTCAGATTACTGTTACAACAATCTGCCGAAATAAACAAACCAGGCAAGAACGGCTGGACACCATTACATCGAGCATGTTGTAACAACCATGTAAAGGTAGTAATAGAACTACTGAAGAGTGACAAGATTGATGTTGATGTCTGTGATAATGACAGGGAAACTTCATTGCACTTAGCAAGTCAGGAAGGCAATGCTGAAGTGGTCAGATTACTGTTACAACACTCTGCCAATATAAACAAAACAGATGTAGAAGGTTTTACACCCCTTATTATTGCATGCCAAAGAATTCACATTGACATAGTTGAGGAATTATCTAAGTGTCGGACAGATGTCAACGCTCAAATGTGTGATGGTGATAATGCACTTATATCAGCTTCTAGAGGGGGTTCTACAGAATTAGTCGAATTTCTCCTGCAGAACGGATCCAATCCTAACGTTTGTATTCATACGAAATCGGCCATTGAATCTTATATTAAAATCTCTCCAACGAAAACTTTAGACAACGAAAGTAAAATATGGCTTGATGATTTAAGTGGTAAACTGTCTTCCGAATTAATGAAATACCTTCAAACAAAACCAAATGAATATGCACTTGAGATAGCTGTAGGATCATCAAGCTTACACTTTGCTTCACTTCTAGGTTATGTTTCTATTGCCAGGCTCCTCATTCAATACAAGGCAGACGTAAACTTAGTCAAAGAAGATGGAACAACACCTTTGTTTTTCGCCTGTGAGTTCGGCCAGATCGAAGTTGTCAAACTACTTTTAAATAAAGGGGCCAAAACATCATTGGGCAAAGTTGATGGAATGAAACCATTGGACATAGCGTCAAAAAATGGATATTTTGATATCGTTTCTTGTTTGATGAAACATGATAATATGTTCTCTGATGTGTGGGTACCAAAGGAATAGATACAATATTTCTCAACAGAAATGGTTTAAAAACAAAAATGTGACTTTATGTGAAATCTTAATATTTACAACAACAAAAATCTCGTGCTTAAAGAAATGACAATGTATCGATATGTAATATTATGTTAGATACTAGAGTGTATTATTTTGTGTATTAATTTTAATGTTTTGTCAATATGCTTAGTAAGTGCATGATCATTTATTTATGCATATTTGTCAACCATTGCTATAATTTTAAGAATACAAAACAATATATTTTATGTTAGTAGTATTAAGAAAAAAGTTCATAATTTAAATTCTGTCATGCGTATTTATATTTTCTTGTAGCTTTCCTTCAATGTGTGTTTTACATGTGGATGTAACATTCAATAGTATGATATACATGAAGGTTACCATGTAAATAATAAGACGAAGTGTATGAAACATTTGTCTAGTTACCTTATCTTTAAACGGTAAAAACTCTGCAAAGGTATTTTGTTGAAGGGTACGTCTGGGTGGCCGAAAACCAAAGAAAATGAAGTATTGGATAAAAAGTTCTTAAACCCAAAATGATCAAACAGGACAATAAAACCCAGCACCAATGATATCCACTTAAAGAAACCTGGTCTAAATTAAGAAAACGTCATCTTTCGAGTTTCAAAAGAAAATGTTGGTAAATTCGTTAAAGACTTTCAATGACTTTTGAAAAGGTGCGAAAACATTGCTAGAAAGGGAACTTTGTCCTTGAAGAGCTTTCCAAATTAGTCTGTATAGTACTTTAACAAGTCTCAAATTTAGCCTCAATAAAATTTCTTAGTTGGAAGCAGTCGCACGTAAGTGAATAAAGGTAATAACAAAACTACCGAACTTGAATGATCAATCTCATAGTCCAGAGAAAATGACAAAAACGAATCAGTCATACCGGAGAACTGGTGGATCGCAATGGTCCTGACTTGGTACAGGCATTTCAAACGAAATGGTGGGTTAAACCAGGTTTTATGGCGCCAAACCTCCCTCTTCTTGTTAACTTTATTTGCCGTAAATGTTATGTGCTTATCCATCTGAATGATGTTTTAAAACATTAAGATGTGCATAATTAATTTCGTCATCACCAGCTGGATAAGTTTCTTTATTTTCTTATATTTGTTTTTAGCTTTTGGTGGATCACGTCTGTTACACTAAACATATTTATCTGGTATTGTGCAAATTTTGGTATCGTTGTTCAAGTTAAATATCTTATAATTAAAAAAAAATGTGTTAAAAATTTTCAATTTATCAAAATAATGAAACTAAACCAAATCTGAAAATATGAGTAAAGAAATTTGAAAAAGAAAAATTGTGCAATACATGTCAATTTAGAAATGTGTAGAAGAATCTAGTTTGTATTAAATATGCTTTAAGGATCAACATATTTTCTTATGACAAATACTTAATAAAATTGGTCTGATAAAATATGTGTAACTTACTAAAAACAGTGATGTTGCAATATGGGACTCGGATGTAGTAAGTTTGAAAAGTTTTTTTTATTCACTAAATGGTTTGGTCCAAGCTTATTTTTAAGTATATAAAGGTAATTATATCTTCACTATTATGCATATATCTCTAGCTATTTTTTCTTCATTTTTAAACTATTATACGTCTTAACTTTATGTACAAAGTATATTGATGTACACTTGATTTGAAATATGTATTCTATTAGCTCTGTACACATGGGAATGAGTGGGCTTTGTAAGAGAGTGTTTCGGAATAAGAAAACCAAAATAAAACGTGTATTTAAGTGTGTCTTAAAAGTGACTTCTAGATATTTTTTTTTCTTTTAGCAAATTAAACTTTACTCTGTGGTTTATTTTATGTTCGTTTGATCCGAAAACAATTGCAAACGAATATACATTTTCCTATTTCTTGTTAATAGTAAACTTGTCATGCTTTTCAAGTTCAATAAGTAATTAATTATATATGAATTTTCTGCATTGCTTTGAGAACGTTTCAACCAATTGTTTTGTATTTCAATCATGCCAGCAGACAAGGCTTCCAATAATATAGTTTTTGTATGTAAAGCACATTATTACAATTGTCTAATAAAAGAACTAGGCATTGATGGTAATATTTCCGCTAGTGCTACATACAAACGGACTACATTTGACAAAGATGAAATCATAGCCAACCATAGCTCTTTTATGTCCTCTTTAAATATTCCAATGAAATAGGAACATAAAGAGTTACCATCTTTGTACTGGATACCTAAACTTCACAAAAATCCGTACAAAGAAAGGTATATAGCTGAATCTTCATCTTGTTCAACTACAGAGCTGTCCGTTCATTTAACTAAAATCTTGTCTGCTGTCAAAGAAGCAGAGGTACCAATGGGGTATCCGAATATCAAAAGTCCGAAAGGGCAGAGACAAAACCAGCAAACACCAACAAGAACGGGACAAAAACAGACAACATGTAAAACATGGAAACACAAAACAACTGAATATCAATCAACAACGCGAACTCTAGTCGAAACCAGAGTGAACTCAGGTGCTCCGGAAGAGTAAGCAGTTCCTGCTTGCTATAGCACACCCGTCGCGTTGCCAATAGTCCATTCAGCGTGTCAAATCCGGTAAAGGAAGACAAAACAACACCCTATGACAAACCAACATCTGCACTCATCTGAGAGATCGAAATCCCATATTTGTCTATAAGTGCATGATGTCTTCCGTAAAATTTCTTGAGTGAAGACAGCAACCGAGGAGCAACATAACCCTGTGTGAGCAATTTTTGCGTCAGACGTGTCGCTCTGCTAAGGAAATCGATGTAAGTCCCGCACGCTCTGGAGTAACGAATCAATTGAGATATGTAAACTCCATAAGCTGGAGCGGACGGAATGTTGCTACACAAGAAGGGTCAACAAGCATACTGCCACACTATTTATAATCGTAGTGGAATTAACCATATGTGGATTTTGAAGAACTCAAAGGATTTTTTAGATCATTTTAAATCTAGATCATTTGCTGAGGTTCACTCTTTGAAAACGTTCGATTTTTCAACTTTATACACTACCTAGCCACACGCAAAACTAAAATGTCGCCTCAAAAACTTCTCGAAAAGCCTTTTCAAACTCTAGGAATTTTGTTGTTTTGGGTAATGATTCTACATTCTTTTCCAAAACATCTTTCAAAGATAAAATTTGTTACACACTGGAACAAGTTTGCAGTATGCTTGATTTCTCATTGACAACATATTTGTCACCTTCGGAGGAGAGATTTTTCAACAACAAATCGGCATTCCGATGGGCACAAACTGTGCTCCTGTCCTAGCCGATATGTTTTTATACTCTTACGAGACTGAATTTCTTCAGGGACTCGTAAAGAACAAGAAGATGAAAGAGGCAAGGTCATTTAATCTTACGATAAATGGTGTTGCGCACAGCTCTGTAAGGTAATTGATATAATATAAAATGGATATGGTGAGCTGCAAAGTTAGAAAGGGGTGTCCGTGTGCCAACAGTGATGAAAATCACCTTTTTAGGCCGTTGACACCGGAAAATCCAGCAGGGGGTTGAGCTGGAATCTAACCCATACTCTGTCATCTATGGCAACTTCGCCTGCACTGTGTCCAGCGCCCTAGACCACTAGACCACCTATGCTAGATAAAAATCTAGCTTTCGGTTGCCTAGTAAAGCCTCCTCGTAGACAATCTAAGGTTGTAACACAGTACACGATGAACATTAGATGGGTAGGGAAAGAAAGATAAAGAATTGGTCGCAACTGGTATAGTTATATAAGTATATATATGATAAATGGTGCTGCGCACATCTCAGTAAAAAAATTTACAATAAAAGAGATTTTCAAATTATTAATTTTCTTAATCTACAGAGCAATATACCTACTTCCCCTGCATACGGTGTTTATATTTCACAACTTTTTCGATATGCCAGAGCTTGCACACATTTCACAGATTTTTCTATCAGACACCAATTTCTTCGTGACGGACTTTTGGAGCAGGGCTAAAGGAAAATACGTCTCATACGAACCCTAAAAAAGTTCTTTTTTCGTTATCAGCCACTAGTAGAAAAGTTCAAAATTGAGTTAAAAGATATGGTAGTTAATTTTATTAATTAGTGTTTGACTGGTCTGCTGTACTGAGATGATCACCTCAATATCCCTATTGTGTCTCACAACTATGTTGTGTTCTATGGTCATTACCGGATCCTAAGATCGCAATGGAAGAGGGAGGTTTGGCGCCATAAAGCCTGGTTTAACCCACCAATTTTTTGGAAGTGCCTGTACCAAGTCAGGACCATTGCGGTCTTTAATTCTTCTGGTATTGTGTTTCTCTCAAATAAAAATTACAACAAAGTTCCAGAAAAAAGCTTTTGTATTTTGTTCATGATAATTTTCATATCCAACATATACTATTATGTTCGACTTATAAAACCTAATTCCAAGAAAACTTTACATACAGTGTCACGCTATTTTACGTAACTATATATTATGGGTTAAGCAAATTTTACAGTGTCACACTATTCTATATCACTATATATATTATGGACTTGAAGATCGCAATGGAAGATGGAGGATTGGTGCCATAAATCCTGGTTTAACCCACCATTTCGTTTGAAATGCCTGTACCAAGTCATGACCATAGCGATCCACCCATTCTCTGGTATGACTGATTCGTTTTTGTCATTTTCTCTGGACTATGAGATTGATCATTCAAGTTCGGTAGTTTTGTTATTACCTTTATTTTCTATTTCATAATTAAAATCATGAATGCTGTTTCAATACAGTTGCACATATCAGAGTTTTTGTTCTTGTAGAATAGTTGTTAAGTTTTAAGACGTTTAGACAGTTTTTTATGCTTTCATAAATGTTCAGAAAAGCTTTCAAAATGTTCCCACCAATTGTCTTGTAAATGTATCTCCTACAATTTCATATTTTAAATCATGTTTCTATGGTCCTGATGTTTATCCATACATGTCAAATTCCAGTTTACTGCACATATTAAGTATTACTTGTTAAATGATAGACACCATTGTAATTGTTGTTAATTATCACTCTATGTTTTTTGTACATTTAACTATGTTTTGTGGTGCATGTATATAATTCTATTACTTTTTTACTTGTTGCATTTTTTATTATTACTTTTTATCTTAATGTTGGTTTGTTTTGTCTTTTTTAAACAAAACCATCATGACATTGCTATATATGTTTCCTACACAATAAAAGAATGATAAATATTACAATAGTACAAATGTAGTAGATAATTGATCTGATTCATTATTACCTTAAATATATTAGTATATAGCCATCAATATTGCCTTTTCAATTTATTAATTTTTGAATTATGTTTTTTTTTTCATTTTAGTCACGTTGTAACATATATTTGACCTTAGGATGAAGAACAACATAATCGGTGTTCGTTCCTCTGGTTTGTCTGTTTGTTTTTTTAGTTCATTTTTTTTTCAAATTTTAAAATTATATTGTGGTTTTGTATTATATTTTAAGCCGAATTTATTGATAAAGGACATACTCTTTATATTACAGGACGGAAATCGCATAACATTTTACATGCATATGTATTGTTAATATACATTTTGCGTGACGAAATTTTGTGATATTACAGATGATGCATTTGCTATAAAAAATCATTTTAAACAAAATTATTAAATATTCGTTTAAGGATATAAGAATCATTTTTTCTAAACATTTAATTTAAATTAAATCAAATCGTTTTATATTTGATCAAAGTCAAATGATCTACGGTTAATTTTAAAATTAAACTTAAAAAATAGGGAGTCATCAGCTTTAATTATATTCATTATGGAATAGCAGATGTTTATTGTAGATAATTAGTGTATTTTGATTATTTTTTAAAGTTTGAAATGTTTTTAAATAAGTTTTTATGTATATCTATTGAGATCAGTTTGCACTTTGTTTCGTGTTAAGCTATTTATGGTCACATTATATCACTAACCTACAAAAACTTGCATATTTTCCAAAGTGATATCCATAGTTTTATTCAAATGTGTAAACGTAACAAAACTATATCCTAACATTAAATATTATATTTTCTGTCTTGTGTAATAATGAATTTTATTACATAGATGCATATGAAATACCGATTTTTCCCAGTGAAATAAAATCTGGTAAATTCACAGTGTGAAATAACAAAAATATTTTCACTCTTGCGTCCTTTCCGGTCAAACTCAATTATGACGTCATGAATTGTATTGCGTTGTCGGCATGACTTCTGCGGTCTAAATTCATACGCCTTTCAAATAAATTTATTAAAAACTATCAAATAACGGCATTTTATCTATGTAATAAATACGATAATCAATTAGGTCTCATGAATAACCAAAATATGATCACTCGTGCGGGAACGCACTGAGATTAAACTCGTGATCGGAACAAGTTCCGCGCACTCGTATAAATCTGTGTGCGTTCACCGACTCGTGATCATATTTTGGTTATTCACTCGACCCAATTAATTATCCTATAAGTAATATCTTAGCTTTTTGTATTTTCTCAATAAACTTTTTTTGCCATGTGTTATGTAGGAGGATAAGCCTTCAAACGAGTAACAAAAAGCAGCCTCTTTTACTTCTAATATATATCTCATGCTAAATTTACATTGTTTGATCTTATGGAAAACTATTGCATTATAAGGTATGGTAACATAACTGCAAATCATACAACTGATTTCTTTCATAGTGTATCCACATAGTAATTAAAAATACAAGGAAAAACACACACTTTATGGTAAAGAAATCAACAAAAAGCATTGTACTAGTAATATCAGTCGGTTCTCTGATCAAAAGTTCTTTTTGACATTTAATACACTTTGGATTACCACCTTGGTCGTCATAACCATTGTTTGAAGTTAAATTTTCTGAGCAACACGAAATCCTAAATACCCACATTCTAAAGAAAAACCATGGGTAAAAAGAAAGGAAAAAATGAAAATGACAAAAATCAGAGATTTGCAACTATAAATATTGGAATGACAATAACCTACGTTAAACTATCATCAGTTTGTAAACATATTGCCTACGAACGTTCAGGTCTGTCCTTTTATCCGCCTGTCCGTCACACAACAGTTCAACCAAATAATAAAGGTTTTATAAGGGGTTAAAACACAACTTCTTGGAGGATCAATCTCCAATGGTGAAGAGACAGACAAATCAAGAAAGACATTCAGGAGTAACTGAAAATCACAATGATCCTGATTTTGTACAAGCCTTTCAAAAGCAGGATTGTGTTAAACCAGGTTTTATGGTGCCAAAATCCTCTTATCATTTGCGATCTAAGGATCCTGTATCAACACAACTCAGATGTGTAACTTTTAATTTAGCTTGAATCGGTTACTGAAGTGTTTTATCATCCTAAACCCATTCTAAGTTTACATTTGTCTGTTTTACTTCGAGGTTTGGAATCCTTCCAGTGATATGCTCTGGACAAAGCGCCGAATGAGAACTTGACCCTAAAATGCCCCATTGGTGCCCCTTTGTTTCTTTGATGACTGTATTTTAGAAATGTTTATATTAGTGCGAAGTATATTACCTTTTGAAAAAAAAATATAACAAAGTTACATACAATACAATTTGCTACTCCTGACCCCCGTTTCGTCTATTCAAGACTTGTCAGAGGCGCTCTACCCAAAATATTAAAATTGCTAAACACTATATGATTTTGAAGAGCATAGCACAATATAAAACCAAAAATACCGAACTTTATAAAAGTAATCAAATATTTGAAAATCATCACATAGATATTTAAAATCGTTTCTCAGTATATATATACACAGTTAGAAAAACAGATACAAACAAAGTCTGTTGAACTAAAATCTACACTTTCCAAAGACAAAGTCCAGTATTATTACTAAAATTAAGATTTGACGTTTCTCTGACCAACACGTTTTGTCAACATAAACGACAACTTATATTACCGCTTTGTTCGTCCATTCTGCTGATACAAGATTCACAGAAAAGATGTCCACATAGTTTGTTCGGTTTATTCACGAAACATATTAGGCATTCAAGAGCTTTCTTTTTCATTTGTTAATATCAAAAATGTGGCGCATAAAAAGTGGTAGATTAAGTTTTAGAAGATTTGTAGACTATTTCTTTTTTTCAGAAAAGTATACACAAAATGAGGCCACTGTGGTCTTAGAATTACAGATGGAATTTGGAATTGGAAGCAAAGATATTCGATATTCCAACGGGTCAATTAAATGTCGTTAATCGTTTACATACGCTTATTAAAACCTGTTGCCGTTCCGCACGATAACAGTTGTCGTTGTTTCTTTCACTTCCATATTTTACAAGTTTTAAGAAGCTATAAATGTAGGCAATGTTCTACTTTATAAATTCATTACGGAAGAAGCAAAGATAGCAATGGGGCATCCGAACTTCCAAGTCCGAAAGCGCAGAGACAAAATAAGTAAACGCAAACGATTTCAGGACGAAAAAAACAGAAAACATATAAAAATTGGAACATTCTCATCTTTAGTTTAAAGATTAAGTATTCCCTCTGTCTATGCATTAACATCTATTCACCCATGGGTTTCAGCTACTAATCATCGTTTCTGGATTTTACAGTCAAGGACTTTAAAGCAAAACCACCAAACTGCTCTTGTGAAAAGTTACCAGTTAACCATATTCCAAAAAATAAGTATGTTGCACTGTGGCCTGTGTGTAAAAAAAAAGATAAATAAATGGATAGTGAAGCCACATTTAAAAAGTTAAAAACTAAATAAGTGATACAAATAAATAAAAACTTTAAAACAAATAAAACAAGATCCATAGTCCCTTCGGCAATGTTATTATCAGTGATATCAACATCATGGAAAATGATTTACTTTGCAATGAGTTTGGCTAAAGGACCAAATATCGTGAGCCAAGACTTATTGAATGAGACCATAATTTTGAAACACACCAAGGATTCAAAAGTTGTAGAGTATGCCAGTCTATTGGAAAAAATGAAGAACAGGAGAGAGAATGACATTTTGTTAGAAAGCTGTGAGGTCATCAATTTTAACAAGAATTAATACTTTGATCCAGGGTTTCCGCTGGCGTGGGCCACTTGGGCCATTGGCCCTATTTTTTCAATTCTGGCCCCAAAAATATAATTTTGGCCCAACAAAGTGGCCCAAAATTTTGGTTCCGTATTTTGATCAACAATGCCATTTCGTGTCATTCAAACTGACAACAAATTTCACTATGAAGCCCTATTAATTGATTTATGACCCAAGCTAACACCGTTAATTAACTGTCAATTGTGTATAGGGGTCAAAATAACAGGTGCTTGACCATCGCTGATTGATTTGGATTAATTGATAGAAATCAATCATGAATGCAATATAATTGACCAATCAGGAGTAAGTTTATTTTTATATCAGCTGATTTAAATGGCAATTCACGTGCTCTGACCATGTTGACCAAATGATAAATATTCTTGTGTAAATATCAGAAAAACTGAAAGTAAACATAGATGAAAGGATTTACCTTCATGAAATTATTTTTTTAAGAACATCCTGTAATCCAAACACATCCTTTTTCATGCATCAAATAGAGATCAGATGAAAGAACTTTGTTTACATATTTACGATCTCTGTCTCCTCTGTAATACCCTCCTTTTGATAGGAGCACCTCCATAACAGCAGAGTACTGTGGTTTAGTGGAGTTCCAATGATTGATTTATTTTGTTAAAACAAGTTTTTTTTTATTATATTATTTTTTTGCCCATTATAACAAAAACAAAAAATTTTAGACAGATCTGTAGTACATTAAAAAAACATTATGACAGTTTGTTAAATCTTAATATGATTAACTATGATCAATTCAACAAATGTTTAAATATATATTATTGAACATAATAATAACTGTTGTAATCTGTGTGCTTTCCTTGGTACTGAAAATATAATATTTATAATGATTTCCGGCCAAAACTCAAAAAAAAATATTGGCCCAATGTCATTTATGTTGGCCCAAAAATTATGCATTTGGCCCAAGGGATGGCCCAAAGAAAAATACACCCAGAGGAAACCCTGCTTTGAAGGTCTCAATCTATGTTCAACAACGTTGATGTTGTCAAAACATTGCCCATCGTTACTTACAGTGACAATTATGTTGTTGTACCTGCAGACTTTGTAACAACCGAATGGTGGTTGGTTTCATCTGCAAAAGGAAAAAAGCAACATATAACGTACACAGCAACAACATTGTCCAAGGATAAACTACTAGTTATTGAAAATCATAAATCGGTCTTTTATAGCGTTTCTGCTTGTGCTAAAAATGATGACATTTAATAGAAGAAAATGAGATGTGGAATAAGTGTACGCGACACAACCTACATTATAAACGTTTATTTTAAATATCCACAATGGAAAACAGCCAGCAGCCTTCAATGTGACCAGCGGTCGCTGCTCGCTGTTTTTCAATTGGCCCCTGGATTGAAAATAAAATACATATGATTCAAGCCCAATCCCAAAGTGCATTGAAAGACCCTCTTCTTGACAAAAAACACTTAACATAAATTCGACTAAATACAAACATAAGCTTTGATAAAGATTCCTGGCTTAGGACAGGCACATTAAAATGTGGCGGGGTTAAACTAGTTTTTTGGCGCCAACCTTCCCCCTAATGATAATCAATAACAAAGCACAAACTAACACACAGTAAAAATCAAATCGATAGAAGTTCAATTCAACAAGAGAGTATCTGAGACAAAAGGACAAGTAATTAACGGGACATAAAGATACTCTCTTGAGAACACTCGAAGTTACTGACAGCTAGCTAAGAAGCATCCATCGACTGATGTAAAAAAATCAAGTATGTCGATTTTAAATCCGACACAACACGTCAAACACTTGATTTGATGATGCATCATCACACAAAACCGACACACTTGACCGCTGTAATGCTCAAAAATGACATAAGTATAAAAAGGCAATTAACATTTTAAAGTAAATATCAAATTATCAATATTTTTACCAAAGAAGACTAAATTCAAAGATTTTACTAAAATATCCATTTCATAACCTTTATTTAATAAAGTTTTAAGCCAATTTTGCATTCCCAACGGATTGTTTTTGAATTTATTTGCTCTATAAACAATAGTACCGTAGAAATCTGGATGGGATATTCCCTTTACAATCATCCCTATATTTGATTCTTGAATTACATAAAAATCCATAAAAACAGCGCTTCATTGACGGGTCATCGCAGTTTACAACAAATTATATTTTAGTTCTGTTGACGTCAATGCAGAAAGCAATTAAATATGGCTTCTAGATATATTTTTATAGATGTTATTTTAAAAATTATGTCAAATAAGGTTGATCCTAACGTAATCAAAAGAAATTATGAAGACTTTTAATTTTTAAACCTTTTCTATTTTGTAGCAGCAGCAAAATTTTCAATTTGTCTACACTTATAGTATATACTTCTATTTCAAATGAGGTACGAAGTTTGCACACATTAAACTGCTATCCGACTGCGCAACTAAAACCACGACTGGCACAGCTAATTGAGGGAAGAATGGAAAACGCAAGTACAAATATTAAATAGCCGTTTATACAAAGACTTAATTTGACATCAAGGAGTCTAAGACAAAGGTCAAATTTACAGCGGACCAAATAATCGACATGATCAACTTTCTTTTCTTCTGAGTTTGGTTGTCGTGTTATCTCATCAAACAATAAATATTTCAATAGGTAAAAATTGTGCACATATGCCTGCTGATCGTTTTTTTAATTCGTATTAAACATATTCTTACAATCACTTCTTGAGAAAGAAAATCGTGCACTTACTCTCCCTGTTTAACCTCATTTTGAGTTAAATTGGTAATGTCCTTTCCTGAGCAATTTCTATTGTGTTACTTTCTCATATTTATCATAAAAAAACCTGAGATAAACGATAGAACGAATAGACGAAAGTCTGCTTCATATTTAGTTCTTCATCTCAAATGGACGATTATGGGATGCGAAATATGTGTACGCATCACAACCTACAATATTAACGATACAAAATTTAAAACATCCCAAACAAAGCAGCCAGCAGCCTTCAATGTGGCAAGTGGTCGCTGCTTCCTGTTTTGCAATTGGACATTGGATGGGTAAAACTAGTTTTCTGGGTCCAACCTTCTACCTATTGACAATCAATAACAAAGCACAAACTATTCTTTTAGCAAATAAAGACAATTTGGCAAATGCCTTTGCAGTTTTCGAGAAAGTGTGTATTTTTGAATATGGCTTGTGATTACATGGATTTTCCCTGTAACTCTCAAAATGAATAAACGAGTAAAATCGTTTTTGAAAGTAATATTGGCTATGTATAGATGAAAAAGATCAAATAGATGTGTCATGTTGTCTATTGACAAGGCGACAGTTGAAGTTGTTTTTAGTGTTTTCTGAAGTTTGGAATGGTGTATTTGATTTTTATACTTTCTCGTTAAGCGTTTTTAAATATATTTTATACCTGTTTCGGTATTTACTATGGGAGTTGAAAATATTTCCAGACTTGTTATTCAAATAAAAATTGTTATTGTTTTGTTTCGTCGGGGTCAATAATGTGTACACTTTATTTAAATTATTTAAAGCACCATCTTTTGTCATTTAAGTTTCCGTGAGTTTTAAAAATTGTTTGGTAGATATATTTGACTAATGTGTTGTCAATACTAAATGTAAAATAACATTCATTTTAATTAAAAAAACACCTATTAATAATTTTGATCATTTTAAAATGATTGCTATTGACTTTCATTATAAACTTTAATTTATTTTTTTAGGATTGGAACCAAGCTAAATGGCTATGTAAATTCCCCACCAGTTTGCTGTTTCAAAGCGGTCTCCATCGAGTTTATTGTTTTTGAATGTTATAAAGAGAACGGTATTGCTATCTAGATACTACCCTGGTCTACCGTTTTGTGCATTTCGAAAAAAAAAATCGACACTGAGACAATCCTCCCAAATGGTCTCAACATAGAGTAAGAAAAGTAATCCATCAATGTTTTGCCCTGACGAGGACCGAAGCATTAACGATGGTTTTATTCCACCGGATATACTCAACTTGTTTTGTTAATGTAAAGGACATCATTTGGTGACGACAAGAGAAGTACATGATTATACTGATGTTTTTCTAACGCTACGGCCAATAGGCCGGGAAATTTAAGTCCACGTGCACAAATTTGACAACAGTTTGCCCAACTGTTATTGTTCCTTTACATTAAATGTGGATCTAAATGAGTGGCACTTTGTTTTCAGATGTAATGTCTACTTCAGTCTGAAATGAATTTTGAGTTGTCGGTGCAAAAAATGACCATTAATAACACTTTGTAACACGACAGTGAGAAGCTATGCTTCCAAAATGAAAAACCTTAATAACGCTGAAAAACAGCAGAAAATACTTCTCATCCTGCATTAACATGAGTGAAACACCATTTATAAACAATCTAACAAAACCAAATTAATTAATTTAGTGACACCTGCTCTTTGGTGTTGTTACAAAACCTTTGCAATTGGCGACTAAATCACAAAGTATCAATTGAAAGCCGTTGCCAAAAAATCTAGTTCGCTTTGCTACATAAGCGTATTTTTATGAGTCAAATTGTATAAGCAGCATTTTAATTAATTTATTTGGATTACTGTAAACCAAAGGTAGCATTACCGTATATATATCATATAAGTTTTGGTCCACTTTCAGGCGATGAAAAGCGAAAACAAGCACAATTGTTGTCTGTAAAACAAGTAAAGACATTTATGACACAGTTTATCTATTTTGAATTGATCATAAAACAGAATTTCAATTTATCATTTAAAAATTATATCAATTTATTATACCACTCGATTTATTACACTATTTGATTGAAGTGTTTGCTATAGATAACATCTTGGTCTCAAGTAGGGTAATAAAATCCTTATAAAACTCTACCACCAAGTACATAGCTTAGAACAGAGAAAATGACTGAAAAAAGATATCCTACGTAAAACATAAAGTCAAGAACGGTAAGTTTTTACCTAATTAATCAACAAAAATTACATTTTTTCTGATTTTTTATACGACACCGCTGTCTCCATGACCGACTCTTAGACCACGGTTTACAAGAAAATGCGTCTCATACAGTCCCTGGTGGAAAAATTCAAAATTAAGTTGAACGTATTGGTTAGTGTTTGTATTTGATACGATTTTTGCTGATTGTTGTATTGAGATGATCATCTTATTATCCCTATTTTGTATTCAAAACTGTGTTGCGTTGTGTGTTACTACCGGTAAATAAGATCGCAATGGAAGAGGAGGGTTTGGCGCACCAAAATGAAAAAAAAAAAATAACGGAAAAGAATAACCCGTATCTAAGAAAAAAAATATATATATATAACAAAAGAACGTTATGAGAATAATTTCCTCTAATCTGGTAGATAAGATTGTATTAGGCTGACACATGCCGGTGCAATGAAATGGCCGCAAATAAAGGTAATAACAAAACTACCGAACTTGAATGATCAATCTCATAGTCCAGAGAAAATGACAAAAACGAATCAGTCATACCGGAGAATTGGTGGATCGCAATGGTCCTGACCTGGTACAGGCATTTCAAACGAAATGGTGGGTTAAACCAGGTTTTATGGCGCCAAACCTCCCTCTTCCATTGCGATCTTAGGATCCGGTAATGACCATAGAACACAACATAGTTGTGAGACACAATAGGGATATTGAGGTGAAATAAAGTAGTTATTTGACATCTTTGATTTAGCACACATGTGATGCGGTTCGAATACTCGTAACGGGGTATATTGAACTTAATCACCCATGTTACACAAAACTTTTAAACGATCCATTATAATGAAAAGCTGACTTAAGATTTTTTCAACGTGGGTTGACGTCGCTCGAATTTTGATATTCTGATTCTGAACTTTATTGTCGAACCCAAGATTCAACTTTTCAAACACGAAAATAAAAAAAATACAACAAGGTGTACAACAGCTATTCCTCTATTTAATTTGAAAATATTATTTTAAACCCTTAAGTACCAAAAATTAATGAAAATAAATGGAAAAACGCCCATTGTGATTTATATTCGGGGTTGCTCCTTTACGTGTAATTGGACATGTTTGCAGCCTCCTTAAGTCAAATATATCAAAAGATCTACATGATTGAAGTTAAGAAAACAAAAACACAAACCAAACATAAAGATCTACACAGTCAATACCCTACATATCTGGGATACATGGCACTTTTGATTTGCCTTCTCCAACCTCCAGTGTTTGAATGTGTCAAATAAAAACTCGTAGTTTTGTTTAAATGTGACGTCATAGTAGAAAGGGGTGTCACACGATGGTTTGTCATTACATACTTTCGTAAAACAAGTAAATATTTTGGATAGGTCTTTTTGATAAATCAGGAACAAGAGGACCAACTAGGCTTGAAACAGCGGGCAAGTTTGGACGAGGATATCAAGATATCAAAGTCTATTTTAGAAGCAATAAAATAAGTAGGTTGGTTAAACCACATATAAAAGGTAAAAATATCAAATATAAAACTAATATAAATTACTAAAGAATACATCTAAAATCTAAAAAGCCCAAATTTTCGGCTTTCAGCCTTCGTCGGGGGCAGAGTAAAGAAATAAATCACGACCGCCACGGTCTGAGGACAACCAACAAGTGAATATAGTAAAAAGTGTTCACTCGATAAAAACAACCACGTCATCATCACCCTAGTCCTGAACTGAGCAATATAACAATAGGCCAAATCATACCCAAAGAATGAAATTAAGTAAATTACTAAAAAATGATTTGATTTTTGACATTGATGCCGAAAGGACGTGCTGTTCCCAGGAATTTTATTATTCTCTGCTCAAGGAACTGTCTTTGTTTCTCGCCGTGATGGGTTTGAAGCAGAACCGTGACTTGCATATCTTTTATACTGTGGCCGGACCCTCGAAAATGCTCCCCAACTGGACATTCAGTATCTCTGGTGACACTGTTTTTGTGTTCCACAAAACGGTCCCCGAGTCTCCGACAAGTTTCACCAACATAAATCATGGAACATCGCTTACATCTTATAGCGTATACGACGTTTTCGGTAATGCAGGTGAACCCATCCTTCAGTTGGAAAGTTTTCGAGGGACCAACCACAGCATCGGTCTCCCATGTGAACGGACAAGTAGAGCAGCGAGTTCTTTTACAAGGACGTGTACCTTTGTAGCTGGCGGGTTGACGTGACGACCTATACGAACTGCTGACCAGGTGCTGTTTAAGACTCTTGCCCTTTCTAAAAGCCGTAATAGGGGTAGAGTCAGCAAAAACAGTGGACATATACTCATCTTTGAGGACAATGGATTTAAAGTTGCGAATAAGGATGTTCTGGATGGCAACATTGTGAGGGTGATAAGTAAGGACTAACGGAACACGATCATTGGTGCTCTTCACCCGGGGCTCCATTGCCTCGCGTCTGTTCACACGGGAAACCGAGGACACGGCCCTGTCCAAGACTTTGTCAGGATAACCTCTCTTCGTGAAGAAAGATCTCATCTTGTTACACTGGATCCCAAAATCCTTATCGTCATTGCAGATACGACGAAGCCTCAGAAACTGCGACTTCGGGATGGCGTCTTTGCAGGAGGAAGGATGACAGGATTCGTAATTCAGATAACAATGAGCATCGGTAGGTTTAAAGAACACCGATGTAGAGATCTTACCGTCTGTGATAGTACAGTTAATGTCAAGGAATGAGAGGCTATCCTGAGTGATGTTGAAAGTGTATTTGATTGCAGGGTGGTAGGAAGAGACAAAGTTGATAAAAGATTTCAACTCCTCTTCACTGTCGGATGAGACTCCAAATACATCATCGATGAACCGTTTGTAAAGTTCCGGGACTGGACCGATGTATTCGGAGAACATTTTTTCCTCTAAATACCCTACAAACAAACACGCAAAACTTGGACCCATTTTGGTGCCCATGGCTACGCCACCCGATTGGTTGTAGAACTTCCCATCGAACTGAAAAGTATTCAGGTTGAGGACAAGTCCTCCATATAATCTCCCATATTCGGGTTTTAAACACTGAACTTTTCCAGTATTTATCCGTCTCTAAGCAGGAGAAGATACAGCGAGACAATCCTGGTCGTCCTGTCAACGTGGCCGAGGTGGTAAGTGACCCGCCACCTACAGAGGTGAATCTGGACGAGGTTGTCCGCTGTATTCCAGAGTCATTGGTGTTAAGTTCTTCCGAGAAAAGTCTCCTGTCAAAAGGTCTCAATTTTGTACCTACTACATCCGTAGCAGATCAGTTTCAAAATGAGACTGATATACAACATTTTTTCCGCCGCCTCTTACTCAAAGCTTTTTTCCATGATAAAGAAACAGAGAGTTCTGATTCTTCTAATCAAGCTCCTTCACTATTTAGTAAATTCATTAAGAAAAAATCAAATTTTACCCCCAAGGCGTCTTTATTTCCGATCCTTCAAGATTACTTCCGAACCTGCCAAAGTCAGATCGACAGCCTAGATACGAAACCGCTCAAGAGGCATAACCTTACATCTGATGAACGTGCCGCGCTTCACCAACTCAGAACACGCAGCGATATTGTCATCAAACCTGCTGATAAAGGTGGTGCAGTTGTAGCGTGGGACGCTCGTTGTTATGTCTCTGAGGGCGAGTTTCAACTGTCTGACTCTCAATTTTACACAGAACTTCGCTCTAACAACACCAAAATCAACCAAAAATCTGTCAAAGACTTCATCAAGACATCCATAGAAAACGACGATCTGCCCGAGGAAGCATCGCGTCTTGTAGTATCGCAACCGAGAACGTCTCGTTTCTATATGCTTCCCAAGATACACAAACTTGGTAACCCAGGTAGGCCGATCGTTTCAGCGTGTAGTTGTCCCACAGAACACATTTCCAGTTTCCTCCACGATATTTTCATTCCTATTGTGGAGAACCTACCTACATACATTAAGGACACTACCCACGCTCTGAATATCCTTGAGTTCTTTGAGCCAGAAAACTCCGATTTCAGACTGTTTACTATGGATGTCACTGCTTTATACACCAGCATACCCAACAATGACGCCTTGGTAGCTTTAAAACACTTTTTGGACAGGAGACCCAATCCTCACATCAGTACTGATATAGTGTTGAGAATGGCGGAACTTGTCCTCAACCTGAATACTTTTCAGTTCGATGGGAAGTTCTACAACCAATCGGGTGGCGTAGCCATGGGCACCAAAATGGGTCCAAGTTTTGCGTGTTTGTTTGTAGGGTATTTAGAGGAAAAAATGTTCTCCGAATACATCGGTCCAGTCCCGGAACTTTACAAACGGTTCATCGATGATGTATTTGGAGTCTCATCCGACAGTGAAGAGGAGTTGAAATCTTTTATCAACTTTGTCTCTTCCTACCACCCTGCAATCAAATACACTTTCAACATCACTCAGGATAGCCTCTCATTCCTTGACATTAACTGTACTATCACAGACGGTAAGATCTCTACATCGGTGTTCTTTAAACCTACCGATGCTCATTGTTATCTGAATTACGAATCCTGTCATCCTTCCTCCTGCAAAGACGCCATCCCGAAGTCGCAGTTTCTGAGGCTTCGTCGTATCTGCAATGACGATAAGGATTTTGGGATCCAGTGTAACAAGATGAGATCTTTCTTCACGAAGAGAGGTTATCCTGACAAAGTCTTGGACAGGGCCGTGTCCTCGGTTTCCCGTGTGAACAGACGCGAGGCAATGGAGCCCCGGGTGAAGAGCACCAATGATCGTGTTCCGTTAGTCCTTACTTATCACCCTCACAATGTTGCCATCCAGAACATCCTTATTCGCAACTTTAAATCCATTGTCCTCAAAGATGAGTATATGTCCACTGTTTTTGCTGACTCTACCCCTATTACGGCTTTTAGAAAGGGCAAGAGTCTTAAACAGCACCTGGTCAGCAGTTCGTATAGGTCGTCACGTCAACCCGCCAGCTACAAAGGTACACGTCCTTGTAAAAGAACTCGCTGCTCTACTTGTCCGTTCACATGGGAGACCGATGCTGTGGTTGGTCCCTCGAAAACTTTCCAACTGAAGGATGGGTTCACCTGCATTACCGAAAACGTCGTATACGCTATAAGATGTAAGCGATGTTCCATGATTTATGTTGGTGAAACTTGTCGGAGACTCGGGGACCGTTTTGTGGAACACAAAAACAGTGTCACCAGAGATACTGAATGTCCAGTTGGGGAGCATTTTCGAGGGTCCGGCCACAGTATAAAAGATATGCAAGTCACGGTTCTGCTTCAAACCCATCACGGCGAGAAACAAAGACAGTTCCTTGAGCAGAGAATAATAAAATTCCTGGGAACAGCACGTCCTTTCGGCATCAATGTCAAAAATCAAATCATTTTTTAGTAATTTACTTAATTTCATTCTTTGGGTATGATTTGGCCTATTGTTATATTGCTCAGTTCAGGACTAGGGTGATGATGACGTGGTTGTTTTTATCGAGTGAACACTTTTTACTATATTCACTTGTTGGTTGTCCTCAGACCGTGGCGGTCGTGATTTATTTCTTTACTCTGCCCCCGACGAAGGCTGAAAGCCGAAAATTTGGGCTTTTTAGATTTTAGATGTATTCTTTAGTAATTTATATTAGTTTTATATTTGATATTTTTACCTTTTATATGTGGTTTAACCAACCTACTTATTTTATTGTCTCCATTTTAACTTGCCACACCACAACATTTATTAATCTATTTTAGAAGCAACACCTCGTGTTCTCTCTATTGAAAGAGTCAAAAATAAACGCGAAAGTATTTTGCTTAAAAATTATAGATGGCCAACTTATATATATTTTTCATGTATGAGTATGAACAAGGTGTAGATAATTTGAATATTCAAAATTCACGACCTTTTTTTACACTGCAAAATTTTTACACTACAATTTCACATCGGTATTTTTTCAGTGTTTGGCCAAACTATAGTTTGGTAAGAAAATAGTCATCATTTATCATTTCAATATCCCTATTATGTCTTCCAAACCGTGATGTGTTTTTCAAAAGTCCGAGAGAGCAGAGACAAAACCAGTATGCACAAAACAAGAACGGGACAAAACCAGACAACATGTAAAACATGAAACACAACATATCTGAAAATCAATCAACAACGCGAACTCCAGTCGAAACAAGAGTGAACTCAGGTGCTTCGGAAGAGTAAGCAGTTATTGCTTGCTGTAGCACACCCGTCGCGTTGCTAATAATACATTCAGCGTGTCAAATCCGGTAAAGGAAGACAAAACAAAAACCTTATGACAAACCAACCAATCTGCACTCATGTTAGAGATCGAAATCCCATATTTGTCTATAAGTGCATGATGTCTTCTCTACAATTTTCTTGAGTGAAGACAGCAACTGAGGAGCAACATAAACTTGTGTGAGCAATCTTTGCGTCAGGCGTGTCGTTCTGCTAAGGAAATCGGTGTAAGTCCCGCACGCTCTGGAGTAACGAATCAATTGAGATATGTAAACTCCATAAGCTGGAACAGACGGAATGTTGCAACACAAAAATGGAAAGTTGACGATTTGAAAGTTGAAGTCATCATGTTTGTCATAGAGCCTTGTTGAAAGTCTTCCGTCAGAGTCAATTTCGAGATGTAGATCTTAAAATGAAGCAGACTTCCTAGAATCCGTTGTGTCCTTTAGCTCAAGCTCCTGGGAATATATGAGACGGAGAAAGTCACCAAATCGAGAATTGTTTAGTGAAAGGACATCATCAATATAACGGAACGTGAGGTTGAAAAAGAGAGCTAGTCTACGGTCTTTTTTGTCTAGAAGAGATTGTAAGAAGTGTGCTTCATATGAATGAAGAAACAAATCAGCAAGCAAAAGTGCACAATTAGTGCCCATTGGAATCCTTAGTGTTTGCTGAAAAACATGTCCACCAAATTGAACAAATATGTTGTCAATAAGAAAGTTGAGGATGTCGATTATTTGGTCTGCTGTAAATTTGTTCTTTTTCTTAGACTCATTAATGACAAATTAGGTCTTACAAGATGAAACTGATTTAGAGTTAAGAATCTCCATCAGTTCTTTCGAATTCTTCAGGATCCACATTTGATTGACACAATTTCTAGAATAACAACAATCGTAATATTTCTGGAGGCCGGATTTTATTGACGTACGTATAGAAGTCAACAGAACTGGAAGAGGCTTAGTTGTACATTTGAATGATCCTGCAATGAATCGCTGTTTGTATGAATTTTTATGTAATTTAAGAATCCAATACAGGGATGGAATTTCATCATTATTGCCACAATGAGCAAATTGATAAAACTGACCAGGAGGTGTATCTTTATAGTATCATGCGGAATTTCATACCAAAATGACACAAAAAAAAGACCCTACTGTGCAACATCTTTTATGAAATTCTTTCTATGTTACATGTACCTCTCATTTTTCACTCAAACGAGAAAATCTTGGAAATACAAATGACAACAAAGTTCCAGACAAAAAATTTTGCTACGCCCGACGCGCGTTTCGTCTATTCAAGACTCATCAGAGGCGCTCTACCAAAAATATTGAAAATGCCAAACACTGTATGAATATGAAGAGCATAGAACAGTATAACCAAAAATACCAAGCTGGGGAACCAAATTATTACTAAGATATTCAACCTATGTCTGGGGTAGGAAGAACCTTATTGTTTAGACAATTTTGAAATTTAGACGGATAATTTAAAGCTTTGATGTATTCTCCAACTCCAAAGTGTAGGTGCCGGAGCGGGTTAACCTAGGGGAATTTAAACTCCACCAGCAGTGCTAATTATACAATATTTTGTACTAAAAATATAGTTTTTTTTCATGAAATAAATGCATATGCATGTATTTAATTGTACATTGAATCCTCACAATGACTTCATTAAGTATCGAATGCATGTTATGAACACAACATTTAAACTACATGTAAACATGGTAATTCTATAGGATGAACATATTGCAGTTTAATGTTAGAGAGAACGACATTTAACCAACTATGAGATTTGCTCAGTGTGAATGCGGCCTAAGTCAACTGAAATAGTGTTTATAAAACAACTCATAATAAAGGTAATAACAAAACTACCGAACTTGAATGATCAATCTCATAGTCCAGAGAAAATGACAAAAACGAATCAGTCATACAAGAGAATTGGTGGATCGCAATGGTCCTGACTTGGTACAGGCATTTCAAACGAAATGGTGGGTTTAACCAGGTTTTATGGCGCCAAACCACCCTCTTCCATTGCGATCTTAGGATCCGGTAATGACCATAGAACACAACACAGTTGTGAGACACACTAGGGATATTGAGGTGATCATCTCAGTACAAAAGACCAGTCAAACACTAATTAAAACAATTAACTATCATATCTTTTAACTCAATTTTGAACTTTTCTACTAGTAGCTGATAACGAAGAAAGAATTTTCTTAGTGATCGTATGAGACGTATTTTCTTATAGCCCTGCTCCAAAAGTCGGTCACGAAGAAATCGGTGTCTGATAAAAAAATCTGTGATATGTGTGCAAACTCTGGCATATCGAATAAGTTGTGAAATATAAACACCGTATGCAGGAGAAGTAGGTATATTGCTCTGTAGATTATGAAAATTAATGATTTGAAAATTAAAATCGTCTCGTTTATCGTAAATTTGTGTACTGAGATGACCACCTGGGTGCAAATCCAAGAAAGACGTGAAGCAATTTGATTCGGTGGTCTCTTTAATCTCCAATTCTGGAGGATATATTGAAGGAATCAATCCATCAAATTAAGTGTTATTGACAGATAGGACATCATCAATATATCTGAATGTAAGTTTAAATGATCTTGTCTCTTTCATCTTCTTGTTCTTTACGAGTCCCTGAAGAAATTCAGTCTCGTAAGAGTATAAAAACAAATCGGCGAGGAGATGAGCACAGTTTGTGCCAATTGGAATGCCGATTTGTTGTTGAAAAATCTCTCCTCCGAAGGTGACAAATATGTTGTCAATGAGGAAATCAAGCATACTGCAAACTTGTTCCAGTGTGTAACAAATTTTATCTTTGAAAGATGTTTTGGAAAAGAAGGTAGAATTATAACCCAAAACAACAAAATTCCTTGAGTTTAAAAAGGCTTTTTCGAGAAGTTTTCATCAGGCGACATGTTAATTTACAATACTGTGAACTATAAAACAGTATCTTAATACGTGTATGATAATTCCATTAAAATGAATGCTAGTCTTAGGAAGATCATAAAAGAAGTTTTATTATAATATACCATGTATAACCTAAAAATGTTTACCTTACCATGTATCTTCCACCGCCTGACACCAAAAGAAAGAGAATCAATCAAGGAAAAACCATATAATTATGTTTCGCTCCAATAACAATAACAATAACAAATTATGAGATACCGAAAATTAACAAATAAAGAGTTTATATCTTTGAGTTGAGTGAACATGGGTTTGTAATATGTTTTACATCGATTTCATTGGCAGAGCGTCACGTTCGAGACTTAAAACTAGTAGCATGACAGTAGTGATATAGCAGGCAGGAACCGCTTAATCTTCCGGAATACCTCAGTTCACTCTCCTTACGACTAAAGTTCGCATTGTTGATTACCGTTCGGTTAATGTTGTGTTTTGTGGTTCCTTGTGCTAGTCTTGTTCGGTTGACTGGTTTTGTCGTTGCCCTTTCGGACTTTTGACTCTCGAAATCCCCATCGGCGACTCATTGTTTTTTCTCTCCGAAATTGGACAAAAATGTTAGTTGATGACGTAAAGATTTAAGCGAAAGGCACAAATGTATATCCTTTCTCTGCATCTGAAACGATTGCAGTTCCAGGTGTGATTGCTTTGCTGATCGTATTGTGATTGCTTTTTGATTAATGGAAGAAGAGAGAAACCAATACGGTATCTGAATGTCAAAGGCAGGAAGGGTAGAGACAAAACTAGTAAACACCAAGAAGAACGGGAAAAGAACAAACAACATGTAAAACATGGAAACACAAAAATAACTGAATATCCATTAACACTGCGAACTCCCGTCGAAACAAGAGTGAATTCAGGTGGTCCGGAAAGTTAGCAGTTCCTGTTTGCTATAGCATAGTAAACCTATCGCCTCGCCAACAGTCAATTCAATGTGTCATATCCGATAAAGGAATTCAAACAAACCCCTATCACAAACTAACATCTGCACTCTCTTCTGTGAGATCGAAATCCCATATTTGTATATAAGTGCATGATGTCTTCTGTTTTGCTATGGTGGGCGTTTTTGTTGTTGTTTTTCATCTGCGTCAACTGATTACCTTAATAAATACAGCGCTGGTTTAGTAAACATTTGACTATTTCTAAGGAGTTTAACGAACCGACTTAACCTAATTTAAACTTAAACAAATTTCTACATACCAAATAAGTTTTGTTTTTCAGACAATAAAAAACACATTTATCCATAGGAATACAAAATTGTTATGTTTGACAAAGTCAGTTACCTTATTATCTGAAAGGCCATATTATCTTTATAGCTCTACAACTGTGTACTCAGTTAAGAACAGTGGCAATGGCTAAGAAAAGATATCTTACGTAAAACAGGCCAGTCTAAAACGGTAAGATTTTAAATTGTTACTGAATTATTAGTGATTACAGATCTACTGGCAAAAGCCTTTATTGACGATAAGACAATAAAGGCAAACACATATCCACTCCTAGAACAGGCAAATTAACCCATGTAGTTTTTACTAAACTCCGCAAAAGATTTCTCATATAATCAACTGCGTTAACTTTATACTTATCAAAGCAAATCGAATGAAATGACCTTTCTTAAAATTCATTATACTGTAGCTACGCTAGTTCGAAATATAAATTGTACTTTCGTCAAATTATTGAATTGTCGAACTAATGGAACTTAAGCATTTCTCCATTGACACCAATTGTAGATAAATTGTAAAGCGGAGATCCACTACGGCTTTCCATACAACATTATATTAAGGTTTTGAAATCCTTTACATGTTAGTAGAAATCTTTAGACTCTATACGCCAATATTGAGAATAAGTAAAAATTATCTGGCTCGATACGCATGTTCATTAACGTAAAACCCGGTAAATAAAAAGACCTCAATAAGAATATTTATTGAATAACCAAACTATTTTGTTTGTTAAACCTCTGTAGAAAGAAAGTGGACTAGAACACATCCATAAACGTAAACTAAAAGATTTCGACGAATATTAAAATGACGAAACATAAAGCGTAAAATTACTAAAACGCAAAAAAAAGAAATTGTCTGGAATCTTCAGGGACTTAAAGAAGTAGATACCTTTATGTGCAGCATATCCGTCGCATAACTCTCTAAGACACATGAAGTTGCGATATAAATTATCGTTGTATCCTACATGATAATTTCTTGTTGTCTTTTTGCGTTGAATATAATAACGAACTGAATCATCGCATTTTGGTAGTTATTTTTCATTTTGTCTATTTTTCAATAAAAAAATAGCTCTTTGAATAAGTACTACGGCAAACATGATCATACATGAGGAGTTTATATGAAAAAAAAAACACAAGCACATCGGTTTCACATTTGTAAAAAGGCTTGAAACAAGTTATAACTTTGACATTTCGTTACATATAGAACCTTTCCAACAAGTTAGGTTGATAGTGTCAATTAGTCTACTGAAATATAATAAATATGAATAAAAAATATTCTCCACAAAATTAATTCAAAGTTACTTTAAACGTTATTACAGTACATGCACCATAACCCAATAAAATTAATAAGTAGACCTTAAAAGAAGATATTAATTTATAGCTTTACTATATATACAATTTATAACATACCATTGTTTCTTTTATTTGCATAAGCTTTCGTTTTGATTTAGAGGGAAAATTGTTTAATTTTCCCAACCGAATTCAACCGATGACAAAGTCTATGGATGTTTTATTATAAGGCTACTAAAAAATAAGAAAAAAAATGAAAATAATCCCTTTTTTAGAAAAAAAATTATAAGACTAGCTTATATTGAAATCTTGTATGAAATCATTATTGTAATCTTCAAAATCAAAAGACATGTTTGTTATCAATGTCATGAAAATGTTGAATGCCTAATTCATAATTTCCAGTTCCAGACAATAAATTTTGCTATGCCTGACGCACGTTTCGTCTATTCAAGACTCATCAGAGGCGCTCTTCCAAAAATATTGAAAATGCCAAACACTATATGATTATGAAGAGCATAGAGCAGTAAAACCAAAAATACCAGTCTCGGGAACCAAATTATTACTAAGATGATCAACCTATGGCTGGGGTAGGAAGAACCTTAGGGTTTAGATAATTTTGAAATAAGTATGGATATTCTAAAGCTTTGATGTGTTCTCCAAGCGAATGAAAAGTGATCAATATTACATTTTAAAGCGACTCGTAAGTCAAAACTGGGTTTTGCTCTAGTTTAAATTTCAAAATTGTCTAAACCCTAACCCAGTTTGGAATTTTTGGTTTTACTGTTCTATGCTTTTCATAATCATATAGTGTTCGGCATTTTCATTTTGTTTGGTAGAGCGCCTCTGATGAGTGTTGAATAGACGAATCAGGCGTAGCAAAATTTGTTATCTGGAAGTTTGTTGTCATCTGTATTTTAAACAATAGCAGAAAGTTAACATTCATCTTAAGCATTACTTTTTTTTGAAATTCCTTCACCAAATCCAAATTAATACAAATGCAGGTCATACAAAACAACTTTTAAATACCCAAGGGTGCATTATAGAGTTGTATAGTGATGCCCATATGTTAGATAAAAAAACATTAATACTAAAAGGAGGTAAACTTAATTAAAATACAAATTAAGGTCAAAGACGTTCATAATATGTTTGCATTGTTGTTCTTTACCCTATTCGTCCAACACCTACTTCATTTGCAGAGTTATACAATGTGGTATTTGTTGCAGGAGAGTTTACGCCATCAAATATGCATAAGCAGCTGAACTTTTTTTAAAATAATAATACAATGAAACTTTAAAATGTTAACACCTGGCGAAAAAAAAACTGCATCGGGTGGGGCCAGATGTCACGGACTAAATACCTCTATCTCTCAGATGAGCACAGATGTTGGTTTGACATAGAGTTTTGTAATGTCATCCTTTCCAGATTTGACCAACACTAACTCGATCTTTGGCAACGTGACGGGTGTGCTATAGCAAGCAGGATCTGCTTACTCTTCCGGAGTACCTGAGTTCATTCTTGTTTTGACTTGAGTTTGCGTTGCTGAATGCGGTTTTGCTGTTGTGTGTGTGTGTGTTTTATGTTGTTATGTGGTTTGTTTTGTTGTGGTGATTTTTTGTCTTCTGGTTTTGTCTTTGTCTTTACGATTTTATGATACTGATTACCCCTTTGGTACACATTTGCTTCTACCAATATGTGCACTCATAGCCTATACGAATGTTATAATAAAATTAACTTTCTTTCTAATATAGCAGACATTCAAGTAATTTCATTTCGCGAACTTCCTAACGGTCAAATTAGACTGGCAACATATTTTTTTCTCTTGTGATGCACTAGATCATTTGGCTGGCAAAATCGAAGTATTATAGAGAAAACTTTAAAAACAAATAATAAAAATAATCTTTATTATGTTTATAACACATTTTATCGTACTGTCAAGTGGAGTTTTCCTGTCACATTTTGTTTTTGTAGTACCATCACTGTTTTATAGGCACACATGGAACCATGTCTATTATTCAGTAAGGTTATAAACTAATTACTGCGCTTATAAAATGAATATAAAACTTTTGATAAAAAGTGCTAACAAAAGCAGAAGCACTGAGGAATTTTCAGACTGCAAAAGTCATGACATGGTGCAGACTTTTTAAAAGATATTGTGGTTTGAACTAGGTTAATGGCGCAAAATTTCCGTGAAACCAAATTCAATTTTTTTTCTGAAGCAATCTGTGTCAGCCTAAAGCGGTCCAAACACCAGTCAAATGTTTACTTGAAGTAAATTCTATAACTGGTTTCCAAGCAAAATTAGAAAAGATATTTATGTGTATGAAGGTCCCTCGCCACGACGGCAAAGTTAATCTTAAATAAAAGTTTTAAGATGTCATATGTTTACATGCTTATGCTGTAACAGCAGTTTTAGTATCAAATACGATTAAGATCAATGCAATAAATCTTTTAGGTTTGTTTACTGAAATACTAAAACTTAGCGGAGGTAATACTATTATGCTGTAAATGTCAAATATAAGTTTTAGTATGTCATATTTATAGCTTATTTAGTTATATCGTGAGACTTGCTAAACCAAACTTTCGAATACGTCCATGTTGTTTTAATTTAATAGATTTCTTATATGAAATGGGCACGAGGA
The DNA here is from genome assembly GCA_963971305.1 of Arcuatula senhousia. Taxonomy (NCBI): domain Eukaryota; kingdom Metazoa; phylum Mollusca; class Bivalvia; order Mytilida; family Mytilidae; genus Arcuatula; species Arcuatula senhousia. The sequence goes on along the minus strand of OZ020306.1, from coordinate 73,506,807 downwards.
AAGCGTGAAATTTAAAACAATGAAAGGGGTTAATATAACAGTAGCAGAAGAAAGTGAATTAAAAACCATTAAGGGAGAACCTGGCCATTTAACGGAGTCTATTCCCTTTATTTAAATATCTACATACTTGTAGATCCAAATGTTAAATAGAATAGATTCATAATTGTGACGTAATTGAATGATTTATTGATCTCAGCTTATTAATAAAATTCTTCCAAATATGTTTGTATTACATTATTTTAGAACATTGTCTTTTTAGTTTGATTATGTCAATAGAGTTTAAAATAATGCTTTTCTACAAGTTTTGTTTAAAGGGAACAGTCTTTAACATATTTTAGTTAAATTTTTGACAAGTTATAGTACTTGAAAAATTGTGAAAATACCGGGCATATATAGGGCCTTCGTGGCTCTACACTTTTATAATAGATATAGAATTAACTGACAACAATAGTTTATTTGGGAAACAAAACCTGACCTTTAACTGATATGAATTGTAGTAAGGCTTGTAGTAACATTATGGCTACTTTCATAATCGTTACTTAATAAGCAGAATCAATTGTTTGTAAAACCTGGACAGTTAAAAGGACTAGGACATGTACAACACATCATCCAATAGATGTAAATTTAAAAAGAGTATTACTCTATTTTATTGACCGGGTTGGTCATGGGTAACTATTCCGGTTTTCTTCATTTAAATCCTACCTATACGACCGAGAAAATTAAGCTCCGCCAAACCTTGTGAAAAAATAGAATAATGGTAAACAGGAACACGTTCAAAAATGATTAAAATAGTATCTCATTGATTTGCATTTCAGATTTGACCTGATATGGTCACGAATGTCCTCGATACGCCCTAAACGAGTAGTAGAAGTCCAACAAGTCCGAAAGTCGCTTGGGACGTAGTTTGAGATACTGTTCTATCCTTTCAAGTTTCAAATCATTCTTATGCACGGAAAAAGCTGAGTGTTAATTTTTATATAAATGTTCATACCGACCTAGTCCAAACAACGAAGTTCGACAGGTATGAAAGTCGTTTAGGGCATACAGTCTTTAATACTGAACGACCCCCTGCCAAATTGAAAATCATTATCATGTACGGTTTCTGAGGAAAGATGACAGAAATTCGTATGGACCGACATGAGTAAAGCTTAATGCCTCTCGAAATGTTGTCGGGAGGCATAAAACTTGTCACTGTAACGAATTAAGTAAAATTAAGGCTTTTCTTGTGACTCTTGATTTAAGGTTCGCATACTACTTATAGAATTACCAAAAATAGTTTGCCGACT